>OZ024832.1:48734309-49334309 GCA_964016985.1 Anodontia alba
GATTTGTATATATGACGTTTCCTGACAAGTCATCTTTGATTAGGTGAAGACCAGAAAGTGATGTTAATCTGCCTAGGGCTACATAAGCCATGCCAGCCTTGAAAACATTTTTTAGAGACACCACCGTTTTGTGTTGCGTCATACCCTCGACTTTATGAATACTAACTGCCCAAGTAAATTTAACCGGGAACCGATGGCGTGTAACCTGATATGGTTTATACTGGATGAGTCCAGTGTGTGGTTTCAGGACAAGTGGAATTTGGGTCCACAGTAGATGGCGGTGGGCAAGTCCTTCGCCATTTTGCTCCGACACGACTGTCATTAAACAGGACACATACCACTGATGGATCGTAAAGCTCTCTCTTCCCCAAGCGAGGTAATCGCAATACTAAAAGCACTGAAAAACACAAGAACAAAATGATACACGGAAAGACATACAACAAATCGCCTCGTAGAATAAACCACAAAGCAACAAAGAGTAAGACTAACCTTAATAGTGATCTCGACACAGTAAACTGTAAAAATATAAATAATCCAACGGCCAGGAATACTGTTATAAATATAAAAGATGAAAACGGATATGTTGATGTCTGGAGGGCTTTAAATGATACAAAAAGGAAATTTACGTGGAGAAGATTAATTCCAGATAGAAAACAAGCACGGTTAGTTTTTTTATTGTAAGGGAAGATATGTTCACATTAGTTCATGACAGTGATATAGTGCCTGGTTATCGAACTGACCATCCTGGTATTATTTTGAAAATCAAATTACAGGAAAATGAACGTGGAAGAGGATACTGGAAATTCAATAATTCACTATTAAAAGATACAAATTATGTAACAACAGTTAACTGTAATTGAGGATACAATAAATTTATATAAAATTAATAATAATAATAATAATAATAATAGTGTTCCCGATGATAATATCCAATTCACAATAAATGATCAATTATTTTTAGAGACATTACTTATTATGATTAGGGGGGAAACCATTAAATATAGTTCTATAAAGAAAAAGGAAAATATGCAAGAAAAAATTAAATTAGAAAAGAAATTTTGGAAAAAGAGGAAAACAATAATAATAATACCTTAAATATTCACATAAATAACTTGAATAATTTAGAAGAAAAAAGAAATAGATTGTATGAGATAAGTAATAAAAAAATGGAGGGAGTTTTATTACGATCAAGGTGTAGATATGAAGATCTCGGGGAAAAGCCAACCAAATATTTTTTTTTAAATTTAGATAGCAGGAATTTTACCAGTAAGGTTATATCTAAGTTAACAAATGAACGGGGGTGGGGGGGGGGGGGGGGGGGGGGGCCGGTGGGGCGAGGATTTTACAGATACTCCAGGCATATCGTATTATCAGAAAAGTTATTATAGTACTTTATATTCAGAGACTATAAACATCGATGATACACCTATCTCTGAAGAAATTGGGAGAAATCCAAGAAAATTATCAGACAATGAATCTATAAAACGAGAGGGTGAATTTACATATTCAGAATTACTTACTGCTTTGAAAAAGATGAAAAACTGTAAAAGTCCAGGAAATGATGGTTTTACTTCGAAATTCTTCAAATTTTTCTGGTCAGATATAGGTGTCACCCCAATCATTGTCGATGGCTATGCTTCACTCTTTAATTGCACGACGGCGGTTCGGGCCTCAGACTCAATGACGTCCTCTTCGTAAAACTTTAACCAGTGGATTGGGGCTTGACGATATGTCTTTGGCTTGGCCCGCCGTGGTTCAACTATTGGTTTTCATTTACTTTGTTTATCTTAGTGATTAATTTGATTTTTATGTTAAATGTGCTGATTCAGATCAGCCTGGGCATTCATGCAGTCTGATCAGAGTTTGCATATTTCACACACATAATTTCTAAAGAAAGGAGCAGTTCGATCAGGTTCTGCACTGTTTGCCATTAAACTAGCATTTTTAGACACATTTCCGACGTGTCGTCTACTTACAGCGCTAACCATTTGATATGAAAAAGAAAGGAAAAAAAAAAAAAAAAAAAAAAAAAAAAACGGTGTTTGTCCTAATAATAGCTCCTATCCTTTGCCCTGTATTTTACAATGATATAGCCTTCAGAAAAGTTATTTCTTAACTAGAAAAGTTTGGAGGGTAATTGTGGTACGGTGTTCGAGCCAGTATTTCGAAACCTATCCCATTCATATACCTGGTCTTTGAACAAACAGACCCTTTCATATACTAGTTCGTCTGAAATGTTGACCCATTCATATACTGCCCTTTGAATTTTTGTACCCATTTATTGCTGGTAATAAGACAAATATAGCAGTCAAATCATTGAATACCAAGAGAACATGCAGCCTCGAAAAATCCCTGAATGAAAAATATATGCATTTACCGGATACATCAGAAAAGTGGGGCCTTTCGTATACTAATCCAGAAAAATGGGCTCAATCATATACTTTTTGCTGAAAAAAAGGGGCTAATCATGTACTTGGCAGCATGAAAAAGGGGGCCATTCGGCACGCACCATACTACATCCATACTACGCCATATATAGGAAGCTACCCTCCCCAGCCACCCCTCCCCCCTCCTCCCCGCTCCCCCACCCCCAACACATACACACGAGAATAAAATAATAAATAAATAAAACGTCGATGAGGCGAATGAAAAGATATATGTCCTACTTCGTTTGCCTTCAGATAAAGCACTATTTGCATTCTGAACGGTTAAAAATAGGATCAGTCCGATAACACGAACACACGCGCGGCGCTTAAGGAAGGAAAGAAACCGACCATGTTCTATTTTGCTTCTTAAAATTCTCATACACTTGCGTATCCACTGTCGCACTCTAAGGTACGATCTCGTACAGTGTACAGGCGCTACTTCCGTTCGATTTTTCATTGGTTGATAAATTTAGAAACTCTTCAAGACATGGAAGCTAGAGTCGGCGAGTGGAACTGATCTAATATTAAAGAAATAAGGATTTTGACTTTCGATAACAAGCAGCTGTAAACCCTAGTGAGTACACTATTAGTTTGTTTACTAACCTGTACATTTTTCTTACCATTCTCCATTGATCCAGTATTCTAAACGTTCGGATTGAACGGTTGCTGAAGCTGAAGGCTGAAAGTTCACGGTTGAGCAACCAGATGTCGTCACTTATCATTTGGCTGACTCACTAAAAAGTGCCAAATATTCGTTATACATAAAATTGTTAGCCCGACATAAATATCCGTGCATTGTTTATGTTCGAATGTAGTATGAATTGTCGATGATTAGTCACGTCTCTTTGTTTGGGTGCTTTCAGAAAGAATAGTTTTCGTTGGGTACATAATTTCGTATTTGAACAATGAAAACAGAAATGGTTTTCTGACCGAAAACAAATAAATAGAAACATACCATGCAGTGTGAAGCTTCACTCACAAAAGACCACAGTGCTGAACCTTTATTTGAAAAAACATAAATAATTCTAGCAGCTCAAAGACAGTATGGTGCATTGTATAGACCGATTTAAGGATTAATCTGCCGGCTGCCCAAACATGGCACCAGAATTTGCCACCTCTACACGTCATCATAAATTATCAACAAAAATGAAATGTGTGTCTCACAAACTTAACTGATAAGTTTAATGTCTAGGCATATCAAAGTGTTATTAATAGATAAAAATGCATTTTATAAGAATGATGGAACTTACCCTCTTACTTGCGTAACTTTGAGACAAACTTTCTTTTTCTTTTTTATGAATACATAAAATACTAATACATAAAATACTAATGTCATTTTATATTTACAATGTTTCATCTGCGGCAGCCAGAAAATAAAATATCCAAATTCATTCAAATAAAGGCACATTTTGGCTACAAATTAGGCTACTCAAATAGCTCTTTGTACATTGACCGTACATATTATATTGTACTTAGCTGCACCCACCCCCAAGAAGAATTAGCAGATAGCATACACATATACATGAAGACAAGATTTTGGTTTTGACTATCAGTTTGGGTATCTTCTGACATACACATATTGTTTTTATTTGAAAGCTTTTTGAGATTTTAATTTCCGGCTGTTCTAGACGGAACATTATGAAACAAACTGACGTTAGTAATTTATGAATTCATAAAAAAAAAATGGGAAGTTTTGGGTCCCGAATTTGCACGTTAGAAGGTTAGTTTTTTTCATACTTATAAAATGCATTTTTATCTCTTAATAACCACTTGATATGCCTTGACATTTAAGATATCAGTTGAATTTGTGAGATACCGGTATGCATTTCATTTGTGATTATTGTTGATATTTTATGATGATGTGTTGAGGTGGCAAATTCCGTCGCCATGTTTGGGCAGCCAGCAGATTATCCTTAAATACTATGTCACACAGTAAACATCATTTGGAACCTCTCGTTCTATAATGCAGAGTACATTCCAGCCTCATTCCTTTTGGATGGCAGAAAGTTGTTTACGTTTATTGGACAGTATAATTGACAATGTTTTTTTTTGTCAGAAAAATAAAGCAGTTTTGTTCCTCAAAAGTTTTTTAGAAGGGATTCTCATCAAGTGATCATTTAAATGTCATATCCACAAATTTATATTAACATATATTTTGACTATATACTAGCTAAAACTGTGTTCTGGTCTTCATACATGCCATAAGCTGTGGACTAAAATCTGTGAGATAAGGCAAAATTTTAAGGGAGATTTGACAAAATTCTGTGAGATTTTCTTAAACATCACTGTGGAGCTCCCCCAATATAGTCTAATGTCTATTTCTTTCATGTAAGTAGCTTGTGAAAACCACAACAGTGTGTGATTTATGTTTATTTCTTCATAAAATCTGTTGTAAAATGGTATGAAAATTCTGTGAGATTGAAATTTTTTATGGGAATTGCCTTCCAGATGGGCCAAATTCTGTGAGATTTTATCTCACAGTGTGAGATTTGGCATGTATGGGTCTTTCAGTGTATTCATGTACCAGAACACTGTTCCTGGGCAGGCTTCTGAAGGGGTTTACCAGTACCTAGTGCCCATTCTTTCGACAGTGATTCAAAACTGCCCTTCTTGAATCAGTGGAAGTGGGAGAATGCTCAGAATGGACATTAAATTTTTGTCTTGACCAGATCCCCACAAACGATTATGCTAGACCTAAATATCAAACCTGCGACCTCCTGCCTACCTGCCTACCAGACGGTCGGTGCTTCTGACTGACCTAGCAGGCCCTGTCTCTGATAGAATTTGTCCAATTTAAATAGTCTTGCTCCATTTGACTGTCATGCCCATACATGTATATGGTAGTAAAAAAAAATGATAAAAAGTAACACATTCTATTTCTTCAAAACCAAGAACTGCTCAGAATGATGACCCTCCTTTCATTGGTTGCAATGACAGGACTGGGAAAATGTTACAGAACATTAGCATATGGGTCTATTTCAGGTAAATGGAAAAAATAACCTCCATCACACTGAATTATT
This sequence comes from Anodontia alba, assembly GCA_964016985.1. Lineage (NCBI taxonomy): Eukaryota > Metazoa > Mollusca > Bivalvia > Lucinida > Lucinidae > Anodontia > Anodontia alba. The sequence continues at coordinate 48,739,756 of OZ024832.1, forward strand.
AAAAATCTAATTTGAGCCATTTTTTTGTATTATACTGATAAAATGATAATTAAAGATTAAAAAATTGGCAGAAAAAAGATAGTTTATGATTTTCTTTAAAAAATATGAACAATAATTTATGACCTAGTAAATGTGATGGATGTTACCTGGTCAATGTATATGTGAATATATGACATAGTATGTTTTGTTATTTATATAAATAAATTTTTCATTAAAGAGTTAAAAGTGTAGTATATCTTTTAAACAAATATTTGGGAAAAGAGGGATTTCTGTTTCTCCTTTTTGTGGGTTGTTTTAAAGTGACGGACGTTACTTCTTTTTCCAACGCATTTTACATTTGCGTCAAGTCAGCTTTGTGGAAAGGGCATTAATTATCACTCTGGTAAAAGTCTGGTTTCTACTATTTGAGCTTGACTGCCTGATAGTGTGTAATAATTATAATACGTTTCGCAATTTATACTATTATTGATGTAAATGTGTTTGGACGTTACACTTGACCGATTGACTAATAAAGAAAAGTGACGGATGTTAAACATGACTTGATAATCCATTCATATCTACTTATCTTGTCTTTCATCAAATTTTGAGGGACTGATGGACTCCGCATCTGATCTGAGATGCAAACTATTAAGTACTAATACCACTCTTACACTCCAGTCAAAGTTAAAAAGCTGGAACAAGTGAAATGTTGGACATAATGTAAACTTTAGACGCTAGAAACTTAATCATTGCAGCAAATTTCTACTGTTCAATAATGTTATTGGCATACTTATCACATCAAGTTAAACCAGAAGATGATAAATTAACAAACTCTGATACTGGGGCAAAACATACTGTGATACTGGGCCAAAACATACCAGAACAACTGTATAGTTCTAATTGAAAACATTAAGTAAGAATTCAAAGTAAGTTTTAAAAGTATTATAGACTTTATGATTTCAAGAACAGACTATCAGAGTTGTCTGGTATGACTTGCTTTTCAGTAATAAAGGAGGCAAGATGAAACATTTAATAAATGTATTTATTTATTTCCAGCCACTTCAAAGAACAAAACAAAACATCAGACTTCCGGAACTTTGGTGTCCACTTCTTTTTAAAAGTTTGCATCAGCTGAAAAGATAAAGTGGAAATGTATAGAATTAAAGCAGCAGAGGGGGGGGGGGGGGCGGGATGGACTTTATTTTTTGGGGGCCCAAAGGGGCTCCCGCATAGACAACAATTTGTATCAACGTCGAGACACTCCCACGTAGACAAACAATTCTGTATGTACGTCGAGACGACCTCCTCGGGCGTGCGGCCGCGCATCAGCTCTTCCTGAGGCCCCCAAGTGAGCATAGTGAGAGCCCCTGGGGACGGCCCCTACCCTCGCCGGCCTTGGGGCTCATCTATTAAAGAAGTGGATAACTGCTGATATACCATTACAAGCGACATGCCCAAGGGACACAACACATGCAAATGGCTGACCGTGAGCTCAACGGAGCTCTGTGGTAACAGCTGTCTTACGGACTTTTGTAAAGTTCATCTGGTGAGACTTTGTAAAGGCTCACGCACTCAGCCCTGCAGGGGTTGTGGGGTAGGGGTTACTAACAAGCAACAGCTCTGTTGTCAGTGCGGGTATAGGAGTGAGTGGCGTTGTGCAACAAGAGCGATGCGAAAGGAATTTGCGCGTCTGGCCGCCATCGAGATTTCCATTTAGAGGAAGGTGATACAAGGTATATACCCATCTGGCGCCATGGCCACAATGGATGACCAGATTGAAGAAATACTCGCAAAGGCCCATCCTCGATGAGCCCATTCCAGACCACAGTGGCCATTTACCGACCAGGATGTTCGTGTCCCCAACCCAGTAAGACTCCCAGCTTACGAGCCTTGGGTCGAGATACTTAACGACGCCAAAGACGAATTCGAGATAGATGGCGCCGCCGCTGTCTTCTCTACATGGAGGGTTGAATGAGAAGACCCGCTGGACATCGGTGATGTCGAGATCACCGACGGCATGCATGCCAGAGTCAACAGGCTGGCACTGGATGCTCGGATGCCCGACGTTAGGGTTACACAACTTCTGGCGGCTCTCCCAGGGGGGGCACGGAGTTTCTCCTGTGAATCAAGTTTCTACAAGAGAAAGCTGAAGATGATTGGGTCCTTAAAGACAAGTTTGATCCAGTCCGGGCTGAGCGAAAGAAGAAGGGCCGGGGGGGTGGGGGGAGGGGGGGCGTCGAGGTTGCTCGGAACACAAGCCCTGGGGTATTGATTGGAATCGACAGTGTGTTCTATCAGAACGCCTACCCCTTCACCGCAGTTTTCTACGGCCTCTGCCCCATCAGGGATCCAGCGTCGAGGGGGCAGCGGCAAAACCATGCGAGCGATCGAGCTCTTCCATACCAGAAGCCCCCTCGTCTTCACCCCGACCCATCGCCTTGCCAAAGAAATGCAGGCCAGGGGCATCCAGGCCCAGACCTATCACAGCTTCTTCCGCTGGAGCGGCCAAAAGGACTGGACGCCTGAAAGGATGGGACAGAAATTTGTTCCCTGTGTGATCATCTGCGACGAGGTCTGCACAGTGCCCTGCCCCACTCTGCAAACCTTCCTCGACTGGCTCGAGGGACGTGGAGTCCAGGGCATCTGCTGTGGCAATCAGGGGCAGCCACCCCTCATCGCCGGAGAAATGCCACATGACTGGCTCTGCGGGCATGCCGCCTATTACGAAGAGGTCGAGGTAGACCACAGAGCCAAAAAGAAATGCGGGCCAGGTGGCGTCCAGGCCCAGACCTATCACAGCTTCTTCCGATGGACTGGACGCCTGAAAGGATGGGACAGAAATTCGTTCCCCGTGTGATCATCTGGGACGAGGTCTGCACAGTGCCCTGCCCACTCTGCAAACCTTCCTCGACTGGCTCGAGGGACGGGGCATCCAGGACATCTGCTGTGGCAATCAGGGCAGCCGCCCCCAATCACCGGAGAAATGCTACACGACTGGCTCCGCGGGCATGCCACCTATTACGAAGGGGTCGAAGTAGACCACAGAGCCAAAAGCCCTCAAGAAGCGAATCCGCCTTCAGCTCGACAGGGTCCAGTGCCGAGAGGTGCGAAAGGCGCTTCCTGGTTGCTTTGGGTGGGAACGCTTCTTGGAGGCCTGGAAGCCATGTGATCTCAGACCTCGAGGCAGAAGGTTCGCGACAGGGCCCAGAGGCTGCTGTTCGAGCGCCATGAGGAGTATTTCCCGGACACCTCCGTGCCTCTGTTATATCGTCCCAAGGATACTCGGCAGCAAAACATCATGTTCACCATCGCTGGGACCTTGCTGGATGGCAGGCGAGACCAGCAAGAGCTGGAGGTGCCCTTGAAATATGCCCGCGAGGTCCTTGACGGCAAGTGGGGCCAGGACTGGGCTCTTGGCTATGCCCTCACCGTTTACTCGAGCCAAGGTCTCACAGTTGCCAGTCCCCAGAAAGTCTGGATCATAGATGACTTTCTCCAGTGGTCCAACCTGGCTTATCTTGCAGTCTCACGGGTGGAGTATCTCAGCCAGCTCGAGCCGGTAGTATCCCCCCCCCACCCGCCCCCCCCCCCCCCCCCCCCCCCAAGGAGCGCTCTGAGGGTGCACGCACACTCACCTAGCAGCAGCTCCGCAAAGTCATCCAGAGGAAGCTGGTGGCCTATAAGCGACAGGACCAAGCCAAGGGGCTCAGGTTTAGCCTGAAGGTTGATCACATCCTAGCACTGAAGGAGGCCCAGAACAATCGCAGAGCCGCGTGCAACATCGATCGCCTATGGGCTTACCAGCCAAAGGAAACCCTAATCAGCAGTTACTATTGACCCAGGTGTTTTGAGAATGTTTGTCAAACTTAACATAAAAAAAAAATAGTTATGTCAAAATGTAACGGAATACTCTTACATTGTACATTGCACAGTTGAACTTGATTTTGCTCCAAAGAAAAAACTTCAAAAGCAAAAAAACAAAATCCTGGGAATTTTTCAATTATGATGGATATTAGCTCATGAGAAGAACTTGTGCTGTTGATGAAAACAAACTTTGATCGGACATTACTATGGACAACTTTTTCATGTCAATTGTTACTTCCAGTCACTGAAAAAGCTGTCAAAATGTTACGGGCATGCGAAAATTTTATAAGTAGAGAATGATTCAATGAGATACCAATAAATTTGATTAAACAAACAACTAACTTTAAAAATCACAAACTGGGATAATTATCATAAACTGTATTGATATTTTGTTGCTAGAACCAACTGCTATTTGTTCGGCAGTTACCTCTGACATTCCGGGGTAATACAATCGTGTCAAACAAAACGCTGCATCAGACAGATTCTGTCAAATGTAACAGCCGTTTGTGCTCGTCGAAAGTTTGCCATCTCTAAACAAAATTTCAGCCTTTGTTGAGTAATATTATTAAAAGAATACACACTAGAAACCATTGAACATCAAGTAACAACCAGAACTTAATATTTCATCCACTGGTTGTTATGTGATGGACGTTACAACGGAAAAAATATTTGACCGACAAATTACTTTTCTTGCTATCGTTCATATTGAAGCGGTCTCACATAAATTGATGACGTAGATCACTAGACGATGTTGATACAACTTAGTCCAGCGTGAAAATCATCCGAGCATTCTTCCACATTACGCGGTATGATGATATGATCGGATGTTATGAAGTTGACCGACAGATACCGTTGTTGTAAAAATTCGTCCTTTTTTTCAAGAACGAATGATCTTTCATCAAGTAAAAATTATAAACTAACAGTATAACAACTGCTCTTGAAATGGATATAATGAATCTGTCCTGTTTTGAGACGAGTTCCCTGTCTCAGATGAAATAAAAAATTCGTTATTTTGACCGACAGCATAACCGGCAAAACGGGTCTTTGTGTAACGGATTTTTATTTGATAAATTGCGTAAAAACGTCAAATAAACACAAAGCAATCCAGAAAAATCATTTTGGTATTAAAATATTATAAAAACGTTATGTAGAAGTTCAAGAGGATGCCAATTTTGTTTGTTTTGACATGTCATACTCAAGGCATCGTTATTAGGGTGCGGAAAAATAATGACTGTTGATCAAAAATAAAATCTTGTAATACTGACCAACAATTTTAATTTGATATTGTTTTTAATATCTGTCTATCATAGGAACTTAATCAATATGCATTAAATTTCCGTTATTTTCTGTCAGATTTGTACTTTGGGGAAAAAAGAGTGACGGAGGTTATTTTTTCCATTTACCTGATAAAGGCCCATATCTGTAGAGGCTAATACACTTAGGTGAGCGGAGTCGTGGCCTGTGGGCCTCTTGTTTATATTTTAGAAGTGCAGTCTAACCTGGGCTGCCAGCCACCTCTATTAAGCGTGTACCTCTCTTAAGCAGCCAAGTCCTTAGCCCCCAAATGATTTTTAATGCAAATGCCACCCATGTACCTGTCAGACGTGGCCAGCGGCCGGCAATTTTTATCCAAAATACCTCAAAAATCATCATTAAGCAGCCATCTTGAAAAATCAGAGAGGTTAGCTTGTTTGATTCCTAATTTATGCATCAGTTTGTACACCGGTTATATATTGGTCCCGTTTTGGCATGCAGTTGTACCATGGTTGAAATGTGCTAATCAAACATATCGACTCAAGACGTCTTGATTTTAGACAAAAAATGGATACTGGTCAAAGTAAATGAACTGTGTCCCGGCTCACAAAAGGAGAAGTATTGTCAAAAGCTAAACAGTACCGTAACCAGTCATTCTGATAAATCAAATTTGGTAAGATCTTAGTAAGTTTTTGACAATCTTTGATTTTAATACTGACTGTTGCACACTTAGACAATTTGCATGATTGACATCAGGTTTGCATAATTGCTAACTAAGGGTCATTTGTTTTGACATCAATATGGTGAGAAAACTTGATTGAATAGGGAAAAATCAACAAAAGGCAGTGATGCAACTGCTCTTTGATTAAAAGATCATCACAATTTTATTTGCAATAATTGTTGCTACATGGTTGATACTACAATGGCTAGCCTTCACAAATCGAAGTTCATTTATTTCTAAAATTGTCCAATAAGGTTGCGATTTCCTACTTTTGTGGAATCATGGGAAAACAGGTATTACCTTCTTTTGTTTCTGTTTACACCTTTAGCAATCCTGGGTCTTTTAAAACACTGTCAGACTCCTCCCCAATATTCCATATTGATATAAAACATTTTGAACATTTTGTTCATATCAGTATCTCAGATTCTTTAGATACTGATTTAAAACCATGACATCTACCTGATGAGATCCCTTGGCCGGAATGAAATGGTTCCCCACAAATTTCCAGGCTTATGCCAACCTTTTTTAAGCAAGCACATGTCTTCAGCAAGCGATTTTACATTAATCCATCTGTGCTTGCTTAAGACATATAAGACAGTATAAGGTAAAGAGTAAGGTGAGCGAGTATTTATTTGGGTAAATATGTTAGATGTATAAATTTTTTTTTTTTTTTATCAAATTCAAAATTTCTGAAAACAAAATTTTAAGTCAAACATGGGTACAGCTCCTCCCGCCACCCCCCCCCCCCACACACACACACACACACACACACAGGGCTGGCTAATCAGAGCTGAAAAGATGATCGGTTATCAGTCTTGCCATTGTGGCCAATAATCAATTAGTAATCACTAAAGATAAGGTCATAATTTTACCTGTCTGTCTGAGCATGACTCTTAACGTATGTTACACTTTACTGTAAGTATTTGGCCAGACAGGCCTGAGCAAACAGTATAGACCCAGATAAGACACCAAAATGTGACTTCTCATCAGGGTCTACACTGTTTGCCATTCATTCAGCTAATTTTAGACAAACATTGGGTAGTAAATTGTTCTTGTTCACATTTTAGATAAAGTATAGTAAGTAGTTGAGGTGACCAAATAAGAAGGGTAAAAATGGCAAAGTAACAGATACATGTACAGAAATCAAATGATCGATTTTTAGCAAATCTAACGATAATCATTTTTGTGGAATTTATCAATCAGTTTATAGATTATCTGATTAATTGTGCCAGCCTTACACACCACACACCTTTCTTCGTCTTTGGACCCGTCCCTGAAGGAAACTATAACTTTTCTCCCAAATGGGCTATCTTGACAGACGTTGAAAGATACATTTTCTCATGGCAAGACTAATTTACTTGCTCTCATAGTTTTGAAACCTGAGGTTTGTCTGCATTCCTTAAACAATTACTTAGTTACTAAATTTCAAGTGAAGCATTAAATTTTCTTGATTCATTGAGTCCATGGGAAATTAGCTGCAGTCTAGTGTAGAAGGGTTGAACCTCAGCAAGACACTTCTAATAAATATCCCATTGTATACTGAATAGACTCTCCCACACTATATATTGGAAGAGTCCAATTTCAATTTTAGGTACTGTATGTCCGGCTATGAGATTTACATATTCCTAGAGAAAAATGGCTAAACTATTTGCAAACAGTGGAGACCCTGATCAGAGGCTGTCTTCTGCGGCGTCTGATCTGGGTCTGCACTGTTTGCCAAGTACCCTTTTACGGGTCTCCTGACTACAATGGGATATACATGTTTTTGTGGAGAAATAAAAAAAAAAAAATATATCTGGATATGATAGGATATCCCTCTGATGAATTCCTGTGCAAAGGTATTTGCATGTAGGAAATAATTTTTAAGACCTTAATTAATTTTCAGCACCTTTATCTGTTGCTACCAGGATTTTGAAAATACGTCCAAACTCAAATTTCTTCAAAAAGTAAGAGTCCCTTTTTGCAAATTTATGAAATCTATCTGTATAGATGAATTCCAAATATCAAAATACAAATGTAGGAGTCCAGGACTCAGTATTTGGAGTTAATGACAACCCTGGCTACCATATTTTAATTTACGCTAAGTTATTCAGACAGACAGGTCTGAGCAGACAGTGTAGATCCAGATCAGATGCTACAGAACACAGTGTCTGATCAGGGTTTACATGGTTGAACTCTCATCCATCAATATGAAGTAAACAGCATTGGTATTTAATGCTTGAAAGGCTGGTTAACAATTTCAGCAGGCACAATTGTAAAATATTTTTCTTATTTTTTTTTCCAGAGAATAGGTTTTGATATTTCATGCAAATAAAATGTCTCCTTAGGAGACCATGCAAAGGTGCAGATAAGAGTATCAGATAAATATTTTTCTTATTTCTCCACAAAAACATATGTTTAGGATACTCAGTAGAAGCAGGTACTCATTAAAAGTGCCTCTCTGAGGCACTTCTAATGAGTATGTGTGTTTTCATGGTGAAAGGGCTTCCATTGGTACCTACAACATATATTTTCATGGAGAAATAAGAAAAAAAAATAAATATTTTTGGCTTGAAAATAAGGATCTTATCAAGAGCTATAGGAGACGATTTGATAGAAATGTCAAAGCCTAATGCTGCCTATATTGTTAACTGCCCTGGCATCAGAATGCTTCAAAGGGGCAATTCTGATTAGTTCCCACAATATATGTTTTTATGGAGAAGTAAGAAAAATAGTTTAACCCTTGTCATGCTGAATAAATTAAGATGCCACACCCACTTCTAATTTTCAGCCAATCAGTTTACTTGATCCAGGTTGATACAAATTCAAATACTGAATGGCAAACAGTGCAGATCCAGATCAGTTGGCTTCTTCAGAAGCCAGCTGATCTGGATCTGCATTGTTTGCAAAGATAGGGCATATCCGGGTTCAGCAGGACAAGGGTTAAAATCTCTGCATATAGCTATTAGAGTAAAATTTTGTACTCCACCTTTCCTAACAAAATGCATTTGCACAAGTGCAGACCAAGTCTGATCAGGGTCTAAAGTGTTTGCTATTCCAGCAAATATTTTATGAAAGTATTGCACAAAAAAAGTATTCATACTTATTAGGGCATCTACATGTACCATACCTGTCTAATCCAGTGCTTGCTACCGTATTTACCCTAAGTATTCAGCACTTCAACTCCTTACTACACTTGTTCTAAAATTTGAACAAGTACAATTTACTATCTGTTGTTGTGTCTAAAAAATACTGGATGAATGGCAAACAGTGTAGACCCTGATGAGACACCCCATTCTGCGGCATCTCATCTGGGTCTCCTATGTTTGCTGAGGCCTGTCTGTCCAAATACTTATGGTAAATATGGTAATCCGGTGCTGATGTACTGTATAAGACACTTTTTCAACTGGAATACTGTATTCTTCTCAAGTAATCCTGTATTTACCATAAATATATGAACGAATGAGCCTAAGGAAACAGTTCACATGCAGCTAAATACATGGGTCAGGGTCTGCACCTTTTTGTCATTCATCCAGCCATTTTTTGACACATCAGGAGGTAATAAAATGCATTTTTTTCTCAAACTTTTGGAAAAGTATGGTAACAAGTGAAAGTGTCTGAATACTTGGGGTAAATATGACATGTAATATAGTGTTGTAAAAGCTGGTTTTCAAATTATGAATCAGGTACTTTGGTACTATGCTTAGGTACAGATGAATTGATAATTCTGATGAGACTTTTGATATTTTTTGTCATTTTTTACCGTACCCAAAATATATCTTGTAGGTACTCATTGGAATTGCTTCTCTCAGGTAATTCTAATGGGTACCCACAATATATGATTTGGTTCAAAGTAACAAAGTTATTTTTCTTCTGCATAGGCATTTTATCCCAGGACTGTGCTATGGATTCCATAACTCCAGGTAAGAGGGTGTATCAGGTAAACATTTTTTTTATTTCTCCTCAAAAACATACATTGAGCTTCCGTTCTAATCCTGGTTGCGTTATGACATTGTATGTTTTGTACATGTACTAAATTGGAAATAAAAATATGTTTAAACTAAAAACATACATGTATATTGGGTACTCATTAGAAGTGCCTCAGCAAGGCACTTATAATGAGTGCCCACAACATATAATTTTATGGAGAAATGAGGAAAAAATCAATATGTTTTGGTTGAAAAAACTTCATATCTGGAGTTAAGGTATCATTTGTTCTCGAGTATGTATTTTTAACCCTTAAACTGCCAATCACAACAATTGTCATCTGCTTTGTCATCTGCTTGTGATTTTAAAAGTCATTTTTGCAAACAGTGTGGACCAAGATCAGGTTGCTCATCTAGGAGCAGTCTGATCAGGGTCCACATGTTTGCCTGTATATAAATAGAGGTTTGAAAAGTTTGCAAGAATATTCAGCAGACGACATAAACAGACGACATTTTCAGATGCTGGTGTTCTTGGCATTTTAAGGATTAAAAGTAAAATGTAAGTAATATTGCTGTCCCTGTAGTTAGGCCAAGACAAGTAAATTATATGGTTTCTATATCCTTCTGAAAAAAGGTGGATTCAGCTAGGTTGCCAGAAATTTTATTGTAATTATCATTATTACATGCATTCAAGCATTGTTAATCCATTTATGCCTTAGCGTCCCATAAAATGGACAAATGGCAAACAGTGTAGATCCAGATCAGACGCTGCAGAATGAGGCATCTGATCAAGGTCTGCACTGGAGTAGTTCTTTTGGTACAGTTTCCTTCGCTGAAGATGTATCTGTTCCTCTTAACCCATTGTGTATTGAATAGACTCTCCCACACTATATATTGGAAGAGTCCAATTTCAATTTTAGGTAATGCTGGCTAATTATGAAATTTACATATTCCTAAAGTAAAATGGATAAACTATTTGCAACAGTGGAGACCCTGATCAGACGCAGTATTCTGCAGCATCTGATCTGGGTCGGCACTGTTTGCCAGTTACCCTTTTACAGGTCTCCAGACTACAATGGGTTTAGCATGAGAAGTTCTTATAAATGAATATATTCTTTCGTGGAGATTGATCATGATATATTTTCTACGATCATTCTCTCCCTTCCGCTGATTCAAGAAGGGCAGTTGTCAGTTTCTGGCGAAAGAATGTGCACAATACTGGTTAACCGCTTAGAGGACTAAGCCTGTCCAGTAAACGTGTGGTTAGGTAAACTGACCGCGCTCGACATGACCATATTGGGTTGACTGGGCCGTAAAACCTCAACACAAACAAACACAAGCTTGTTGGGATACTTTATTATCCCTTGCAACATTTGCTGATTTATACATGTAGCTCACCTGAGCAATTGCTGAGAGTGAGCTATTGTGATCGCCTTCACGTTTTCATGGAGACTATGGGCCCATAAAATAGGCCAATGAGCCTGTCTGAGACATGCTCATTGGCCCATTTTATGGACCCATACTTATTTGATCCAGATATATCCCTACAGTGTAGACCATGGTCAAACTGTGCAGTATGTGTGAAGGCATGTGTGTCTGAACATTTAGAATACCCTGTTCAACCTAATTACCATGCATACCTATTTAAGCACACAGTCAGCAATTCCATCTTCAAACTACAGCCAGTGTACTTTCTGCCCATTTCTTTATAAAGGCACATGTTTCAGGTACCCATTTGAACTGCATCAAATGAGTACCCACAACATAGGCTTTCAAGAAGTAAATCAGAAATGAAAAAAAAAAACAACAAAAAAAACAAAAACGCATAAATACCATTAGATAAGTCATTTGCTCATCTTGTTTTTAAAGTGTACTTTTAGTAGGTGGATACATATTTTACTACAATTTTGAAAAAGTAATTTTGAAAAAAAAATGACTGGGCGCATAGTGCGGTAATTAGGTTGAATATGGTAAATACAATACTGTAATTACAAACGTTGATTGAAGTAATTCTGACAGGAAAACCTTTACGTCAGAGATGGAGGAAATCTTGACAATCAGGCTGCACTTACAAGAAAATTTGTTTGATTAATGGTTGGTTAGCCTGTTCAGTTACAAATTTAAACAAGTCTACTTATCCAGTAAGCCAAGCATGTACAGTGTCAGCAGCCTTCATTCCAGTTTACCATATTTACCGTAAATTTCCTAAAATTTTGAACACTTTATTCCATACTCTTTTGGCTTAAATTTTGCTTTTTATGCAGCAGTTTCTTTAAATATTTAGTGGAATGACAAACAGTGTAGACCCTGACCAGACTGCTCCTTCAGCACCACTCTGATCAGGGTCAACACTGTTTGCATATACATGTATCATTTTGTCAGACGCTTTAGTGTTCGAATTTTTAGGACATTTACCGTACCCTTTACAGATATTTGGACACTTAGCTCAGGGTTCCAATTTAATTTCTACAGAGGATTTATAACCCTCAAAAGTTGCAGTGTACATGTAAATGTACCAACAAAATTGAAGAGAATCGCTATATGCTGGAGGTACCGACTGACCCGCTCGATACCACCTTAATGCGTTGACTTAGCCAAAAACCTCAACTCAGTCAATACGTTGGAGGTACACAAATAAGAAAATGAACCAAATTTACCCCCAGATGCTAAATGCAGCCGGAACTCTTATATCTCCTTACTGTACTTGTCCTAAAAGTTGCTGAATGTAGACCCTGATCAAATGATGCATCCTGCAGCATCTATTCTTGGTCTACACTTATGATTAATTAACCCTTCTCTTGCTGAACATAACATGCCCTGTCTTAACAAACAGTGTAGATCCAGATCAGTTGGCTTTTAAAGAAGCCAACTGATTTGGATCTGCACTGTTTGTCATTAAATATTTGAATTTTTATCAAAAACCAGGATCAAGTAATCTGATTGGCTGGAAATTAGAAGTGGGCCTGGCATCTTAATTTATTCAGCAAGGCAAGGGCTAATCAGCCTTTCCATTAATGAGCAGCCGGAGGCTAAATTGTCTTCTCCTCTTCTAGTATGGCCTTCTGCTTTTTACCCTTAAAGCGCCAAGAAAAACTGCATCTGAAAATGTTGTCTGTTTATGACGTCTGCTGAATATTCTTGCAAACTTTTCAAACCTATTTTTGCATACCGCCAAACAGTGTGGACCCAGATCAGACTGCTCCTAGAGGAACAGTCTGATCTGGGTCCACACCGTTTGCAAAAATGACTTTTAAAATCACAAGCAGATGATAAAGCAGGTCACAATTGTTGTGATTGGCGCTTTAAGGGTTAAGACTTTCTGAAGAGATCCACTGTAAATCTCTTTGGCACAGGTCTGCCTTCTGCCTATTGACTTCAGTCACCTAGGTACTTCAAAATTTAGCATTTAGCAGAGGGGTTTACTAATTAGCGAATTGTGGCCCAAAACTATACTGATCAGCAAAATTTGAGATAACATTTTACTGGTTAGCAGCTCAGCACATGCGTAATGATTAATGAAATTTGTTGAAAAATATACTGATTGGGGAAGCTTGGGTGAAAAAAACACTGCTAATGGCATTGCAAATGGTTAGCAGTTAGGGAGTTGGCAGACAACTGTTATGGTCTGCCCCAGTTTTATGGCATGATGATATCAACTCTTGTCTGGGAATTACGTCACCTATAGTAGAGTTTGTAAATTTTATTAATTTGATCAAAAGTTTAGTGATTTAAACTGATTTTTTCCCTTAAAATTTATTAATTACTGATTTCGGGGCTAAACCTTTACTGATTAATTACTGATTTTAGAGATACCCCATTGAGACCCTTTGAGCATGCTAAGGACAAATTCAGCAGATGATGACAAAATGACCCTGTTTTTTTTCTTATTTTTCTCAGAAAATAGGGTTTGACATAAAAGTGAAATCCTGTTTTCCAGGAAAAATAAGAAATTAGGGGGTGTCATTTCATGCAAAGGAGACAATTTGCATGAAATGTCTAATCTTATTTTCTGGGGAAAATAAGAAAAAAACTAGATTGCTCAGATGATGGTAGCCATCGCAAAGTCCCCACGCTCCATGCTAATGTTGCTTGTAGCATGGTGGACGGACTCGCTCTCACACTTCCTTATTACAAGGGGAAGTCGTAGCAAGTTCAAGGTAAATTCTGCCCAATGGTTTAGGAGACAGTGTGACAGACAGACAGGTTGATAAAGCTGTTCACAATATCCTCATCACTAAAGGGTGTAGACAAATATTTTAGAATGTCATCTGAAATTTTTACCCAGCACATATGTATTAGGATGAGACAGGCCTGAGCTAACAGTGTAGACCCAGATGAGATGCTGCAGAATGCTGCATCTGATTAGGGTCTACACTGTTTACCACTCATCCAGCAATTTTTAGACACAGCATAGGGTAGTAAATTATACTTGTTCAAATTTTAGAACTTAGTATGGTAAGGAGTTGAGGTGTCTGATTCTTAGGGTAAATTTGGTAAATATTAATGAAACAGCTGCTGTTTGTTAAGTCCTGTCTTTTCGAATACTTGTGGTAAATATGGTAGTGAAATTGATGATGTGTAGTTCAGTTGAGTTACATTATTTACCAGAAGTATTCAGACACCTCAACTCCTTACCATACTTGTTCTAAAATTTGAACAAGTACAGTTTACTACCGGATATTGTGTCTAAAATTTGCTGGGTGGGTAGCAAACAGTGTAGACCCTGATGAGATGCTGCATTCTGCAGCATCTCATCTGGGTCTACACTATTTGCTCAGGCCTGTCTGTCCGAATTCAATCGGTTAATACGGTAAGTCCATATGGTCTTCCAATAAAGGAAGCATTTACAATATTGTGCTGCTGGTCTTTTGTTGAAACATCATAGACAGTTGATTGCCTTGAATCATCTAATAACACTAATCCATTAGGTGTTAATCCATTATGAAGTTTTTTTAAAGACATTTTGCAGGCAAATGGCGTTAGACAAAAACGTTAGACAAAAACGTTAATCAGATAAAATATTTTCAGTATTTCTGCATGAAAACATGGAAAACATATATTGTGGCAGTGCCTTAGGTTTTACATGTTTTAAGCAATTAGATGTTTTGAGCTACTTTTACCCATCCAGTTCAATGAGTAACTTTAAATTTTTTAAGGGACAAATGTTCAGGTATACTGGGCTAGACTTTAGAATCTATCGGCTGTGATTTACCGATCTCAGTATGCGAATGTTCACACCTATCAACTTCACTAAAAGTTAGGATTAACTTAGGGCTAGGTCACTGATCGTTAGGGTTATGGTAGGGTTCAGGTATGGTGTAGTTGAGGGATGAAAGTTAAGCATACATCTGGAATATTCACAGATGGTTAGGGTAAGATTAAGTGTGGACAGATTACTTCCCTTGTATGATATTTAGTATAATTTACCCTAAATACCATGACCTTGACTTCTTACCGTACTTGTACTTATCCTAATAGATGAACATTTTATTTTTTTTCATTACCTGTTGACATACATGTACTTCATTGTCCGATCTGGCTGTGGGTCTGCATTGTTTGCCCAGTTCTGTCCCAGTACATGTACTTAGGATTATTATGGTATGCATGAACAGTTTTATGTAGGGTTGTAATGATATATCATAATATCAATGCATCATGATAATGATTACCAGGATAGTGCAATCGTGATATTGTTTTCATTGAACTATCAATAACTATTGCCGATAGTCTCATCAACTACCGATAGTTTTGATAGTTTTTGTTTCTGTACATTTTCTCCTTCTGTAATACCATTCTGAAGCTTTTTCTGTCCAAATTAACAAATTATGAGAACAGAAAGAACTGCTTAGAAAAGATATTTGAGAGGGCAGTAACATTAGGCATCAGGGGTGGTTGGGTGGTGCGAAGGTGCTGTGTATCTTACATCACTGGGGCGTCCAGCTGATATTGGCTTACAGTTGGGCAAGACCTGCTATCCTTGTAGCAGGTAAGGGTAGAGGGGGAATGTTTTTATTTCTTCTGTTTCTTCACTTTCATTCCTGTTCCTCTTTCTTCCCTGTCCCCCTCTTTCATCTCCTCTACTATCTCTTCTATCTCTTTTCTCCCTTTCTCTGGGAGACGACACAAAATGACCCTCAAGGGTTGACGTGTCGTTAAACCCCAACACAATCAAAAAAAAAAAAACATTAGGCATCTTTACAGGCAATCCAGTCTTTTTAAAATCAACTAAATTCATTTGATTTAGAAATGCTGAAGGTATCTTGATGTGTCATGATATTATACCCTTGATAGTAACAGTATTGTGATAGTCATAATTTGGCATTATAGTCAGCCCTAGTTTTATGCATTGGTAACATACTCAGCCATAAATAGTTTTAATGCTTGACATTAGGTAAAGAATTAAGCACACAACATTTTAAAATATTTTCTTACATTTCCCAGAAAACATGAAATTTCAAAACCTGTTTTTAGGAGACATTTGCATGAAATTTCAAAACCTGTTTTTCTGGGAAAAATAAGAAAAAATATTATCAATTTATCATCTGCTGAATTAGCCCAGAGAGTGGAAATGGTTAAAGTTAATACCCCAGCTTAGCTACATGTATGATATGAACTTATATTTTGCTATTAGAAAATATTACTGTATTTGATCTAATTATTGCACTGTGCGCTAAGGATTTTCAAAATTATTGGAAAAACTTGTAGTGAAATAGCCACCTAATGAGGGCAAGCTTTAAAGAAAGGTCAGCAGATGACTTCATGAGGGGCGTTTTTAGCGATGTTTATGTGATATCTTTCTGATTTTCTTTATAAAAGCATATGTTTTTGGTACTTATTTGAATTCAGGGTTCGCGTTACCGATCGCCATTGTCGCCATTTGCGCAGAAAAATAAAATTTGGCACAAAAAATCATAAATTGGCGAAAACAAGTGGCGGAAAAAATATCACCTGAATTACCCGCTACTGAGTCATATAATTGTCGGGCGTGTCTATCCCCAGCAAGCAAAAAATATAGGACCCACATTGGCCCTAACTGGGTATTTATATGGGTCCTACATGGGCAACCCATAAGGGACTCATAAGGGATTTGCAACAGGGTTCCATGTTGGACCCACATGGGCAAAGCCATGTGGGAACTATATGGGCCCAGTATGGGAAAAATCAGCCCACACTTATCTTCCAGAAAAACAATTTTTACACATTTTTACACAAATGATTATAAGTCCCCAGTCCCAGCCCATTTGATGGACTGGTAAGGTCCCAACCGATAGAGACCTATGTACGTGTGCAAGTTTTTGCCTTAAAGATATTGGCGTCTTTTTTAATAGTTGGAAATGTTGGCATCATGCGTATCTATATATACCTCTCAATTTTAAAAACAATAGGGACATACGAGTTAAAATAAAAATATGACCATGAATCGACATCCATGTCGGGAAAATAGTTAAGATAAATTTAATAGATACTTTCATTTTGTAATGAACAAACTATTATTTTTATTTTATTATTATCATTATTATTTGCATTTATATCAGGAAATTTACTATTTTTTGATATTATGTTTAAATAGTGGTAGAGTTGTTCCCCTTAATACCCATATTGAACCCATATGGGTCCCATACAGTAATGGGAGGTCAACATTGGAACCATAGAGGTCCAATATCTGTATCACATGGGAGCCATTTGGGCCCCAATTATGTATCTAGAAAATATCACTTTTCCAGGATTATTTCAATTTTATCTCGGGGGTCCCATATATTAGAATGTATTTTTATAGTTATCAAATTTTACCAATATGGGACATATGGGGCCCAAGTAGGACCCAAATGGGATAAATGCCCCGAATCTGCCAATATGGTTCCCATATATACGTGTTTGCTGGTCAAAGTTTACCAATATGGGACCTATATAGGTCTTATATGGGCAAAAAAGCCTATATGGGGCCCATGCAGGACCCGAAATGCCCAGATTCTGCCCATATGGGTCCCATATATACATGTTTGCTGGGTCCCACCTTCCTTGATTGTATAATTCGCCAATTAACAGCTCAATTATCGATCAGAAAACGGTAGCTGATCAAATTGACCTGAATTTGATAAAAGCGATATAAGGTCACGTGCCATGATGCGCAGTTTGACAGTAGCACCACCCATTTTCCACGCCTTTCGTCCTAAATATTCATAACGCTCTGCCAAAACTACATGTACCAATCAGGAATTAATGTCAGAGTCGCATCGCCTACATCACGGAAATTTACCCAGAATGTAATCACGTGGAACCCTATGTCAAACACAAAGATGGAAAACAAATTGATTACTGGAGAAATAATTATTGTCATTTTAATCGGTTCGGCTTATTAAAGCGGTAAGTACATTTTGACAGTGCCGACTTTAATTAAGCATGTTTCGGTACCTTAATTCTTATGAGCCTTAATTTTATTTGGCGATCAACGAACGTCGTCCCGGAAAAAAAAACAAACAAAAAAAAACACGAATAATGCCTAGGAGGCAGACACATTAGTCTCCGATGGTCCGGATCGCGCATTCGATCCCCACAGATTGTAGCGATTTATTATGAAACACATAAATTTGCTATGGTCATTCGCTCCTTCCACTGCTTCAAGACTGGCAGTTACAAGTTTCTTGCGGAAGGGTGTTCAGTGTACTGGTTAACCGCTTATTGTATAAGCATGCACCCTCTTTTTTATTGGCGTGATTCATAAAAAAATGCTGTTCTCCATTTCATTTCGCATAGACCAGACTCGTAAAGCAATTGCAGTAAACTCCCTTTTAAGTCAGTTGCAGTTAGCTCCCTTAAAACAGTAAAACCTGCTGTTTTAGAAACTTACCCCGCATTTATCAGGGTACAAATGAATATTGTTAGTTATTCTCTTACAGTAATAATACATTAATAACATTATATTTATTGGCTTATACAGCACTTTTCAGAACTTTTGTTTCCATGTAAAGTGTTCCATTTGCTATTGCTGCAATTAAAGGAATCAGTAAGTGAACACCTTTTTCTGACAAGATAATTCTTTGGCGAAAAATGGCCAAAATCTGGCTCAAAGTTAAAGAAAATGGCACAAAAAAATCAAATTGGCGAAAATGGTGGCGAAAGAAAAAGAAATCCTAGTGCAAACCCTGGAATTGCCTCGATTCAAATGGGTACCAGCAACATATGCTTTTATAAAGAAGCAGATAAAAATACATATCTGTAATCTGAAGCTTATGAAATGTTTGACAGTGAGCTTACAGGGGTATGTGCGGTAATTAGATCAAGTACGGTATATTTTGCTATCATAAAATATTACTTCCAAATGAGACACACATGCTTCAGGTTTGATGTAAGTTGCTTATACTAAGAACTCATCAAGGCATTATTGGAGAAATTAATGTCGAAATAATAAGTTTGCTAACAAGGCTACATAGCCAAGTTAAGTGAAGGGAGATAACTGTGTGATCATTTAAAATATATTGCATAAAAACTTTAAAAGTCATAGTTCCTTTTGCTAATGCTGAGTGACAAGCCAAAGTGCAGCTAGAGTTTGGAGAAGACTGTTTTCAAGGTCAGTCTGAGAATTTGATTGTTGTATGTTTGGCTGAGGACATCTAGCTTTTCTTCTGTTTTTCCTGTATGTTGTAGGCCTCTAGCTTAGTATGTGTGCCATACTGGTAGTTGGTAGTGCCATACATTGCTAGATAAAGTGAGATATTTTGGAGATGATTAACCCTAGTCCTGCTGAACCCGGATATGCCCTGCCTTTGCAAACAGTGTAGATCCAGATCAGTTGGCTTTTGAAGAAGCCAACTGATCTGGATCTACACTGTTTGTCATTAAGTATATGAATTTTGCATCAATAACCTTGATCAAGTTATCTTATTGGCCAAGAATTAGAAATAGGCATGGCGTCTTAATTTACTCAGCATGAGAAGGGTTAATTAAGAATCTTTTTTTTTTTTTTTTTTTCTTGTATGGAAAATCATAATTGTTAATTGTGCATGGAAACATATAATTGTTTATTCATTTCACATGCCTCAAGAAGGTAATATACATTGTAATTACATATTTTAGTTGGGGGAATCCCCAAGAGAGTAATTTGGACAAACAGTGTAGACCTAGATCAGAATGTGGTGTCTGTTCAGGGTCTGCACTTTTTGCATTAAAAGCAGGAATTTCTATAAGACATAGTAATAACTAACAAGACACCCTGCTATTGGAAATAGACCAATGCAAAGTGTTGTGGTAGCAGGGATCAATTTTAGCACTTGCTAACTTGCTAAATGCTGGTTGATTTCCTCAAAAAGCAAGCTGCAATTTCCATCACTTGCTAATTCTAGCAAGTTGGAAAGATTCTCTTTAATTGGCAGAACCTGAGACATTGTTGCTGAAGTTTTGCAATTTCTTTTCCAAAAGCAATGATTATATTTTTCTTATTTTTCCCAGAAGAGAGGTTTTGACATTACATGCAAATTGTCTCCATAGGAGACAATTTGCATGTAATGCCAAAACCTGTTTTCTGGGAAAAATTAGAAAAATATTCTAAAATGTGTGCTGAAATTTTTACCCAGAGTGCTAAGGTTTAAAGCCATATTTAACAGTGTTTATAAGTGTGAAAAAGCAAGTTGGCTGAAAGGTTTAGCAAGTAAAAAATAATGCCACTTGCTAATTTTAGCAAGTTGTCAAAAAAGTTAAATTTGAACCCTGGTGGTAGAGGAGCATTGACATACATATTGGGCTAATAAGTACCCAGGGTATGATTTTATGTAAAAATAAAAATGGATCTTTTTTATCTGGAACTCTGGTTACCTCATTATGAGGCTAATCTGCAGCTGTAGCTTGTTACTTTAACCCTTGTCATGCTGAATAAATTAAGATGCTCTGCCCACTTCTAAATTTCAGCCAATCAGGTTACTTAATCCAGTTTGTGGATACAAATTCACATACTTAATGACAAACAGTGCAGATCTAGATCAGTTTGTTTCTGAAGAAGCCAACTGATCTGGATCTTCACCGTTTGCAAATGCAGGGTATATCTGTGCTCAGCAGGATATGGTTTGTACAGGTGATTTTGGGGTGGTGTTCCAGGGCTCCAGATAAGCACACTTCTTGTAACTATTTTCTCATTTCTCTATGGAAACATATAATGTTCTTCAACCTTGTTAGAATCCTATCATTGAGCTAATTGGGATGAGACATAGAATATATGTTTTTGAGGAGCCATATATTGGTACATTATTTCCAGAATAATAGCTTTCCTAGTGCACATACAAATATTAGGGCAAGAGCTCATCATAAGCTCCTTGTTTAGGGACATTAAACACAAGCTAGAAGGGTACCCAGGTAAATGTTTTTCTTTTTTTTTCCACGAAAATAGAAGTTATGGATACTCATTAGAAGCACCTTGGTAAGGCACTTCTAATGAGTACCCTTAAGAGGTTTTTTGTGGAAAAATCAGAAAACATCCATAGAATTTAGACTGGCTCCAGTCTCCAGTGACTAAATATTCTTCTTATAATCCTGTTTGAAAGTCCACTAAAATAAAATCAAAAAAAATATCATGACTATAAAGGTTGGTTACTAGTGACCAGCCTTTGTAGTCATGATATTATTTTAGTTTATTTTAGTGGATTAATTAAAAAGGTTATAAATAAAAAATATTTAGTCACTAGAGGCTGGAGCCAGTCTAGGGTGGAACTCAGCTCATGACTGTATGGTGCTTTATTGCACAGGGCCTTTTATTATTACTATTCCATGGTTTTGATATGACATATGGTAAATAATGTTGAAAGGACGTAAAACACCCAAGTCCTCATGATTGATGTTGTTTCTTATTTCTACAGGAAAAGAGAACATTGGAATTACCTCGGTAGTGTCATACATCTACATAAGTAGAAGAAAAAAAAAGAAAGAAAAAGTAACATTTATCTGGGGCCCCTTTTGCTCCTGTTTTGGGGGATTTTCTGATTTTCTTGACATGGTACATAATTATTATGTTGAATTAAACAGCTGTTGTTGTAATAACAAGAATGTATACAAGGTTGAAATATGGACCTTGTTAGGAGAAAAGATGCTTTTTATACCATTATCTGATCAAGAGGTGTACCGAGATAGATAAATTTTTCTTATTCATGAAAACATATGTTGTGGGTACTCAATTGAATCATCTCATTGAAGTGATTCCAGTGAATACCCACAACATATGTTTTAGTGGAGAAATAAGAAAATATAATGTCTTATCTGGAGCCTGTTTCCATTGGAGCCTGTTTCCATTATAGCATAAGGTAAGACAGATTTTCTTTTGATGGGCTCATATTAATGCTTTTCATGCTGGATAAAAAATTCAGCAGACATTTTGAAATATTTTTCTTATGGGCCTATTTCTCCCTGAAAAGAAGATTTGACATTTCATGCAAATACAATTTGCAAGATATGTCAAACCTTATTTTCCGGGAATGTATAATAAGAAAAATATCATTGATTTGTCATCTGCTGATTCTGCGGAGAGTCTGCTAAGGTTAAAGAGATGCATTGTTCGAGATAACATGATAATTAACCCTTGTCCTGCTGAACTCGGATATACCCTACCTTTGCAAACAGTGTATATCCAGATCAGTTGGCTTCTGAAGAAGCCAACTGATCTGGATCTGCACTGTATGCCATTAAGTATGTGAATTAATATCAACAAACCGGATCAAATAATCTGATTGGCTGAAAATTAGAAGTAGGCATGGTATCTTAATTTATTCAGCAGAACAAGGGTTAAGTTGATAGTTTGGTATATATTTTTGCATCAAAACCTATTTTGTCCAAGTGGGTCCTCAGTTGGCACACAACAGGATTATAGTGCTTACTTACAAGATATTGTTTGATGCAGCAAAAAAAAAAAAAAAAAAAAAAAAAATTCTGATTCTGAATACTCATCTATCTGGACCTACCATATATATTCAAATATATGCCCCAGGGGTGTTGCATTGCTGCTAAAATGACAGTATTGAGTCCAATTATGGGCCAGTAAAAAGATATTTTGATGACCTAATTTTTTTTTTTTGCATGTATTTTCTCCTAGAAAAATAGGAGGTGGCATTTATTAGAGAGGGGGCTTATATTAGAATAAAAACCATATGTCAGCAGCAGTTAACAGTGCATTATGGGTAAATTCAGCAGCAGAAAAATTGATATTATTTTTTGTTTTTTTTTTCAGATTTTTCCCAGAAAATAGAATTTGACATTTCATGCAGTTTGTCTCCTAAAGAGACAATTTGCATAAAATGTCAAAATCTATTTTCTGGAAAAAATAAGAAAAAATATTACAAAATGGCATCTGCTCAAATTTTTACCCAGCATGCTGAGCGTTAAGAACCCTGTATGACAACATCAGATTAATCGGATAGATGATTGAAAGATCCCATCACTAATGTTTATTTCAGTGCAGAAAAAACTACGTTTTTTTCATGATATATAAAAACTAAATACAACTGCTTTTTCTGGTAAGACTCGAGGAGCTATCTTGAACTGGGTAGTTAAGAAAATGTGTCACTAGTGCTAACTACTCCAGAAATTTTTTAGCCTTTAAAAACAGAAACAACCTAAATGACTTAAGGCCTACCTGACCAGCTTAGTGACTTACATGTACTCGACCAGGGTAGCGACCAGCGTGACTAGCATAGACTCAGTAGACTCTGATCAGTCTTTGCTTCCATGCAGTCTGACCAAGTCTACACTGGTTGTTTATAAAGTGTATCAGTAGTAGTATATATAGTCAATCAGCATGAAGTTACTATGAACCATAAGCATTCTGTTAGTGAACATTGTAGACCCCGATCATGCCCAGTCGCTGTCTGCATTCAGCCTGGACGTGATTGTGATTTTGAGCCTTAAGTATTTCCTAGCGTATGTCCTTAATATAATGATATTTAAATTCTGCATGCCGACAGTAAAGCTTTCAAATGTACATAAAATCCAGGTGGTATCGGGGGGGGTGGGGGGGGGGGGGGGTGAGAGTGTGCAACTTGACTTTGCTTCTGCATGGTACAGGGGTGCAGCTTTCGTACCCATTGTTTTGATAATTTTGCAGAAACTTGGAAGAATGCCAGTATAGTATAAAAGTGTTTCACATAACAAACTAAAAACATTTTTATAGATATTAAAACCATATTAAATGGTATTATAAATCCTTTCAGAGGGGGTGGGGGCTTGTGGATGGGATAAGGGGGTATGGTATGATATAAAATAATATAGTTCTGATAATCTTCCTTCTGTGGCTAAGCACAAAAATTGTACCATCAGAAAATGAAAATGTTTTAAAAATTTAAATTCTTGGATTTTACAAAATTAAATGACGGGAGCCAGTCTGCAGCACTATTAATGTTTAAAAATGAGGAATTTTACACCCTATTGATGTATATCTGCATTATATAGCTTGAAAAGATTGGGCTGATCCAGGGTTACCTCTTTACCATACTTACTGTAGGAAGTTACCCACCCCAACCCTTCCTGGGCTTAAAACATTGTTAATGCTCCATATTTCTCAAAGATATACACAGTCCCTGATGCCATGAAAATGTTCCAAGGTAAATATTACATATCACAAAAAAGAATCTTTGAAGTAGCAGTTTGATGATTCAGCCATATTCCTGTGTATAAATTACAGAAAAAAAAAAACTTCGTTAAAGCCTAGAAAAGAGGATTATCAATATAAATACTTCTTTTATTTCTCTGTGAAAACATATGTTGTGGTACTCATTAGAAGTGCCTTGGTGAGGTACTTCTAATGAGTACCACAACATATGTTTTCTTGAAAAAATAAGAAAAATATCAGTATTTTTGGTTGCAAAAAGGTACTTATCTAAAGCTATACCTTCTGGGAGCCGACTCAGCTTGATAAAAATTGATAAGGTACAAACAGTTCAGAGGTGTAAGGTACAGATAACAGTCACTGATTTTATGTTCAGTTCTGTTTATATACACAGGTTTCTGTCAGTGTAACATAAATTACAGTAATTCTTCTAAGAACAGATTTTATATTCAGTTCTGTTTATATACACATCTTAAAATAAATTACCTTATTTCCTCTAAAAATGGGTTTCTGTGCAATTTCCCTTTAAAGATATATTACCGCAGTTCTTCTAAAAACGGATTTTATGTTCAAGTTCTGTATATATACACATTGTAACATAAAATATCATATTTCCTGTAAAAATGGATTTTCTATTCAGTTTCGTTTTAGGTTTCTATCAGTCATAAATTACCATACCTTCTTTAAAACATGGCAATGGGTTTCTGTTTGTGTAACATAAAATACCCAAATTCCTTGTAAGACTGTTTTTATGTTCAAGTTTTATAAGTTCTGTTTATATTGGTGTAACATAAAGTACATTAATTCTTCTAAAATCTGATTTTATGTTCAAGTTCTGTTTATATACACAGGTTTCTGTCAATGTAACATAAAATACTGTCATTCCTCTTAAAAAAAGTACAGCTCCGTGTTTCTGCATTATTATAGTAATACATACGTGCCATTAGCTGTGAACTGAAAAATTCTGAGATAGGGCTAAATTTTAAGGGAGATAATGACAAAATTCTGTGAGATTTTCTTCACATCACTTTGGAGCTCCCCCGACATAGTCTAAAGTCTTTTTTATGTAAGAAGCTTGTGAAAACCACAACAGTGTGTGTGATTTATATAATTATTTCTCATAAAATCGGTTGTAAAATGGTCTGTAAATTCTGTGAGATTTGAATTTTTATGGGAATGGGCCAAATTCTGTGAGATTCTATCTCAAAATGTGATATGGCATGTATGATATTGGTTAAAAAGCAACACATTTGCTGTTTATTATCTAAAAATATGTTTGTAGTCTTTCATTACATTATTTTGAAATGAAAGATACAGCAGTTCAGAAGTCCCAAACTGGGTGAAAAAAGCGTGTTATCAGTATGTATGGAAAATCGTCATAATGCTTAGCACTCTGGATAAAATTCTCAGCAGACAACATTTTGAAATTTTTTTTCCCAGAAAACAGGAGTTGACATACTTTTTTACTTTGCATTTTTACTGATCAAAATAGCAGAGTTGGGTGTTTGAAACAGGGTCGGTCGGGCTAGTGGAAACACCGCTATTTTATTTTTACGCCTAATAAGACAATTAAGAAAGAACTGATTAAGTTTTGATGGCCTTGACCTTAATTTTAAGGTCACAGCTGTGAACATTCTCAGTGGGGGGGGGAGGGGGGGGGGAGGCATCTGTTTTCTATGAAAACGAGACTGTTACTAGTCCTAAATTTAGTGCCACTGCATTTCTGTTATCTGTTTATGTTTCTAAAATTGTTAAATTGCTGGATGTGTAGAAACTAAGGCTGGCACGATTAATCAGGTAATCGATTACAGTACAGCTTTCACGATGGTTATATCGTTCGCTCTAATGCGCGATCGCGGAAAAGATTAAATCCCACGCTATTCCCGCGCTTATCCCACGCTAAACCCACGCTAAACCCACGCTCAGCTCGCGCTGGGATATCATGCAGCGTGAAAACGATCACGCTCGCGCTAGCTTCCACTCTTATCCAGGCTCACCTTATGCAGTCTCAGGTAAAAATGCTCGTTATCTGAACGTAAAATTTTGAATATAAAAAAAGTATGTGCACATTTCTCCTAACATACATGTACAATAAAATAGAATAATGATTTATAATTGACTTATTATGTTTAGTCAGAACACAAATAAACTACAAAGTAATGTGTGATTTTGTAGTGTTTTAGTTGTAATTTTATTCTTCCCAACAGCGAAGCCCCAAAACAATCTGCACAATCTGGTCAGGGTCTTCGTTGTTCGCCTTACGTATTCTACACGGTCCCTAGAAATATCTTAGCAGAATGTACAGATGCCGACAATCACGTTTTCCCCTAAACCTGACAAATTCTATATTCAGGCTGGCTCATTTTTCCCGTGTCACTTTAGCAGCGGAAATGTCCCTTTTCAAACCATCTTATTGTTTGTTTACCAATTTATCATGCTTCTCTTCCTAAGTCGGAAATTCCCGCCTTTCACCCATTATTTTCAAGGTTAGCACGTGCTGCTGCTGCCAAGAAAACTGCTTGAACCTCTGGAGCGCTGCTGAAAATTTTAGAGCAGATGCCGATCTGTTTTCAGTATTTTACGGCAAGAAGGCTGAACTTTTCATGTGAATCGTCCGCCCAGCAAACGGTCCATATGTAATGTCACGCCTTATTTGCCCCGTTATTTGCACTGGAAAATAAAGAAAAAAATATGAAAATGCCGTCTGTTGAATGTGCTGAGCGCTTCAAGTATTAAGGGAGGCCTTAAGGAGTATGGATACGTTTCATTTGTCATGGGAGGCAGAAACGGACAGGCTGAAAGGTATCTACACTTCTCGGATCGAGGCCTCGGCGGTTTCTCATGATGACTGGACCAGGGTTAGGGCTGTCCATTTAAATCACCACTTAATGATGCTGGTGATTTGACGTCTTATGTCTCTTTCAACACAAATTATTTAAGTCATACCGAGATTATAGAACGCGGCGTCTGATCAGGGTCTTCACTATTTGCAAAAAAAACAACAAACAAAACAACAAAAAACAGTTTAGCCATTATTCTCTAGCAATACCTAAATCTAATAGCCGGATGCACCTAAAATGGGTGGACTCTCTCTCTATCTCTCTCGCAAATATGATATGCCTCCTTTCGAACTATAAGTTGTTAGCACTGACTTTATTGGAAAGAATGTTATTGCACCGGCGGGAATGGAACGCGAGACTTGATCGCGGATTTGATTCTTGATCCCTACAGATTGTGCGGTTTATTAGTAAACACACATGTATTTGCTATGGTCATTCGCTCCTTCTGCTGCTTCAAGATTGGCAGTTACAAGTTTCTGACGGAAGTGTGTTCAGTGAACTGGTTAACCGCTAATGTAATAAGCCTGCCCCCTCTTCATCCCATTTCGGATGGGCCCCGATTCGTAAAGCAATTGCAGTTAGCTCCCGCTCCCTTTAGCCAATTGCAGTTAGCTCCCGCTCCCTTAAGCCAATTGCAGTTAGCTCCCTTAAAACAGTAAAACCTGCAGTGTGAGGACTTTGCCCGGCATTTATCACGGTACAAATAAATATTATGTTATGTTATTTGCTTCCAGTATATACATTTAAAAGATTATATTTAAAGGCTTACAGAGTATTCTTCAGAACTTTCGTTCTCATGTAAAGTGTTCTGTTTTTGTGACTTCAGCATCCGATATGCAAAACCAAGACCTCAATTTATTTAACGAATAAAACAGACGCACATATAAATCTAGCATCGGCGGGGAAGCGTCTTCAAAATGATATATATTATATACCCTTGCGGACATTCTAGGCAGAGTCTTTCTGGGTAGAAACCAATGCTAAATTATGAAGATAAGGTGTCTTGCTCAAGGACACAACACTTGGTGCCCCCGGGTATCGAACACGAAATTTCTGGATTACCACTCAGGGCTAATTCAATAGACGACAAATAAACGGTTATTTTTTTTATTTCCCAGAAAACAGCAGATTTGACATTTCATGCAATAGAAAACAGGATTTGACATTTCATGCAATGGAGACAATTTGCATGAAATGTCAAATTGAAGAATGAGAAAAATATTTCAAAATGCCTGTTGAAAATTTTACTCAGAGTGCTGCGTAAAGGTTTGCACAAACACTACGCGCGCGAGTGTGTGTATGGCAAAACCAACAATAAAATTTGTATGAAGAGTCAGGTCAGCATGCACACTCTGAACCTTCACATCAGTAGTCTGATCAGAGCCTTCGCTAATCAGATGTACCTCCTGTAATCTCTGGATGTAACAAAACGTCTTGTGCGACAAGCGAATACTCGGGTGAGTCTGCGCAACTGCACATTCTGATCAGAGCATTCGCTGATCGTATTAACCTTCGATAGCCGGACTGTCCAAAGCGGGATCAACAGTGCGACTGCAATAGCATATTCTGATCAGACCTTGTGGTGGGGGAGGGGGCGGTAACTTTGGGGTAATTTTGGTGCGGGTGTGCGAGCCAGTATTTCAAAACCTACCCTATTCATATACCCGCCTTTGAAAAAAACGGACCCATTCATATACTTGATCATCTAAAATGTTGACCTATTCTTTGATTTTTTTTGTACCCACTTTTTTGCTGGTTGTTACACAAACATCACAGTCAATTCATGTAATACCAAGAGGATAAGCAGCCTCGAAAACTCTGAACGAAAAACATGTGCATATACCAGGATGCCAGAAAAATGGGCCCTTTCACATAGGAAACCAGAAAAATCGGGCCATTCATATACTTTTTGTTGAAAAAAGGGGGCCAATCATATACCTGGCAGTGCTGAAAAAGGGGGCTATTCAGCACGCACATCCGTACTATGCCATATATAGGACCCCCGCCCCCGAGGATCAGACCCTTCGATGATCATACAGTATGCACCGTCTGTGGACTCAGGTCTATCCAAGAAGCTTGTTTTATATAGTGGGTCGATGCACAGACTGACCTGAGTCTTTGCTGGTCATACATACATTGTAGTATTGTAGGTTTTGTCCGGCGCGGGCTCATATTCAATGTACGTACATCGTAAATTATACTTCAGGCATAATAACCTTGCACCGACGTAGACGGCCCAGTCAAAACTATTTCGGTCTTGTCGAGCCCGCACACATTTCCGGGGCAGGCAGACATTAGCTGTTAATCATTTCAGCAGAAACTGACAACTGCCCTTCTTTTCTTTCATATACGTTGATGAGTGAGCCTACTTTTGGAGTCATGGCCCTTTGAACATCGAGAATATCATAGTGATTTCTGTAATATATTTGTGTTCGCTCTGTAACTTGAAAACAATTCAAGATATTTTCTTGAAACTTTATTAATTTATTAACAGAGTTATGACACTTGCTTGATGTTAGTATAGTGGCGGGGCATGGTGCAATATCTGCGACCCATTTATAAAATATTTAACAGTATGACATATTAGGAAAAGGTGCCTCGGAGTCGGTGGTGTAGTGGTAAAGCTGCTCGCCTTGTAACCCATGCAGGGGTCATGAGTTCGATCCCAGGATTCTTCTGTCTTTCATATGAGACTTTAAACCAAGGCCCCCATCTCTCCATGACCTAACTGTTAGTTGGACATAAAACACTCACTCACTCATCTGAATTGTCATTAGCTTGAAGGTGAAAGACACCTTCTGAAGACACCAATATTGGCTTTAATTAAGAAAAGCATATACTCGGAGAATGATCTTGAAAAGCCCAGAGGCCAAAGAAGCTCATACAAACAGCGAAGACTAATTCGCAGGTTGATCTTAGTATTCACTGGTCGCACAGGTCTCATCGTCCTAAAAGTGTTTTCCAAATTGTCATGATTCCTGTTCCCCAAAATTAGTTTCATTCCCTTGTTCTCTGCGGCGTCTAATCTGGGTCTGCACTGTTTGCATAGGCCTATCTGTTCCAATACTTAGGTTCTTTATATTTTTAATACGTGCCAGTTTTGTGTACATTTCTGACGAGAAAAGGCTCTATAAATTAAGTTGTGTTTTTCTCCCGAAGCGGTTTCCCGCCACGATTTCACGTGGTTTCTTCATGCGGGGCAAGGGAAAGAATGTTGCTTTGTGACTGTTGCATTTTCTGGGTATTTTAATAATCCTAATGTTCTCAATATATAGATGATGTAAAAGAATAACAGTGCCAATATTTATTTATACCCTGGTAAATGCGGGGTAAGGCCCTCACTCTAGGTTTTACTGTTTAAAGGGAGCTAATTGCATATGCCTTGATAATGAACTTTACGAGTCGAACACAGCATTTTTTTTTTTTTATGAATCAGGGGCGGATCCAGGACGATTTCTGAAAGGGGTTCGATTTGATCTAATTTCCGTACTTACTCTACGTATTCGGACAGACATGCCTGAGCAAACAGTGTAGACCCAGATCAGACGCCACAGAACGCATTTAAACCTTCACTGAAACGGTGATGTATTTAACCAGAGATTTGTAATCTCTTCAAGAACTGAAGTTTACATGTACATGCCTGTTTGTCACCACAACCAGCAAAATCTGACCGCCCTTGCATCGGAAGATGATCTGAGTCTTCACTGGTCGCACGTCTTATGTCCTAAAAGTGTTTCCAAATTTCCATGTTCCCTATTCCCCCTCACTAGTTCCATTCCCCTTTTCTCTGCGGCGTCTGATCTGTGTCTACACTTTGCATAGGCCTTTCTGTCCCAATACTTAGGTTCTACTTTTTATACATGCCAGTTTCATATGCAGTTCTGACGAAAAAAATTCTCTAAAATTTAACGCACATAAGTGTGTTTTTCTCTTAGCGGTATCCGCCTAGATTTCTCGTGACGTTACCGTTACGAGCACGCGGTTTCTTCATGCGGGGCAAGGGAATGTGACTATTGCATCTTCCGGGTATCTCCACTTGTATTTTTGTAATCTATACTGGAAATGCGAACGTCCCAGAATTGTGTGTCGTCGTCTGGTGGCGTATCATTGCAACTTTGGTAAACATTTTAAGAGAACAAGGGAATGAACCTAATTTTTGGGGACACGGAGTGCGGCGATTGGGAAAACTCATTTGGTACAATGAGACTTTTGCGACTAGTGCAGACTCAGATCAACTTACGCATCCGCATGAGAATGGGCGATATAACCTCCACGCTGACTGTACTATATGATGGAAAAACAAATAAATAAAAATCGGCCAGGTATTTCGTCAGATTACACCAAGGAACTCCGGTTAACGTCGGGCTGTACATGCTGGTCGCATATGCAATAACTCATCTAAACCGCTAACAAAAAAAAAAAGAAAAAAAAGAAAAAAAAAGAAACATTTTATTGCCAGATTGTGAAATACTTCCCCGACTGGACGTTAATTAAGTTGAAGGGGAATCTCAATTTCCCGACGGACAATTTGTATTTGTCGCGTAGGCATTGAGATCACAAATAAGCGAAATGATATAAAACAAGGAAGACTCTGCTCAGGTTGCGCGTCCACACATACATGTAGATAATGTGCAATTTTATTTATTCTGCTGTGGTTTTCTGTCAACAGAATGAGAACTTCTGGATCAAAACCTACTGCAAAAGTACCGTGAATCGATCTTTATTCACAGACTCACCTGTGATAGAAATATTTTACTACTGTCGTTAATCCTTTCCACGCTTGTCACGCTCGTGCCAGTAATACGTTTCGCGCTACAATTACGTAACCTCGCGTTCCATTCTTCGCGCTTCGCGCAAAACCCACGCTAAACCCGCGCTAAACCCACGCTCATCCCATGCTTGTTTCGCGCTAACGAGCAAAATTTTTTATCGTGGAGCGCGAACGATATAACCTTCGCGAAACTTGTACTGTAATTGATCGATAAATACCGCAAAAATTACTATCATTACAGATTCGCTAATAATCGATCATTTGATTTGCCTGTTACTTTACCGTATTTACCCGTTGTATTCAGACACTTCAACACTTTACCATATTAATCTAAAATTTGAACAAGGACAATTTACTACCCACTTTAGTGTCTTAAATAGCTGGATGGGTGGCAAAGAGTGTAGACCCTGATGAGACACCTCATTTGCGCCGTCTCATCTGGGTCTACACTGTTTGCTCACGTGTCTGGCCAAATGCGTACAGAAAAATATGACATATGATAAGAGTCATGCTCAGTCAGATAGGTAAAATTATTATCATTAATCTTCAGTGATTACTAATCGATTATCAGTCACAATGGCAGCACTGATAATCGATTATGTTTTTAGCTCCGATTAGCCAGCCTTAGTAGAAACGGTGTAGATTGATCAGACACAGGGTTCTGCAGTATCTGAGCTGGATGATAGGTAGGAGGTCTGGATGCGGGAAAAATAAAAGGTACTCTGGAGTCATGTGTCTGTGCAGAGCCACTCAATAGACTGCTTTCTCTATGTTACCCTAAGTGTTGGGACAGACTAACAGAGGAATTCAGAAGGAGTATTTGCCTATTTGGTGATGATAATGGAATA
The DNA here is from genome assembly GCA_964016985.1 of Anodontia alba. Taxonomy (NCBI): domain Eukaryota; kingdom Metazoa; phylum Mollusca; class Bivalvia; order Lucinida; family Lucinidae; genus Anodontia; species Anodontia alba. The sequence goes on from OZ024832.1 coordinate 48,772,516, forward strand.
ATTTTCTCCTATGCTCCATAAAAACATATGTTGTGGGCACTCATTAGAAGTTTGACGAGGCGCTTCTAATGAGTACCCGTTACATATGTTTTTATGGAGAAATAAGAAAAAAATATACCAGAATTATCGCCAAATACTCTTCCTTAACTCCTCTGAGACAAGCTTTAGTAAAACCATGTAGACCCAAATCATATGCCACAGAACATGCCGTAGCTAATTAGGGTCTGCACCATGTGCACTCGTATAGAAGTTTTTAGACACTTAATTCGGCTGGCAGTGAAAAGGAGTTGTTAAAATTTTTGGGTTAATATGGTGAGGAGTTAATGTAATAGAACATTTGGAGTACATTTGGGGTAATATTCTCTGGTCATTTATAAAAAATGGATTTTCAAATTACATCTTTTGTGTCTACTTAGACTGGACAAATTTCTGGTTTATTTCCTTTCACATAATGGCATAATGTTATATCTAATAGAGTCTTGCCATCTTAATCCAAAACATTGGGACAGCTAATTTGTTACCGTATTGTCCTAAAGTTTGAACAAGTACATTTTAGTATTGTCTGAAAGCTTCTGGATTTAGTGGCATAATGCGGCATTTGATCTAGGTCTACACTGTTTGCTGAGGTCTGTCTGCCCCTGTACTTAGGTTTATTACGGTATTCTTTAGAATTTGATTATTGGTCTGTGCCAAATTAACTCTCTCACTTCTGGATTTCTGAAGTGGACTGTTCAATTGATAAAATTGGGCATGTCCACACTGTTCAAAATATCAGTGCCATTCAAAAATCAGTAACAGAAATGCAAACAGTGTAGATCCTGATGAGATTGCTTTTTAGGAGCCATCTCACTGGATCTTCACTGCAAATACCGGGGTAGGTGTTTGGTTTGGTCTGCAGGGCTAAAAGGTTTAAATATATTTTAACTGAGAGAACATTTTAAACTTCCGTATTTGACCTTATTACCACTCTGTGCACTTAGGTTCTTCAGAATTATTGAAAAAAAAATTTGTAGTAAAATATCCACCTATTAACCCATTGTAGTCTGGAAACCCCTAAAAGGGTAATTGGCAAACAGTGCAGACTCATATCAGATGCTGCAGAATGCGGCATCTGATCAGGTTTGTCAAGGCAAAACTGTTTGCAAATCCTTCGATCATTTTTCTCTAGGAATATCTAAATCACATAACTTGATATACATGTACCTTTAATCGAAATTAGAATCTTCCAATATGCTGTGTGGGAGAGTTCATTCAATCTACAATGGGTTAAGGTCTTACTGAAAGAAAGATCAGCAGAGAGCTTCATGACAGGGCGCATTTAATGATGCTTATGAGATCTTTTTTCTGATTTTTGTTGCGGCTGTTTTAATAAGTAAGCAAGTGCTACATAGGGATTACCTTCCGGCATTGGCATTGTACTTGGTGTTGGCACTGTCACCGTCAGCAATATTAAGTCTGTGCGTTTTTAAGGCTGTTTTAGCTCTGTTTCTCAAAGACCAAGGCTTCTTAGGCTGATGAAACTTCATACACACATCTGCCATGATGCATCCTGCCCAGCCCCTTAGACTGTTACTGACCTTGATCTACTTTTACACTTGGCTGAACAATGTTTAGCCTGTGTGTTTAGCTCCATTTCTTGAACACCACCAGCAGTCGCAACATAGCCATTCAGCAAATTTCTTCTTTATAAAAGGGCATGTTGGTACTCATTTGAATTGCCTTGACTTGTTGCGACATAGCCATTTGGCAAATTTCTTGTCTTCATAAAAGCATACATGTATGTTGTTGGTACTCATTTGAATTGCCTTGACAAGTCAAGGCAATTCAAATAAGTACCAACAACATACACTTTTATAACGTAGGCAGCAGTACATGAGCTGTAGTCTGAAGACTAAGGAATCGCATGACTGTACACTTAACCCTTGTCATGCTAAATAAATTAAGATGTCTTGCCCACCTAATTTTCAGCCAATCAAATTACTTGATCCAGGTTGTTGATACAAAATTAATTCACCTGCTTGATGACAAACAGTGTAGATCCAGAACACTTGGCTTCTTCAGAAGCCAACTGATCTGGATCTACACTGTTTGAAAAGGCTCAGCAGGACCAGGGTAAATAAAGGGTATGTATGGCAATTAGGTTAAATACATTGTTTTTTTGAAGGGTTATTTTCTTAGGAAACAGGTCTTGATATTATGTGTAACACCTCAGAGTCTTCTCCTAAAAAGGAAATCCACATGAAATATCAAGCCCTGTTACACTGTTTTGACAAGCATTTGAAACATCTCAACATTCATCAGATTGCCATCTTCAAAGAATGAAAGTGAAATAAACCAGATTGTTTCATTAAATGTTACCAATCTCTAGACAAATGCAGCAGACGACAAGTTGATGATATTTTTTTTATTTTTCCCAGAAAATAAGAGAGAATTTGCATGAAATGCCAAAGTCTATTTTCTGGAAAAAAATTTAGAAAAAATATTTCTAAATGTTGACTGCTGAAATGTTTACCCAACAGGCTATGTGATAACTTTCACCGCTATCTTGGTAAATTCAGCAGGTCCGTGACAAATTGATGAAATATCCTTATTTTCCCAGGAAAGAGAAGTGTCTGGATGGCAGAGTGGTTACTGCTCCCAGCTTTGGGTCACAAAATCTCGGGTTTGAATCCTGCTGGGGACTGTACAGCGATTCATTGCACAGAGCCGGCTTCATAATCACCCTTCCATTGTTTCTAATGATTTAAATAATGTGGAAAGGGACATAAAACACCAAATCATCATCATCATCATCCTTAGGAAATAGGGTCAGACATTTTATAATTTGAGAAAGGTGTATCCACTAAAATATATTTCTTATTTTCTCCACAAAAGCATAGTTTTTTCATTGTGGTACCAGTATTTACTGTAAGCACCTGTATATAGAATTCTCTTTATGAACATGAAATGTCAAAACCTACCATATTTACCCTAAGTATTCGGACACCTCAACTCCTTACCATACTTATTCTAAAATTTGAACAAGAACAATTCACTACTTGATGTTGTGTCTAAAAATTGCTGGATGAGTGGCAAACAGTGTAGACCCTGATGAGATGCCGTGTTCTGCGGCATCTCAACTTGGTCTCCACAGTTTGTTTAGGACTGTCTGTCCGAATACATAAGAAATACGTTTTTTTCTATATAAAAAAATAAGAAAACTACACCACAACCTCTTTATAACACTGTTGTTGGGGCCCATAGCATAAACTGTGTTAGTTAAACAACCGTGTTATATCCAAACAAAAATGTATAGATTATATTGAAAAATGACCATATGGTCATTTTTCAATATAATCTATACATTTTTGGGATCCATCTTTGAACCGTGTTATATCCAGAATCTGTGTTATAAAGAGGTTGTTGTGTAGTCTCACAGTGTTTGATAATTTTACCAAGCATGCAACAGCAGCTGCTTCACCGTACTGAATGTGAAAAAAAAAACAAACAAAAAAAAAACTTGAAGAAGACTTCAAATGAACTTTTTAGTTTTCCACCATTTTCACAAACTAGACATTAGTGATTTTCTGTTTGTGAGTCCCAGAAGGGAAGCAAAAACAATTTTTACAACCTCCTATCTGATCATGGTCTACACTATTTGCTACATTGTTCAGCAGATTTTAGGCACATCAGCTGTAGTAAAATGGACTTGTTCAAGTTTTAGGACAAGTACGGTATGGAGTTAGAATGTCTCAGTATTTAGGATTAATGGTGGACTTACACTAAATATTCAGACAGATGTGCCATAGCAACTGAGGGGGGGCATGTTGTCTGATTACCATATTTGACCTAATTACCGCACATACCCCTATAAGCGCACAGTCAAGCAATTCAGTAAGTCTTCATATTACAGCCAGTTTACTTTTTCTCTACTATTTATAAAGGTATATGTTGTGGGTACCCATTTGAATTGCATCGACTTGTCGATGCAATTCAAATGAGTACCCACAACATATGCTTTTATAAAGAAAACCAGAAAAAAAAACAATAACACAGAAACATCACACAGGAATCATTTGAGAAGTCCTCTCCATATTTTTTTTTTTAAATGTCTCGTACCTTAGTATACATGTAGGTTGGTACAGTACAGCTCAGGTGGTTTTTCAAAATACCCCCCGAGCCGGTGGGGAGTGGATTCGGGTGGAAAGGATTAAATTTTAGTATCCCACGGTGGTTTCACCCGGGCCGGTGGATCCGCTGCGTTCCCGTGGTAAAAATCGCCTGATAAAATAACTTTCGAACAGGTAAAATTCGATGCAATTATGACAGGCAATTGAAACAGCCGCGGGGGGCCACGCGGTGTTTCCGCGATGAAGTGAGAAAGCTGTTTCCAAAGGGGCGTGGCTAAAGCCAGTCGTACATTTTCGGCATGCACGATTGAATAGGACCAAACTGCCGACCTGATCAAATCAGCCTTTTCAACTCATTGTGTGACAGCAATTAACGAATTTTGATTGTAAGCATTCCCATTCACCATGAGCGTACAGAATTGTTGGTATCTGCGTACACAAAACGTACTGCAAATTTGGTGCATAAATTGCAATATTTGTACGTCCTGCTTGAGTCGGTTTTCTTTTGAATATTAATAAAGCATCGAAACACTGCGATTGCCGACGGACAATAACAAATGCGTATGGCCAATGCATAGAAAAGGAGTTTTCCAAATTGCCACTTTCCGATCCCCCAAAATTAGGTTTATTCCCTTGTTCTCTTGAAATATTAACCAATGCTGCCCTGTTCCTTGAAATATATTTGGGTGTTCCCTTGGTCCACAGAAAACCCCGATTGCCCCATTCACTGTTCGAGCAGGTAATATGGGCCGCAACAAAGCTCCATATGAAAAAGTACCGGATTCTGTGGCTTAGTTTGGTCCGGCCAACAAGTGGGCACGGCATGGTCATTTTTACTTACTCTGCCGTAAAAAACAAAACAAACACTCAAAAATCACAAAGAGAATCAAACATCTGCCTCGAATCCACGAATTACGTATTTATGTTTGGTATTCCTGTAACTGCCTTTTCCCATGCAACAACCGCACACGCTCAATATAAATGACCTAATGTGGTAAAAGACCGGGAAATTCTCACTCGCGTGCAGCAACCGCACGTGTCAATATAAATTTACTTAAAGGGGCGCTTCTGCTATCAAAGAGACATTGAATCAATGAGACAGCCCAAGCAAAAATGGTGTCTGTCATACAAAAAAACACATGTAATGAACAAGGGGCCACAGAAGTTAATGACAATTCAAATGAGTGAGTGAGTTTTTTAACGTCCCACTAATAGCTAGTTCATACGGAGGTGTGGACCTTGGTTTAAAGTCCCATATGAAAGAAGCCTGAGATCGAACTCATGACCCCTGGGTGACAAGGCGCGCAGCTTTACCACTACACCACGGAGGCACCCTTTCCCAATATTTCAACCTGTTAAATATCTTATAAAAGGGCTGCAGACATTTCACCATGCCCCACCACTGCACTTACATCAAACAAGTACCATAACTTTGTTAATAAATCAATTAAGTTTCAAGAAAATATCGCAAACAGTTTTCAAGTTACAGAGCGGACACAAATATATTACAGAAATCACTAAAATAGTTTTGGTGTTCAAAGGGCCATAACTCCAAAAGTAGGCTGTATCATCAAAGTATATGAAAGAAAAGAAGGACAGTTGTCAGTTTCTGCTGTAATAGCTTATGAATAAGCCCGCCCGGAAAAGTGTGCGGGCTCGATGAATAGTATTGACTGGGCAGTTTAACTCCAGTTCAAACAAAAATTACGTCGGTACAAAGTTCTCATGTCTGAAGTATGATTTACAATGTACTAACTTTGAACCGGATAAAACCTACAATACTACAATGTAGGTGCGACCAGCAAAGACTCAGGTTAGTCTGTGCATCGACCCACTAGATAAAGCAAGCTTCTTGCATACTATACGATCAGCGAAGGGTCTGAACAGAATGTGCTGTTGCAGTCGCACTGTTTATTCCGCTTTGGACAGCCCGGCTATCGATGGTAAATACGATCAGCGAATGCTCTTATGAGAATGTGCAGGCGTGTACTGCCCCGAGTCTTCGTTCGTTGCACAAAACGTTTTGTTACACCCAGTAATCTTAGGGGGTACTTACGATTAACGAAGGCTCTGATCAGACTACTGAGATCTGCTGATGTGCAGTCTCAGAGTGTGCAGGCTGATCCGTCTCTTCGTACAAGTTTTATTGTAGGTTTTGCCTTGCACAGACTCATGCGCGAGTTGTTTGTGCAAACCTTAACGCTAAGCACCCTGGGTACAATTTTCAGCAGATGAAATTTTGAAATATTTTTCTCATTCTTCCAAGAGAACCTTATTTGCACTTCATGCAAATTGTCTCCACTGCATGAAACGTCAAATCCTGTTTTCTTGGTAATGAAAAGATAAAAAAAAAAAAAAAAGAAAATGAATTTAATCTGTCATCTGCTGAATTAGCCCAGAAGACGCTTTCCCGCCGATGCGCTAGGTTTATACAATGCGTCTCTTTTACTCGTTAAATAGATTACGGTCTTGGTTTTACATATCGCATATATTGAAGCCACAAAAACAGAACACTATACATGGAAACGAAAGTTCTGAAGATTGCTGTATAAGCCAATAAATATAATGTTATTAATGTATTATACTGTAAGAGAATAACGTAACGAAGTATTCATTTGAACCCTGATAAATGCTGGGTAAGGTATTCACACTGCAGGTTTTACTGATTTAAGGGAGCTAACTGTAACTGACTTAAAAGGGAGTTAACTGCAATTGCTTTACGCGTTTGATCTGTGTGAAATGGAATGTTTGTTTGTTTGTGTTGAGGTTTTACGGCCCAGTCAACCCAATGGGGTCATGTCGAGTGCGATCAGTTTACCTAACCACACGTTTACTGGACAAGCTTAGTCCTCTAAGCAGTTAACCAGTATTGCGCACATTCTTTCGCCAGAAACTGACAATTGCCCTTCTTGAATCAGCGAAAGGGAGAGAATGACAGTAGACAATATTTCATGATCAATGTCCACGAAAGAATGTTGCCGACCTCGGCGGGGGTTGAACCCGCGACCTCCTGGTCTCCAGTCGGACGGCGCATCTTACTGCGAAATGGAATGGGGAAGAGCATTTTTTATGAATCGCACCAATACAGAGGGGGGCATGCTTATACAATAAGTGGTTAACTAGTACACTGAACTCCCTTCCGCCGGAAACTTGTAACTGCCAATCTTGAAGCAGTGGAAGGAGCGAATGACCATAGCAAATACATGTGTTTCATGATAAATCGCTCAATCTGTGAGGATCGAATGCACGATCCTGGCCATCGGAAATTAATGCGTCCGCCTACGTGGCATTACTCGTATTTTCGTATATTCGGAGCTGTCAATCATTCTGACGTCGCTAATCTTTCATTGCGAGCTCGCCAGGATTAACTTTTGCCCACCGCGGAGTTCTACAGGTAAGTGGGTGGTTTTGCGGAGGGAACTCGGCGGAAATGCGGTGGACAAAAAATCCGTCCGGGTGGGAATTGGAGTGGGGTATCAGGAAGATCCGCGGTGGGCTAAAAAATCAACCCCACCGGTTCGGGGGGGATTTTGAAAAACCACCTGAGCTGTACTGTACATATTTTACCACAAGTTATGCCAGTATTTTTCAAAAAACCTAAGCGCACAATCCAGTAATTAGGTTGAGTACAGTATTTTGGGGTGAATTTTGGTAATGTAACTACTGTAGCATGCAAAGGGTGCAGCAAAAGCATGAACAATCTGTTAACCCTGAAAAGTCAGCATTAAATGCTCAAAAAATAATTGTATTTACCATAAGTATTTGGACACCTTAACTCTTACCGTACTCATTCTAAAATTAAAATAAGTATGATTTACTGCCCGATGTTGTGTCTAAAAGTTACTGGATTAGTGACAAACAGTGTAGACCCTGTTGAGACACCACCTTTTGCGGGGTCTCATCTGGGTGTACACTGTTTGCTCAGGCCTGTCTGTCCGAATAGATACAGTAAATATGGTAGGAGACCAGAATTTGAAATATTTTTCAAAGAAAATAGGGCTTGACATTTAATTGTACTATAATGACTAATATTGCAACATACAGGCCTGAGCAAACAGTGTATACTCCAGATTAGATACATAGATTGTGGGCACTTTTGGATAATTTTCTCAAGTTTTCCATGAAAACATAATTTTTTTGTTGTTGCTCATTTGAAGCGCCTCAGTAAGGTACTTCAAATGAGTACCAGAACAATTTATGTTCTTAACATATATTGTTGGTACTCATTTAAGAGGTGCCTCAGTGAGGAGATTTTTAATAAGTATACACAGCATGTTTTTGTAGAGAACTGAGAAAATTATCCCATAATTATCATGAAATGTCCCTTCGGCATATTATCACTGCCCCATATTTATGTTAAACTGGGGCTTCTTTATATGATGGTTTTTTTTAAGATGTTTTGGATATCAGATGGTTTAAAGATGGACATCAAAAGTGTTGTATCCAAACAAAACTGTGTAGATTTTATAGAAAATGACCATTAAAAAAAAAATGTACAGATTATATAGCAAAATGACCATTTATGGTCATTTTTCTATATAATCTATACACATTTTTGTTTGGATACATCATGGTTGTTTATGCTTTGGATCCCAGTAATAGTGCCATAAAGAGGTTGTGGTGTATTTGAAGAAAAAAAGAAACCCTGACTCATTCTTACTATTCATTATGAATCAGTTGTAATTCTAACATTGTGTGTCCCAGATAGAGAAACATCTGCTTTATTTGTCTGCCTTGTACCGGGCTCCAGATGGACTGGGTACCAATATTCAGAAGAACTTTTTTTTAATTCAGCACAAAAATTCTATGTTGTCGGTACTCAATAGAATTGCCTCAGGTGATTTTTATGAGTACCTAGGACATTGGTGTTTAAGCAGAATTAACAAAAATGATTCCAAATTACTGGAAAATTTGGCACCTCATCTAGAACTCTCCTCAGGTGTTCTTTTATGATTTTCTCCTGGCAGTAAAGAGTTGTAATGGTACCTGTTGAATTAGTTGGTGGCTCTGCATAAGCTGAAATTTTGGAGCTAAAACTATTGACTTATTTTTTCTTATTTTTGCCTGGAAACATGTTTTGGAATCTTGTCTCAAGTGTGTTACTTGGAAGATTCAAAAAGGGTTCAAAAACTCCAATTTTCCTGGGAAATATTTGGCTTCATTGATGGCTTATCTTGACCTACGCTGGGGTCTGGAAATTCCACACTTAGTGACCTCTCAGTGGTATAGCCCAACCTTACCACTCTGGTTTCCTCTAAAGAAGTTTCCGAACCCTCAAAGCGCCAATCACAACTCCAGCAGACATTATCAAATACATTTTTTCAGAGAAATAAGTTGACATTTCATGTGAGATGTCTGCTTGGTGAAAATAAGTCTTGACATTTCATGTGAATTGTCTGCTTGGCAGACAATTCACATGAAACATCAAGACTTATTTTCTCTGAAAAATTTAAATATTTAAAAATAAAAAAAAATAGAATGTCATATGCTACAAATTGCTTATGGTGCATTAAGGGTGAATAGTTAGACAGTATAATACTGCATAATTTACCCAAAATATTTGGAAAGTTTGGTCTGAGCAAACAGTGTACACCCAGATCAGACAACACAGAACACAGTGTTTGATCAGAGACTACACTGTTTGCCATGCGTCTAGCATTTAATATTAAACACTTCAACAACCGGCCTCAGTGGCTCAGTGGGATGCACATCCGACTGGAGACCAGGAGGTTGTGGGTTCGACCCCACCCCACGCCAAGGTCGGCAACATTCTTTGGTGGAGATAGATCATGATTTTACTAGGCCCTAAAACCTCAACACAAACAAACAAACACTTCAACAGGTTGCAGTATAATGGACATGTACATAGCTCCATACCTCTTTTTGAAAGTGTTTTCATGGAAAAATTCCATCCTTTAAAAAAGCGATGTCTGGGCAGGCGGGTGTCTGGCATCAGGCATCATCAGATGTTTACCTTTTAACCTTTTTTCAAAGTGATATGTTACCTTTATTCTTTAGTGGAAAAACCCGTCCATAATCCATAATGCTGTTAGGCATTTTTCTTGTTTTCAACAAAAAAGTATTGATATTTGATATTTTTGTTATATCTCCATGAAAACATGTGTAGGTACTTATTAGATGCACTCTGATGAGGCACTGCTAAATAGTACCCACAACATATGTTTTCGTGGAGAAATAAGATAAGTAATTACCTGATACCCACTCTTACCAGGAGCTCTGAGCCCAGTTGTTCGAAACTAACGGTGTTGTTAGTTAACATATCGTTAAAATTTTGATCATTAAATATAGCATATACGCTAATATTTTGCTGAAAAAAATGTGAGTAGCTTTGCAAAAGCTACTCGCATTTTTTAAGCAAAAATACCTGTGAATTAGATATTGTACTTACTAGAACCGTTAACATTTTGACCACTAACAAGCTTGTTAAGCTAACGATGCTTTGAACAACTGGGCTCTGGTGTACAAATATGTTATGACAGGTATGGTAAGGTGATAAGGGTTCCGAATATTTAGAGTAATTATGGTGAAATAAAAATTTAATGATGAAATAATTACATGCATTAGACCTGGAATAAATTTACAGTATGTTTCTTCAAAGAAACTCAAGGAGCTTAGCTTTCCAGGTAAAATATTTAGCTGACAACATTTTGAAATATTTTTTCTTATTTTTCCCAGAGAACAAGATTTGACATTTCATGCAAATTGTCTCCAGTGGAGACAGTTTGCATAGAATTTCAAATCCTGTTTTCTGCAATAAATAAGAAAAATATCACCAGTTTGTTGTCTGCTGAATTAGCCCAGAGAGTGGTAAAGGTTAATTATTAGGTGTTAGAAATTAAGTGGAAAATAAAATTTAGGGTGCTGGTTCATGGGTGGGGAAATCTTTGGTGCAGCAAACCAGTATGCTTATTATGTTATAAGAGTAACAGACCGAATGGTACCACATAGCTCTTGATAAGATGCTTTTTTCAAAGCAAAAGTAATGATATTTTTCTTATTTCTCCACGAAAACATATGTTGTGGGTACTCATTAGAAGTACCTTGGCGAGGTGCTTCTAATGAGTACCCACAACATAGGTTTTTGTGGAGAAATAAGAAATATATTTACCTGATTCCCACTCTTATATAGACCTATGGTACAATAAGTATTGCCTTGAAGTTAACTCCTTGCCATACTTGTCCTATAACTTGAACAAGTTCTCTTTACTTCCTGTTTTTGTGTCTAAAAGCTGCTGGATAAGTGGTTAACAGTGCTGACTGATCAGATGCCAAAATCTGTTGCATCTAATCTGGGTCTACACTGTACTGTTTGCTCTGGCCTAACTATCAGAATACTATAATTTCTTCAGTGTTCACTTGGGCATGTCTGTTCTAATACTTACGGCTATGACAGTATACGATTTACCGTATTTACCCCAAGTATTTGGACATCTCAACTCCCTACCATACTGGTTCTAAAATTGAACCAGTACAATTTACTACCCGGTGTTGTGTCTAGAAATTGAGAGGCAAACAGTGTAGACTCTGATGAGACGTCACATTCTGCGGTGTCTCATCTGCAGATCTTCACTGTTTCACTGTTTCCTCAGGTCTGTCTGTCTGAATACATACTGTAAATACGGTTTACATCAGCCATGTCTTGTTAAATTTGACTTCACTTTAGAAAGAATGTTTTGTGATTCCACTGACAGGGTGGAAGTAAAACTCTTCCAGTTTCCACTTCCACAGGTATTTTACTTTTGCCACTCTGTGGTGTAGAAGAACTTTTGCCACTCTGTGGTGTAGAAAAACTTTTGCCACTCTGTGGAGTAGAAAAACTTTTGCCACTCTGTGGTGTAGAAAAACTTTTGACATTCTGTGGTGTAGAAAAACTTTTGACATTCTGTGGTGTAGAAAAACATTTGACATTCTGTGGTGTAGAAAAACTTTTGACAAAAACTTTAGACACTCTGTGGTGTAGAAAAACTTTTGACACTCTGTTGTGTAGAAATATAATTAGTACCACAACATTATGTTTTTGTGGAGAAATAAGGAAAGTACCACATACGATCTAATTACCACACAGCGCTTAGGTCTTTCGAAATTACTGAAAAAAAAAAGCATTTACTAAAATTACCACCACGTTTAAGAAAAAAAAAATCAGATGAATATTTCATAAGAGGATTATTTTAAGATGCTTTTGCTGTATTTTTTTAATTAATTTCTTAAAGCATATGTTGTTGGTACTCATTTGAATTGCCTCAACAAGTCGAGGCAATTCATATGAGTACCAACAACGTATGCTTTTATAAAGAGGTAGATAAAAGCACACATGCTGTAATCTGAAGGCTAAGAAATTGTTTTCTAATTACTGTAGGCTTATAGGGGTATGTGTGGTAATTAGATCAAATACGCAGGCCTCCTAGCAAAACCTATAAAACCTATAATAACCTATAATTTTGTGTCAAACCTATAAAACCTTTATTTTGTTCATAAAACTTATGAAAAGCCTGTATTTTCATGAAAAAACCTATATTTTTCACATTTTGAACCTTCTCGCGACTCAACCCTAACTTTTCTTCAAAATGCCCTACTATTTTTACATTTTAGTCCCAAAAAAGTGATGAAAACTGTCAAGAAATTGTAATTTTTTTCCTCGCTCGCTTTGCTCGCTCGGACTTTGTAAAATTCAGATCAACCTTATCAGAATAATTTTGGCCCAAAATTTCATCGAATATTTTTTCTTCAGTTTTAAATCTAATTGTGAGTTTGGAAGAACCTTTCTTTAACCTATATTTTTTATTGAAAAACCTGTAAATAACCTATATTTTGAGGAAGAAGAACCTGTATAAAAACCTATATTTTCAAAGTGGGCCACTAGGAGGCCTGAATACGGTACTTATTGTTTGATGCTACCATAGTTACCCCAAATATTTGGACAGACAGGCCTGAGCAGTGTAGACTTAGGTCCGATGTAAAGTCTGATAATTGTCTACACTGTTTTCCACTCATCTGGCAGATTTTACACAATGAACAGTTAGTAAAATGGACTTGTTAAAACCCTTGTCATGCTGAAGTAATTAAGATGCCACGCCCACCTCTAATTGTCAGCCTATCAGATTCTTTGATTCACATTATTGCTATAAATTCACGTACTGAATGGCAAACAGTGCAGATCCAGATCAGTTGGCTTCTAAGAAGCCAACTGATCTGGATCTGCAATGTTTGGTTTGCAAAGGCAGAGTATATCCCGGTTCAGCAGGACAGGGGTTAAAATTTTTGAGGTAAAGAAATAAGGTGTCTGAATAGTGAGGGTAAATAAGGTATGAACTCCCACCATGGCCTACTTTTTCACCTTGAATATAATAATCTCTTTCATTTCAGAGATAAACTGATTGGAAGTGAAAAAATAGAAGGATCTGCAGTGGAAGAAGTCTGGTTCTGTATCTTAGGATCCCCTAGGGGTTTTCTTCTCCCTTAATTTTGTAAGTAAGCAGAAATACAGATGTGCTCTTCAGTGTTTCAGATTAAAAGGCAGGGATATTTCTGGCTCAGAATTATAGTATGGGGCCCATAAAATGGACCAGTGACCCATGTCTTATATAGAAGGCGGTGGTCAGGTGGTGCGAAGGTGTCGTGTATCTTACGTCACCGTGATATTGGTTTACAGTTGGGCAAAGCCTGCTTTCCTTGTAGCAGGTAAGGGTAGAGGGGGAATGTTTGTATTTCTTCTGTTTCTTCACTTTCATTCCTGTTCCTCTTTCTTCTCTGTTCCTCTCTTTTATCTCTTCTGCTATCTCTTCTATCTCTTCTCCCTTCCTCTGGGAGACGACATAAAATGACCCACAAGGGTTGATGTGTCGTGAAACCCCATCACAATCAAATCTTATATAGAAGATCTTACATGAGTGGTCATTTTATACGAAATTTATGAAATGAGCCTTTGGTGAGTTTCATAAATTTCATATAGAATGACAACTAATGTAAGATTCTGTTTATCATATGACTTTTAAACTGTATTTTATGGCCATAGAATTTGAACCATTTTTCATCAGAAATCATAACATTGTGACCGATGGCATGATGACGTTACATGCCAGTAACCCAGTGTTATGTAACATATGGTCATATCATATGACTTGATTTTATCCACTGAATAATAGCTATGTTATATGATAATCATTTACATGCATTTTTCAAAATTTTTATAAGCCATTCGAAAATTTGATTGGCCATTAGAAAAATTGATGGACCTTTAGGAAAAATGGATGGGCTGAAGAATCCTTAATGTCCATGCTAGAGTAAAATAAATGCCAGATTTGGATTGCTTATGATAGGGGCCCAGCCAAAAATTAAAATCAGATTTATTCTGTATTTATTTTTCTTATTTCTCCATGAGAACGTACAATGTATGTAATGTGTACTTATTAGAAGTGCCTCCCTGAGTACCCACGTTTTCATGGAGAAATAAAAAAAATATCAGTGCTTGTTTGGTTGTTAAGAAAAAGTGCCTTATCTGGGGCTACATTAACCCTTGTCCTGCCGAACCCGGATTACCCTGCCTTTGCAAACAGTGTAGATCCAGATCAGTTGGCTCCTTCAGAAGCCAACTGATCTGAATCTGCACTGTTGTGTATGTGAATTTATATCAACAATCTGGATCAAGTAATCTGATTGCTGAAAATTAGAAGTGGGCTTGGCATCTTAATTTATTCAGCATGACAAGGGTTAATTATCTAAAGATTAGGTGATCATTTGTGATAGTTTTTGTTATTTTTGCACAAAAACATGCCGGCCTCGGTGGCTCAGTTGGATGCGCCGTCCGACTGGCGACCAGGAGGTCGCGGGTTCAACCCCCGCCGAGGTCAGCAACATTCTTTCGTGGAGATTGATCATGAAATATTTTCTACAGTGATTCTCTCCCTTCTGCTGATTCAAGAAGGGCAATTGTCAGCTTCTGGCGAAAGAATGTGCACAATACTGGTTAACCGCTTAGAGGACTAAGCCTGTCCAGTAAACGTGTGGTTGGGTGAACTGACCGCGCTCAACATGACCCCATTGGGTTGACTGGGTCGTAAAACCTCAACACAAACAAATTCTTGTTGGTACTCTGTTGGATCGCCTTTAGTGAAGCAATGCCAGTGAGTATCCACAGGATATATTTTATGTAGACATAACAAATATATTTTGACTACTTCTGCTTGTGGACTAGTCATTTGTAACTATGTAAGTTCACCATAGAGGATATCAGGGCCAAAGATTTTTTTGTCCAGCAGGGCCCCACTAGAAGCTCTATACTGACAGGACAAACAGATGGTTATGTCCCTGCCTTTTGTCCTAAGCCCCTGGGATTCTAAAAAGGTTAATTTTGGTACAAAATGATTATAATCTTACCATTCCAATGCAAAACGTAGAAGCCCTTACTTTTTCCCTTTCGCCTGCTATCCACTGCCCTACCCACATGAGGACTAGGGTGGTGGAAGTGGTTACAAATCATAGATGCTTTAACCCATTGTATACGGAATTGACTCTCCCACACTATAAATTGGAAGAGTCCAATTTCAATTTTAGGTAAACCCATCTATGAAATTTACATATTCTTAGAGAAAAATGGCTTAACTTTTTGCAAACAGTGGAGACCCTGATCAGACGCCGCGTTCTGCGACCGAGCACTCCTACCTTCGATTATCTGCCTTGGCAGATTATGCATAGCATCTAAGTATATATTCAATCTCTGACAACTGCGTCAGGGAGTCGACTCTTTGGCTCAGTGGTTAGAGCATTGGATTTTTAACTGGGAGGACCGGGTTCGATTCCCAGGAAAGATGGAATAATTTTTTCAGCTATGCTTCATTCCTTTGTTACGGCTTTCGTGTCGTAAGATGGGGGCTCGTCCGGGATTGGACTTTATACGCCGAAAATGGCTTCAAGTCATCATAAATGATGACTTCCTTGAAGAGGGGGAGTGTTACGACTGAGCACTCCTACCTTTGATTATCTGCCTTGGCAGATTATGCATAGCTTCTAAGTATATATTCAATCTCTGACAACTGCGTCAGGGAGTCGACTCTTTGGCTCAGTGGTTAGAGCATTGGATTTTTAACCGGGAGGACCGGGTTCGATTCCCACGGCAGACGTGAGAATTTTTTTCTGCTGTGCTTCATTCCTTTGTTACGGCTTTCGTTTCGTAAGACCTTTTACGGGTCTCTTGACTACAATAGGATGATCATTTATCTTGCCTGTGCTAAGTACTTGGATCCTGTTCCTGCTCGCCATGCTCACCATAAAATTTCAATATGTCCCCTTGACTACCTGGTGATTTGTTTAGCAAGATATCTCAATAACTATTTGAGCTAGCTTACTGGGGCTGAGAAGTAAAATCACCCGGATTAACTTATGTGAAAAAAATCAGATTTACTTTGTGAGAGTTATGTGCCTTTTCAGCTTTTGCATTTTGCAGGGAAAAGCCTATAGTTGGGGGCATAGTGTTTTACAAACACATTTCTAGTTTGTGAAATAAATGTGCAACAATTGAAATTAACCCTTTAACTGCCAATCACAACAATTGCCATCTGCTTTGTCATCTGCTTGTGATTTTAAAAGTCATTTTTGCAAATAGTGTGGACCCTGATCAGACTGTTCCTCTAGGAGCAGTCTGATCAGGGTCCAGACTGTTTGTCTGTATGCAAAAATAGGTTTGAAAAGTTTGCAAGAATATTCAGCAGACGACATAAACAGACGATATTTTCAGATGCAGGTTTTCTTGGCATTTTAAAAGTTAAGATACTTACCATAGTATAAAATGGTTGTTTTATTGTTGTAAAGTATTGTTTTACATCAAACAGACATTCTAAATGTGTCATATGTTTTAGCTGACTTCGGCTGAAGTATTATTATCTGTTTTGGTCTGTCATCAATCAACCTTGTCCATAATCATTTCCAAATATTGTTTTCAAAATTACCAAGTTGATTCTGGTAGAGCAGAGCTCCAGATAACAGGGTATCCAGATATTTTTCTGATTTCCCACAAAAACATATGGTGTTGGTACTCATTAGAAGTGCCTCAGTGAGGCGCTTCTAATGAGTACCAACATATGTTTTCATGCAGAAATAAGAAAATATCAATATTTTTTGGTTGAAAATAGCACCTTATTTTGAGCTATGTAGAGTATCTGAAAATAAAATTAATGTGAGTGTTGGGTACTGTTTAGAAAAATATCGTAGATCATAAAGCGGGAATCAGGAAAGTATTTTTTCTTTTTTTCTTTTTGTGAGGCGATACAAATGAGTTCACATAATGTCTGTTTTTGTGGAAAAAAATTTATTGATTTTCATTGGAAAAAAAATGCCTTATCTCGTGCTGTGAAGTATAAATACAGAGAGGGAGATAAAATCAAAGTACTGACAGCACTAGAGTTGTGGGTTGATTGCCTCGAAGTGTATAGGCTGGGAAAATGGTCGTGAACAGGGACTTCAGACTGTTCCGTTTAGCCCTTAACTTCCTGTAATTCAAACAAGCAGACCCTGATCAGAAGCCATATTTTGCGGGTCTAGGTCTGCACTGTTTGCCAATGTCCCAGTCCAGGTTTTACAGATAATCCTCTTTACATGGCACTTTGACGTCACTGTGACAAGAAAAGCTTGGTTATTAATAATTGTAAAAATGTGCGGTTTGATTTCATTAGTCAGTAATAATCACAGCCTTAAGGAAATTTTGGTTTATGTATACTTTGGCTCAGTTGCAAACAGTCAATCCAAAAGCAATACAGCGGAGACAGTAAATAAAAATTGATGACATTCCTTTGCAAATCCAAGCTTTCTTGGCTTTTAAACGACTTGCCTGGCCCAGGGAACATGGACAAAAAATCAGTATGGCGTTCCAGGAAGCTTGTGCTGGCCTTGGTGGCTTAGTCAGATGCACGTCCGACTGGTGATTAGGAGATAGCTGGTTCGATCCCGCTGGGTCTCGCAACAGTCTTTTGTAGAGATTGATCATGAAATATATATTTTCTATATGGTCATTATCTCCCTTCCGCTGATTCAAGAAGAACATTTGTCAGTTTCTGAAGAAAGAATGCGCACAAATACTGGTTAACCGCTTAGAGGACTAAGCCTGCCCAGGAAAAGTGTGGTTAGGTAAACTGACCAGCGACATGAACCCAAGGGGTTGACTGGACTGTAAAACCCCAACTCAGTCAAATCTAGGAATAAGATGTACATGTTGAGTCAACGTTGTTGACCCCTGTTTAAAAAATATATAGAGACAGGAGACATAGACTTGTAGACCCATTTAACAGCACTAAAGTATTTTAAAGCACATGCCCATAGCAACAGATAAGGCACTTTTTTCATCCGAAAACTGCTGATATCTTTCTTATTTCTCAATGAAAACATATGTTGTGGGTACTCATTAGAAGTGACTCAGTGAGGCACTTCTAATGAGTACCTACAACATATGTTTTCGTTGAGAAATAAAAAAAAATATTATGTGGATACCCCCTCTTATCTGTAGCTGTGCATGCCATGGAAGAAAAGTGCCCTTATGCCTTACACATACAAAGAAAACTCAGATCAGCCTGAGCTTTAGCACAGTCTGATCAGACCATCATTGCTTGCTTGAATCTAAGTTGACAGAGATCTTGATTAGAATGTACCACAGCACCTTAGAGGTATTTAAAAAAATGTTTTTCTTATTTCTCTATGAAAACGTGGGTACTAGCGCCTTGTCGAGGTGCTTCTAATGAGTACCCACAATACACCACAACCTCTTTATAACATGATTGTTGGGGTCCATAGTATAAACTGTGTTAGTTAAACAACCATGTTATATACAAACAAAAATGTATAGATTATATTGAAAAATGACCATTTATGGTCATTTTTCAGTATAATCTATTCATTTTTGGGATCCATCTTTGAACCATGTTATGTCCAAAACCGTGTGATAAAGAACCATGTTATAAAGAGGTTGAAGTGTATATGTTTTCATGAAGCAACAAGAAGAATATCAGTACTTTTTGATTGAGAAAGCCATGGACTGTACACCTGCAGGCTAATCTGGACCTTCACCATAGTCATATGAGCCAACGCATGACAAAACCAACAAAACGGCATGTGCGCCCAGCGAAGACTCCGATCAGCCTGGGCATCCACCCAGTCTGATCAGAGTCTTCGCTGGCCACACGAAGAAAGCTTGGGTCCTTGGCTACCCACTGAGCACACAGCAAAAACTCTGATCAGACTGAGCGGATGTCTGGGCTGATCTGTCTTTGCTGGGCACACATGCCATTTTGTTTTGTCATGTGCTGTTACATATGAAATAGGGAACCACTTCTTGTGTTGCACATTCTGCATATTCTGTTTGCAGACAGTTTTATTTCTTCAGTCAGAAAATCTAGATTTGGTCGCAAGATATTAAAGAATTGAGTTTCCACTGAATATTACCTGTTCGTTTTTCTGCATACATCAGAGCTAAAGAAAAGGGGATGCTTGACATGATTATCTTTATAGTTTTTGCATCAAACATAATTATTCTGTGGGTACTAAACTTTTGACATGCTGAATAAATTAAGGATGCCC
Organism: Anodontia alba; assembly: GCA_964016985.1. NCBI lineage: Eukaryota > Metazoa > Mollusca > Bivalvia > Lucinida > Lucinidae > Anodontia > Anodontia alba. Next base: position 48,792,204 of record OZ024832.1, read on the forward strand.
ACTTCTAATATTCAGGCAATCAGAATACTTGATCCAAGTTGTTGGTACAAATTCAAATACTTAATGAGAAACAGTGGAGATCCAGATCAGTTGGCTTCTTCAGAAGTCAACTGATCTGGATCTGCACTGTTTGCAAAGGCAGGGTATATCAGGGTACAGTGGGACAAGGGTTAATGTGATTCCAGTGAGTTCCTGCTTGTTTTCATGCAAAAAAAAACAAAAGTTATCTTTTCTAGTTAGGACGCGCCATGCGAAAATTTGTCTTTGAGCATATGCGGACAGCAAAGGCCCAGATCAGCCTGCGCCCCTACTCAGTCTGATCAGGGCCTTCTCTCTCTGCTAACAGAATCATTGGCTTCTACAGACTGTATGAATATAATGCAAAGGTCCAGATTATACACAGTTTTGACCCAATCTTGATGAAACTTGCCCAGAATGTTTGCCCTAGGAAATCTAGGTCAAATTTGATACTGGGTCACTTGGCGTCAAAAACTAGGTCACCTGGTCAATCAAAGGAAAAACTTGTTAATACTCTAGAGGTCACATTTTTGAAGCAATCATCATGAATATTGATCAAAATGTTTGCCTTGATGATTTCTAGGTCAAGTTCGAAACTGGATCACTTGGGGTCAAAAACTAGGTCACCAGGCCAAATCAAAGGAAAACCTTGTTAACACTCTAGCGGTCACTTTTTTGAAGCCATCTTGAATCTTACTCAATATGTTTGTCTTGATGAGTTCTAGGTCAAGTTCGAAACTGGGTCACTTGGGGTCAAAAACTAGGTCACCAGGCCAAATCAGTGGAAAACCTTGTTAACACTAGTTTACACAGCTGGGGCTGAGAATAATTATTTGTATGTGTATCTTCTATTTCAGGTGTGGTGTGTGTTACAGACAGAAAACCTCAAGCTGGAGCAGACACGCTTTTATGGCATGGAAAATAACATGGCCCAGGGCCGACCAATCAAATGTGTGGTGGTCGGTGACGGGACCGTTGGAAAGACTTGCATGCTCATATCATTCACAACAGATAGCTTCCCAGGGGAATATGTACCAACAGTGTAAGTGTGGTCATCTGGCAGGATGGTGTTAATGTTTAAAGACAAAAAGACATAGCTAAAATGAGACCCAAAGTGATACACTCTCTAATGATTTTATTGCTCCTACCTAGGCAATGCAAGGGAGCTTAAATGCATGCCATAAAGAGGTAATTGTGAGATCTCAGCAGGAGGTGGTAAAGAGGCCTCCTGAGGGGTAATAAATATTTTGAAGGGATATTACTTATGGATCTGATAAATAAACCAGTACTAAATCCTCCTATTGGGACTCTGCCTGACTATCTTTTATTGACTGTATACAGTCGAACCTCAATGGCTCAAACATCTTCGGGACCATGGAAATTTGTTCAAGACATGGGTAGTTCGAGCCACTGAGGGTAATCATGGCACCAGCTCAGGAAGCAAATAGTGATAATTTAGGGAAATCTTTTTGATTTTCCACACAATGATTGTATGTTGAGTGTACTCATAAGAATCGCTTCAATGAGGCAATTCTAATGAGTACACTCAACATACAATTCCATGATAAAATAAGAAAAAAATCATTAAATATTTGTTTTCTTGAGCTATTGGAAGAATTTTGTAGGGACTGAAAAAAAGAGTTCGAATCGTCCGCAGTAAAGGAGCCATCCGTGTTTGAGCAATTGAGGTTTAGTTTTGTTGCATCCAGTTTCTTATCAGTGATGAGGAATGACCACACAAATGTCCAACTGAGACTTATCTTATTTTTATGTCTTTTAAAATGCTAGGTAAATGTTTCAGCAGACATAATGAGATTTTTTTTTCTCCAATAACAGGATTTAATATTTCATGCTAATTGTCTCCAATGGAGACAATTTGCATGAAATGTCAAATCCTGTTTTCTGGAATGAGGCAGTTAATTTTGGTACCCACAACATACAAAAAAAAAAAAAGAAGAAAAAAAAAGAAATACCAGTAGTTTTTGGTTTAACCCATTTTAGTCTGGAGACCCTAAAAGGGTAATTGGCAAACAGTATATACCCAGATCAGATGCCACAGAATGTGGCATCTGATCAGGGTCTCCAATGTTTGCAAATAGTTCAACCATTTTTCTCTAGGAAAATCTTAATCACATAGCCTGACATACCTAAAATGGAAATTAGAATCTTCCAATATATAGTGTGGGGGAGTTCATTCAGTCTACAATGGGTTAAAAAATGCCTCATCTAGAGCTAAGATTTGACTATATCTTATCCAGTTGGATGCGGACACTGACTTCAGACAGAATGATGGTTAGATTAAGTGCTTTATAAAGTGCTTGGTTCAAAGACAACAAAATCTTCCCACAGAAAGATAAAAATCAGATTCTGTTTGTTATTTAAAGTGAAGAGATTAGTTTTAGGCAGCTGAAGAAAATAATCCGGTCTAATGTACTGTAGTCATTGTTATGAAAGCTCTTTCTAGAAAAGATACCATAATTACTCTTAAGCATTCTGGACAGACAGGCTTGAGCAAACAGTGTGAACCCTGATCAGATGCTGTAGAACAATGTATCAGAATGTATAAGAACTGACCTGTTGAAAATTAAGTATTATATAGAGTTTATTTGTTTGTTTTGTCTGATTATGGAGAAGTAATTCACTAGTGGCTTCTGTGTAAAAATCAAGTGAGCGATTGTGAATGAGTCTTTTTACACAAAACACATTGTTTTTTTTTACACAATGTGTGAATTATTTCTCTGTAATCGATCAAAAACAAACAATCTGTTTATTACATTTGTTACCCCCACCATCACCCTGCCCCACACACAATGCATTTTAGTTGGATGTTGTACGTTCGTCATGCGTGGGAATTTCATATGCTAATGAGAGATGCCTGGCCTTGAACTGCTGAACAAAAAAAAAAACAACAACAAAAAAATAGTGCCGTCGGATTTCAATTCTAATTGACATAAAAAATGAAAATCAAATTATTTTCAAACATTTTTCTTCATAGGCTATTGAACGTGTTTAAAGCGTTGTAAGCGAAAGATCGCACAGTCCTACAATAAATGAATTAATTACGTCACAGAATTATGTCACTAATTAGTGAGTGAATACAATCTATTTGAAGAAATGAAATAATTCACTAGTGAGCGATTACCGGATTTTCTTTCATGAAGAAATATAGATAATTCATTGTTAGAAATGTAATTAAATGAGATTAGGTATCTGAAAGTGAAATTTTAGGGAGAAATATGAATCTGGATACCCTCTTATCTGGATCAGTGAGTCAACATAAAAAGCTACAACAAAAACAACAGCAACAACAAACAAAAAAAGCTGAATTCTTTCTAGATTTCTGTTTTAATATTTTCATTTATTTTGTAGTTTTGACAACTATACTGCTAATATGATGGTAGATGGAATAGCTGTCAGTCTAGGATTGTGGGATACTGCGGGACAAGAAGACTATGATAGGTTAAGGCCCTTGTCATATCCACAGGTAAGTTACGTTTTAGTTGCCATGCTTTGCAGATTTCTGTAAATAAATTATCCACTTCTAAAAATGCTATGGTGAATAGAGAGGAAAAATCCAGGGTTTTGATTCTGCATATTTCGTGGCTTACAGCCCGAAAATACTACACTACAACCTCTTTATAACACGGTTTGTTATAACACAGTTTTGGATATAACATGGTTCAAAGATGGATCCCAAAAATGTATATAATATATTATAAAACGACCATAAATGGTCATTTTTCCAATATAATCTATACATTTTTGTTTGGGTATAACACTGTTGTTTAACTAACCCCAACAATAGTGTTATAAAGAGGTTGTGGTGTATTCTGTAATGACCCTAAGTGTTAAGACTGACAAGCCTGGGAAGATGGGGTTGGTCCAGAGCAGATTCTGCAGAATTTCAAAGTTGCTCAATTTAGAAAAGTTTGCGTATTCTTAGCATGGATTGTCATTCTATTTTTACAGTCAAGATTAATTTGTGCGATGTATTTTTTTTCATAATAGTGGTACAGGTATAGAAATGGGTGTAGGGTATCAAGATTTTACCTTTTCTGATTTTGCCATTTTTGACGCTCTTTGGCATATTTGATCAATTTTTTTAAGCATGGATAAAGCAACCTTTAATTTACATAACTACAGATAAGAGGGGGTATCCACATAATATTTTTCTTATTTCTTGATGAAAACGTATGTTGTTGGTACTTATTAGAAGCGCCTCGGCGAGGCGCTTCTAATGAGTACCCGCAACATATGTTTTCGTCAAGAAATAAGAATGATATCAGCACTTTTAGGATGAAAAAAGCGCCATATCTGTTGCTATGGGCCTTACAGCTCATGATTTATGGCAAATACATTTTGCCATAAAGTCTTTATATGTAGGAAAGATTTTGTAAGGAAGCTGTACCTATGTAAAAGATTACAGATGAACAAAGGTTTGTGTTAAAGCACATCCTCTCCTCTAGAATTAAGGGATGAGCCTCTTTTCTGGAGATGCTGGCGTGCACTCAAGTAGGCATATCCCACGAAAGCATAAATATACTGGAACAAATTGTTGATAATTGAACATTTTCTTGTTTGATTTTTCAGACTGATGTATTCCTCATATGTTTTAGTGTTGTTAGTCCGTCTTCCCACGAAAATGTAGTCACAAAATGGAATCCTGAAATAAAACACCATTGTCCTGATGCTCCAGTCTTAGTTGTAGGTAAGTACATAGAGTAGAACCTGTACAACCGGTCACCTCTCAACAACAGCTACCATCATGTAACAGCCACTTATTTCCCAAATTATTTACCTGAAGTATTCAGACACCTTACCTCCTCGCCATACTTGTCTTAAAATTTGAACAAATCCATTTGTTTACTTGATGTTAACCCTTGTCATGCTGAATAAATTAGGATGCCACGCCCACTTCTAATTTTCAGCCAGTCAGATTACTTGATCGAGGTTGTTGATACAAATTCACATTCTAACTGACAAACAGTGCAGATTCAGATCAGTTACTGATCTGGATCTACACTGTTTGCAAAGACTAGGTATATCAGGGATCAGCAGGACTAGGGTTAGATCAATAGGTGTGTTGCATGAAAGAATGAGTAGTTTGCAAGGTCGAGTTCAAAGCATGATTCATGTCTCATCTATACCTCCAAGACTACTCAATATTGAGGGGAATTTTTCTAAGGGAACTGGAGGGGGTGGTTGGGTGAGGCAAAGGTTTCGTGTATCTCACGTCACTGGGGCGTCCAACAGAGATTGGCAAAGTTGGGCAAGGCCTGCTATCCTTGCAGCAGACAAGGATAGAGGTGGGATGTTTTTATTTCTTCTGTTTCTTCTCTTTCATTCATTTTCCCCATTCTCCCCTTTCTCTCTCTTTCATCTCCTCTACTATCTCTTCTAGCTCTCTTCTCCCTTTCTCTGGGAGATGACACAAAATGACCCACGCAAGTTGACGTGTTGTTAAACCCCGACACAATCAGTCTAAGGGAACTGGGTATGCTTGATTGATTTTCCATCATTTTATTCAAGGGAGACAACTTTTGTGATTTCCATTTTGCTTTCATGCACACCAAAGCTCATCTGAAAAGGTGTCTAAAGGGAAAGAATTTGACCCCTTGTAAGAAGGTAGGCAAAACAGTTTTACAGAGTTGCCTCCCCTGAAATCGTATCAGTTTACCTGAAACTGTATGCAGCTGTCAACAATAATGCGACTGTATACACAATCCTCTTTATACGACACTCGATACAATGACAAAATTCGTTATAATGACAATTTAACTGTCATGAAACCTTCGCTTAAGGGGTAACAGTTAGTCACAAATTATGCAAGAATATTGCATTTAATACTTTAAAGAAACATATGTTTTGGATATTTGTTAGAATTGCCTCACTGAGGCAATACTAACAAATATCCAACACATATATTCTATGGGGAAATGAGAACAAAACGAGACTTTCTTACATATCACTCTGCTCGTTCAGTATTCTGTACAACAACAAATTCATTTTAATGGCAATGTCTTTGGGAACAAATGCTGTCGTTGTAACAAGGGTTCACTGTATATCATATACAAGAATGAAATGGGTATCTATAATTTTTGTCTTTGCCATATTTCCATAACTTCTGATGCAAAAATGAACTGTTCATGAGAAGATGAATCCTGAATATGTGTGAATAGTAAAAACCCACCTCAGCCAGCAAAGTCACCCAACCTGATAAGGGCCTTTATTATACATGTACATGCAGTATCCAGTGATCCTGTAAGTGGAAAGTGAAGGTCCTGTGGATGGCATAGCTCTTGATAAGGCGCTTTTTTCAACCAAAAAGTATCTATATTTTTCTTATTTCTCGACGTAAACATATGTTGTAGGTACTCATTAGAAGCGCCTCGGCGAGGCGCTTCTAATGAGTACCCACAACATATGTTTTCATCGAGAAATAAGAAAATTATTTACCTGATACCCACTCTTATCTAGACTTATGGGATGGGGAGACTGATCTGGGTCTTCACTATCCACAAAGGCCCCATGTAAAGGAATGAGTTGGTCTGATGCCTCTGGTGGCTGAGTAGTTAGCGCACCTTACATGGTCACAAAGTTCCAAGTTTGAACCCCGCTATAAGTGGAATTCAGCTCATGACTTTATTGAGCTTCCTTGCATAAAGCCTTCATTATCACCCTTCCATTTATATCATTATGACTTAACCCATATTTGCGGAGTGGACTCTACTACCATAACACTTTGGACTGATACATTTCCAATAAAAGGTATGCCCAGTTCTTTTTATGGCATCTGATCTGGGTCTTCAATGTTTGCCAGTGTCCTTCTTATGGGAAGGCTAGGCGTAAATAGGTTAAATACAGTCCGTTGGCTCGTTTACCATGGCTAATTCGAACTCATTTTTGAGTCTCTGTGAAATTCATCAATAGAACAAGAAAAAAATAATTAAGGAATTTTTTTTTTATTTTAAAATGAAATTTTATGTTATGTGTACTCATTAGAATCACCTCCTTGAGGCAGTTCTAATGAGTACATTCAACGTACCATTATTGTCTAGAAGATAAAAAAATCCCTAAATTATCGCCATTTGCTTCCAGACCTGGTGTCGTGATTAACGTGTCAGTGGCTCGAACTACCCATATCTCGAACGAATTTCCATGGTCCCAAAGAGGTATGAGTTATTGAGGTTCCACTGTAGTGTTGAGAAAGATGTAATACACCAAATCATCATTATCATCATCATCATCATCATCATCATCATTGTGAGAAGTTGGGTTATATGTATAAATGATACCTTTGGCTGCATTTGTTACATACAGTAACTTTCAAGTTTTATTTTACAGGAACCAAAATAGATTTACGGGAAAACAAAGAAGCTATAGGACAACTGGCTAGTCAGGGTTTGTCTCCCGTTAAACGAGAACAGGGTATAAAACTAGCTAACAAAATACGAGCTGTTAAATATATGGAATGCTCTGCATTAACTCAGAGGGGTTTAAAACAGGTAAGTGGAAATTGATCATTTCTATAGTCATTCTATCCCTTCTGTTGATTCAAGAAGGGCAGTTGTCACGTACTGGCAAAAGTATGTGCTCAAGTAGTGGTTAACCACTTAGAGGACTAAGCCTGCCCAGGAAAACAGTGAGTTTGTTAACTGACTGGCTCGACATGACCATATCGGAGTTGACTGGGCAGGTAAAACTCTCAACTCAAACAGATTAAAACTGATAAGGCTTATATCACACAACTGCTCACTTCAAATACAGTAACACTGTTTCCAGGGGAGGTAACGCTGCCAAAAATGTTTTGCCTCCATTCTGAAAGGCAGTCTTCTTTAAAAGGAAAGAATTTGCAATTTAGAGTAGACTGCTTTTTAGAAGGGAATCTTTGTGCAGGAGTGCCGACAGGAAGTCACAAAGTTTGTCTCCCTTGGAAGAATGTCTAAAAAACTACCAGGTGTATCGATTTGCCTTAAGTGAAATCACATAGATCTAGTTAACCGTTAAAATGCCAAGAAAACCTGCATCTGAAAAATGTCGTCTGTTTATGTCGTCTGCTGAATATTCTTGCAAACTTTTCAAACCTATTTTTGCATACAGGCAAACAATGTGGACCCAGATCAGACTGCTCCTAAAGGAGCAGTAGCCGGCCTCGGTGGCTCAGTTCAACCCCCGCTGAGGTCGGCAACATTCTTTCGTGGAGATTGATCATGAAATATTTTCTACGGTCATTCTCTCCCTTCTGCTGATTCAAGAAGGGCAGTTGTCAGTTTCTGGCGAAAGAATGTCCACAATACTGGTTAACCGTTTAGAGGACTAAGCCTGCCCAGTAAACGTGTGGTTAAATAAACTGACCGCGCTCGACATGACCCCATTGGGTTGACTGGGCCGTAAAACCTCAACACAAACAAAAATAAAGGAGCAGTCTGATCTGGGTCCACACTGTTTGCAGAAATGACTTAAAATCACAAGCAGATGACAAAGCAGACGACAATTCTTGTAATTGGCAGTTTAAGGGTTAAGAGGAGTATCCAGAAAATTGTTCTTTTTGTTTTCCACGAAAACATATGGGTACTCATTAGAAGTGCCTCAGTGAGGTGCCTTGAATGTGTACCACAATGTATGTTTTCGTGGAGAAATAAGTTATTTTTTGATTGAAAAAAACAAACAAACTTACTATCCAGAGCTTTGACAGATGACCCTTTCTTGAAGCATTTTTTTGATAAAACTATCACCAATCAAAAACATTTTCTTATGTTCAATTAAATGTTTTCAAAATTAATGTGATAATCCTTAATCCTTGTGCCAACAGATAATTTGAGTGCCTCCCAACATACTCCTTTACCACCTCGTGATTATACCCGCAACAAAGGAAGTTTTGATTGTGATGGGGAGTTTGGTATTCTGTTTTTTACCATCCGTCTGAAACACTTCTGTTTATGCTCTATATCTAGTGGATTTGGGTCAAATTTTGAATTATGCACAAACAAGTTTTAGGCCGGCATTATTACCTGTCATTTTCCATTTGGACATTGTAGCTTTCTACCATACTATTCTAAAATTTAAATAAAAAAGGCCATTTGGCTGCCTACCATATTTACCTTAAGTATTCTGGGCCCACTTGTTCAAATGTCGTATGTTAACGATTCGTTAAAATTTACATCGAGTGATACGCAGGTATGCTGATTTTTTTTTGCTACTCACATTTTTTCAACAAAAAATATCAGAATATTGTATATTGAATCCGCTAAAATAGTTAACGAAATGACCCTTAAAGAGCTTGTTAAGCTAACGATGCTTTGAACAACTGGGCCCTGATAAACAGGTCTGAGCAAACAGTGTAGACCCAGATCCTGCAACATCTGATCTGGGTGTACAGTTTGCCACTTTCCCAGTAAATTTTAGATACTAGCTGCTCTTTTGCTTGGCACTCAGCAGTAAGAAAGTAGAGCTAGGAATCAGAACTGATCAGCTCAGTGTCAATACAATGCGACTAGATGGAATATCATCTCAAGTGACAGGAGCGTGATATTTCAGTGAGGCAGCATTCTAAAAGTGAGCATCGAGCTCCCAGCCACATCCAGACATCATTGCGATGTGGCTGAAAGATTGTTGAAAGTGACGTAAAGCCTGAATAAAACAAACAGTAAATTTTCAACACAATAACAGATAAAAACATGGACATGTTCAGATTTTAGGAAAAGAGTGATAAAGAATTAAAGTATCTGAATACAAAGCAGAGGACTTGTTAAGGAGGAGTATATGGTGATAATTTTCTCCATTTCTCCATAAAAACATATGTTGTGGGTACTCATTAGAAGCGCCTCGGTGAGGCGCTTCTAATGAGTACCAACAACATATGTCTTTATGGAGAAATAAGAAAAATTATCCCATAATTATCACCAAATACTCCTCCTTAACAAGTCCTCTGCTATGGGTAAATACTTTGTCTAAAAATATGATAGCAGGATGGCAAATCAGACTGCTCTTTTAATATCCAGAATTGAAATATTGTTTCCAGGAAAGGTTGGATTGTAGAATATTTCCAATATTTTACTGACAGCCTACCAGTTGCCTTGTTTTTAACCCGTTTTCGTTTTTCTTCAGGTTTTTGATGAAGCTGTTCGTGCTGTCCTTCATCCTCAACCACTAAAACCCAAGAACAAATCTTGTAGATTGTTGTGAAAATGTGCACTTCAGACTTCTAAAACCAGTCACATATTATGCCAGCATACTGGAAAACCAATGGGATGATATTCGATCAACAAAGGTCCACACCAGACTACACATGCTTGCAGTTGTGGGATGCAATCTTGACGGACCCTTTGCTGTGAACTACTGTCAGTTTCAAGTGTAAATCTGTGCCATTAGAAAACTGACCGTCAAGGCTTATGGGAATGGTGACATAACTTACAGCTCTGATAAAGCGCTTTTTTTTTTCTGCCAAAAAGTATGTAGATTTTTCTTATTTCTCGACAAAAACGTATGTTGTGGGTATTCATTAGAAGCGCCTCAGTGAGGCGCTTCTAATGAGTACCCACAACATATGTTTTTGTTGAAAAATAAGAAAATTATTTACCAGATACCCTCTCTTATCTAGACCTATGCAGAACTCCAGATAAGAGGGGTATTCAGATAAATATTTTTCTTAATTCTTCAAGAAAACATATGTTATGGGTACTGATTAGAAGAGCCCTGCCAAGGCACTTCTGAAGCGTAACCAAAACTTATGTTTTTGATCAGAAATAAGAAAAACATCCATAATTTTTTTATTGAACAAAAATATCATGCTATCTAGAGCTCTTAAGAGAACATCTTTACACTTATGCAGTCTGATCAAGGTATTGGCACTTTTTATGCATTACCACTTCAAAGAAGTTGAAGGGACATACTGCTTCAGTCATGTCCGTCTGTCAGCAACATTTTCGGTCAGTTTTATTACTAAAGGAACATGTATGGTCATACAGGTCTTGAAATTTCATAGTTTCATATTAAAAGCTAAGCTGACACTTTTTTTCAGAGTTCGAGTTGAAGTATACATGCACCTTTTTAAAAAAATGTTTGATATTAGTATGATTTTGGATAAAGTATTTTGATTTTTGATGTTCTGTTTAGGAATACAATGTAGATAAACAGTGTTAACCCTTGTCCTGCTGAACCCGGATATACCCTGCTTTTGCAAACAGTGTAGATCCAGATCAGTTGGCTTCTGAAGAAGCCAACTGATCAGGATCTGCACTGTTTGCCATTAACTATGTGAATTCATAGAAACAATCTGGATCAAGTAATCTGATTGGCTGTAAATTAGAAGTGGGCGTGTCATCTTAATTTATTCAGCAGGACAAGGGTTAAGTTTTGGGCGAATTAAGGCTGTATTAGAGCCTCTTTTTCAACCTTGGCATTTTTCCAACTGTTGACATAAAAGCTGACTTTAGTGTCTGACATAACCATTTTGGTAAAGTTTAGGTTGTGCTGCATTTGGTAATGCAGAGTTATTCCCCTTTGGAAAAAAAACTGAAATGCAATCTTGTTCTCATGATTTGAGAGAAAATATGCTTTTTGAGCAATTTCTCTGATATTTGGTGAGAGTGTAAATTAACTTATTAACTGTCAAGCAAATTTGGTAAAGGTTTTGGCTGTATTTCAGGTTTGGAAATTTTCCAACTTTAGAATGGGTTGATCTTGGAAGCTGATTTTTCTATCCTATGCTTGAGTGACAAGCATACACATGTAGTTGGGAGCAGAGTGGTTAACAAACGGTTTTGGCAGTTGTATCTACTCTTTAGTATCCATTGATTCTATAAGTGTATAGTATACTAATACCCTAACCAGTATGTAAATACACATGCTAAGCTGGGTCCTCACTGTCTGCAGATTTGACAAAGGTCCCTTTTCTAGTGGCATGGTTTCATATTACCATATTTACCCTAAACATTGGGACAGAGAGACCGGAGCAACCGGTGTCACCCAGATCGGATGCTGCTGAATTTGGCCTCTGATCAGGATCTACACTGTTTGCCATCTTCCAGCAGTTATTAGATGCATCAGGAGATAGTAAAGTATAACTCTTTGCATGCTGGGTAATTTTGCATGTTTTTTTGTCGTCTGTGCATTTTTTTTTTAAATTAACTTTTTCAAACAAATCTTTCAGGAATACCATCAGAGTGTCAAACAGTTTGGATCCAGATCAGGCCCGACATTTTGTCGGGCCTGATCTGGATCCAAACTGTTTGCAGAAGTTATCAGCAGACGACAAAAGTCGCCACTAGCGGGGAAAGAGTTAAATATTTAGATATTTGGACAAGTGTGGTATACAGTTAAGGTGTCACAATATTTACGGTATATATGGTAGGAATATTTCTCTCAAAAAGGAAAAAAAAAACAAGCATCTTTTCTGGAGTTCTAATTGTAGTAAGCAGAAAACAACTTCAGCCCTCTGGAAATCTAGTCAACGCCTCATCAAGAAACATGGTTCACTAAGCTGAGTCATATGATAGAGGAAAATTAATTTGTGGATACAGTCTGGTCAGTTTCATAAGTCATGAAGCTAACTAGTGAAAAAGTTACTCATTTGGATATAAAAAAAAAAAATCATTAAATCAGTCATGCTATAGAGGAAATCATTCGGCGGATACAGTCTGGCCAGTTTCATAATATTCAAGAAGCTAACTAGTGAAAGTGCTAATCACATGGATTAAAGAAAAAACAACAGGACTACATGTAGTTATTCAAGCAAGTGTGGAAACATTTTTATGTTTGGAATATAATATAGTAAGCAGTTGCTTCTTAGGGAATTGAGGCATAAGCCCAGGCTTTTACTGCAATTTTCTCATTGAATTTTACATAGCTACAGATAAGGTACTTTTTGCAACTAAAAAGTTCTGATATTTTTACCAGTATTTTTCTTATTTTTTAACATATATTGTGCGTACTCATTAGAAGTGTGCGGGGCCCCAGTAGCCTAGTGGATAGGAGAGTTGACTCTTAATCCATTAGGTTTATCACCGCTGTGGTTCGAGCCTTGCTCGAGTCACATGTGAGAAAGCCAAGTTCTGCTTATGGATGGTCAGGCGGTTCTTTCCCTGGTTCTCCGGTTTTTGCCCACCTTTGATGAATGATTAGCTCAATATTAAAGTGAAATATTCTTGAAAGGGCTGTAACCCCCCCCCCCACACACACACACACACCAAAAAAAAACAATCATTAGGAGTGCCTCACAGAGGCACGTCATGAGTACCTATAACATAAATTTCTCCAAGAACTGAGACACGTCTAATGAGTACTGCAGCATACATTTAAACCCCCCCCCCCCCCCCCCAAAAAAAAAAAAAAAAATTAGAAGTGCCTCACAGAGGCATATCTAATGAGTACTATAACATCATAAATTTTTCCAAGAACTGAGACACTTCTAATGAGTATAGCATACATTTTTTTGAAATAAATTTCTCCACAATACAGTGTATATTATGCATTCCCATTAGAAGTGCCTCGGTTCAAGGCACTTCTAATGAGTACCCACAATATGTTTTTGTGGAGAAATAAGAAATAATATTTGTATAGATAGATACGCCTCTTATCTGGAGCTTTGCCTTGATATAAGAGAAAATTCAAACCATTAGCTTGCTAAATTTGCATACTAAAAGACGGCTGAAATATTCTTCATAGTTTGTCTTGAAACTATTACTTGAACTTTCATTCAAGTAATCATTTTTGGAGATGGTTTGAATGAAATACCAAACAGTATTTTCAGGGCAAAATAAGATAATTAGAACTTGTGTTGTCTGGTAATATCGGCTGTCATTCGCTGTCAAAATGTAAACATACGAGATTATTTTTTACTGCAGAGTAGATGTGTAACTTGGCTTTGCTCTAAAAAGACTGATATTTATTACAATTTTATACCTATTAGGAAATTCATAGTTCTAGATAAGACTATTTTGGGCTAAAAAGTAATGATATTTTTCTTATTTCTCCACAAAAAAAAAAAAAAAAAAAAAATGAAAATATTGTGGTAATTTCATTAGCTTTGCCTTGCTGTCAGAGGTTATCGGGTACCAAGTACAATCCACTGGGCACACAAAATTAAAACAATTGTCATATCAACTTTATGCAATGTCATGTTGTTGCATTGATGCAACGTCATGACATTGCATCTATATTGATGCAATGTTGTATAAACCTCATGTGTCCCCTGAGATGTTTTTGTGGAGAAATAAGAAAGTGTCTGTCTAGATATCCATTTTATCTAGAGCTATGGAAACAGTGCAGGTTTTATACATCCGTTGTTTGAAGGTGCTTGATTGATTGTGGAAGAAAGGATCTGGTACAATGAAATTATTTTGCAGTGTTCAAATTTTCTCATTAAGTAAACTGTATGCTATTTATGTGTGTAAATACTTGCATGTGCAATGTAAATAGGTCAGCTGTTTGAAAAGGAGGCTTATATGTGGACCAATCAGGATACAGAATGTGGACAATTATGGCTTTAAATTGGCTGGTGCAATATTCTGTTGCTTTCAATAGCAGCCTATGGGATGTAAATGTAGTGTTGAGATTTTTCATTGGCTAACTCTGGCAAGTTTATAACTTGTGTCAGCCAATGAGGTTAGAGGTGCTTATGAGGAAATAATTCTTCATTGGTTGTGAGATAAAGGTTATGAATAGTTGTAATTAGAATGCTGTGTAATCTTTTATTTTCATGGCAAACCACAGTTTTTCTCTCAAAATAATGTATTTACCCTAAATACGGGGACATATTAATTCCTTACCGTACTTGTCTTAAAATTGAAAACAAGTCTATTTTACTTAATTTTGATGTGTCTAAAAACTGCTGGATTGAAAGCAAACAGTAGAGACCCTAATCAGGTGCCACTGTGTGGCATCTGATCTGCATCCACACTGTTTGCTTAGCCCTGTATGTCTCAGTACTTAGGGTTGTTGGTACACAATTTTAAAGGGGGGTGGAGGGAGGGGGGAGCATTTGTTTTTATTACATTTATTGAGGAGATTCATTTAAGATCTGTATCTCCTGATTACCTGGATGGATTTAGTTGGAACTTGAACTGATGTGAGGTGCTGCTCCAAAACTTTGCTCAGTGCAATAGATTCTATTTTATTTTTTCTTTTTAAAACAATAGTTTATTGAATATAATATATACAACACAAACATACACAAATGATGTAAGGATCAGATAACAAGCTAATACTCTAAATATTGGGGCAGCCATGCCTGAACAGACAATGTAGATCCAGATGAGATGTAGAATGCAGCATGGAATCAGGGTTTTTGCTGTTTGAACCTAATCCAGCAGTTTTTAAACACGAGTTAGTAGTAAAGTGGAGTTGTTCAAACTTTAGGACAAGTATGGTAAGGAGATAAGGTGTCCCATTGACTCTTGTCATGCTGAATAAATTAAGATGCCATGCCCACTTCTAATTTTCAGCCAATCGGATTGCTTGATCTGGATTGTTGCTATAAATTCACACACTTAATGGCAAACAATGCAGGTTCAGATCAGTTGGCTTCTTCAGAAGCCAACTGATCTGGATCTACACTGTTTGCAAAGGCAGGGTATATCCTGGTTCAGCATGACAAGGGTTAATAAGAGTGAATATATACCTCATGAATGCAAGTTATCATTGTCTGAGCCAAGTTGTTAAAAACTTAATGAAGTTGTTAGCCAATGTGATGTTAAAATTTCTCTCTTGAAATATGGCAAATAAATTGATATTTTTTGCTGAAAAATGTGAAAGCTACTCACATTTTTGCTGCAAAAATATCAATGTATATTAAAATACCTTAGCTGCAATAGTTAACGAGTTTATAGCATACAAGCTCATTAAGCTAACAATGCTTTGAACAACTGGGCACTGAATGTTTAGGGTACTTAGAGTAAACCCCAGAGGCTTTCCAGTATTTATAATTTACTAGATAATTAACATAGTTTTAGAGAAGAGGGAAACCCAGGTAAAGATCTTATTCATTTCTTGTTGAAAGCATACATTGTGGCTCCTCATTAGATGGGCCTATTTGAAGTACTTTTAATGAGTACCCATAACGCATAATTTGTGCTTTTTTTTCTGTGTCTAGAGAAATAAGTATTAATATCTTTTGTTTGAAAAAAGTGTCTCACCTCGAACTATGAACCAACTCATAATATACTCAACTAACAGTTATAAAATCTGTGGAGTTTTATTTTTTACAAATGTTGCTATATGCTTTGCTTCTTGAACTTATCTTTTTGTACTGTATGTTTTTATATGGCCCCAATTTGAAAAAGTTGACAGGGCATACTGCTTTTGCTTTGTTTGTCTGTTCATCACACTTGATCTTGTGTACAAGATACAGACAACACTCTTTATACCTACACTTGATATAACGTAAAAGTTCTTTATAATGACAATTTGACTTCACAAAACTTTTGCTTAAGAGGTAACAATTAGTCACACATTTTGAAAGAATATTGTATTTAATACTTTAAAGAAACATATGTTTTGGATGCCTCAGTGAGGCAATTCTAACAAATATCCAAAACAAATGTTCGGTGAGGAAATAAGAACAAAACAAGACCTTTCTTACATATCAATCTGCTCATTAAGTATTCTTTACAACAGCAAATTCATTTTAATGGCAATGTCTTTGGGAAGAAATGCTGTCATTGTAACAAGGGTTCACTGTATTTCAGAAAATATATGATATTTGACAGACTTATTCGGGCTGAGGAGTAGATCACTATTAACTTTTCAAAAAGAAATCTAATTTCATGAGTTATGCCCTGTTGGCATTTTGAAGGGACAAGCATATAGTTGGGGACATAGTTGTTTATAAACACACACATTTCTAGTTTTTCAAAGAAATTTAATTCAAACTTGATAAACAGAAAAAATATAATGCAAATTATAGCTGTATAATGCAAAAAAGTCCATATACTAACAGCAAAGGCCCTGATGAGTGCAGGGTGTGATCAGGGCTTTCACGGTTTTCCTGGAGACACCAGGGATGTTGTAGAATCTAGAAGTGAAAAAGGAAAGGCACAGTCAAATTGCATGGTTGCTTTGTATGATTTGTGCCCTGTGACTTTGTGTAAGCACTGAAGTCATTTTTTGCACAATGTGGCTGACTTTCAGGGGAGGCAAGTCAAAATTGGATTCGTCCCGTTCTGATAAAGTGGTCTGACTGAAACAGAAAGAATTTGTTCTTAACTCTCAGCACTCTGGGTAAAATTTTCAGCAGAGAAAATATTGAAATAGTTTTCTTAATTTTCCCAGAAAACAGGTTTTGACATTTCATGCGAATTGTCTCCAATGGAGACAATTTGCATGAAATATCAAATCCTGTTTTCTGGGAAAAATAAAAACATAGCTGAATTAGCCCAGAGAATGGTAGAGGTTAAAGTAAATAACTTGTTCCTAAGGCAAATTCATTTGCTTCCAATATAAATTATTTCCTGTTGGAGTAGACCCCCGCCTCTTCAGAAGGGACTTGGTGCACAGGAAGTTAAAAAGGAAGTCACAAAAGTTACCTCCCTTGTAAAAATGGTGGAAAATCTGCCTAGTGTATCCAGCCCTCTTAGTCCATTAAACCATATGCTGATATGTCTAAACATGCCAGATAAATGCCAAACTGTGCAGAGCCCATCAGTTAGATAAACTGCTTCTTTCAGGATCCGTTTGATTTGTATTTGCCATGTTTGATGAGATATGAGTGTCCAAATATTTAACTAGAAAATCGGTAGCTGTAGGTATGCCGGATACCAGATAAGTTATTTATTCATTTCTCCACAACATATGTTTTTCTGGGGAAGGAAAAGTCTACATCTAACTCTTGATTAGATGCATTTTTGATAAATTATCAATCCACAAGTATTGATATTTTTCTCATTTCTCCACGATAACATATGTTGTGGGTACTCATTAGAAGCGCCTCACCAAGGCGCTTCTAATGAGTACCACAACATATGTTATCTTTGAGAAATAAGAAAACTGTTTACCCAATACCCACTTTTATCTAGACCTATGATCTGTGTGCTTTTTGGTTGAAAACAAGTGTTTGCCTCTTACTATGAGTGTTTATACAGATGACAAAGTCCTCACGGCAACTTCATAATCTTAGGCATGATTTAGTTCCTGTTTGAGAGATACCCCAAGGTTGTTTCATATTTATATTTTGTACTTTGAAGACATGCGCCAGGATATCAGAAAACATACCTTGGGACATGTGTGCCCAGCAAAGATTCAGATCAGCCTGCAAATTTGTGCAGTCTGATCATAATCTTCACTATGTGCATAGCTACAGATAAGAGGGGGTATCCACATAATATTTTTTCTTATTTCTCGACAAAAACATATGTTGTGGGTACTCATTAGAAGCGCCTCACCGAGGCGCTTCTAATGAGTACCCACAACATTTGTTTTCATGGAGAAATAAGAAAGATATCAGCATTTTTCGGATGAAAAAAGCGTCTACTCTGTTGCTAAGCTAGGTGCATTTTGGATAGCCAAGGATGCAAAAGCTTCTTCATGTGGACAAGGAGGACTGATCAGACTATACAGATGCGTAGGCTTATTTGAGTCGTTGTTGGCAGCACGTCAGAAGTTATGTTTTCTCATGTTAGGCACACATATACTCAGTTGTGGAATATTTATATATGTATCATGTTTGTGTATTATGTCAGATGTATAGATTTATGCCAGTCAAATGCTGGACATTTTATAGTCCTTTTTAATAGTTGTTTTAGTATGCCGCACATACCGGAAATATTTGGACATCCTAACTTCTTATCTTTTATGCTAAAATTTGAATGTCAGATTTACTATCTGTTAATATGTCTAAAACTGCTGGATGAGAGCAAACAATGTAGTCCTGAACAGACACTGCATTCTGAGGCTTCTGATTTGGGTCTACAATATTTGCTCAGGCCTATGAATACTTGGGTAAAATTATTTATCTTTGATTTGTTGTAATAGCAAATAGTTGTACAACATATTTAGCCTAACTATTCAGACAGATATGCCTGAGAAAACAGTGCAGACCCAGATCAAACTGTTCGTAAAGAACATTTTTTTCAGGATCTACAGTTTGCAATTTTCTCACAACTTTATTACACACATCTCTAGCTATACAAATGGACTGATTCAAATTTAATAAGTATCATGCATAGCTCTTCAATCCAAAAGTTTTGATATTTTTCTTATTTCTCCACGAAGACATATATTGTGGGTACTCATTAGAAGCACCTCAGTGAGGTGCTTCTAATGAGTACCCACATGTTTTCATAAAGAAATAAGAAAAATAATTACCTGATACCTATTCTTATCTAGATCTATGAATTATGGTAATGGTAATGGTTAAGGTGTCCGAATATTTAGGACAAATATGCGAAATCTAGTATGTTTATTTTGCGACTCGTTGTAGAAACAGTATCCCATATATAAGCAAAAAACACCAGTCCCATCTGCTTAAACAGTCAACTACTGCGTAGCATTTGGATCTTTCCAGTATATGTTAGCCACAGCTTGAGATAACGTTCCTTCAGGCATGTACACCCAATGATGACTGGGCAGCCTGTCTGTGCAAACTGATCAGTCTTCACTGTCCAACTGAAGAGATTGTAACACATTTCTTTACTGTAAATTTTGCTGTAAAAATGGCACATTTCAGATCAGGTTATGTTAAAAAGTTTTAACCAAGAACAAATTCAATGTAGAAAAGAGAAAAGGTTTCTGGTTAAGAATTTAACTCTCATAATTGAAACCTTGCATTCAAACTAATCTTCACTGCTAGAAACATTTTCCATGTTGTGTCAAAAGCACAGGACTCTTATCAGCGTATTTCATACTCATTTGTAAACTTTAAAAAAAAACTATATGATGATCTGTCAGAAAAATGGCTCTTGTGGCATATATGAAAAGCATAGCTACATTGCTGCTCGGATCCGGACTTTTCTGTCAATGTGTTCTTCCACATCTCTTATCATTTGGCATTATGAGGAATTAACCCTTGCCATGCTGAATAAATTAAGATGCCATGCCCACTTCTAATTTTCTGCCAAAAAGATTCTTGATCCAGATTGTTGATACAAATTCACACATTTAATGACAGTGCAGATCCAGATCGGTTGCTGGATCTATGCTGTTTACAAAGGTATGGCATACCCGGGCACAGCAGGACCAGGTTAATACACTTTCTGGGGAGGCAATTCTGTCAGATTTATTTTGTCACCTATCTGAAAATGGGTCTGCTCTAAAAGGAAAGAATTTGCTCCTCCTAATTCTTTCCTTTTAGAGTAAACCCTTTTTCAGAAGGGGCTCAGTGCATGGGAAGCCAGCAGGAAGTAACAAAACTTGTCTCATGTAAAAAAAAAAAAGTCAACGAAGTATACCAGGACCCTTTATAAAAAGGAGAATGCATTCCTGGATCTAAATGTGTGTATATGAAGGCAGATGGGCCCTTGGCTTTTTGCGTATGCCATTTGCGAGCAGGGCCCTCTTTCTATATGTGCGTAGAGTAGACCCTGACTGTAATGAGCAAGATGGTTTTGGTTATTGTAGTTTTTATATGGGATTCTTTTTTTATATTGCAGCCCATTTTGCTTTAGAGCTGCTTTTCTGTTCTATGTACGCTATTTTTTTTAACCCTTGTCCTGCTGAGCCCGGATATACCCTGTTTTGCAAACAGTGTAGATCCAGATCAGTTGGCTTCTGAAGAAGCCAACTGATCTGGATCTGCACTGTTTGCCATCAAGTATGCAAATTTATAACAAAAATCTGGATCAAGTAATCTGATTGGCTGAAAATTAGAAGTGGGCATGGCATCTTAATTTATTCAGCAGGACAAGGGTTAATTTGCCAAATCAGCTTCAACCTCAAGTTTTACATTCATTACTATGTAATGGTGTTGTATAATATCCCTGGCAAAATGTCAAGGGACTTGTAGCATTGCGTACAAACAACAGAGCCACATGGGAATGGGCTCTGCAATGTGAGAAATTTTACCTTTGACTAGCACCAGGAAAGCATTAAATCAGTTTGGGCAACTACACTGTTTGCTTTGTAGCATAGCTCTTGATAAGATGCGTTTTTTCAATCCAAAAGTATTGATATTTTTCTTATTTCTCCACGAAAACATATGTTGTGGGTACTCATTAGAAGCGCCTCGCTGAGGCGCTTCTAATGAGTACCCACAACATATGTTTTCGTGAAGAAATAAGAAAAATATTTACCCAATACTCACTCTTATCTGGACCTATGTCATAGTGTTTTCCAGTCTTTGCTATGTGCTGTTGCTAACCAAGGATCTAAGGTGTATTCTGATAGACAATAAAGAGTGACCAGTATGTGCAGGCTGATACGAGTCTTTGCTAGGGGGTGGACATAATTAACGTACATGGATAGACAAGGACGCGATATGAGGCTCTTTAGGCAAGGCAGAATCTGCTGGCTCACAGTGGACATCCTGGCTCTTCTTGATCAGACTTGCAGAACACATACATGCCATACCTCACACTGTGAGATAAAATCTCACAGAATTTGGCCCATCTGGAAGGCGATTCCCATACAAATATTCAAATCTCACAGAATTTTCAGACCATTTTACGACAGGTTTTCTGAAGTAATAAACAAATCACACATTGTCATCATTTTCATAAGCTTCTTACATGAAAAAAAAAAAAAAGACGATAGGCTGTATTGGGGGAGCTCCAAAGTGATGTTTAAAAAAATCTCACAGAAGTTTGTCAAATCTCCCTTTAAGTTTTGTCTTATCTCACAGATTTTAGTCACAGCTTATGGCATGTATCAGAACATGGCATCTAAACAGTGCCTAAACTGTCACTCACCCAGCCATTTTTAACCCTTGTCCTGCTGAACCCGGATATACCCCGTCTTTGCAAATAGTGTAGATCCAGATCAGTTGGCTTCTGAAGAAGCCAACTGATCTGGATCTGCACTGTTTGCCATTTAGTATTTGAATTTATATCAACAAGCTGGATCAAGTAATCTGATTGGCTGAAAATTGGAAATAGGCGTGGCTTCTTAATTTATTCAGCAGGACAAGGGTTAAGACATAAAGTAGCTGTGTTGTTCAAATGTTAGGAAGGTATGGTAAAAGAGTTAAGGTATATACACTTTAAGGCCTGTTTTATGTCGGCAAATGGCAAAGGCCATTCTTGGCTTTGTAGACTATCTTAGCCTTCACTCGTATACATGTATTGTTTGACATTGTGGATATGATATGCTAATATGCTGCCTTACTTCCATATGTTCTATGTTTGCAGATTTCAAACTCTAATTTACTCTAATTACCGTATAGCTGATTATTACTGCAGGCTGTCGATCCAGATCAGATTGCTCCTTAAGCAAACATTTATGATCCAGATAAAACTGCTAAGGACCAGCTTGATCGAGGTCTTCCCGGTTCGCTATTCAGCAACCATTTTTGGACACATCATAGGTAGTCAGATGGACATGATCAGATTTTACATTAATTTAAAATGTCAGATTATTTAGAGCAATTATGGGGAAAACTCATTGAGGTACCATAAAAACCCTAAGTATTGGGACAGATAGGCATTTGCAAACAGTGTAGACCCAGATCAGATGCCGCAGTATGCGGCATCTGATTTGGGTCTACACTGTTTGCCATACAATATTTTAGACACATCAAGAGGTAGTGGAATTGACTATTTCAAATTTTAGGACAAGTATGGTAATAGATAAGGTGTCCCATTACCTAGAGTAAATAAATGGTGAAAAACACCTATTTATAGCATGAACAGCTTAGACCCTGGCCAGCAGCTTATCTTCCTAGGGACTGCTGTTTGCTGTGCGGAAAATGAAGATCCAGAGCAGCCTGTACATTATGATCAAATCCTCTGTGTATAAAAGAATTGGTACGGTAAAAATATATCCATGTAGGGCAAAGGGCCTTGAAACTGCAGACAGAGAAGACTGGCCAGACTGTATGGATTTGTCAGTTTGTTTGGGTCTGTGCTGTTCACATAACATGGAAAGCGTTGATTTACTAACTTTAAATTTTCGTTTATACATACCTAGTCTTGCTTTTTTAGTCAGAATATCGTTACATCTGTACCTTTCCATTTCAAAGAAATCCCAAGTTTTAACTTGGTTTATTTTTTTGCATGTGGTAAATGCCTAAAATTTCTAAAGCCTAAAATCTTTGAAAAAAAAAAAAAAAAAAAAAAAAAAATTCTCAATACGTGTATACAGTAAATGTCTAAAATTTCGAACATCAAAGTTTGACCAAATGCCATATAGAAACAGTGCAGACCCAGATCAGACTGCTCCTGAAGGAGCAGTCTGATCAATGTCTTAACTGTTTGCCATTCCACTAAGCATTTTAAGAGACAAAATGCATAAAAAGCAAATTTTAAGCCCAAAAAGTATGGAATAAAGTGTTCAAAATTTTACATTTACTGTAAATTTTATGGTTACTGTTAGGAGCGTCTCATTTAGGCACTCCAGAAATGTTTTATGGAGAACTGGAGAAAATTACCCAAGAATTGTCATCAAATATCTCCTTTAGAATTTAGTTGTGTGAGTATGTACTTCACTGTTCATCCATTTCTTTTCGAATATTTGTATATTTGCCAGGTTGCCTGTTTGCCATTTCCTGTTGAAGTCTAATATGGTAAAATTGTAATCCTAATCATTTGGACAATATCATTTATATTTCCACAAGTTCTGTGAGAGAAAAATTTTCCTTTTTAAAATATTAGGCTATTTACCACATCAAAACTTCAAAATGATATTACATTATATTTACCTAGTCATAAAGTCAGGTTGCACACATCTAGACAAGAGTGGGTATCAGGTACATACACTCTATTTTTCTTATTTCTGCATGAAAACAGGTTGTGGGTACTCATTAGAAATGCCTCGAGGCGCTTCTAATGAGTACCAGGAGTCATCCTAGAGCTTTCAGTGAGGGAGAAGTTTTGTGACAATTTCAGGAAGAAGTTTTGGTCCAAATTTTGGACTTCCCTATACATTTTCACTTCTCCCTCAGCTCAAGACAGGGAGGTCAGCCAGATTAAGGAGACTTTTCCTCCCAAATCTCTCTCTAGGATGACCCTGGAGTACCCACAACCTATGTTTTCGTGCAGAAATAAGAAAAATATCTACTTTTGGATCAAAAAAGTATCTTATCAATAGCTATGAGGTTGTATTTGGTGCCATTTAGCTTTTTTATATGTTTTAAATCTTGCCATGTATTAACACACCAATGGAATCGGTTACAACATGAGAAAAGGCCTTTTCTGCATATACAGACATCGAAGGCCTAGATCAGCTGCACATTAGTCTGAACAGGGCTTTCAGGTAATTTTCTCCATTGTCTGTCAACCCTTGTCCTGCTGAACCTGGATATATCCTGCCTTTGCAAACAGTGTAGATCCAGATCAGAAGAAGCAACTGATCTGGATCTGCACTGTTTGTCATGCATTATGTAAATTTATGTCAACATTCTGGATTAAGTAATATGATTGGTTGACAATTAGAACTGGGTGTGGCATCTTAATTTATTCAGCAGGACAAGGGTTAACAGGATCATTTCTGTTTGCAGATGACTACAGGCCCTTTTTTCAAGTTGCAGCTCAAATGTTTATACTCGAGTAATTTAGTGCTTAGCATGCTGTATGTAAATTTCTGCAGATGACATTTTGAAATATTTTCTGTATTTTTCCAAGAAATAGTCATTGACCTTTCACGCAGATTGTCTCGAAAGGAGACCGTTTGCATGAAAGGGCAAACCTGTTTGCTCAGTAAATAACATTAAATTGTCGACTGCTGAATTTGCCCAGAATGTTGTAAGGTTAAGGAAAGCACATGGTCAGAACTGTAAAATCACCCGTTCAATAAGTCAGCCTTTGAAGCACCAATCACATCCGCAGCAGATGATTTTTAATTTTTTATTTATTTTTCATAGAAATAAAACATTTCTACTTGGCAGGTGAGTCATATGAAATGTCAAGATTTATTTTCTATGAAAAGTAAGGTAAAAAAAAACAATTAGATGTCTGCTATAAATTTTGTTTGGCGCTTTATGAGTTAATGAATCACATTTTGATACAAAGAAAATAGTGGTACCATGTTGCACTAAGTTTATGGTCATATGTTCAACAAATTTTGAGTGGGTTTTTCATTTTGTATTAACAAACATATCAGTGGCTTTCATAAGACATTTTATACATGTGTTTTACATTGATGTCAAATCCAAGTTTAGCTTTAGTATTTTATGTTATATTTTAATTTCCTTTGCTTTATACATCCATGTAAGTTTCTAATGCTTTAATACACCGTTGAATATTGTGGACATGGTCGAGAAAAATCAAATGTATGGTTCTTGTTACACCTTGGAAAATCACTACAGTTCTTGTTTCACTTTGGAAAATCACTGTGGTACAGAAATACTGCAATTTGTACTGTAACGTTTTGCATAGTGGGTAAAATTTTCATTAGACAGCATTTTGAAATTTTATTATTTTTCCCAAAAAAGAGGGTTTGACATTTAATGCAAATTGCCTCCTTAAGATGTTTTTATAGAATTTTTATACCCTGCCTGCCGAAGGCTGGGGGCCATATAGTGTTTCTTCCTGATGTTACATTTACTTGTGTGTATGTCCTGTTCATAACCAGTTTAACAAAATTAATGTTAAAGTTTACATTAAAATTTACATTGATGTTCACACTTCTAATGGAGATCCTAATTTGGATACGTTTAAAGCTAGGAAGTTGAAATTTGGTCTACAACTTACCCAAACCTTCAACTCTGTGTTAGACTTGCCCCCAGGAGTCCAAAGGGCGGAGACATTTGTGTACTTTAACTTGTCTAGTTACAGTACAAATTAAGGGAATGGATTGTTGGAATATCTTATTGCTCATGTGAAAAGAATGGTGCAGAAGCTAGGACCATATATTTATTTTTACTTGGCCTGACTATTGATTTTGTTAACTGAAAGATGGTCAATACATCAAGATCTGCTATACCATATAGTTGTTTTCTTTGGCCTTTTGGATATTATGATCACTTTGCATGCTATGTGCAGATTCTGCAGATGACAATTCAGTAGTATTTTTCCCCAGCAAATTTGATTTGACATTTCATGGAAATTGTAACTTAATGAGATAATTTGCATGAAATGTCAAATCCCATTTGCTGGGAAAAGAAAAATATTTCAAAATGTCATCTGATGAAATTTTTACGCAGTGCTGAACTTAATTGGAGCCATGTGAGGGAAATTCTCTGAAACTGTGTTAACCCTTAAAGTGCCAAGAAAAACTCCATCTGAAAATGTCGTCTGTTTATGTCGTCTGCTGAATATTCTTGCAAACTTAATCAAACCTATTTTTGCATACAGGCAAACAGTGTGGACCCAGATCAGACTGCTCCTGATCTGGGTCCACACTGTTTGCAGAAATAACTTTTAAAACCACAAGCAGATGACCAAGCAGACGACAATATTTGTGACTGGCGCTTTAAGGGTTAATGCGAGATAATGCACCTCACAGCAGTAGGTAAAGCATAGGATGTTGGCATGTATGCAGAGCAGGTATACAGGAAAAAAAAAATATATGTAAATACGGCTGATATATTGACAAGGGCTCCAGCACTGAAGCCAACATTTTTCTAGTTAGTCTGCATTTTCTGAAATGACAAATCTCTCTCAGAGTGATGAGCATCAATCATACAAGTCACATAACATCGGTTCCAACAAGAGTTGTCAGAGGACAATGCAGCTAGCTGGAAAGAGCTGGTCTGATGAGAAAACAATCTTTAAATATTAAAGATTAAATGCAGAACTTAAACATAGCTGTGAATGAGAGAGTATGACCTGACTTTGATGTAGGAGGAATGTCAATCTGAGGGATGGGGTATATGCCATTGAAACATCTTCCCTTAGATTGGTATGGACAAAATATGAAAGCTATATCTTACATGCTGAATCCCTTAGGTTGGTGTGGACAAACTATGAAAGCTATATCTTACATACTTCAGCAGTCATGCACTTTTCAAAACTTAAACACAGCTGTAAATGACAAAGTATGACCTGACCTTGACCTAGGCAGAAGGTCAAACTGAGGAAGGGGTGTGTACTATTGAAAGGTCTTACCCTGAGGTAGGTGTGGGCCAAATATTAAAGCTCTGTCTTGAATACTTCAGCAATTACGAACACTTTTCAAAACTTAAACACAGAACTCGAACATGGGTTTAAATGACAAAGTATGACCTGACCTTGACCTAAGCAAAAGGTCAAACTGAGGAAAGGGTGTATGCTATTGAAAGGTCTTGCCCTAACGTTAGTGCGGGCCCAATATCAAAGCTCTAGCTTGAATACTTCAGCAGTTATGCTTAAAACATGGGTGTAAACGACAAAGTAAGAACTGACCTTGACCTACATAAAGGGTCTAACTTGGGGATGGGGGTGTATGCTATTGAAAGGTCTTACCACAAGGTAGGTGTAGGCCAGATATGAAAGCAGTACCTTAAACAGTTAAAAACCTACGCATATCTTTGAAAACTTAAACATTGTGCTAACACGGACGCCGACAGACGCCAACAACTGGGTGATAACATAAGCTCTCCAGGGACATAGTCCCAGCGAGCTAAAAAGTGAGCAAAATCAAATTAGACCGGTCTACAAAACAGTCTCAGTCAATAACAAGAAATAGCCAGGTCAGACATGAACCTCACAAAACATCACAACCTCTTTATAAACTATTGTTGGGGTCCATAGTATAAACCGTGTTAGTTAAATAATCGTGTTATATATCCAAACAAAAATATATAGATTATATTGAAAAATTACCATTTATGACCATTCATTTTTCAATATAATCTATACATTTTTGGGATCCGTCTGAACCGTGTTATATCCAAAACCATGTTATAATGAATCGTGTTATAAAGTGGTTATAGTGTAGCTGGTTTCAAGAGTAAAACATGCCTAACAACAAATACCAGCAGGAAATTGCAGTTGCAATCAATAAACTACTAATACAGTTCAACCTCTCCTTGCAGTTACTTGTCTTATGTCGAATAAAAAGCCTGCGCTTCAAACCCTCTGAACAATGGCCACCTCCCTATAATGGCCAATTTTGCCGGCCTCGGTGGCTCAGTTGGATGCGCCGTCCGACTGGAGACCAGGAGGTTGCGGGTTCAACCTCGGCCAAGGTCGACAATTTTCTTTCGTAGAGATTGATCATGAAATATTTTCTACGGTCATTCTCTCCCTTCCGCTGATTCAAGAAGGGCAGTTGTCAGTTTCTGGCGAAAGAATGTGCACAATACTGGTTAACTGCTTAGAGGACTAAGCCTGCCCATTAAACGTTTGGTTAGGTAAATTGACCGCACTCTACATGACCCCATTGGGTTGACTGGGCCGTAAAACCTCAACACAACATAATAGCCAATTTTGGTTGGTCCTGCAGTTGGCCAATATAGATTGCACTATCCAAATGACCAGCAATAATTTGTGGCAGATGAAATTACATGTCCTATAACCAGTTGATTTATTGTAGCAGCTTTCCTCTATCATGTTGACCTCTGCCTAATCACTTGTAAAGTGAAAGCTGATTGGTCAGTATATCAAACTTGGCCCAGTTGTTCAAAGCATCATTAGCTTAACCAGCTCGTTAGTGGTCAAAATGTTAACTGTTCTAATAAGTACAATATCAAATTCACAGGTATTTTTGCTGAAAAAATGTGAGTGGCTTTTGCAAATATATTTTTTCAGCAAAAATATTAGCATATATGCCATACTTAATGATCAAAGTTTTAAAGATACTTTATCTACCAACATCGTCAGGCTCAGTTTTGAATGACTGGGGCCCCCGATATATAGATTTCTGAAATTTAACTCGCATTCTCAAAGTAAATGTGGTCCGAGTTGAAATTATAAGAAATGAAGTTTACTTTCATGGATTTCATCCATGTATAAACAATGGCTAATTACTCAAACAACTATAAGCTCCATGGGGCTTTGCTTTCATTCAGTTTGTGAGCAGCTGTCATTTACACATTGATGAACTGTTTTATGTCCCTTTCGATGTTATTTAAGTTGTATCGAGACAATGGAAGGGTTATAATGAGAGGCTCTGTGCCATGAAGCTACATACATTCATGAGCTGAATTCAGCCTCCAGAGGGATTCAAGTTTACTCACTAATAATCCACAAAAATTAATTTCCTCGGAGGCTTATAATTCTACTAATGGGGCTATGAGACTTGAAACAACTTAAAGGAGGAAAGTGCCATTTCATTGGCTAGCTGACTTCAGCAGTGATTGGCATTAATGTGTTTGAAAGACCTGCAAATTAAGATTACATTAAGAGAACACCTACATGTAGCATGTGGCAAAATTAATGTTACCTACTTACCACTCCCTGTATACATATTAAGAAATGCAGCATCACACAACTGATTAATAAAAAAATATTGCTAAAATCAACTTCTTATAAAGTGCACCTCTGCAGAGTGATTGAATAAATACTGGAGTAAAAAAATCAAATTTGACAGTTATAGAAACCAAAGGAAAAAATAGATCAAACTTCTGTGAAATTGATACCTCCCCCGCCCCCCTCAAAAAAAAAGTAATGTTTATTTCAGGTAGAAGAAAAAATTAATATAGAAATTTCATTGAAAGCCTATGAATTTTCTTATATGATGCATGAGAAGTTGGACTCAAAAAAGTACCCACAGTCTGTACACTTTCATACAATCTGAGGTTCAGAAAATGACAAAGTGGAAAAAGTGACAAAAATAAATTTAAAAATCATATCCAAACCATGTGCACTTCTGCAGACCCAGGAGAAAACCTTTGAAAAGTTTCAAAAAAGACCGATTTAAAATTGTATGAGAAGTTGCAATCACAAGGTACCCACTGTCTATACATCTGAGATCAGTAAATGACAAAGTTCAAAAAGTAGAAAAAAATGACAAAAAAATAAGGCAAGGATTATATGAAAAGCATATGCACATCTTCACTTTGGAGAAAACATGTGCAAAATTCCAAACAAGAGGACCATGATGGTCCTATATCGCTAACCTGAGCAAACAGATTTGTATACTTATATTAGTGTTGAAGTTTCGGCCAAGTTCACTGCTCTAAATTTTATAGCCCTGCACCCCCCACCCCCCCACAGCAGCCATGTTTTATTCTTTTTAACGCATCATGACAACTAAATCGTGAAAGAGGGTCACCAAAGGAACATTTCTGCCAAGTTATATTGAAATTGGTCCAGTGGTTTCTGACAAAAAGATTTTTGAAGTGTTTTATATTGCTATAAAGCCCTACCCCATAACAGCCATTTTTAGCTCACCTGAGCACGAAGTGCTCATGGTGAGCTATTGTGGTCAGTCAATGTCCGTCGTCCGTCGTGCGTCGTCCGTCGTCCGTCGTGCGGCGTCAACAATTGCTTTAAAAGCCTACTCCTCCTGTACCCCTGGGCCAATTGACTTGATACTTGGTAGGAAGCATCAGGGTGACTTGTAGATCAAAAATAGCTAAAATCGTTCCGATCGGAAATCCAAGATGGCCGCCATGGCCGCCATCTTGAAAATCTATTTTTCGCTTCTTCTCCTGAACCGAAAGGCCAATTGACTCCAAACTTGCTAGGAACCATCAGGGTGACTTATAGATCAAAAATAGCTAAAATCGTGCCGATCGGAAATCCAAGATGGCCGCCATGGCCGCCATCTTGAAAATCTATTTTTCGCTTCTTCTCCTGAACCGAAAAGCCATTTGACTCCAAACTTGCTAGGAAGCATCAGGGTGACTTGTAGATCAAAAATAGCTAAAATCGTGCTGATCGGAAATCCAAGATGGCCGCCATGGCCGCCATCTCGAAAATCTATTTTTCGCTTCTTCTCCTGAACCGAAAGGCCAATTGACTTCAAACTTGCTAGGAAGCATCAGGGTGACTTGTAGATCAAAAGTAGCTAAAATCGTGCCGATCGGAAATCCAAGATGGCCGCCATGGCGGCCATCTTGAAAATCTATTTTTTGCTTCTTCTCCTGAACAGAAAGGCCAATTGACTCCAAACTTGCTAGGAAGCATCAGGATGACTTGTAGATCAAAAATAGCTAAAATCGTACCATCGAAAATCCAAGATGGCCGCCATGGCGGCCATCTTGAAAATCTATTTTTCGCTTCTGCTTCTAAACCCAAAAGCCTATTGACTCCAAACTTGGTAGGAGGCATTGGGGTGACTTATAGATCAAAAATAGCTAAAATCCTGCCCATTGGAAATCCAAGATGGCCGCCATGGCAGCCATCTTGAAAATCTATTTTTCGCTTCTTCTCCTGAACCGAAAGGCCAGTTGACTCCAAACTTGGTAGGAAGCATCGGGGTGACTTGTAGATCAAAAATAGCTAAAATCATGCCGATCGTAAAACCAGGATGGGCGCCATGGCAGCCATCTTGAAAATCTATTTTTCGCTTCTTCTCCTGAACCGAAAGGCCAGTTGACTCGAAACTTGGTAGGAAGCATTTGGGTGACTTGTAGATCAAAAATAGCTAAAATCATGCCGATCGTAAATCCAAGATGGCCGCCATGGCATCTATCTTGAAAATCTATTTTTCGCTTCTTCTCCTAAACCCAAAAGTCACTTAACTCGAAACTTAGTAGGAAGCATCAGGGTGACTTGTTAGATCAAATATAGCTAAAATCGTTCTGATCAGAAATCCCAGATGGCCACCATGGTCGCCATCTTGAAAATCTATATTTGGCTTCTGCTCCTGCACCGAAAGGCCAATTGACTCCAAACCTCGTAGGAGACATTTGGGTGACTTGTAGATCAAAAAAAAGCTAAAATTGTGCCAACCGGATATCCAAGATGGCCGCCATGGCAGCCATCTTGAAAAATGTATTTTTCGCCTCTTCTCCTGAACTGAAAGGCCAGTTGACTTGAAACTTGGTAGGAAGCATTGGGGTGACTCGTAGATCAAAAATAGCTAAAATTGTGCCGATCGTAAATCCAAGCTGGCTGCCATTTAGAGTTTGTTCAAATGATCATGCTCAATTGACTGGCATGCCATATATCTTCTTCAAAATAAAGAACTGCTTAAATGATGATCTTTTCATTAGTTGCGATGACAGGATTGGAAAAATGTTGCATAACATCTGCGTATCTGCAGTGGCTGTGTCACTCAGGTGAGCGACCCGTGGCCCGTGGGCCTCTTGTTTTTCTTTTTGACGAATCATGACACTTTGAAAACACTTGGTTGAGGGTCACCAAAGGAACAATCTGTTTACCAAGTTAAACCAAGTTAAATTGAAATCGGTTCAGTGGTTTCTGACAAGAAGATTTTCAAAGTTTTCTATCTAGATATATAGGGAAAATAAGCCCCACCCCCTAACAGCCATGTTTTTTCAACAAATCAGGATTGCTTGAACATTCTTGGTAGAGGGTCACCAAAGCAAC
The DNA here is from genome assembly GCA_964016985.1 of Anodontia alba. Taxonomy (NCBI): domain Eukaryota; kingdom Metazoa; phylum Mollusca; class Bivalvia; order Lucinida; family Lucinidae; genus Anodontia; species Anodontia alba. Next base: position 48,824,663 of record OZ024832.1, read on the forward strand.
ATTGAAATCTGTCAGGGGTATTTGACAAGAAGAATTTCAAAGTTTTCTATACAAATATATAGGGAAAATAAGCCCCGCCCCCTCTGGGGGCCATGTTTTTAAGTATCATGAAAGCTTGAACAATCTTGGTAGAAGGTCACCATTCCTGTCAAGTTACATTGAATTCGGTGTAACGGTTTCTTACGAAAAGATTTTTAAAGTTTTTTATATAGATATATAGGGAAAATATGCCCCGCCCACATAGCGGCCACTTTTTTGACGAATCATGACAGCTTGAACAACCTTGGTAGAGGGTCACCAAAGAAATATTCCAGCTAGGCTATATTGAAATCTGTCCAGTGGTTTCTGACAAGAAGATTAAAGTTTTCTATATAAATATATAGGGAAAATAAGCCCCACCCGCTAGAGGCCATGTTTTTTGACAAATCACGAGTACTTGAACAATCTTGGTAAAGGGTCACCAAGGTAACATGTCTGCCAAGTTATATTGAAATCAGTCCAGTGGTTTCTGACGGGAAGATTTTTTCAAGTTTTCTATATAGATATACAGGGAAAATAAGCCCCACCCCCTAGCAGCCATGTTTTTTGACAAATCATGACGGCCTGAACAATCTTGGTAAAGGGTCACCAAGGAAACATTTCTGCCAAGTTATACTGAAATCGGTCCAGTGGTTTCTGACAAGAAGATTTTTTTTCAAGTTTTCTATATAGATATATAGGGAAAATAAGCCCCAGCCCCTTGCAGCCATATTTTTTGACGAATCATGATGGCTTGAACAACCTTGGAAGAGGGTGACCAAAGACACATTCCTTCCAAGTTATATTGAAATCGGTCCAGTGGTTTCTGACAAGAAGATTTTTAAAGTTTTCTATATAGATACATATATAGGGAAAATAAGCCCTGCCCTTAGGCGGCCATGTTTTTTGACGAATCCAAACGGCTTGAACAATCTTGGTAGAGGATCACCAAAGGAACATTTCTGCAAAATTATCTGGAAATCGGTCCAGTGGTTTGGGACAAGATGATTTTTACATTTTTCTATACATAGGGAAAATAAGCCCCGCCCCCTGGCGGCCATGTTTTTTGACGAATCCAAATGGCTCGAACAATCTTGGTAGAGAATCACCAAAGGAACATTTTTAAAAAATTATATTGAAGTCGGTCCAGTGGTTTCAGACAAGAAGATTTTTAAAGTTTTCTATATAGATATATAGGGAAAATAAGCCCTGCCCCCTGGTGGCCATGTTTTTTGACAAATCCAAATGGCTTGAACAATCTTGGTAGAGGATCACCAAAGGAACATTTCTGCAAAATTATATGGAAATTGGTTCAGTGGTTTCTGACAAGAAGATTTTTACAATTTTCAATATAGATATATAGGGAAAATAAGCCCCGCCCCCTGGCGGCCATGTTTTTTGACTAATCGAAATGGCTCGAACAATCTTGGTAGAGGATCACCAAAGGAACATTTCTGCAAAATTATATGGAAATCGGTCCAGTGGTTTCTGACAAGAAGATTTTTAAAGTTTTCTATATAGATATATAGGGAAATTAAGCCCCGCCCCCTGGCGGCCATGTTTTTTGATGAATCCGAATGGCTTGAACAATCTTGGTAGAGGATCACTAAAGGAACATTTTTGCAAAATTATATTGAAATCGGTCGAGTGGTTTCGGACAAGAAGATTTTTAAAGTTTACTATATAGATATATAGGGAAAATAAGCCCCGCCCCCTGGCGGCCATGTTTTTTGACGAATCCAAATGGCCTGAACAATCTTGGTAGAGGATCACCAAAGGAACATTTCTGCAAAATTATATGGAAATCAGTCCAGCTGTTTCTGACAAGAAGATTTTTAAAATTTTCTACATAGATATACAGGGAAAATAAGCCCCGCCCCCCAGCGGCCATGTTTTTTGACGAATCCAAATGGCTCAAACAATCTTGGTAGAGGATCACCAAAGGAACATTTCTGCAAAATTACATTGAAATCGGTCCAGTGGTTTCTGACAAGAAGATTTTTAAAGTTTTCTATATAGATACAGAGGGAAAATAAGCCCCGCCCCCTGGCTGCCATGTTTTTTGACAAATCCGAATGGCTTGAACTATCTTGGTAGAGGATCACCGAAGGAACATTTCTGCAAAATTATATTTGAAATCAGTCCAGTGGTTTCTGACAAGATGATTTTTTTTTAGTTAAAAAATCTACTTTTAGCTCCTGTGACCTAGATATGCAATGGACTGGAACCATTTGAACAACTTTGAAAGAGGACCAACCAAGGATCATTCCTGTGAAGTTTGGTCAAAATCCAATCAGTGGTTTAGGAGGAGATATTGTTTAAAGATTGTGGACGGACGGACGGACTTACAGACGACGACGGACGATGAGTGATCACAAAAGCTCACCTTGAGCTTTCAGCTCAGGTGAGCTAAAAAGGTCAGTATACTAGAACAGTGTTTTAAGAGGAAAACGTATGTACCCCACCAATTTGAACAGACCTATTGTTGAAAAAGGTTGTATCTATAATTTACCTTTTTTTTTTTCTTTTGGAGTGTGTGTGGTTGATGGGGGCATTTTCCAAAATCTAAGCCCTAGTGTGTCCTTGAAAATGGGATCAAGGTCACCAAAATCTAATCAGTTCTTGTCCCTGTCTCAACAATATAGCTGTACAAGTTTGGTCAAAATCCATCCATTCATTCAGGAGATAGGGTGCAGGAAAGCCATTTTCCAACAATCTGAGCCCTCCTGTGACCTCGAAAATGAAGTCAAGGTCACCAAAATCTAATCAGTTTTTTTTTTTTCATGTCACAATATAGTTGTGCAAGTTTGGTCAAAATCCATCCATTCCTTCATGAGATAGGGTGCAGACAAGCCATTTTCCAACAATCTAAGCCCTTGTGTGACCTTGAAAATGGGGTCAAGGTCATCAATGTCTAATCAGTTCTTTTCCATGTCACAAACATATACATGTAAAGGTTTGGTCAAAATCCATCCATTCATTCTGGATATAGGATGCAGAAATGCCACTTTCCAACAATCTGAGCCCTCCTGTGACCTTGAAAATGGGGTCAAGGTCACGAAAGTCTAATCAGTTCTTTTTCATATCACAACAATATAGTTGTGCAAGTTTGTTTAAATCCATCCATTCCTTCATGATAGGATGCAGACAAGCCATTTTTCAACAATCTAAGCCCATGTGTGACCTTGAAAATGAAGTCATGGTCACCAAGGTCTAATCCGTTCTTTTCCATGTCACAACAATACAGATGTAAAAGTTTAGTCAAAATCCATCGATTCATTCTGGAGAGAGGGTGCAGACAAGCCATTTTCCAACAATCTGAGCCCTCCTGCGACCTTGAAAATGGGGTCAAGGTCACCAAAATCTAATCAGTTCTTTTCAATGTCTCAACAATACAGATGTACAAGTTTGGTAAAAATCCATCCATTCATTCAGGAGATAGGGTGCAGACAAGCCATTTTCCAACCATCTAAGCCATCATGTGACCTTGAAAACGAGGTCAAGGTCACCAAAATCTAATTAGTTCTTTTACATGTCCCAGCAATCTAGATGTGCAGGGTCTGGTCAAAATCCATTTGTTCCTTCAGGAGACAGGGTGCAGACAAGCAATTTTCCAGCTTTTTCCAACAATCTAAGTCCTTGTATGACCTTGAAAATGGGGTCAAGGTCATCAAAATCTAATCACTTTTCCACCACCCAATGATAAATTTGTGTAAGCTTGGCCAAAATCCATCCATTCATTAAGGAGATAGAGTGCAGACAAAAGGCTACACCGCCACCGATGGGATCCACATTAAAAACAATGTCACCCACTATAGTGGGGGACATAAAAATTGTATAAGAAGTTGTGCTCATACGGTACTCATTGTCTATATATTGTGGATGAAGAATGACTTAAGTTCACAATGTGGAAAAAAGTGAAAAAAATAATCTAACAATTACACCCAAACCAAATGCACATCCTCATACCATGAAGAAAATGCATGCAAAGTTTCATAATAATCGATACAAAACTGTAAGAGGAGTTGCGCTCACAGGAGGTACCAACTATTTATATATAACAGGTGAAAAATGACTAAGTTATAACGGGTGAAAATGACTAAGTTCACAAAGTGGAAAAAGTGACAAAAAATGATCTAACAAATATATCCAAACCACATGCACATCCTCTTACCATTAAGAAAACCCTGCAAAGTTTCAAAACGATCGGTACAAAACTGTAAGAGGAGTTGCGCTCACAAGAGGTACCCCTTGTCTATATATTGAGGGTGAAAAATGACTAAGTTCACAATGTGGAAGTGACAAAAAATGTTCTAACAATTATACCCAAACCACATGTATATCTTTATACCGTGAAGAAAACACATGCAAAATTTCAAAACAATCAGTATAAAATTGTAAGAGGAGTTGCGCTTACAAGAGGTACCCACTGTCCATATGTTGAGGTGAAAAATGACTTAGTTCACAATGTGGAAAAAGTGACAAAAAAATAATCTAACAATGGATATCCAAACCACATGCACATCTTCATACCATGAAGAAAACATGCAAAGTTTCAAAATGATCGGTACAAAACTGTAAAAGGAGTTGCGCTCACAAGACACCCAGGGTAAATGTTGACAGAAAGACAGCCAGACGGAAACTTGCATGCCTAAGTCGCCCATGCTAAAGCAGGTGCGACAATAATGTGCATAGTCTGTACAGTAACATTTGTAACTTAATAGTTTTCTGTCGAGACTGCACGGAAGCAGGATTCAAAAATATGGAAATTACTCTATTACCTAACTCAATATACAGTGTATCTGAATGCTTTAACTCTTTTTTTGACTGCCTTAGGATGTGTCTGCCGACATATTGACAGTGTAAACCCTGATCAGACTGCTTCTGTTTGTAGTCTGGGTCTGCTCTGTTTCTTCATTAAATGAAATGTTAAAAGTAATTCTTACCACTTGAAGGGAACTTCACAGTATGCTGCTTTTTTTTTTCAAACATTTCAATGATTTCTTGACTTGTGACCTCAATGTTGTAAAAGTACCTACTGAAATGATTTCAAGTTTCAATATTTTTTAACGTGGTCTTTTAACCTTTACCACCACCTGGGCAAATTCAGATGACAATTTCACTAACAGGGTTTGTCATACTCATTTCTTGCAAACTCCAAATGGCAAAACCTATTTTTTGGGGAAAAATAATTTTTCAAAATGTTGCTTGTTGAATTTTTACCCAGCATGCTTAGTGTTTACCAGCTTTGACTGGGCAACTGGCATGTAAATTATTATTTCTGTAAACATTTAATAAAGTACTGCCGAGGTGAAAGCTATTATTAAAACAGTTTCTCTAGAACTAGATTGTATTCCTGATAAGCTCTCAGTTCTAAGCCAATCAGATGATAAGCTACCTGCACAGAATGTTACACATCTCTTACTAGTGAGCTGATAGCCTTGTTAGTAAAAAAATTATATGCCTCCGATTTCCTATAATACATGTATTATGGGGATAGAAAAGAACAATAAACACAATCTGGGCATAAATAACTTTAATACCTGATTAAGGGTCTCCGTATCTACTGACAATGCCAGTGATGATGTTACCCTTTTGGGCTCTTTGGCAAACAGGACAGTATTAATATTAGAAATGTAATCCAATCAGTTATTGCACCAATCATCCAATGTATATACATCAGCAAAAACACTCAACTGTTGTCATGAAAGGGGTGGGGAATGATTTCCTGTAAAATGAGGAAAACTGTCAGGAAATCTACCCTATTTCACATATAAACAGCAAAGCTCTGGACGACCCTGCTTAGCCATAAAATTTTCCTTAGCGCTCCAGGGAAAATGATAAGGCTTAGCAAATCTGCAGACTCTGTCAACAATGACCACTTTGCATGACATGTCATAAGCAAATCTTTTATATTGTGGCACCAGTATTTTTTCTTAGAATCTAAGGTATAGCATAACATTCAGATCATCTCATGAAAGGCAAAATGTGACAAATATTTACTTTCCAATGACATCAGGGCCCAGTTGTTCAAAGCGTCGTTAGCTTAAAGAGCTCGTTAAGGGTCATTTCGTTAACTGTTTTAGCGGATTCAATATACAATATTCTGATATTTTTTGCTGAAAAAATGTGAGTAGCTTTTGCACTGCAAAAGCTACTCACATTTTTTCAGCAAAAAATTTCAGCATATTTGCGTCACTCAATTAAAATTTTAACGAATCGTTAACTAACAACATCGTTAGTTTTGAACAACTGGGCCCTGGTTGCCTGTGGTCATTTAAAAGTTCATGTTTTCTTTAAAAATTTTAAAATTTCAAGCCAGCTAATTTACATGCATGTACTGAAAAAATGCAAAAAAAAAAGAAGTATGCACACACACTGTGACAATGAGAAATACTGTACAGAGATATAAATGCCTTGATTATAAACTGTCAACATGATCTTGAGCCCTTTAATAATCAAACATCCTCTAGCCCTTCACAAGTATAATTAAACTTTATAAGAACATATTTTCTGACTTAATATCCATAACTGATCACAGATACTGGAGGCAAGATCTGTTCAAATAGTATTAAGCTAGCACTTTATTATAGGCACATTCTCCACCTTTTTTAGTTTTTAAAAAGGATTTTGTAAACTCAATTTCAGTAAGAACAACTAGAAATAGCAAACAACATGTTAAAACATTTTTTTTTTTTTTTTTTTTCATATTTTTCTCAGAAAATGGCACTTCAGTTTCAAAACTATGGATATTTCACTCAGAGTTGACTAGATGGTGTATCCATATAATGTTTTTTTCACATTTCTCCATGAAAACAAATGCTGTGGGTACCCATTAGAAGCACCTTGGTAAGGTGCTTATAATGAGTAGCCACAACATGTTTTCATAGAGAAATAAGAAAAATATCAGTTTTTATGTGAAATAAGGCCTTGTTTTCATGGAGAAATAAGAAAAAAGACAAATATCAGTTTTTATTTGAAATAAGTGCCCTGTTTTCATGGAGAAATAAGAAAAATATTTTTTTATTGAAATAAATGCCTAAACTGGAGCTTTGGATGAAGGAGCCTCATTCTAATACTGATTATTTCACTGCACCATTGAATAAATTATATAATTTTATTCATTTCAAGTGGTAAAGGGCCAGATGATGTTTGTACTGCAGTAGGATTTGGTAGTTAATTGTTTGTAGCCAGTCGTGGCAGCAGTTCTTGTAATGATCTTCTTTCTGCTGTAGCTCTTTATGATCTTCAATCTTCTGTTACAACATGAAATTCCCTCAATTGATTACTGAAATATTAGATAGTTACAGAATATAAGGCTATGGAAATAGCATGTCCAACTTGTCCCATTTCCGAGAAGAAATTTCAATTTACTTATCCTGGGACAAATCTCTTGCTAGGCAGAGTATTTAGAGTAGGAGATATTTATTTTTCATGTTTCTCAAAGTAAAACATGTTATAGGTACTTATTAGGTGTGCCTCACTGAGGCGCTTCTTTGTTTTTTTTTTTATTTGGGTTTTACGGCCCTTTCAAGAATATTTCACTTTTATCAAGCCGATCATTCATCAAAGGTGGGCGAAAAACTGAGAACCCAAGGAAAAACCACCTGACCATCAGTAAGCAGAACTTGGCTTTCCCTCATGTGACTCGAGCAAGGCTTGAACCACAACGGTGAGAAACCTAATGGATTAAGAGTGAGCTCTCTTATCCACCAGGCAATGGGAGGCCGCTGAGGCGCTTCTAGTAAGTACTCGCACATCACGTTTTCTTAGAGAAATAAGAAGTCAATTTTCAGGCAAGTACATCTTGGTTGGACAAGCAGATTTTGACCATTAATGATTTACTTGTCCAAGGACAATTAATGAAATTTGATAATGCCACAACCCTGCAGAATATTAACAGAAAATGCTGGAGTGCCAATATGAGCAAACAACAAAAGCATGGCCTGAGAAATCAGAATTTAATGCCAAGTGAAGTATTTTAGCAGGAAAATGCTGAAATGTATCTCCTTTCCCAATAAGTTAAACTTTTTTTTCTCGGCAAGCTAGAAAATAGCTTACTTGCCCAGCAAAAACTGAGCCTGTCCTGGGCAGCTAGATAATGAGGCACTTCTAATGAGTACCAACAACATACGTTTTCATAAAGAAATAAGATAAATTTTATGTGGATACCCCTCTTATCTGTAGCTATGTTTCAACCCTTAAAGCATCAGCCAGATGATGAGGATTTGGTGTTTTATGTCTCTTTTATTGCTCAGTATTTGAGGCATATAGAGATGTTTGTGTTGAAGTTTTACGGCCCAGTCAACCCAATGGGGTCATGTCGAGCGCGGTCAGTTTACCTAACCACATTTACTGGGCAGGCTTAGTTCGCTAAGCGGTTAACCTGGTCTCAATATAGGTATCAAACATGGTTTTTCATGCATTAACATTCGCCAGGCCCCGAGAGAGGTGTTCAAAATCGAGGCTGGAGGCTGCGGTTTTCAACACCTCCCAAGGGACCTGGCGCGTGTTAATGCACTGAAAAACAATGTTCTATCGCTATTGTTGCATAATAAAAACTGAAAACATTTGCTACATTTCGCACTATTTCTTGCACTATTTTGTTTTGCCTTTTCACCAATGTCTCGCAAACACAATTTCCACGGACTACGCTTGTTCTAGAGCTGGGCAGTACACATCTTGTGATGGAGGCAATTCTATGGCCCCGGTATGAGCATACTGGAAGTTGCGTAGCCGTGCATTAACAGCGTGTGAATTGCCTTGTTAATGCATGGCTTTTTGCCGGTTAATATACGGCTGCTAACAATGTGTGGCACTGCTTTTTATGCAATAATACTTGTTTTTCTGCAACACTAAGCTTCTACATGTATCTTGTACCTGTTTTTCTGCTAAAATACCATCAGATAGACAGTAAAATGTTAGTGACATTCCATCCTCATTCCAGTTTCCAAAAAGAAGAGCTGCTTTTTCTTCAGCAAAATTGTCTTGGTTCTCCCCTGAAAAAAATATTTGAGCAACTACATTAAGCATGTATTAATCCCAATGAATACTGCAGACCCCTAAACAGGAAACTGGAAAACAGTGCAGACCCAGATTTGATGCCGCAGAATGCAGCATCTGATCAGTGATCTGGCCCTTTAATTTCTAAAGACTACCTACAGAATTTAAATGGGATGATCTTGTCATGCCTATTTATATATAGCCAATCATATCCATATTTGTTATTCTAGTACATGTATCCTCCACTTTACTGTTCACACAGCATGGTTTTGACTTCTGTGTGACTGACTTTTACCAGTTTGTTTGCTTAAGCCTTAAAACGCCAAGAAAATCTACATCTGAAAATGTGGTCTGTTTATGTCGTCTGCTGAATATTCTTGCTAACTTTTCAAACCTACTTTTGCATACAAGCAAACAGTATGGACCCAGATCAGACTGCTCCTTAAGGAGCAGTCTGATCTGGGTCCACACTGTTTGCAGAAATGGCTTTTAAATTCACAAGCAGATGACAAAGCAGACGACAATTGTTGGGATTGGCAGTTTAAGGGTTAATACTTCTTACTTCAGATAAGGCATCTTTTTTTGGCCATCTGAAAAGTACTGATACTTTTTCTCCACAAAAACATATGTTGTGGGTACCCATTAGAAGCGCTTTGGTGAGGCACTTCTAAGAGTACCCATAACATGTTTTTGTGGAGAAATAAGAAAAATATTAAGTAGATACTCCCTCTTATCTGCAGCTATGACTTTGCAACTTATTTTCAACATAGCACCACTAACAATAAAGTCAACAAAGCTTTAAAATGATTATCTCTTATCTCTGAAGACTTCTACTTTTTACTCCAATGAAATGGGTACTAATCCTGTTGGCCAAATTATTGTTTGTTTGTTTGTGTTGAGGTTTTACGGCCCAGTCAACCCAATGGGGTCATGTCAAGCGCGGTCAGTTTACCTAACAACACGTTTACTGGGCAGACTTAGTCCTCTAAGCGGATAACCAGTATTGTGCACATTCTTTCGCCAGAAAGGCCAAATTCTAGTAAGCAAGCTTTGGATTCAGAAATCAATCAATCAACTACAATGACCTTGGCATGAAACACTCAGCGCTCTCTCCTTGGCTGACTTTCTATGGCATGACATTCAGAAATCAGTTTAATAAGTTCCCACAATGCTAAAACAGGTAAATCTGGTTCTCAGAGCATCTGCCCTTAGCAATAGGATATTTTGGAAGAGGGACAAGAAGGGACAAATTGTAGCTGTTTTTTCTTCGTTTTCTTTTGGTTGCTTGTCACTTCCTAAGGTCAAACTTGCCAAGGACCTGGTGATCCAAAGTCGTGAATGTTAACCGCCTACCCGGACGCTTCATTCTTTTGAAAGGAAGATCCCCTTTAGAAACCAGGGTGAAAAGATTTAATTCTCACCTATATAAATAGACGTATCTTTATTCCATTTTCCCATAAAAGCGGTGAGTTTTCCCTTGTCTGGACTGCAGTTACCTTTGAACTTCTTGCACTTTTCTTTGTCCTCTTCATCAAGTTTTCCAGCTAAACTGCAATTAAATTAACCTTAAACATAATTACACCAATCACAACTTCAGCACATGACACTATGAATATTTTTTTATTTTGAATTTTTTCTATTCATTCAGTGTTAGAAATTAACTTTTTTTATAAGTAGCAAGTAGTTGCTACCTGGTCTGAAAGTAGGTAGCAAAATGCATCTACATGGCAGCAAAAGATGTTGCCCCAGTGTCATGGGTTAAACCTTCACAAGCTAAGCATATTTAGCAGACAGCATTTTCAAAGTATTTTTCTACTTCAGCAAAAATCAGGATTGACATACATGTGAACTGTCTGCTAAGCAGACATTTCACATGAAACAACAAGCCTAATTTGCACTGAGGACATTCACAACACAGTTGATAGTGTTCAGGGCACTATACCAGGTAGCAAATTTGCTACTTGCTACTGTTAATTTCTAACCCTGTCATTTTTTTTAATTTTTTTAAAACTTAATACAGTTAAATTATTTTGGCACTTTAGCATGTATAACTTTTAGTTATATGGTCATTTTTCCCCTTTATATTCTGGAGTTATTGTAATTTTTATGGAGAGGTAGGTTTGTTTGTTTGTGTTGAGGTTTTACGGCCCAGTCAACCCAATGGGGTCATGTCGAGCGCGGTCAGTTTACCTAACCACACGTACCAGTAGTGTGCACATTCTTTCGCCAGAAACTGACAACTGCCCTTCTTGAATCAGCGGAAGGGAGAGAATGACCGTAGAAAATATTTCATGATCAATCTCCACGAAAGAATGTTGCCGACCTCGGCAGGGGTTGAACCCGCGACCTCCTGGTCTCCAGTCGGACGGCGCATCCAACTGAGCCACCGAGGCCGGCGGACAGGTAGGTAATTTTTGCTTATAGTTCTCTTACATAACTTTACAATTAGGCAATAAAACTCTATATGCATCTAGAAATTTGTATGCAAGGCTCCTGAAGATCAGAAAAAATGCTATTTTATAACTTCTTACATTATTTTTGAATGGTTTACTTATCATAGCACTAGTTAAGGCGCTTTTTTCAATCCAAAAGTATTGATATTTTTCTTATTTCTCCACGAAAACAATCTTGTGGGTACTCATTAGAAGCACCTCGCCGAGGTTCTTCTAATGAGTACCCTCAACATATGTTTTCGTGGAGAAATAAGAAAAATATATACCGGATACCCTCCCTTATCTAGACCTATGACTTATTTTACTTTGACAAAAATAACTTGACACAACCTAAACAAGTTATTTCCTTTAGCCTCACACTGAAATTACTTGTAGACAGGTGACTTTATAACTATATTAAGTTAAAATAAAAGCACTGCAAGCACTGCACCATGCCCCGCCACTGCACCTACATCAAGCAAATTCCATAACTCTGTAAAAAATAAAATATGGCCTCCATGTTATCTTCGAAAGGCTGGGGAATAAAAAGTTTCCAGCGCCAAATCTGGAGCTAGAGGCACCATGAGAAAAAGAAGACCTGGGCCCAGTTGTTCAAAGCTAACGAACATTCTTTCGTGGAGATTGATCAGGAAATATTTTCTACGGTCATTCTCTCCCTTCCGCTGATTCAAGAAGGGCAGTTGTCAGTTTCTGGCGAAAGAATGTGCACAATACTGGTTAACCGCTTAGAGGACTAAGCCTGCCCAGTATACGTGTGGTTAGGTAAACTGACCGCGCTCGACATGACCCCATTGGGTTGACTGGGCCGTAAAACCTCAACACAAACAAACAAGTTAACGATTCGTTAAAATTTACATCGAGTGATACGCAAATATGCTGAAATTTTTTGCTGAAAAAATGTGAGTAGCTTTTGCACTGCAAAAGCTACTCACATTTTTTCAGCAAAAAATATTAGAATATTGTACATTGAATCCGCTAAAACAGTTAACGAAATGACCCTTAACGAGCTCGTTAAGCTAACGACGCTTTGAACAACGGGGCCCTGTATATGAGAATAGAAACATTAAGATCATCAGAGGCATTGTTAAGGAGGAGTAACTCTCTCCAGTTTTCCATATAAAAAAAAAAAACATCCGTTGTGGGTACTCAGAAGCGCCTCACCGATGTGCTTCTAATGGGCACCCACAACATATGTTTCATGGAGAAATAAGAAAAACCTCAATACTTTTTGACTGAAAAAAAAAAAAATCTTATTGAGAGCTATGGCTTCAAATGCTAAATGCTCTTCTGCTTGGCACTTTGTATTAACCCTTGCCATGCTGAATAAAGATGCCCTGCCCACTTCTAATTTTCAGCCAGTCACATTACTTGATCCAAGTTGTTCATACAAATTTACATATTTAATGACAAAAAGCGCAGATTCACATCAGTTTGCTTCTTCAGAAGCCAACTGATCTGGATCTACACTGTTGGCAAAGGCAGGGCATATCCGGGTTCAGCAGTACATGTATTAGGGTAAAGTAGCCACACTCACTTCCAATTTTCAGCTGATCAGATTACTTCATCCAGTATTGTTGAGACAAATTCACATATTTAATGACAAACAGTGCAGATTCAGATCAGCTGGCTTCTTCAGACAGTGTGATCTGGACCTACACTGTTTACAAAGGCAGATCATATCCGGGTTCCGCAGGAGTAGAGTAAAGTAACCACACCCACTTCCACATTTTCAGCTGATCAGATTACTTCATCCAGGTTGTTGAGACAAATTCACATAATGATGAATAGTGCAGATTCAGTTCAGTTGGCTTCTTCAGCTAATTTTCCTTGATCTACAATGTTTTTAAAGACAGTGCATCCAGGTTCAGCAGGACCAGGATTAATAAAGTAGTGTTAGGAGTTGAAACTGACTAGCCTAGTGTCAGTATAGTGGGACTTCATTATGTGTTTCATGTTATGTCTGGGCATAGCTCTTAATAAGATTTTTTTTTTTTCAATCCAAAGAATTGATTTTTCTTATTTCTCCACAAAAACATATACGTTTTCATGGAGAAATGCGAAAAATATTTACCTGATACCCACTTTTACCTAGACCTGTGAGAAGTCTCTTTTGTTATGATTCCCTAGCTCTCCAGCAAACAAAAATGTTAAAACATACATCTCCTTGAAAGCATATGTTGTGGTACACATTAGAAGCACATCAATGCAGAGTTTCTAATGAGGATCGACAAAATATGTTTTTGAGGAGAAATATTTTCTGAACATAGGTCTAGATAAGGGAGGGTATCCGGTATATATTTTTTTTTCTCCACGAAAACATATGTTGTGGGTACTCATTAGAAGCACCTCGGCGAGGTGCTTCTAATGAGTACCCACAATATTGTTTTCGTGGAGAAATAAGAAAAATATCAATACTTTTGGATTGAAAAAAAAAACAAAACGCCTTAACTAGTGCTATGTCTGAAGTTACATAATACAGCTGGGATTGAACCAACAATCTCCCACTTGCTAAACATTCACTCTTAGCACTGAGCTTCAAGTTAACCCTTGTCCTGCTAAACCCATATATATCCTGCTTTACAGTGTAGATCCAGATCAGTTGAATTCTGATCTGGATCTGCACTGTTTGCCAGTAAGTATGTGAATTTATATCAACAATCTGGATCAAGTAATCCGATTGGCTGAAAATTCGAAATTGGTGTGGCATATTAATTTATTCAGCATGCCAAGGGTTAATACTAAGCTCATTATAGTAGGTCAATCAATTACACTCACTTCTTTACATATTTTTTCAAGTAACTCATAACTGCTTTCTTATCTGGAAGCAGATGGGTGATTTCTGCAAGACGGTGATTAAGGACAATGTCGATACCAGTTTGAACACCGGCTCCCTCTAACTGTTCCTGTTGTTCTTCAGCTGAAGCATTACCACCGATAACCGATTCATCAATATCATCTCCTTTTCGACTCTCCATCTACGTGTAGAAACAAGTATTAGCTTTGGCAAAAAGTTTAGTTTATGCTTAGCATGTGTAAAGGTTTTAGTGACAGCTAATAGTTGGTTATACAATTTAGGATCATTGTACCACTGCATGACTACTTTGGGCAAGTTTTTAATGACTGTTACCAACAAAAATAGCTATTATTATACTTATTGCCATATAATCTACTCGTCATTAGTTTTTGTGACTTCTGCAACTTCCTGAAAAACATTTAATTATTCAGTCAATAAACATTGTTATGAATATTAAAAGCATTCAAAACACTCAGGAAAAAGTTGTCAAACACACTTTCATAGAATTTCAATCTTTCATGCTATTTTGCAGTAGTGATTTTCTAAAAAATCAATTAGCCCACAGTGAATGATAGGAACAGTATACTGGACAGAACCTGTTTTCGAACATTGTATATCTAGGAACCTCTAGTACTTGCACTTGGACGCTTATATTAGGTTCTGTTCACTAAGAAAAAATAATGGAAAAAAAGTTTTCACATAATGAAACTTTTACAAAATGTGACATTCAGACTATGACTGTGAAGCATTTTAACCCTTGTCATGCTGAATAAATTAAGATGCCATGCCCACTTCTAATTTTCAGCCAATCAGATTACTTGATCTGGATTGTTGCTATAAATTCATATTCTTAATGACAAACAATGCAGATCTAGAAGCCAACTGATCTGGATCTACACTGTTTGCAAAGGCAGCGTATATCCGGGTTCAGCAGGACAAGAGTTAAGGTGTGCACTTTAGTTGACCGCCCTAGTACAATCCTCATGCAGTTACTGATTGTCTCAAGTCTGAAAAGCATACTGCGATACCTACTGTATCGTAAAGCAAGTATCGCAATACATATCATACCGTGAGGTGAGTGTATCACTGCAGCCCTACAGTCAACCCTCTTTATACCGACACTCGATACAACAAAAAATTTGTTATAATGCTAATACGACTGACATGAAATTTCCGAGTTACAGTTATTCTGAAATTATTGGAAATTAAAACAAATTACATAATATACTGAGAGGCAAAAGTAAGTATACAGGTAACTATTTTTTAAATGTCACCGAAATTTTAAATATGTACATACATCATGATATCATAGTTAAGAAAAATCATTAACGCATAATTTGCAACAATTTTCAGGAAATTTTATCAAAGAGCAAGGAAATGGCATTTAGGGAAAACAAATAAGGGGTCTAAATCAACATTTGCATATGAGTAGCTTCCCTTTAAAATTGCATTTTTGGCAAAGAAGCTTACATTTATGCATTTGCATTGCATTCAGTAGACAGAAGGATAAAAATGCTGTAAGGACATGCCTTAACTTCAAATGCATAAAAAAGTACACTGTCAAATTTCTAGACAAAGGACACAATGATTTTGACATTTTCATTCCTCTTCTGACGGGATGCACTGAATTTCTGTGGGACATTAATTGACATTTTTCTGTTAAATAAACGGGTGCAGAATATTTCATCTGTATGTGGTAAAAGGAGGCTAAGCAAAGCAACACTTTTTCGAAAAAATTCAAGTGAAACAACCAATGCCACTTCAGATATAGACTTTTTAATTTCAATATAGTTTTCATTCAAAGGGAGATAATTTGAGATGGAAAGAAATTCAACTCCAGCTTGACGTCATTTGATGGTAATTTTGAATTAAATAACCTTGTGCTTTCATTCACAAACATTTGTGCAAGACATTTATGAAAAGTAAAATGACATTTGTTTTATACAAAGCGAGTTATGACTGGAAATGCTGTTTTAAATTAAGGACTTATAACTCCAGACTTTATGACTGCGAAAGAATTGCCTTTGTGATTTTTAAAGACAGACGTTTGACAAAAATAATCATGAAAACATTTAAACTAAAAGAGTACACACGAGCCTGTACTCAAAACTCAAAAATGTATACTTTTTATTGCCTTTGAGTATACTTCAAGAAACATATGTTTTGGATATTTGTTAGAATTGCCTCACAAATATCCAAAACATACGTTCCATGAGAAAAATAAAAATAAATTAAGGCTTTTCTTACATATCATTCTGCTGATGAAGGATTCTTCACTTCACAACAGCAAATTGATTTTAATGGCCAAATCCTTGGGAACACTATCGCTGTTAAGAGGGTTCACTCCATTAGCCATATTTCAAGACAGAAATTTTAACTTCAAATTTTCATAGTACTAGTTAAGGCGCTTTTTTCAATCCAGAAGTATTGATATTTTTCTTATTTCTCCACAAAAACATATGTTGTGGGTACCCACAACATGTTTTCATTGAGAAATATGAAAAATATTTACCAGATACCCCCCTATCTAGACCTATGAATTAGCTAACAGCCTCATAAAGTTTTGAACAACTGGGCCCTGGCTGTTCATCTATCTAGGATTACGAATTTCTTTACAAATGTAGAATAACAGGAATTATTCAGAAGACAGTGTTGCACCTGCAGGCATCTGTAAGCATCATAAATGTTGACGGATAGAAAAACATCAGAGTGAATGTACAGATGAACAGATGTTTTGCCTTAAATTAATAACACAACTATGCCACAAAACTAAGATTATATTGGGTAGGTTTTTGTTTGTGTTGAGGTTTTACGGCCCAGTCAACCCATACAGTACAGTCAGCGCAACCTTACTACGTGTCGTTTTCACTAGCGAACGAGGAAAGGATTAATTTCCTCGCAAGTTCCTCGTTCTTTCCACGCTCTCTCCACGATAATTTCGCGCTTATCACACGCAACAAACCCGACCGCAACGCGGAACGTGAAATTTGCGTGTCACTCGATAGTTCCACGATCGCCATGCGCTACAGGTAAGATCGCTTCACGCTACACTCTACAACCCATTGCAACCTGTCTGCATTTTATTTTAGATCAGTACCGCATCCGTTCTTCTGATCCCAATGTGTTTACACGTGTACGGTAGTACATGATTTCTATTTGTAATAACGATAATATTCTTGTATCATTGTTTGCCTTAATTGTTATTAAGTTCTTGTGCTTTATACTGTGATCACACTATTCAGAAAGAAACGAGGATTATTTTTTTTTTTCGTCAGTGTCTAACGTCTAAGTAAATAGCAAATAAAATGTCAAGCAGAGCGCTAACCAGAGAGTCAGGGACTAGTTACCTTGTTCAGTTTTTTTAGGACAATGAGTATTTAGTGGTAAATAGAAGCAGAATATTCAGAGAGGGCAGGCTAGTGACCGACGACGTTGCAAACATTCAGTGGGGTGTAAATCCTAAGCAAACTAGTAACTAGTCACATGTAACGTCACGCTTAATTTACAAAAAAAAAAAAAAAAAAAAAAAAAAAATGGCGTCTACTAATATGCTAAGCGCTTCGAGGGTAAAAGTAGCGATACATTTCAATTGACAAGGGAGACTAAAACGGACACGCTGGAATGTATCTACACTGCTCGGATCGAGGCCTGGACGGTTGATGATTGGACATGGGTTAGGACTGCCCATTCAAATCACCACTTAATGATGACGGTGACTTGGTGTCTTATGTCTCTTTCAACAAAAAAAAAAATATTTAAGTCATATTGAGATGATAGAATGCGGCGTCTGGTCAGGGTATTTACTGTTTGCCGTTTTTCTCTAGGAATATCTAAATCTCATAGCCGGATGTATCTAAAATGGACGAGCCAGAAGCTTACAAGTTTTGCAAACTCTCTCTCTCTCTCTCTCTCTCTCTCTCTCTCTGGAAAGCTCTTTCTTTTTACCCTCATGCAAATATGACGGGTCTCCTTTCGAGCTAGAAGTTGTTTGCACTGACTTTATTGGAAAAATGGTATCGCACCGGCGGGAATCGAACACGATTCGATCCCCACTTATCATGAAACACATGTATTTGCTACGGTCATTCGCTCCTTCCACTGCTTCAAGATTGGCAGTTACAAGTTTCTGGCGGAAGGGGGTTCGGTGTACTGGTTAACCGCTTATTGTATAAGCATATACAATTTACAGGCGCATTTCATAAGAAATGTTCCCAATCCCATTTCGCATGGGCCCGACTCGTTAAAGCAATTGCAGTTAACTCCCTTTTGATAGTCAGTTGCAGTTAGCTCCCTTAAAAGAGTGAACACCTGCAGTGTGAGGACGTTACCCCGCATATATCAGGGTACAAATGAATATTATGTTATGTTATTCTCTTACAGTATATACATTAATAGCATTATCTTTACTGGTTAATAGAGCAATCTTCAAAACTTTCGTTTCCATGTAAAGTGTTCTATTTTTGTGTCTTCAAAATTTATGCAAAACCAAGACCGTAATTTATTAAACCAGTAAAAGAGACGCATGTATAAACCTAGCATCGGCGGGAAAGAATCTTCTAAATGACATTTGTCCATAATATTATCATATGCCCTCGCGGACATTCTAAGCAGAGTCTTCCTGGTTAGAAACCAATACTAAGTTACGAGGACAAAGTGTCTTGCTCAAAGACACAACACTTGGTGCTCGCGGGTATCGAATTACCACTATCTGGGCTAATTCAGCAGACGACAAAAAAAAAAAAAAAAAAAAAAATCGTTATTTTTTTTTATTACCAAGAAAACAGGATTTGACATTCATGCAATGGAGACAATTTGAATGAAATGCAAATCTTGTTTTCTTGGAAGAATGAGAAAAATATTTCAAAATGTCGTCTGTTGAAAATTTTAGCCAGAGTGTTAGGCGTTATGGTTTGCACAAACAAATCGCGCATGGGTCTGTGCATGGCGAAACCTACGATGTCATGTACGAAGAGACGGATAAGCCCGCACACTCTGAGCCTGCACAACAGTACTCTGATCAGAGCCTTCGCTAATCGTATGTACCTCCTGCAATCTCTGGGTTTAACAAAATGTCTTGTGCGACGAGCGAAGACTCGGGTCAATCTGCGCAGCTGCACATTCTGATAAAAGCATTCGCTGATCGTATTTACCTTCGATAGCTGGGCTGTCCAAAGCGGGATAAACAGTGCGACTGCAACAGCACATTCCGATCAGACTCTTCGCTGATTGTACAATATGCACCTTCTTCGGAATCCGGGCTATTCAAGAAGCTTGCTTTATATAGTGGGTCGATGCACAGACTGACCTGAGTCTTTGCTGGTCGCACGTACATTGTACTATTGTACGTTTTGTTGTCCGATTCATTGTACGTACGTTGTAAATCATACTTCAGACATGAGAACTTTATACCGACGTAATTTTGATTTGAACTGGAGTTAAACGGCCCAGTCTACAATATTTCGGTCTTGTCGAGCACGCACACTTTTCCGGGTCGGGCTTATTCATAAGCTATTAATCATTTCAGCAGAAACTGATAACTGCCCTTCTTTTCTTTCATATACCTTACTTTTGGAGTTACGGCCCTTTGATTACTGAAAATATTTTAGTGATTTCTGATTTTTTTTCTGTCCGCTCTGTAACTTGAAAACTATTTGAGATATTTTCTTGAAACTTATTAGTTTATTAACAGAGTCATGTACTTGCTTGATGTAAGTGCAGTGGCTGGGCATGGGGAAATGTCTGCAGCCCTTTTATTAGATATTTAACAGTATGAAATATTGGGAAATGGTGCCTTGGTGGTGCAGTGGTAAAGCTTCTCGTCTTGTCTACCGGGGTCATGAGTTCGATCCCAGGCTTCTCAAGCCTTTCATATTGGACTTTAAACCAAGGTCCATATCTCCGTATGTCCTAGCTGTTAGTAGGACGTAAAAAACTCACTCGTTTTAATTCTCATTAGCCTCTATTGCCCCTTGTGCGCGTAAAGTGTGTTTTTGTGTGAGACACCCTTTTCACAAATCCTGTCTTGTTGATTCAATGTCTCTTTGATAGCAGAAGCACCCCTTTAAGTAAATTCATATTGACACGTGCGGTTGCTGCACGTAAGTGAGAATTTCCCGGTCTTTTACCACAGTACGTCATTTATACTGAGCGCGTGCGGTTGTTGCATGGGAAAAAGCAGTTACAGGAATACCAAATATAAAATACGTAATTCGTAATTCGTCGACTGGGGGCAGATGTTTGATTCTCTTTGTGACTTTTGTGTGTTTGTAAAAACGACCATGCCTGACCCACTTTTGTGGCCGGACTAGACTAAGCCAAAGAATCCGGTACTTTTTCGTATGGAGCTTTGTCGAGGCCCATGCTACCTTGATAACTTTTGCATGATTTTTCTAATCGAAATTCAAAGAGCAAGCTTTGATATTCGCACGTTCTATTCAATAATAATCAATAATTAATGTGTGGCCTGTGTCACGGTTCATGACTCTGGAAAGAAATGAAAATAATCAGAACGCATTAGAGAATTTTTATCTTTTCACACTTTAAAAGACGTACATGTACTGCAATCAGAGAAGTGCATGGACAGTAGATTTTGTTTTCACAGGTAACGGTTAAGTTGAGCGTGCACTAATCTTTTCCACGCCCGGGTTTCCACGCCTATAATCCGTTACACGCTCGATCACACGCTTGTAGCGAGAATTTCCACGCTTGTCTTCCACGCTACACGTTGAACTCGCGTTACTTCCTCGCTAATCCCGCGCAACTTCCACCATAAAAAGTCACGTGACTTGCGTGTTTCCACGCTTGATATCGCGACACGTAGTAAGGTCGCGCTGCCTGTTCTGTATATTGGGTATGTCATAACAGACCAAACAGCTAATATAATGCATTTGTTTTTTTTGTTGTTGTTGTTGTTTTTGTTTGCCTTTTATGTATGTTTTTTTCTTTTTTTTGTATTTTTTTTTGTGCTTTTTACACTGTCTTTATATCATTTCTTACACCTGTGGCACAGCAAGCACATTTTGACCCTTGTCATGCTGAATAAATTAAGATGCCACTCACTTCTAACATTCCACTCTCTCTCTTGTCAGCCAATCAGATGCCTTGATCAAGATTGTTGACTCATTCATATACTGAATTGCAAACAGTGCAGGTTCAGATCAGTTGGCAGAAGCCAACTGATCTGGGTCTACACTATTTGCAAGAGCAGAGTATATACGAGTTCAGTAGGACAAAGGTGAAAATGAACTGAAAGTAAATTAAAAAGTCTCTAATTAGGGTCTAACCCAGGCTGATATTAGGCTCTTGATCTGACCATACGTTATTTCAAACAACATGTAATGAATTCTGTATGGCTACATGTATATATGTCTTCTAAGGTCTCATTATTCTACGTTATAAAATTTTCGCAGAGCAAACATGTTTTAAACCCAATACCTGGCACCTAATAGTGACACTTTTTATGTGGTCCAGCATGCTGCTATACAGGCAACGATAATGATCTGACAATACATATTTCAAATGACCACTAATGACTCAGTAAAGGCCCAGTTAAAACCATAATTGTATGTGTTGAGGTTTTACGGCGCAGTCAACCAATCGGGTCATGTCAAGCGTGGTCAGTTAACCTAAGCATACATTTACTGGGCAGACTTAATTTAATCCTCAAGTGGTTAAGCCCTGTGCACATTCCTTCAACAGAAACTGCAAACGCCCTTCTTGAATCAGCCGAGAGAATGATCAAAACCAGTATTGACCACTGGTCTGGTCAATACTCATAACTGTAGTTGACTGCCAACCTTGTTTTACCATATATGGGAATGGTGATCCATCTTGTCCAATGGAGCAGAATCTTCTCAAAGGCAATAATTATATTTACCTTTCCTTGAACTGTAATGACAAACTCATCATCCTCGTATTTGTATTTAAAAGCATCAGAAAACAGCTCGTCTCCTGAAATAAACATGCAATTATACCGGTCACACGAATCACCGAAATACCGGAATACTACCGAAATACCGGAATACCCTGAAAATATAGGTATACCTGTGAAAGACACCTATTAAAGATACCAATATTGGCTTTAATTAATCAATTAAGTATTATTATGTCAACCTAATGGAAAAGGGATAATATTTAAACTTCAAATAATATGCAAATTGTCTTTGAAGTGTTTTTTTTTTTATTTGAAAACGTTGATAGTCCGCTAAATCAGAGCCGGAATACGACCGGAATACCCATGAAAAACGTGAATTACCTACACTTCAAACGAAAAGTACATACGACTTTTTGTATAAAATATTTATCGAGTGAATAATTTCTTCCGATTGATTTAGTTATGTATGATGTATATAAAAAAAATATATATGGCCAGTAGTAAACACGACACACCGAAAGTTAATCATTTACGCATGTTTGAAAGTTACGCAGATTAAACAACCAATGCAGTCATGATGAGTAACGTCATCCATGTAGCTTGTATGAATATTCTTTTTTGTATGAATATTCTTTTAAATATAATATAAATATATCAATATAAATAATGTGTTCCAGCAGCACGCCTTTATAAATATGAGAATCGTTGCATCAATCTGTGTAAATATTACCCCGAATACATCGCGAAATTTTATATATAGCGCTCTCCCCGCAAAAAAAAAAAAAAAAAAAAATACTTTGCAGGTGCTGCTGCTGACAAGAAAATAGTTTGAACCCCCGAAGCACTGCTGGAAGTTCTAGAGGAGATGTCGATCTAACTGTTTTAGTATTTTACGGTGAAAATTAGGATGAACATTTCTTTTGAATCGTCTGCCCCAGCAGATGATTCACATGTAATGTCACGCTTAATTTACACAGGAAAATAAGAAAAAAATGTAAATGCCGTCTGCTGAATATGCTAAGCGCTTCAAGGGTTAAAGTATAGTATTTGACAAGGGAGACAGAAACGGATACTCTGGAATGTATCTACACTGCTCGGTTCGAGGCCTGGACGGTTGATGATTGGACCAGGGATACGACTGTCACCGTGACTTGGTGTCTTATTTATGCCTCTTTCAACAACAACAGCAAAAAAAAAAAAAAGTCATATTGAGATGATAGAATGGTCAGGTTTCACTGTTTGCAAAAACAGTTTAGCCATTTTTCTAGGAATAACCAAATCTCATACAGGGATCAAGCTACAGGGCGACTGGGGCGAAATAGTCGCCCTAGAGGGCGCAAAGTCGCCCTGGGAAGCCCAGAGGGCGACAAAAACTTCGCCCTCAATTTTTGCAACTTTTGAAAAAGCTAGTACTTGTGCGAAACGAACTTTTTGTTGGGAGAAATCCAGCGAAAAATGAGCAAACATGCAAAGGTAAAAATCTGTTGAAAAATGTTGTTAGATGTATCAGAAATGCCACTGAATGAAAGTCTGATGTGATTTTACAAGTTTTGGAGGAAAACTGTTCGCCTATTAAGTGACCAAACGATCGTTTTCATCAATGTCATTAGTTTTCGTGGGTGTCCGTTTTTTCATAAATGAACCATTTACATGCTGAAAATTGGCCAGAAACAGCATTAAAAGTGCAAAAACCTAAGTTTAGAAGTTGGCAGTCACTTTAGTTTAACAAATTTATTATTATCATTATATTTATAGCTTACTTACCAAGCCACAGACCTTGATGTTTTGACTGTATCTACTCAAAAGAATTGTCAATTTCCAAAAAGATATGAATGAACTTATGTGTCCAGATATAATGTATTTGCCCTACTAATGTCTGTGTTACTTTGCATCATTTAATTGGTTTAGAAGTAAGAATGAACAGGTTTACAGAAAAATTTGTTTCCTTCTTTGTTAATTCCCAAGACAATATGGTAAAAATTCCCAAGACAATGCAGTAAAGTGAGTCGAGAGTCCTAAATTGTCGAGCTTTCAGTAAGGTGATAGGTGAACCGAGTCTTGACTTCTCCCTCATCCTATTAAACTTCTCCCTGTTTTGTCTGGAGGGAGAAGTCACTTCTCCCTAAATTTCTGAGCCAGCTTGATCCCTGCTCATAGCCGGATGTACCTGAAATGGACCAGCCAGAATCTTACAAGTTTTGCAAACTCTCTCTCTCTCTCTCTCTCTGGAAAGCTCTTTTGTTTTACCCTCATATAAATATGACATGTCTCCTTTCGAGCTATAAGTTGTTTGCACAGACTTCATTGGAAAAATGATATCGCATCGGCGAGAATCGAACGCGATTCGATCCCCACTTAACATGAAACACATGTATTTGCTACGGTCATTCGCTTCTTCCACTGCTTCAAGATTGGCAGTTACAAGTTTCTGGAGGAAGAGGGTTCAGTGTACTGGTTAAACGCTTTTTTTATAAGCTTAATTGGCGCGATTCGTAAAAAAATGCTGTTCCCCATCCTGTTTCACATGGGCCAGATTCGTAAAGCAATTGCAGTTAACTCCCTTTTAATAGTCAGTTGCAGTTAGCTCCCTTAAAAGAGTAAAACCCTGCAGTGTGAGGACGTTACCCGGTACAAATGAATATTGTTATGTTATTCACTTACGGTATATAAATTAATAACATTATCTTTAATGGCTTATAGAGCAATCTTCAAAACTTTCGTTTCCATGTAAAGTGTTCTGTTTTTGTGTCTTCAACATTCGATATGCAAAAACCAAGACCGTAATTTATTTAACGAGTAAAAGAGACGCACGTATTAACATAGCATCGGCGGGAAAGCATCTTCGGATAATATTGTCATATGTCTTCACGGACATTCTAGGCAGCGTCTTCCTGGGTAGAAACCAATACTAAGATACAAGGATAAAGTGTCTTGCTCAAAGACACGACACTTGGTGCTCGCAGGTATCGAATTACCACTATCTGGGCTAATTCAGCAGATGACAAAAAAAAAAAAAATCAAAAAAAAAATCGTTATTTGTTTTATTACCAAGAAAACAGGATTTGACATTTCATGCAATGGAGACAATTTGCATGAAATGCAAATCCTGTTTTCTTGGAAGAATGATAAAAATATTTCAAAATGTCTGTTGAAAACTTTACCCAGAATGTTAAGCGTTATGGTTTGCAGAAACAAATCGCGCACGGTAAAACCTATAACTTGTACGAAGAGACAAATTAGCCTGCACAATCTGAGCCTGCACATCAGTAGTCTGATCAGAGCCTTCGCTAATCCTATGTACCGCCTACAATCTATGGGTTTAACAAAACGTCTTGTGCGACGAGCAAAGACTCGGGTCAGTCTGCGCAACTGCACATTCTGATCAGAGCATTCGCTGATCGTATTTACCTTCGATAGCCGGGCTGCCCAAAGCGGGATAAACAGTGTGACTGTAACATCACATTCTGATCAGATACTTCGCTGATCGTACAGTATGCACCTTCTTCGGACTCCGGGCTATCCAAGAAGCTTGCTTTATATAGTGGGTCGATGCACAGACTGACCCGAGTCTTTGCTGGTCGCACGTACATTGTACTATAGTACGTTTTGTCGTCTGGTTCATTTAAGAACATTGTACATCATACTTTTGTACCGACATAATTTTGGTTTGAACTGGAGTTGAAAACAGCCCAGTCAACACTATGTAGGTCTTGTCGAGCCCGCACACTTTTCCGGGGTGGGCTTATTCATAAGCTATTTATCATTTCAACAGTTCATATATTTTGACGATAGAGCCTACTTTTGGAGTTATGGCCCTTTGAACACCGAAAATATTTTAGTGATTTCTGTTCTGTAATATATTTTTGTCCACTCTATAACTTGAAAACTATTTGAGACATTTTCTTGAAACAGTATGAAATATTGGGAAATGGTGCCTCGGTGGTGTGTTACAGTGGTAAAGCTGCTCCCTTTGTCTCCCAGGGTCATGGGTTCGATCCCAGGCTTCTCAAGCCTTTAATATGGGACTTTAAACCATGGTCCGCATTTCTCTATGACCTAGCTGTTACTAGGACGTAAAAAAAACCTCACTCACTCATTTGAATTGTCATTAGCCTCTCTTGCCCCTTGTGTGCGTAAAGTGTGTTTTTGTGTGACAGACACCCTTTTCACATGGGCTATCTTATTGATTCAATGCCTCTTTGATAGCAGAAGCCCCCTTTAAGTTGATTAATATTAACACGTGCGGTTGCTGCACGCGAGTGAGAATTTCACGGTCTTTTACCATAGTACGTCATTTATATTGAGCGTGTGCGGTTGTTGCATGGGAAAAGACAGTTAAAGGAATACCAAATATAAATATGTAATTCGTCAATTGGGAGCAGATGTTTGATTCTCTTTGTGATTTTCATGTGTTTGTTTTGTTTTCTACAGCATTAAGTAAAAATGACCATGCCGGACCCACTTATGTGGCCGGAGTAGACTGAGCCAAAGAATCCGGTACTTTTTCATATGGAGCGTTGTTGAGGCCCATGTTACGTGCTCGAATAGTGAATGGGGCTACCGGGGTTTTCTTTGGACCTAGGGAGCACCCAAATATATTCAGGGAACAAGGCAGCATTGGTTAATATTTTAAGAAAACAAGGGAATTGACCTAATTTTGGTGGATCAGAATGCGGAAATTTGGAAAACACTTTTGGGATAATAAGACCTTTGCGACCCGCGCAGACTCGGATCAACCTGCGCATCCGCATGTGCGTGGACGATATAACCTTCACGCAGACTGTTCTTTATGGTGGAAAAATGTCTCCGGGTACAACATTACGAATCCGAGTAACTTCGCACAACTTTGCATAACACATACTTTGCGTGGACTTGCGAGTGTTGTCCGCTGAATATTACGTTTACTCGGTTTGATTCGGAGTGTTTGTGGGAAGTCTGCAAAACGCCGATATTCGGGGTAAAGAGTTTTTTTGTTGTTTTTTTTGTTCTTTTACCTGAGCTGTTTTGTATGTACTTTTCGTTTGAAGTGTAGGTAATTCACGTTTTTCGCGGGTATTCCGGTCGTATTCCGGCTCTGATTTAGCGGACTTTCAACAATGTTTTCAAATAAAAAAAAAAAAAAATTGCAAAGACAATTTGCAAATTATTTTAGGTTAAAGTATTATCCCTTTTCCATTAGGTTGACATAATATTACTTAATTGATTAATTAAAGCCAATATTGGTGTCTTTAATAGGCGACTTTCATAGGTATACCTATATTTTTCACGGGTATTCCGGTATTTCGGTAGTATTCCGGTATTTCGGTGATTCGTGTGACCCCAATTATACTGGTAAATTCAGCTATGCTTTTCACCCCTCAGTTTCTGAAGTGTATACATGCTAAGACACACCGTGAGGAAAAATGTGTAAATCTGACATTCCTCATGGTCTATAAGGGGTAAAATAAATATAACAGAAAAATCATATACTAAACAATTCTGAAGGCACTTTTTCTGTGGTAATTTTTTTTTTCTTCTGGTATTGGTGCGGTATTTGAGTATTGCTAATAGCAAAACAAAAGCTGAAAATAAGTATAGATAAAAGCAAATGAATCCAAACTAACTGTCACAGTGTCAGTTGGTGAAACAGTTGATAATCGGCTAATAAACAAGGGAGATGAAGTGATTAAAAAGTTGTTAACTCGTTCCCCACTAGTGGCCACTTTTGCCGTCTGATTATAACCTTTTTCAAACAGTTTGGACCCAGATCGTGCCTGTCAAACACCAGGTCTTATCTGGATCTAAACTGTTCGACACTCTGATGGTATTACTGAAAGATTTTTTTGAAGAAAAAAAAAAAAAAAAATATCCACAGATGACAGAATAAATATATAGTGGTGTTCCGTTGATCAAAAATAATCGAAAGTCAATTCCGGTTATATTCCAAGCACTTGAGCGCAAAATTGAATTTTTGATTAATCTGAAACAGTAAATACCGAACTCGTCCGGTTCTACTTTCAGTTTTACATACTTCGAAGTTTTTGTGATGTCATACACTATTTTCAGTTGAAATATTCATATCAAACTTTACGCTTGCACTTACCCTGAAAACTATATTTTTGGCAACTGCCCGACTTAAAATATTTTGCAGGGAAGCTGTTCTCATGTGCCGTGTTTGCCTTTTTTTTTCTGCAGATGTCTCTTTATTCATACCAGAATGGGATGTCGATTGTTTGTGTTGAGGTTTTATGGCCCAGTCAACCCATTGGGGTTGAGCTTGGTCAGTTTACCTAACTTTTTTCTGGGCATGTTTAGTCATCTAAGCAGTTAACCAGTATTGTGCACATTCTTTTGCCATAAATTGATAACTGCCCTTTTTGAATCAGCAGAAGGCAGAGAATGACCATAGAAAATGCTTCATAATCTTTCTCCACAAAAGAATGTTGCCGGACATGGCATTGATGTTGCCTTGATTTACCATTTGTATTGCCTCTACAGACTGACCGATTAGCTCACTGAAAACAGACATTCAACTTGTCATGATCACTCATCTCTTGAGGCTAAGATTATCAGCAGACATGTCCACCTGTGAAGTATTCCACACTACCCAGTCCAGTCAACTTACATCACTTGTTTGCAGACTGATTGGCTAAGATTTGGACAGGTGCAAAATCTACACCACCTAATTTTAAGGTGCCTGATCAATAGTAGCAGTTCTCTCTTTCTCTCTATTACAAAATATTAAGACGAGATTTCATTAGGGTTCGCTCCAATGTTTTCAGACGCCGAACTTCGGTCAAGAAAGTCACTGCCACATCCTTGCAATAAATTTAATATTTATCCTTTACATTTAAAAGGTGGTGACAATCAAAATAATATCTTAGCGCTTATGTGAGATACCTTTCTGCACATCAAAACAGTTAAATTCAAGTTCAAAAACATTTTCTAATTCCCACAGAATCCATCTAGTACAAGAGGCATACCTCTGATGACAGCTCAGACGGCAGGTCACTGATGTAAACAAGGAAAAGGATTGGTCCTAACACCGAACCCTGGGGTACTCGAACCCTGGGGTACTCGGAGGTGTCGGCACCGAACAGGCTTCCTCACCATTAATTAATCCTGATCAAGAAACATCTGTGACCTGTACCCAAGGAAGGCACAATTCAAGGATAGTGTGGTCCCTCTAAATTCATGCTGGTGGAGCTTCCAAAGGAGCGGATTGATTCTCTTTATGAAAGGCCTTTGAAAAGGCCAGCATTATCAAATCAGTCTGCTTGCCTGCACTCACATACCTTGCAAGGTCCTCAACCAACATGGAAAGCTGCTTCTCGCACGACATTTTCCCTAAAGCCATGTTGTACGCATGGTCATGCTTAACAAGGTAAGAGTGGAGCCAGTATGCTCGAGCGCCTTGCAAAATATGCGTCAGAAATCGGCCTATAGCTGGCAGCGGACGACTTATCAACTTAACTGCTTCAGTGACATCTATATAAGTGAAATACAATAAACAAAACATGTAAGCTTCTTCATTTACCTGTGATTGCGTCTTTAAAGATGATCATGTTTAAGGATTAATTAGATTTCTCTTGGTTATTACACAACTGGCTCTTTGACATACCAATCCTAACCGGAAAAGGAAGTACATTATTAGTTTGGTTTAATATTTGCCGGAGCCGTGATTATAAAAGCCGGGAGTAAAGGTCAGAAGTCGGGACCAAAAGTCGGAAGTAAATTTGGACAATCACTGAAATAATAACACTAAACTTGCACCTATCGGGATGAAATTTGGACCATAAGTAGAATATAGACTCTTCTTAAAAATGCATATTATATTATTTTCTAATATTTTTCACGTTATAATATGAAAATTACGACTACGTCTCTCATTTTGGGGTCGGGACCAACTTTTGCGGTATTGACGATGTCAGGCATTTTGCAAATTATTGTCCATCTGGGGATTCCACACGAATTATTTTATACATTGTCAATTTAAAACATGCCACAGGTAAGAACAATGTAAAAATAAAGTTATTTCATCGCACCATCTAGTAAATAATTGACCCGGGAGTAGGTCGGGAGTAAATTTCGGCTGTTGCGGCAGGCATATTAGATACAGACTCCTCTTTAAAATACGTGTGAAGGTTTTGAAATATTTACCCATATCAAGGTAATATTGCCAGCTGAATAGGCCCGTGTTGGCAGGATAAAAATACGGGATCAAAATTTCGCGTAATTGACCATGTCCAGCATTTCAGTAACTGTCCCATAAATAGTCTATGACAAATAGCTTTTTATTGCATACACTAACTAAAACATCATAGGGAAATCTCAAGCAGCAATATTTTGAAATTTTGCACAACCGTTTTTGAAATTATGTGTCCGGGACCAGGCCGGGACGAAAATATTTTACCGCACACGAAGACTTTGGTTAAATTAAATATTCACGTAATATTTGGCCAAGTATCCAAATTATCTTCACTCGATCAGACTGAAAAAATAAATAAATAAATAAATTACTGGAGCGGACCTCCACCTTGTGCATGTCGAAGTTTCGGCCATTTAATTGCAACTGTATAAAGTTCTAAACTTCAGCGACGAAATATTCCTTTGTACATAGATTATTTAGCAGGCCGGGATCCAGTTTCGACATTACAGGGTGACGGTGTTCGAAATGAAGGTAGGTCATGTTTAATAATCCTATTAAGATTTATTAGTATGGTTTCTGAGCCGGGATCGATTTGATAAAATACCATTCTTACACAACGTATTCGGACAGGCATGGGGACCCAGTGTAGACCAAATCCAGACAGACGCCTCAGAATGTAGAGTCTCATCAGGGTCTGCACTGTTAGCCACTCACCCAACAATTTCACAGTCACAGGAAGTATATATATATAGTTCGTCTGTTATTACTGACAATGATCAATCCTAATCAACTGTGTGATGTGTTATTATTTGTGTGTTCTAAGATGGCTGATGAGACCAATCTTAGCTCTAAACTGCCTGTTGCAGATAGAACAAGAGAGGTCTGAGGAAGAAAGCTCTGTTGGTGATGCCTTAGCTCTGGCTTTTCGCTGTGCACGTTTCTGCTCGGCTTCGCTGATTCTTTTTGCTTCGTATTCACCAGCTCCTCTTCTTATGAGGCCTCGCTACTTTGTACGATCCTGTGCAATCTGTTCCCATGACTCTGTTGGTCATTACGAAAACAAGCCTATTCAAATATACTGAAAATTTTACCACCAAAAAACCGAAAATTTTCAGATAAAAAATTCTGATATTTTTCGTATTTCTTATCAAAACATAGATTGTGTGTACTCGTTAGAACCGCCTCGGTGAGGCGGTTCTAACGAGTACCAACAATCTATGTTTTTGAGCAGAAACAAGAAAAATAATGTATACCCCAGTAAACCCCAGTTTTACTATATAAAAGTGGGGTTTAAGGGGGTCAAAATTATATAGGCATGTTTTCGTGATGATGTTGAAGTCTTTAAGGGAAGCTTTGAGGGTGTCCTTGTATCGCTTCTTCTGACCACCATGGTAGCGTTTTCCTACTTGAAGTTCTCCATAGAGGATTTTCTTTGGCAAACGTTCATCAGGCATTCTGGTAACATGGCCTTTCCATCTTAACTGTGCCAATTTCAGAAGAGTATGTGCACTCTGCATCCCTGCCCTTTTCAGGACTTCTGTGTCTGGAATCCTGTCATGCCACTTGATCTTTAGAAGTTTTCTAAGACAGCTTGTATGGAAGTGGTTCAGTCTTTTGGCATGCCGTTGGTAAACTGTCCAAGTTTCGCATGCATATAGCAGTGTTGGCAGCACTACCGATCTATATGCCTTCAGCTTTGTGTCAAGTCTGATTCCACTTCGGTCCCAAATACTTCCACGTAGCCGGTCAAATGCTGCACTAGCTTTGGCAATTCTAGCATTGGCAATTCTAGCATTGACTTCATCATCAATGTGCACAACTCTAGACAATATGCTTCCAAGGTAGGTAAACTTGTCTACCACTTGCAGTCGTTGACCTTTCACTGTGATGGTAGGCTCCTTGTAAGGCTTTCCAGGTGCTGGCTGGTGTACTATCTCAGTCTTTTTGATGCTGATTGTGAGATCATAGCTGTCACATGAATCAGATACTTGATCCACACCTTTTTGCATTTTCTCTTCTGTTGGAGCACCCTTTGCCATGTCATCAGCAAAGAGGAACTCGTCTAGCACCTCTGTCTGCACCTTAGATTTAGCTTGCAATCTTCTTAGGTTGAAAAGTTTCCCATCAAAGCGATACCTAATAGGTATACCATTGTCACCCTCCTGGAAAGCATCTGTAAGCATGGCAGAAAATATCATGCTGAACAGTGTTGAAGCTAGTACACAGCCTTGCTTAACTCAGGACCGCAGCAAGCGGCCACAAGGCCACACAAAGAAGACCCAACAGAACACATTACGAAAATATGCCTATTCAAATATATTTAAAATTTTCAAATAAAAAAATTCTGACATTTTTCATATTTCTGTTCAAAACATAGATTGTGAGTACTCGTTCGAACCGCCTCGGCGAGCAAAATAAGAAAAATAATGTATACCCTTGTAAACCCAAGTTTTAAAAAAGTGGATCAAAGTGGGATTTAAGGGGGGTCAAATTTATATATGCACCTCCATAGAATCATTAGCAGACATTAAAAAAATACCTCATTTTACGGTAAACTCACTGGCAACCGGTTATCAGTGCATTTACCGTTATTTTTTACGGGCACCTGTAGAACTTTTACAGGAGCTTCTCGTAGAATGGTGTATGGCTGGTAGGCTTCACGGATACGGTGCGGTACTCTACACCCCTACTCTGCCAAACGTTACGTATCTTGCCCTAGTATGCACTGCCTAGCGAGGTGATTCCTATCAATAATCTACGGGCGCACGTAAAAATTAATGGTAAATGCGCTGGTAACCAGTTGCCAATTATTTTACCGTAAAATCTGGGGGATTTTTTACAGTGGGTTAAGTAAACCTCTCGATTATGGTGGTTGGGGTTGGGGGTCGGGGTGGGAGCTAAATTGATTTTATTGGTACCAAATCGTCACCCCAGGTTCAAATATTGTAACATTACGAAAACATGTCTATATAATTTTGACCCCCTTAAACCCCACTTTTATATAGTAAAACTGGGGTTTACAGAGGTATACATTATTTTTTTTTATTTCTGCTCAAAACATAGATTGTGGGTTCTCGTAGGAACAGCCTCGGCGAGGCGGTTCTAACGTGTACCCACAATCTATGTTTGAAAAATATGAAAAATATCAGAATTTTTTTATCTGAAAATGTTCAGTTTTTGGAGGCGAAATTTTCTATATATTTGGATAGGCGTACTTTCGTAATGAAAAATACAAAATACAAATTGATTTACAAAACCAGTTTTCTGTGAAAAAATCGAAAAAAAAAATCACCACTTTGTCGTCTGCTGAAATAGCCCAGATAGCGATAAAGGTAATGAGCATGCAATGAGCATCTCATGTTTCTCTGTAATATATAAATAGAACCAGGATAAGCAGGGTATACAGTGTATTTTTCGCAATTTGTTTAGCCCAATGCAATTTTAATTCATTACGAAAACATTCCTATTCAAATATTTAGAAAAGTTAACCTCAAAAAAAAAAAAAAAAAAAAAACTGACAAAAAAACCCATAAATAGTCAGTAGTATAGGGATCGAGATAGGGATACTACCAAAGTCTCATATATATTTTTCATATATCTGCTCAAAATAGATTGTGGGTACTCGTTAGAACCGCCTCGGCGAGGCGATTCTAACGAGTACCCACTATCTATGTTTTGAGCAGAAATAAGAAAAATAATATGTATACCCCTGTAAACCTCAGTTTTACTGTATAAAAGTGGGGTTTAAGGGGATCATAATTATTTTCGTGATGTGTCAGGTATTCCTGTCAGCATTTAGGCATATATTTATACATATTGATGGATTTACATGTGCTCGTACATGTGTTAACCATTTTATTTCTTCACTTATACCATTTTTACGGAAAGGAAAAGTCAAGAACTGGAATGGTAATTTTATGTAGGTGTTAACATAACGCTTACGGAAAGATTCTGTGCCATATATATGTTTGAATAGCTCATAATTTTGTTGGATTACAATGATACAGAAAACCTAAAGGTTATAGAGCTAATAACGTTTTTTTTTTTTTTTTTTAAAGAAAATAATAGCATAAAATAAAATTCTGAAAGGTTGCCTTTGGAGACAAAGAACACACACTAGAACGAAAATCGGAGACTCGGTTTTATTAAAGGAAACAAAAAAAAATCAAATAATAAGCATGTCAAAAAATAAAGAGCATGATGAGCTGAGCAGTCTGGTGAAAAATATGAAAATCGGCTGAAAAGGAAGAAAGTTAATTGGATTTCAGAATAAAATACATGTACAAGAAGATGCTCACTTAGAAGCCGCCATTTCTGTAAGTGAAAAATATGAAAATCGGTTGAAAAGGAAGAAAGTTAATTGGATTTCAGAATAAAATACATGTACAAGAAGATGCTCACTTAGAAGCCGCCATTTCTGTAAGTTAGTGACGTCATAATCACCTTATTAAATATGCAAAAAATTGAATAAATCACATCTGAAACAATATTTTGTTTTTGTATAACTTTAAATCGGGTCATTTGTATATAAACTGTCAGCTAATTCACATAAGCAGCACATTCCTGTCAACAGGCGACTTTTATTTGTGTGTGTGTGTGTGTGTGTGTGTGTGTGTGTGTGTGTGTGTGTTTAAATGAATATGTAATTAAATATTCAAAATGGCGGCGCCCATGCTCACAGTTATCTAAGAGATAAAATACAACATATTTCTTATTTCTTATCCGATTTTGATCAAATTTGCGCCAAAATGCTTGTTTTCCGAAGCTGGATACTTCAAGACATTGCCTTTAGTGGCCCTTTCCCTTTTAGTCTTCATCTGCAGCAATGTAAGTTGCGAAGAGGCATATGCCCCTAGTACTGGCTAAAGCGGGTTTTTTAGGGGGTCTTTTTGTTTTTTTTGTTTTTTTTTCTTCTTCAATGTAACCAGAATAGGCTCAATGATCCTAAAGGAAATTGAAGTACAATCTGCACTATGATGAAGTATGGAGAGAATTCCGCAATCAAACGGCACTTAACGCAAGCTGTAGACTGGCTCCAGTCTCCAGTGACTAAATATTTTTTTTTTCTTATAATCTGTTTAATAATCCACTAAAATAAAACCAAAGTTATGTCAAGACTATAAAGGCTTGTCACTAGTGGTTTTATTATAGTGGATTATCAAACAGGAATATGAGAAAAATATTTAATCACAAGCTGCAGTGACGTAAAATAAAAAAAATCTAAAAGGCTGCCTTTGGAAACAAAGAACACAAAGAGCGAAAAACAAGGACTGAAGGTCGTTAGCCATGCTTTCGCAGCTTTTGGCCAAGGTTTAGACTCCGGCATTGAAAATCCCATTACCTTGATCTTGGCGGTATCAATGTGTGTGCGAAAATTATCAAAACTTTTCTACCAGTTCAAAAATTCTTGTCTTTTCCGCTAACTGACCATGGATGGATGGACGGACGGACGGACTCGCAAGTCGATTATAGGGCACACTCCGAAATCAGCCTCGAATACGGTTGGTCGAATTTTGTTGGGGTGTTGGGGGGGTGGGGGGGGGAGGGGCGGGGGGGGGGGGTCGTCACCCTATAAGGGAAGCTAATGATATATTCAAAGAACATTGATTCTTACTTAATTACTTCCCTTGAAAACAGCTTTGCTATGCGGCACGAATGAATGTCATTTACATGCGGACAGTGGGGACCTAGACCAGCGACAAAAGCGTACCGCTCAGTACGCACATTACGCATGACTTGTGCGTAACAAGAGTCAGTAAAAATAGTAATAATAACGTGTTTTTTACGTAAATTATTGTTTTGCTTCTTTAACATAGGGGCTGCTCTTAAAGGAATTTGCTAATTCTTTCCTTTAGGGGTAGCCCATATTTTGTCAAGAATTTCCTGAGTGTGCGTAAAATAATAATTCCGTTCTGGTTGCGCCACTGAGCGACCCCATCTGCGAGTGCCAACGAGGCTGTTCGCCGTTAGCTACTCTGGCCCTGGGCAAAGTCAACAGGCGACAAACTCATAATTCATTTGCATTTTGCTGATTTTGCCTTGAAAATAGTCACTGACATACCCATGCAAATTGGTCCCTGAATTAGTTCCTTGGGAGACGATTTGCAAGAAATGTTAAATTCCGTTTTCTGAGAGAGAGAGAGAGAGAGAGAGAGAGAGAGAGAGAGAGAGAGAGAGAGAAAAGAAAATGTTTTCAAATGTCGACGGCTGAATTTTTTATCCGCATGCTGAGCGCTAAAAAAACAGCGATTATATCCGCACTATGCAGATAATCAACCTGGAAGCGATGCACGCCAGTTACCGTCTGGTGCGATGTTGTGCACGGCGCGGCGCTGGGAGTGAGGTCCCTTTTTGTTGCTTTGTAGTCAGGCTTGACGAGGTAGGCTGCGTGTTCCATCGGCATGTAGATGCTCTCGCCCTTGTCACGCCACTGGGCTGGGGCAATCCCATCTCGTGGTGGCCTCGGGGTCGCCTTGTCGTGGTAGGTGAGACAGATGCGGCAGTGCCCTTTTGGGTGCACCTCATGAGGCTTGTAGGCCCCGACCCCCTCGAGCGTGCAGAGCGCCGTTTTCTTTACATAGATGGAATCGGTTGCCACTCGGACGGCCTCATCGGGTTCAAACCTTGAAAGCATAGAGAGGAGGTTGATGTGGGCGTAGGCCAGCATGCTTGCCCTCAGGTGGGCGAAGTGGGGCTGGCAACCATAGAAGCAAGTGAGGAGGTGATCAAGCTCGCACTCCATTGGTGCTCCCACCAAAGTGCCCGAGAGGCGGAAGTCCCGGACAAAGTAGTCGAGCTCGCCGCGGTCGGTCACCAACCTCCTTGTGAGCCTTTTTCCATCTGCCTTGCTGCCCTGGGTGAATTTGCCGATGACGGAGCAGGCCTGGTCCCTGCTTTCGGGCAACCAAACTTCAGTCTGCTTCTCGAAGGAGATGATCGCCTCCCTGACTTTGAGAGACCTCAGCAGGCCAGACACTGCCAGGAAGGCAAGGAGCTGGGTCGGGGCCCAACCGCCTTCTGAGAAATGCCTTCCAAACCAGGCAGGGATGATCGGATGGCAGGTAGCCTCAAACTCCCATTCTTGAACCTCGGCGAAGCCTGTGCCTATGTCTTTGGGGAGAGGGCCATTAATTGCCACGCGGGTCATGCGGTGTCGGATGCCCGAACCGCTCGAAATAGGGTTTGGCTTCACCCATACCATGGAAGGATGCCGGATAGCAGGCCTTCATGTCGATAGAAGTGACTTCCCTCGTGTCATAACCCATCGAGTTCCAGAGGCCGCCGTGACCGTGCTCCACGCAGGCCTTCTCGATGTCTGGGAGGAGGTTGGCTGGAGTTTGCTTCCAGCCGTTCCTTTCCTTTGCCATAATGCTAGCCGCGTGGCTTTCGCCGAAGGCTCTCTCAGCAAGTTCAGGGTTGCCCAGTTTGGCGCAGATCGCTTTAAGTCTTTCGTGGGCCTCTCATGTCCTGCAGGTGCGGCCGTCCTGGAGCACGAACTGGTCAACAGAGAGCTGTCGGTCTTGACCGCCCAGGAGCCAGACCGCTAATGGCTCGCCCTGGGTGACTTCCCGGATGGCGTGCCAGACGTTGCCCTCGTAGATGTGGACCTCTCTACTCTGGGGGAAGTGGAGGTCTTTGGGCCAGGCGTGGCCGTTGTGGCAGATTTCTATGGATCTATGGCCGCCATTCCCACCTCTACCATATTTGCCACTGTTTAAGATGTCCTCGCCAGCGATGTCCCTCAGAATGATCGCTCTTTTGAGGATCTTCTCCAGCTCGGCCACGTCATCGACCGTGGCGCCGGTTTCGTGGACTTTCTCTTCCCACTCCTGGATCTTATGTCGCCATGTGGGTGTAAGTCCCTGGCCTCTCAAAGCGCCCTCAAAGTGCTTGACCACCCTCTGAGCCACACAGTTGAGGTCACCATCTCTTAACGGAGCTAGCTTGGCAGGATCTGGATCCCTGACGGGGTAGAGGCCGTAGACAACTGCGGTGACGGGGTAGGCGTTCTGATAGAACACACTGTCAATTCCAGTCAACACGCCAGGCTTTGTGTCCCGAGAGACCTCGACGACCCCCTAGCCCTTCTTTCGCTCAGCCCGGACTGGATCAAACTTGTCTTCAAGGAGCCAATCATCTTCAGCTTTCTACCGGAGAAACTTGATTCTCAGGAGAAGCTCCGTGCCCCCTGGGAGAGCCGCCAGAAGTTGGGTAGCCCTGACATCGGCCATTCGAGCGTCCAGTGCCAACCTGCCGGCTCTGGCATGCATGCCTTCGACGATCTCGACGTCACCGATGTCCAGCGGGTCTTCTCGTTCAGCCCTCCATGTAGAGAAGACCATGGCGGCACCATCTACCTCGAATTCGTCTTTGGCGTCGTTAAGTATCTCGACCCACGGCTCGTAAGCCGGGAGTCTTACTGGGTGGGGGACACGATCATCCAGGTCGGTAAATGGCCACTGTGGTCGAAGCGGCCGGGGGAGGAGTCTTTCCTCAGCTTCTGGAATGGGTTCATCGAGGATGAACCTTGGCTCGTACTCTGCGAGCATTTCTTCGATCAGGTCATCCATAGTAATAGTAGCCATGTGTTAGATGGGGTATACCTACTGCAACTTATTGTCTAAATAGGAGTTCGTTCCGCAATAAGCTGATCTAACACCAAATCGAACTGTATTCTGGTTTTCTTCTCCAGCCCTATATGGTGCTGGCGAACCCTTTCTCTCCTGCACTTCCGGCAGCGATGTATCTCGCTCTGAACCCCCCTCCCGCAAGACTTAAGGGAACGGGAACTGGGCGGCCTTTGCGAAGTTTGACCAGGTGAACCTTGCAAAACGTTCGGCAACAACTTTTCCCGCAGTTATCCGGCTCGCCCACTTTTAACCACACACGTTGATTATGACCTTTCATCTTCGTGGGTATGTCAACCGCACCCTAATGTCTAAATAGGAGGTTCGTTTCGCAAGGAGCTGGTCTCAAAGGTAGCCGAAACATCGGCAGCCCTGACAAAAAATGCGCTAAAGTAAGAGCCCCCAAGGCCGGCGAGGGCGGGGGCCGTCCGCAGGGGCTCTCACTATGCTCACTCGGGGGCCGCAGGGGCTCGGGCCTCAGGAAGAGCCGCACGCACGAGGAAGCCGCCTAGACGTACATACAGAATTGTTTGTCTACGTGGGTCCCTTTTGGGACCCAAAAAAAGTCCATTCGCCCCCCCCCCCCCTCCCCTCCTGCTGCTCAGTGACCGTCTAGGTTAACTGAGCACAGTCATGGACTCTACAACAATCGGAAAAAATTGCAATTTAAGTGGATGCATTTGTGCCCTGTGTTACCTGCGGTTACCCTGTTTGCCAAACACAGTCCAATAAATTTGCAATTTAAGTGGATGTATTTGTATCTCTGTGTTACCTGCGGTAACCCGTGTTACCCTGTTACCCAAACACAGTCCAGTAAATCTGCAATTTAAGTTGAGGTATTTGTGTCCCTGTGTTACCTGCGGTTACCCATGTTACCCTGTTATCCAAACATAGCCCACTAAATTTGTAAATTAAGTGACTGTAATTGTATCCCTGTGTTACCTGTGGTTACCCTGTTACCTAAATACACTCCAGTGAATTTGCAATTTTAGTTGAGGTTTTTAAGTCCCTGTGTTACCTGCGGTTACCCGTGTTACCCTGTTACCCAAACACAGTCCAGTAAATTTGCAATTAACGTGAAAGTATTTGTGTCCCTGTGTTACCTGCAGTTACCCGTGTTACCATGTTACCCAAACACAGTCCAGTAAATTTACAATTTACGTGAAAGAATTTGTGTCCCTGTGTTACCTGCGGTTACCCGTGTTACCCTGTTACCCAAACACAGTCCAGTATACATGTATTTGCAATTTGAGGTATTTGTGTCCCTGTGTTACCCGCGGTTACCCGTGTTACTCAAACACATATATATTTGCAATTTAAGTTGAGTTATTTGTGTCCCTGTGTTACCTGCGATTACCCATGTTACCCTGTTACCCAAACACAGTATTTGTATCCCTGTGTTACCTGCGGTTACCCGTGTTATCCTGTTACCCAAACACAGTGCGGTATATTTGCAATTTAAGTTGAGGTATTTGTGTCCCTGTGTTACCTGCGGTTACCTCTGTTACCCAAACACAGTCCAGTAAATATGCATTTAAATAGGGGTATTTATACCCCTGTGTTACCTGCGGTTACCCGTGTTACCCTGTTACCCAAACATAGCTCAGTAAATTTGCAATTTAAGTTGAAGTACTTGTGTCCCTAGGTTACCTGTGGTTACCCTGTTGCCCAAACACGGTCAAGTAAATTAACAATTTAAGTTGGGTTATAAGTGCCCCTGTGTTACCAGCGGTTACCCGTGTTACCCTGTTACCCACACAATATCAACATTCTATAGTTTTATAGGCATAGATCTATAGAGGATGAACCCTGAGCCATTATGAGGCGTTACCCTGTTACCTGGTGTTACTTTAGGTAACAAACACAGACTGCTGGGAAAAGAGTAGTATTTTCAGGACATATCTATTACAACGATATAAAGTTTATTAAAATATTTTTTATGTCTTCACGCTTCCCGAGATTTGAAAAAGGAGGCCGGTATGCAAATGGTTTACTATATAGAGAAAAGCTATCAGAAACGCGAATTTTCACATTTAAAAAAAAAACCCTGTTTTCATTTCAAATGTTATATTTTTCCTGTTATGAATACCTTCCTCGTTTTCTGAACTTTACAATGGTATATAATTTGTTTATATTCATTTCGGTCTTTTTGCTTCCCGAGATTCCCGAAAATCGGGGTTGGACTATTTATCACTGTGAACGAAATAGTGCAGCTGATTTTTTTTTCTGTTGGATTCTTTATCACTGTGAACAGATGTTTTTTTTTTTTTTTCTAAGTCCGAATGCACATATGGCTTTTATGCTATTATGATAGTCGAGAGGCATCAAAGTCATTTTTGTTTTATTAAGATTATCAGGAATTTTGAATTCAGTATTATTCTTTTGCAGGCGAGATGAATATTTCTCAAAAGAACTATCGTTATGTTTTTGTTTGTTTATTTTTATTTCATCAAACGGCACTGTCCTAAGCATGACTAATCATATCATATTGTTTCGATTCTTAATGACCTAAAGTTAAAATATCTTTAATCTAATAAGTCAAACAATAGGTTTTTAACACTTTAGGACATTTAGAACATTAAAATAAACACAAACATCTTTTGAATGTTGATTTTGAACCCGCCAGTAATTACAGCATTTGATCATTTTGCAACATTATTTAAACATTTGTTTTGAAAAACAAACGGGACAGTTGTTTTGATAAACCGCATATCAGAGGATTCGTCTAACGAACGCCGTCTTCACACTTTCATTCCGACACACATTTTAGACAATAAAATGGCATTCTCTACTCAATAGATTCTGTTGGGTCTGTAATTCCGCGCAAGAAAAATAATCCATCCATCCATCCATCCATCCTTCCTTCCTTCCTTCCTTTCTTTCTTTCTTTCTTCTTCGTTCGTTCTTTGCAAATAAACGATTTATCTTTATCACGTGCTCATTCAGATGGGGCAGACTATATTGGCCTCGAAAAAAACATAGATAAATGCGTCTGCTGAAGTTAATTCTATCGATAATCCCAAGGTGGTCAATGGGGAAATAACTGCAAGCAAGAATTTGGCTTATTTTACGGACATGACACGCTTAATTCCCTTCACCAAATCGCAAGATCATGGCGCCATGTCAGGAAGCAAATAGCAATGATTTAGGGAAATCTTTTTTCGATTTTCTACACGCTCATTGTATGTTGAGTGTACTCATTAGAATCGCCTCGATGAGGCGATTCTAATGAGTACAAAAATATACGTTTTGATAAAATAAGAAGATTTCCCTAAATATTTGATTTCTTCAGCTATCGGAAGAATTTCATAGGGACTACGAAAATGAATTCGAGTAACGTTATCCATAGTAAACGAGCCGTCGGTGTTCGAGCTATTAAGGTTCGACTGTACTTTTTTCCAGTATATAAATATAGTGTAACAATACTACACAACACGTATATTTAACGTAAAATTAATATACACCTACTAGTCAGGATTCTCCTTTCTCATATCTTGCAAATAATCCCAACCCTACAATCCTAAAGATATACAGCTGATTTTTAGCTCACCTGAGCCTTTAGGCTCATAGGTGAGCTTATAGTATAGGCAGGCTCCTCCGTCCGTCCGTCGTCCACACTCTTCAAACACCTTCTCCTCAGAAACCATTGGACCAATCAAAGCCAAATTTCATATAGAGCCTCAGTGGGTAGGGGGAACGAAAGTTTGTTCAGCGCATCCGGGTCACATGACCAAGATTATGGCTACTCCCATATATTGTAAAAAACATTTAAAAATCTTTTCGGAACCAAAAGATCAATGGCCCTGGGGCTTGATATGGAGCATTGGGGACATGGGCCTAATGAAGTTTGAAAAATTGATGACCTTCGGTTGACTTTGACCTTTTTACGGAAAGGCCAATTTTTGTTACATAGACTCCTATAGGAAAAAATAAAAAAAATCTTCTTGTCTGAAACTAGAAGGCACATGTCTTTGATATTTGGTATGTAGCTTCATCTTGTGGACCTCTATGAAAATTGTTCAAATATAGGACTGGGGTAAAAAATGGCCCCGCCCAGGGGTCACTTGTTTCACATACTCGTATAGGGAAAACTCTTCAACCGTCTTCTTCTCAAAAACCACTTGGCCAATCAAAGCCAAATTTCATATGGAGCCTCAATAGTTAAGGGGAACGAAAGTTTGTTCGCGGTATCTTGGTCGCATGACCAAGATGGCCACCACGCCCATATATGGAAAAACCCTTTAAAAATCTTGTCCGGAACCAAAGAGCCAATGACCCTGGGATTTGGTATGCAGCACTGGGGATATGGGCCAAATAAAAATTTGAAAAAAATAATAGCCTACGGCTGACCTTGATCTGTTTGACGGAAAAGTCAGATTGTTCTACATAGGCCTCTATAGGCAAAACTTTAAAATTCTTCGTGGCAGAAGCCTTTGGTATTTGGTATGTAGCTTTATATTGTGGACCTCTACCGAGATTGTCCAAATTTTAGTCCTGGGGCCAAAAATGGCCCCGCCTCAGGGGTCACTTGTTTTACATAGACTCGTATAGGGAGAACTCTTTTTAAAACGGCTTCTCTTCAGAAACCACTGGGCCAATTGGAGCCAAATTTCATATGGATCCTCAATGGATAAGGGGAACGGGAGTTTTTTCGCCACATCTGGGTCACATGACCAAGATGGCTGCTACGCTCATATATGGTAAGAACCTTTTAAAAAATATTCTCCGGAACCGAAGGGCCAATGGCCCTGGGGGCTTGTAATGCAGCACTGGGGACATGGACCCTTTAAAGTTTGAAAAAATTATAACTTTCGGTTAACATTGACCGTTTTCACGAAAAACTCTTTTTTCTATATAGACACATATAGGCAAAACTTTAAAATTCTTCTCGTCTGAAACTTGAAGGCCGAGGCCTTTCATATTTGGTGTGTAGCTTTATCTTGTGGACCTCTACCAAGATTATTCAGATTGTAGTCCTGAGGAAAAATGGCCCCGCCCCAGGTATCACTTGTTTTACATAGACTCATTTAGGGAAAACTCTTCAAACGTCTTCTCTTGAGAAACCACTGGACGAATTGGAGCCAAATTTCACCCGCATCCTCAATGGATAGGGAGAACGGAAGCTTATTCACCGCATCTGGGTGAAATGACACAGATAGCCGTAAAATGGTAAAAACCCTTTAAAATCTTCTTCTCGGGAACCATAGGACCAATAACCCTAGGGCTAAGTATGCACAATTTTAAAATATGGGCCCAATAAAGTTTGAAAAAAGTGTAACCTTTGGTTGACCTTGACTTTTTTACGAAAAGGTATTTTTTTTTACATAGACTCCTGTAGGCAAAACTTTAAAAATCTTCTTGTCTGACACTTGAAGGCCCAGACCTTTAATATTTGGAATGTAACTTTATATTGTGGGTCTCTACCTAGATTATTAAAGCAATAGTCCGGGGTCAAAATTGCCCTATGCCAGAGGTCACATGTTTTACATAGACCTGTATTGGGATTTTTTTTTGTTGTTGTTGTTGAAAGTCTTCTCTGAAACTAGAAGGTCTAGGCCTTTGTTATTTGGTATGTAACTTCATTTCTTCTACCAACATTGTTCAAATCATAGTCCTTGGCTCAAAAATGGGCCTTCCCCATAGGGCTCATTTGTTTTACATAGACTCATATGGAGAAAACTCTTCAAGCGTCTTCTCTTCAGAAACCACTGGGCCAATTGGAGCGAAATTTCATATAAATCCTTAATGGATAGGGGGGACGGAAGTTTATTCGCCGCATCTGGGTCATATGACCAAGATGGCTGCTACGTCCATATATGGTAAGAACCTTTTTAAAATCTTCTTCTCCAGAACCAAATGACAAAAGAACCTGGGGCTTGGTATGCAGCATTGGGGACATGGGCCCTTTATAGGCTGAAAAAATATAACCTTTGGTTGACCATGACCCTTTTAACAGAAAGATCATTTTTTTTCTTAATAGACTCATATAGGCAAAACTTTAAAAGTCTTTTCGTCTGAAACTAGA
Source organism: Anodontia alba (assembly GCA_964016985.1). Taxonomy (NCBI): domain Eukaryota; kingdom Metazoa; phylum Mollusca; class Bivalvia; order Lucinida; family Lucinidae; genus Anodontia; species Anodontia alba. The sequence goes on from OZ024832.1 coordinate 48,869,584, forward strand.
AGGCCTAGGCCTTTGATATTTGGTGTGTAGCTTTATCTTGTAGACCTCTACCAAGATTGTTAAAATTGTAGCACTGGTGAAAAATGGCCCCGCCACAGGCGTCACTTCTTTTACACAGACTCATATAGAGAAAACTCTTCAAACGTTTTCTCTTCAGAAACCACTGGGCCAAACAAAGTTAAATTTCATATGCATCCTCAATGGATAGGAAGAACGGAAGCTTATTCGCCGCATCTAGGTGACATGACCCAGGTGGCCTCCATGCCCATATATGGTAAAAACTAAAAAAAAAACTTCTTCTCAGGAACCATAGGACCAATGGCCCTAGGGCTTAGTATGCACCATATGGGACATGGGCCCAATAAAATTTGAAAAAATTATAACCTTTGGTTGAACTTGAACTTTTTTACGGATATTTGTTTTTTACTTAGACTCCTATAGACAAAACTTTAAAAATCTTCTTGTCTGAAACTAGAAAGCCTAGGCTTTTGATATTTGAAATGTAGCTTTATCTTGTGGATCTCTAACAAGATTATTCAGACTATAGCTCTGAAGTTAAAATGGCCCCACGCCATGAGTCACATGTTTTATATAGACTCGTACTGGGAAAACTTTGTTAATCTTCTCTGAAACTAGAAGGTCTAGGCCTTTGATATTTGATATGTAACTTCATCTCTTCTAACAAGATTATTCAAATTATAGCCATTGGGTCAAAAATGGCCCTGCCCCGGGGCTCATTTGTTTTACATAGACTCATATAGGGAAAACATTTAGAAATGTTGTTGTCTGATACTAGAAGGCCCATACCTTTTGGTATGTAGCTTCATCTAGTAGGCCTTTACCAAGATTGTACAAATTATAGCACTGAGATAAAAAAAAAATGGGCTCATTTATTTTACACAGATATAGGGGAACACTTTAAACAAATTCTTGTCTGATACCAGAAGGCCCAGGCCATGGTATTTGGCATGTAGTTTCAGCAAGAGGGCCTTTACCAAGACTGTTTAAATTATGACCCTGGGGTCAAAATGGTTCCATCTCAGAGGTCACTTGTTTTACTTTTTGTACGTTTGTTCGATTTGCGCTTGTTTGGTTTTGTCTGTTTCCTCTTCCTTTTGGTGTCTTGGAAGGGCTGCGGTTTGTGATTGTGGCACTCCCTGGACTTTTCTCTTACCTTTTTGTTTTAGACTCGTACGGGGGAAAAATATTAAAAATCTTCTTGTGTGAAACTAGAAGGCCTAAGCCTTTGACATTTGGTACTTATTTTTACGTAGTGGACTTTTATCGAGATTGTGCAGATTGTAGCCCTGGGTCAAAAATGGCCTCGCCCAGGGGTCACTTGTTTTACATAGACTCGTATGGGGAAAATAAAAATTTTCTTGTGTGAAACCAGAAGGCACAGGCCTTTGATATTTGGTATGTCATTTTATCAAAGCCATTATGTGAAAATTCTGTTTTGCCAAATTAAGTAAAGCTAAATACCATACCAAGTTATTGTAGGATAAAGAGATATATAGTTTTTCAAACTGTACTGGCTACCATACGTATATGTTCCATTCTTTAAAAATGTTACCATAAGCTTGCTCAGATCAAATAGTCTCAGGTGAGCTACAGGACCATTGGTCCTCTGGTTTGTATATGTGAAGCCTTGATGTTGCATGATACAAACCCCATTGTATAGCAACTCGAAGCTAATTGCAAATTGGCGAAATACATGCATTTTGCATGGTATTGTTTTAGATTTTTGCCCAGCAACTGTAAGTCATATTAAGTGTATAGTAAACACACCCGACTTGCAATTAATTAGTGTGCACAGTTCATGTCTAAATTCTTGTCTTGTTTTGTTTCATAATTTTTCAGTCTTTTGTTGTTGTTTTCTTTCTCAGAGAAAAAAATATGTTTTACTACGATGTTGTGAAGTTTTGTACCAGCCTGACAATAGAACAGGTTTTCCTAAATTTCGGACACCATGTTTTCACCGTGCTCACATGTGGTACTTGTTGCACTGCTCACTGTTCAGTAAATATTGAAATTCCTTCAAGGTGGTATGCTGTGCTGTACTCCGGCAATCTGACCACGGTAAGTCATATATATGATAGATCAGGCAAATAATTTATAATATATAATAATGTATAATTTATGTTGGCATTACATGTATTAATTGAATTATATAAACTATGCAAAATTAAATTAAAACACGTGACGCCAACATTTACTTTATGTATCTCATTCCGGGTATATTTTATACCCTCTCTCTCCCCCTCTCTCTCCTTTCTCTCTCTCTCTCTCTCTCTGTTATAGAAAGCACGTTGCTCTGCTCATCTTTGCCAGAACTGAAAATTAAAATCAGCTTTACTTGATTTTGAAACGCTTTCGATGCGATTCACGTGTCGTTCTGTAAGGTTCTGGCATGGCATTATTCCAGACTTGATCAGCCATGTCAACCTTGGTGGGTTCTGTAGCTCTTGATCAGCTAAAGTAGCCTAGTCAGTTCTGTAGACCCTGATTAGCCATGTTAATCATAATCTAACCTGTGGATCTAGGTTGGTTAAGTAGAACCTTGTCGGCCTGCAGTTGTGTGAGCAGTGTAATTGGATAGAATGATGGTTGACTCAGAGCAAGCGGAGTACATGTATATAACGAAGAAAGTGATATTATTGTACATTTTTACGTGATGTGTACTTGCAATTCACTGTTGAATGTATTAATATCGAAATTTCTAGAACATGATAAGATTTTCAGGTCCCGCTTTTGACGCCTTAATCGCTTTGACGTAGTATTTGACGTTTGTCATCGCTACACAACATTTCATCGTCGAAGACCACTTGGTCGAATACGATTTTCAATGATTACCAATTTGGCCGAAAAAAAACACTTATTTTGTATTTGATAAGTACGATATTTCGTCGAAATATGTGTTATTATCATTATTACTATTATTATTATTATTGTTTGTTTCTTGCATATACGACGTTTTGTGGCAATTACGTTTTTTTTGCCAGAAAGTTCTTACAGTCTTGATTTCTATACACCAATATTTGAAAGAGTTGGAGCTGCTGCCCTTAGAAAGCTTGTCTACCACTCTGTCGTTACAAGTAACAGAAAGGCCAAGGTACTAAAAGGTATAGCCAACAGCATCATATGTGTCTTCGAGCATGCACAAAATGCATAAATTCATATTCATCTCACGCATGCTCAAAGTGGTATCCAGGCATTTGGCCTCCATTGATATATTCTAGTATCCATTGATACTTTCAGCGGAAAGCAAAGACCCTAATCAGATTGCGCGGATGCGCAGGCTGATCTAGGCCTGCGCAGTCCGCACATGCTCGAAGATACATTGTCGCCTGGCGCGGTCCATATATTACTGAAATTGAGGGAATCGCTACGATGTTCAGTAATGAAATTTGAATTGTTCTGTTCTGCGCACAGTCATATTTTGAGTCACTTTCGTTAGTTTTTCGACTAAAATTCGATGAAATTACGCCGAAATCTTGTTCGACGAATTGTCTTTCGACGTTATGTAGACATTTAAAGAAATGGTTTTTGACGAAACGTCATAGACGCGTTTGTGATGTGCTACATTCGTCGAGTCACTGTAAATCAATCTGTATAGGTTGTCTTTGTCTAAATCATAATTACATCATAACGTGATGAATATATTCATAGATTTCTAAAGAACAACGTATCAGTAAGGAAGAAAAACAAACATCTAAATTAAGTAGTTATTCACTCTTGGAACAACATATGAGTTAACAATAAAGAAATCGATCTTCAGTTTGAACCACGGAGCAAAACTAATCGACAAATTTGCGGCAACATTGGAACGTTTTTTTCTCTTTATCTTTTCTCTAATATAATCCTATATCTTTATGTATATATTTTTAAACTATTTGTTTAATTCGATGAAGTAGTGTTTTTATTTTTTAATTGCTTGTGATCACTTTAAATAGAAAGGAAGGCAATGATCAGCCATCGATACAATAACCTAACACCTTCCGTTCCAAGACACCAAAGGGAAAGAAGGACGCACTTAAAGCAACGGCACCACAATCAAAACACTACAATCACAAAGCCAAAATGACAGTTTCTTTCCCAAAAATTGGCCAAACGGCTATCCAAAATAAAAATTTCACCAGGAAATACATGCAAAGACATACGGTGATAGAAACAGTAAACTACAGCAGAAGCACCGCCTGGGAACGGTCAGTAAAATATTACTTGGGATGGGAGGTGGGTGGGGGTTTAAATCGATTTTACATGGTCACAACCCTCGCTCTTAGTTCTGCCGTGGCATACACAAGACGTTTGTTCAGTCCGCGTGAAGGTTTCCTAACTCACCAGTACAACATCTCCGTGAACATAAAAATCAAACGAATACAGCGATGAAACAACGATGAAGACTCGACAGCAAGAAATAACTGAAATACTGAAACAAAAGAAAGTCAACAGTTGGACTCCGGTGGGCCCGACCAGAGCCAGAGCATCAGGCACCAACCGACTTACTTAAAAGTCTTCAGGCCGAAGCCGTCATAGAGTCTGAGGCCCGACCCGCCTGCGTGCAACCAAAGAGAGAAGCAAAGTTATTAACCGTGACTTGGTTAACTACCATGCATGCAGTCTGTTGTATTATATTTATTTTGTACCCAATCTTTATATATGGAAGACAGATTTTACTGAATTGAGTGCAAAAATCATTGCAAGCGTATATTTTTTTCTGAATTTATATACTAAGTTACCATAAAAATCAGGTTCCGACAGGCCGTGTTGCAAAAGTTAAGTCCAACACTGAATATGGAAACTAAATCGCAATTTAGAAAAGACTTTGCGGAGTTTATGGTCCTGATTTAGAAGTTTAGCAGTTAAAAATTTATTTCGAGTGTTGAAATCAGTAACATGACTATATTAGACACTCTGGCGAACCGATGTAAACACCGTAGGGTGCTCGACGAGTATAAATCTGTTGTCACCGGCCTTTTGCTCGAATGCTCCATTTCTGGTTATAAATATCTTATGATTTAATCGCTTCTAGATTTATTACATTTGGGATAACTTTAGTTTAAATATATTTTATTTCAACACTTTGACATACATATAACACATTCAAAAGGATAAGAACAAAATCAGTCTGCTTGTTTGGTTCCTCTCCCTATGATAACTTTGATCTTGATAGTGTTCTGTGTTAATCTTCCTGTCATGGATGGCGACGTCCCTTCGCACTGCATCCTCTGGGGTATACATTTCTCAACTTATTCGTTTCACTAGAACATCTAGTCATTGACTAACAATCGGAGTAAATTTTTAGCGTTTATATCTATCGGGAATGGTTTAGTTTTTCAGGAGTATATAAACGGCGCCCCTTCCTGCCTGTGCAACAAGTGGCTCTTGTACCCCATGGTGACATAATGTTGAAATTCCACAAAATGTATCATTCTTTTACAAAAATGTTGAACTGTGCTTCCTGCTGAAGTCTGCTAGGAGCTCATGGCATGCATCGGAGATCAGGCCCTTATATAGTAGTCGAACGGCAATCGGCTGGACGCCTGCGGCGACCGACCGACCAAACCCGGATTCCCGTTCGGTCGGCGACCGGACGTTGGCCGATTACTGCCCGATTATTTGATTTATCGGTGACCATCCTCCGACCACTGGGTATCAGCCGAGATATGCGCGATTCATGGACATCCATTCCGACGGCGGTACGAGCTCTGCTCTAGACTTTCATTTGAAGTCCTAGCGACCTAGGTGAGAATTTTAAGCACGAGTTACAATTTTCTCCGGGTCCAGGAGGACCACGACCGATGCCCAAACACGGAACGCCGGCTGGATTCCAGCCCGATTTCACCCAAAATCAGTCGCCAACTAGTAGGGCAGAGTTCGAATGTGATGTTTTGACCGTGGCATAAGGGAAGCAACTCCTACTCTTTCAAAAAGGGACTATAAAAATCAAGACTATAAGAACTTTCCGGCGATCAAACGTCGTACATGAGAAAAAAAAAAACATTTGGGCGAAATTTCATACTTTCCAAAACCAAAGTCATTTTCGACGAAACGTCGTATTCGACGAAAATGGTATTCGACCAAGAGGTTTTCGACAGGATGCACCAATTCGAAGCTATCGGGGGGAAATTCATTTTAAACTTTATACATAGCTTCTGTATACTTTGGATACTATTTGAAACAATGCTTTGATACCCTTGGCCTCCGGGTCAATGTAAGCAGTGTTGCAAACTTCATTACTGCTTATGAAGAGTCTCAATAAAACCGAGACTCCCATTTTCTTATCTGTAGTGTGTTCTTTGTTTCCAAAGGCAATCTTTTTGACGTTTACTTTACTAAGTGCATGAGCAAAGCACTTTCCTAACTGTATTTTCTAAACTACTATAAAGGTATTTACTTTAAACCCTATGCATATTTTCCTTACTGAGAACATTATTTCATAGGTATTTCGTGTCATTTCCTGGCATCTTCACTTATATTGGCCACAAGGTCAAGGTCACAGATGAATCTGCAGAATGATGGCAACAAAATTCATTTCAACACAGTTTTGAATTGGAACTGATATACTTAATGTTCAGCCCGCTTTCAGCGTGTGTGTGTTGTGTGTGTGTCCTTTATGTGTTCATTTGTCTGTTTGTGGGCATATATGCAACAGACTCCATACATTACTTTATATAGGAATGCGTTCCTCTAAATTTTATCAATGCATGTACCCCGTGCCCTTGAACATTTGCCTAAATAGCAGGTCTGTACTATTTCTGTGGAAATCTACAAATAAAAAAGAAAAGTGGTCACACTTGTATCATGCTTCTAATAAATAGTTCGACATCATTTACTATTGAAATTACTTATACTTGACCATGGGGCTTTGATAACTTACCTGAGGGTCACTGATGAGGCCTACGTGGTCGAGCCAAGCTCGTCAGTCTGGTCCAATGAATTTTGACATCAGCTGTTTTCATTTGTGTATTTGTGTGTGTGGTGGGGCGCGGGGGGGGGGGGGCGGGGAGGGGGAGGCGTGCGTGCGTGCGTGCTTGCGTCTGTGTGTATGCAGTGCTCTCAAATGTCATTTAAGATATGGGAATATTGACCAGTTGTTTAATACATGCATAACTTTAATTAGTGCTAGCCACTTAAAACTTGATCAGTGCGTGTCCTTCGTTGTCGCAAATATCCTACGAAAATAGATTATTACTTTGTTGTAATTAGGGTGTTTTTTTGTGTGTCTTAATATATCTTTATCCTCGAATGTATAATAATAACCTGATCGACTTTCACAAAATTAGGTCTCTCGACCTTTACTGACGAATCGACGCCTGTTCAGAACCTTTGTGTAATATTCTATTTTAGGGGTCCGTACACCATATATTCCTTGAACGTCACAAGCCCATGAATCCAATTACTCAAGATCGCCTGCATCAATAGTTGGTCTCTGATCTACGTCAGACAAAAGCGTATTTAATCTATCAAATTACTTATAAAACGACACTTTATATTTTAAGAATGTACAAAAAGGTTATGTTTAATATTATTTAGGTGCTACTTAATATCATTAGTAAGAAGATTAAATACCTTTTAACAACATTCAGCCGTCATTTATTGAAATTCTTAAAGAAATGGCATTTGAGAGCAATGAACACACACAAAACTAAGACTAGGTAGAATGTCGACTTTTCCAGATCAGACTAGCTTGCTTTGGCCAACAAGGCCTCATCAGTGGCACTAATAAATTTCCTAAAACCCCGAAACAGATTCAATGATCACTACGAACCAGGGCCCAGTTGTTCAAAGCTAACGATGTCGTTAGTTAACGATTCGTTAAAATTTAAATCAAGTGATACGCAAATATGCTGAATGTTTTTGCTGAAAAAAATGTGAGTAGCGCAAAAGCTACTTACATTTTTTTAGCAAAAAATATCAGAATATTGTATATTGAATCTGCTAAAACAATTAACGAAATGACCCTTAACGAGTTCGTTAAGATAACGACATTTTGAACAACTGGGCCCAGACAATCATTTATTGATATCAAACTCAGGTATAAAGCTGATATAACTGTTGTCAACAACCTGATTTTCTTTTAGATATTGATATCCTAAAACTTTATAAACATCACTACATTCAGTATCTACTATCTCTAGCACTGCTGCATTAAGTAGTTTCCTCCAGTCAAATGCCGTATTAATTACAGTAGGCCAACCTGGTTTTCTGTCCAAACCTATAAACTTATATAAATCTCCTGCCACTAAATTTTTATTATAATGAACAAGATCTTCGTATCTAACGAATCTAACTCTGTTTGGAAACTGCTTCTTAAGACGCTTGCCTGCTTTATAATCGTTTAACATTTTATCGCATAACGAACGCGCATTTGCGACGACAGAATGATAACTACTAGTCTCTGCTTTTAGAGGGTACCACTTTGTTTTTACAAGCCTTGAACAAATTATACTCCTAGGGTCTCTGAACAGTTGTATTACTTTGAGAGACGTGTCCTCTTCTAGAAGTGATTTGGAAGCGTCAAGGCGAAGCCGGAGAACCTTTGTGATACGAATTTTACTCTCTGAACAAGCTCGAGTTATTTCTGGGATGCAAGCCAGTTTTCCTCTTTTTCCTTTGCAATTTCTGTATGCCTCCCAAGAGGAACCTGTGGATGAGAATTGCTTACAAAGTATAACCCGTTAATTCTCAGACAGCTTTTCTGAATTCTTCCTTCGCGCAAAAATATAAATGAAGAAAAAGGCCGCAATCTCGAAGCACGACAATAAGACACTAGATCAGACACCATAATCTGCATTTTTTTATTATTGTTATTATTTTTGTGCGTCAATAATAAGAAAAAATATATATATATTGTGGTGATTGGTCAAAGACTGCATTGTCTGCAAATAGAATATAAAATATTAACCTTGGAAACAAATATATACATAAAAAAGATGCTCGGAGTCTCTGTTTTATGGAGACTCTTCACGTGACAACAAAGTAGTTTACAGAGCTGCATGTGCCCCTCATCACTGTCTAAAGCGAACTCGATTTTGCAAGATACAGATACAGGGAACCCTTATTACAACGACAGCATTTGTTCCAAACGACGTTGCCATTAAAATGAATTGCTGTTGTACAGAATAATTAATGAGCAGATTGATATGTAACAAAAGTCGCGATTTGTTCTGATTTCCTCATAGAACATATGTTTTGGATATTTGTTAGAATCGCCTCATTGAGGCGATTCTAACAAATATCCAAAACATATGTTTCTTTAAGGTATTGAATACAATATACTTGCATAATTTGTGACTAATTGTTTCCTCTTAACCAAAAGTTTCATGACAGTCAAACTGTCATTATAACGAATTTTGTCGTTGTATCGAGTGTCGGTATACAGAAGGTTGTCTGTTGGCTCAGTGATCCCAAAGAAAGCACAAATAATAACTGCACACCGATGAAGTACGGGGAGACTTTTTAATGCCGATGGCAGTGAAATCAAATAAAATTTATGAAGTTTCCTTTGAGACCAAAGAATAGATAAACGAACGAAGTATGTATCTCGGTTTTATAGAGATTTTTTGTATGACAGCAATGTATTTTGCAGGGCTACATACTCACCCCAGAACCGGCTTAAGCGGAATTCAGAGCTCTGTTTGTCAGAATGCTTAGCATCAATTTGAGAATACAGTCGACTCTCGTTATCTCGAATTTTAAGGGACTCTCTGAAATACTTCGAGATATCCGTACCTCGACATATCAGATTTGCAGAATTGAGGAAAAAATAATTCAAACAACCACATTTAAGAAATTTATGTGTAATTGGACTCTTGATGTTAGAGATATAGTGAAAATATTGTGTAAAAGAGGAGAAATTGCTCCTTAGGAGCAATTTCTCCTCTTTTCACAATATTTTTCACCTGTTCTTAGATTTTCATGTTTAGGCAGGGACCAGATTATCGCTTCGAGATAAGCGATTATTCGAGATAAGCGAGTTCGAGATAACGAGAGTCAATTGTAATAACTGCACACCGATGAAGTACGGGGAGACTTTTTAATGCCAATGGCAGTGAAATCAAATAAAATGTATAAAGTTTGCCTTTGAGACCAAAGAATAAATAATAAAAAAAAAAAAACGAAGTATGTATCTCGGTTTTATAGAGATTTTTTGTATGACAGCAATGTATTTTGCAGGGCTGCTTACTTACCCCAGAACCGGCTTAAGCGGAATTCAGAACTCTATTTGTCAGAATGCTTAGCATCAATTTGAGAATACAGTCGACTCTCGTTATCTCGAATTCTAAGGGACTCTCTGAAATACTTCGAGATATCCGTACCTCGACATATCAGATTTGCAGAATTGAGGAAAAAATAATTCAAACAACCACATTTAACAAATTTATATGTAATTGGACTCTTGAAGTTAGAGATATAGTGAAAATGTTGTGAAAAAAAGAGGAGCAATTTCTCCTCTTTTTCACAATATTTTTCACCTGTCCTTAGATTTTCATATTTAGGCAGAGACAAGATTTTCACTTCGAGATAAGCGGTTATTCGAGACAAGCGAGGTCGAGATAACGATTACGAGAGTCAACTGTATTTTAACTTTAGTGTTGTGGAACAAACACGGGCATCATATGATAATTGAACAAAGTTTATATTACTTCAAAACACGTATGCCCGGTGAGCACATGATGTAGGGATCCTTTGAAAATACAGGACAAATTAATGAAAGAAAATCGCAGATTCGGTTTGGTTGAATCTGCTCATCAGGAATAATGAAAAAAAAAATACAATGTTCCCTCGCACCCTTAGTAGCTATGTGCGAAACTATATGTTCACATATAATGTACGCATTGAAAAAAAAAAATAAGTGAAGATACCCAGGAAAAAGCCACAATCACGAAGCACGGCCATACCGAGGCACCGAAAGATGGAAAGATGCGGAACAAAATACAGTTGAGTCTCGTTATCTCGAACTCGCTTATCTCGAATAACCGCTTATCTCGAAGCGATAATCTGGTCACTGCTTAAACATGAAAATCTAACAACAGGTAACAAAATATTGTGGAAAAGAGGAGAAATTTTCTCCTCTTTTCCACAATATTTTCAATATATCTCTAACTTCAGGAGTCAAATTACATATAGATTTGTTAAATGTTGCTGTTCGATTCATTTTTTTTCCTAAATTCTGCGAATCTGATATGTCGATGTACGGATATGTCGAAGTATTTCAGAGAGTCCCTTAGAATTCGAGATAACGAGAGTCGACTGTAATGACAAAACAAACGGATGCTTCTTTAACCGAACGCTTATTTCAAAGACCACGAAAGCATCAGTACCTGAGAGGTTATCCGTTATTCCATCTTGAATGACATCATGCATAGTTTCATTGAAGTGACAATTGTATATATCGTGCAAGAAACGATGACACGTCTTCAGTGGGGTCTCAGATGTGGACGCCCTAAAATATTATGATGACATTACTAATTGCATACAGAGACATTCGCAGAAAAATAATAGTCAGTTTGTGATGATAACAAGAAGATAAGATGGCAACAAGACGGCTTATTTGGTGATTGCTAATAACAGTATCATAATAGTATCCCAGTCAGCATTCTACGTAAATCTATATCGGGCCGTCATCGGCCCGTCAGGGTAGCTGACGGGCCGATGACGGCCCGATGTAGATTTACGTAGAATGCTAGCTGGGATCATGTCCGAACAACGTAGTTGCTGAGGATATTTAAAACGATACAAGCCGCAACGTCAAAAAACGTAACCGGACATGTGCCTCCAGCGATAATTCAGATGCCTGAGCATTCGCACAGTCTGATTCTCGAGGTCTGATCGCATGTTCAGTGGGTGCAGTTTGGATAATCAAGGATACAAACCGTTATCATGGGGACAACGGAGACTCTAATTCAGACTGCGCAGATGCGCAGGCTGATTTGAATCTTTGTTGGGCGCACGTCAAAAGGTACGTTTTCTCATGTTGCTGCTCATTTGACAGTGGACATGCTTGAATGGACATTACTCTAATCTTACCTGAGAATTCCCAATATGTTATACATTTCGTGTATCAAATTATAGACATTGAACAGGAGCCTTAGCTTTTATATATTATTAATTTAGTATTTGTGCTATTGTATTAAGTAAATTTTGAGAAGGGATCCTTTGAAAGCCACTGAAGAATTCGAAAATAGCAGACTCGGTTACACTGAATTTTCACATGGGCAGTAATGTAATCTGAAAGAATGCTCACACCTCCTAGCGTAAAATAACGTATGCCTTTTTCATATAGTTGGATTTTTGTTTTATCGCATGATTCAAAGGGGTCATTTAAATATATGTTTGAGCTGTAATATATAAGTGATATATGGTCTTTAACATTGTTGTCACGTGCTTAAATTGTGTAATTCAGACACATTTAGAAACTTTAAATTAACTAATAATTGATCATTTACATATATGTATTTCCGTAAGATCTTCTTTTCAAATTAAGAGGAGGGACAATCTAAACACACACGCGCGCGTGCGCGCGCAGGCACGTTATAGTAGCACAAATTAGTAGTAGTAGTAGTAGTAGTAGTAGCGGCAATGATAATTCAATAACATGGTACATGTAGTTTTCCACAGTTGCCACCACTGAAATTCTAAATTCAATTTTGTTGTAACAACGAGATAGCCAACCTCGTAACACAATTCTGTTAATAACAACGATCTGGCTAAATTATACTATTCTGGTCAACAAGTGTTTGGATAAGTCACGTTGTAAACCAAAGACAGAAAATAATACATACGTTATGTAACTGCGAATGTCTTTCAGATCGACCGTCGAGCTGTTCGAGTTGCTGAAAAAAGTAATATATATTCGTCAGTGTTGAAAAATTCCTACTCATTCTTACTTAAAATGAGGCAAAGGACGGACGAATAATTTCTACATTTAGTAAGAATAGCATGCAGACTGATGCATTCGGTCTTCACTATTTGAAACTCACCCAGGAGTATTTTAGACACATCAACGGATGGTTTAATGGACTTGTTTAAATTTTAGAAGAATATGGGAAGGAATTGTGGCGTCCGGATACTTAGCGTAAATATAGTACCTGCATTTTGGCTGTAGGGTATCACAGAGCTGGCCATCACCTGTGTAAAATCCCCACTTAGAAAATCTCCAAAGTGGCTCATACACGTAGAATGTTGAGGGCTGACCAACAAGTAAATCGGTGGCGAATGAAGAGCCTCCTCTCATGTAAGCATTCACTAAAATATGAATATCTTTCCCTGGTTTGACAGTCATTACTCTTATAACTGAAACAGAAAGAAAAGATGTACACTATCACTATTAATGTTCAGAAAGTACGTATTTACCCAACCTTTTTTGGTAATTTAACTCAACACTATACTTGTTCTAAACTTTGAACGTCCATATTTTACTACCTGGCCCAGAGATTATTAAACTTTTTTCATGCTACTCAGCTGAGCATGAAATTTGTCCTGCTTATAAATCTCAAATTATTTTCAATTGCAGTTTTTTCTTGCTACATTGTAAATATAGCTGAACATGAAATTTTCTCTGCTAATAAATATGAAAATGTCAATAATGGTTGGCATTTTCATATTTATTAGCAGAGAAAATTTCATGCTCAGCTGAGTTGAGCATGAAAACAGATTTATAACCTCGGGACCTGATGTATCTAAAATAATATTAAAAACGTCCAGGAATAACCACAATCGCAGAACATTGCCTACCAATGACACCAAAAGGAAGAGCAAACATATGATGACAGACAGTATAAAGGCCACAGACAACAGAAAAGCAAAGCAACCAGCTACCTTTTGTCCAACAAGGTGATCACAAGGCTAGATAGGAGCCTCTAAACACAACAATAAGACAGCGAAGAGCCTCTAAACACAACAATAAGACAGCGAACAGGACACAATACGAAACACACCCCACCACGAAAACATGCCTATATAATTTTGACCCCCTTAAACCCTACTTTTATGCAGGAAAAACTGGGTTTTAAAGGGGTATACATTATTTTTCTAATTTCTGCTAAAAAACATAGATTGTGGGTACTCGCCGAGGCGGTTCTAACGAGTACCCACAATCTATGTTTTGAGAAGAAATGTGTAAGATATCAGGACTTCTTTCTGAAAACTTTCATTTTTTTTTGGCGGTGAAATTTTCAATATATTTGAAAAGGGGTGTTTTCGTAATGCCACATCGAACAGTCACAAGGCCACACAAAGAACAAATAACACCCGAATCATCGCCTTACTGGCCTTAGAACGGTCAGTAATGAAAGGGATGAATTGATTTACAGGTCGTACCAACTATTCACCCTAGTTTCAAATGTTGTATAAATAAATGAATAAATAAATAAATAAATAAACAGAGGCAGCTATTGAAGTGAGGTTATCGCAATGCTAGCAGCAGCTCAAGAAAACATGACGCACGATAACAAAACAGAAAGCAAAGTGGGTAGCCATACAACGGTGGGTGACCAGAATACAAACATCATTCCCCGTACTTCAACATATTGCAGATTATATTTTATTTTCATTTGCTTTTGGGAACATTGAGCCCATTTTCGTTACTTTGAAAATCGAATACCGCTGAAGCCGTTGCTAGGGGCGTATGCAGCCTCGCAAACTACATTGTTGCATATGAAGAAAATAAAACCGAGTCTCCGATTTTCGTTCTCTTGTGTGTTCTTTGTTTCCAAAGGCAACCTTTTAGATTTTTATATTAACAGACAGCTTAAACGGTCATTTGTAAAAACTACCGGGGATTTAAATCGAGTTGATATCAAATCTTCACTCTTGGTTCAAATGTTGTAAAATTACAAAATATCTGTTCGAGTTGTATAGAGGCTCCTTAATTCAATCAGTGAATCAGCACAGAAAAAAACAAAACAAAAAAAAAAAAACAAAAAAAAAAAAAAAAAAAAAAAAAAAAAAAAAAACGTGCAACTCCCGAAATGGGGTTTATGCTTACAAAGGATCACAAAATATAAATAACAGTGAAGTACACGGCTGTCACACGGCACTAACTTCAGCTCAAGTGAAGATAAAAAAAAAAAAAAAAATTAAATAGCCTTGGATCAAGTCTTCAGTCAGAGAGAAAGAATTTTGTGACTTGCGAATGTGATTCGTGGTTAAATAGGTGAAATAGATTAAGCAAACTATATTGCAGTCATTTGAAGAGTCAATAAAGCCGAGAATCCGACTTTCGCTGCTTTATGCGTTCTTTGTACCCAATGGCAACCTTTATAAATTTCGTTTCCAGAAGCAACCTTTATATAATAATGAGCCAGCGCATGGCAAAACCTACAAATTGGCATGTGAGCCCAGCGAAGACTCAGATGAGACTGGGCATCGGCCGTGTCTGACCATAATCTTCGCTGTCCGCACGAAGAAAGCTTGGTTATTTAACTTACCATTGAGTGCACAGCGAAGTCTCTGATCAGACTTGGGGGATGTCCAGGCTGATCTGAATCTTAGCTGGGCGCACAAGCCTTTTTGTTGGTTTTGTCATACGCTGGTTCAATTTTATTTGATTTCACTGCAGCTGGTGTTAAATGCCGTGCGGCGGTCGCAAAAGTCTCCCTATACTATACCTTATGGTTGCTAGCTGCAGGGCTTTCATTTCGAAAACAAGCCTATTCAAATACATGTATACTGAAAATTTTGCCACCAAAAAATGAAAATTTTCAGATAAAAATTCTCACTTTTCATATTTCTGCTCAAAAAAACATAGATTGTCGGTACTCGTTAGAACCGCCTCGACGAGGCGGTTCAAATGAATACCAGTAATTTATGTTTTTGAGCAGAAATAAGAAAAATAACGTATATCCCTGTAAAACCCAGTTTTACTATATAAAAGTGGGACTTAAGGGGGTCAAAATTATATAGGTATGTTTTCGTGATGTCTCGCGTTTTGTTCTGTTCGTCTATTTTTTGTGTTTGGTGGGTCCTGTCTAGCTAGGGAAGAGGGAGCTTACTGCTTTGCGTTTCTGTGATTTGTGGCTTGTGTACTGTCTGTTTGGTTTGCTGTCTCTGACTATTGGTGTCAGGCACTGTTCTCGGTGTTCTGTGGCTCTTCCTGACAACTTCAATACTACAGTAAAACCTGTGCAAGAGAGTCACCTTCGAGACTGACGTTAAATAGTGGTTGATGTGGAAAAAGTTGTCTGTCTTATTAGCAAAATTACATGACATGTACCTTTATAAGACAACCACCTTTCCACATCAACCACTAAAGTCAGTTTCAAATGTGGCTGTCTTACACAGCTTTTACTGTAGTATTGTACTTTTACTTTCCTTGGTATCATAGAGCTTGGTATTCTGGCATCTTGAAAAGTAGTTCGCTTTGAGCACGTGCTAAGGACGTATGCAGCCCGACAAACTACATTGCTGTCATATGAAGAGGCTTAATAGAGCCGTGACTTCCTTTTGCGCTCCTTTTTGTGAACTTTGCTTCTAAGGATAACCTTCACTGATTATATTTAACTCCACTGTAACTGGCTTTTTTTAAATTGTTTACAAGAAAAAAAAATCTTGTCTTTGTATACTGTAAGTAAAACGAAATATATGTTAGGAATATACATAAGTTTTCGCATAAAATTGTATTTGTATATATTGTTTACAAAAAACAAAACAAAACAAAAAAAAAAACAACAGTCAAACACACACACACACACACACACACACACAAAAAAAAACAAAAAAAAAAACAAAAAAAAAAACAAAAAAAAAAAAAAAACATTATCGTGTCTTTGTATACTGTAAGTAAAACGAATTGTATGTTAGGGATATACATAAGTGATCGCATAAATTTGTAATTTACATGACCTTGGCTGACAGTCATTACTAAATAATTAGTTAAAGAACACGTATGACAATATGCTTGGCCTTGACATGCGTTTAGTACATTTTTATAACCTATTTTGAGTTAACTCTTTCGGCGTCAAATTTCAGACTACATTTGTCATCTTTTTTTATAACAAACTATCGATTGGAAAGAAGTTAAGAAGTTAACATGTAAAGCAGAAAGACTGAATGTCAAACAGCGTAGATCCTGACGATACGACTCATTATGAGTCGTCTCATCTGGATCTACGCTGTTTGCAAAAGCTTGTCATTATGGCCAATGGCAATGAAAATCAAAACCTAAGACCTAGCATACAAAAGAGAAGAGGTATTGTATGTGGGAAAGCAAACAGTGAGTTAGTTCACAAAAATTGTCGAAGAAATGGCGAAACTACCAAAATTTTGAGTTAGCGCACGAAAAAAACCTACAATAAGACTTGCAAGAACATTGAGGACTCAGATCAGCCTGCGCATCCACGCAGTCTGATCAGAGTATCCGCTGATTGTGTGTGCCTTCTACAGCCTCCAGGCTATCCAAAGAGGGAGAAATGAGAGTCCTTGCCACATTGGGTGGATGCATGGGTATGTCTGAATCTTTGCTGGTCACACAGGTCTTACTGTAGGTTTTGTCGTGCGCTGGCTCATTTATGAATCTAGTCCCAATCGAGGCGGTTCTGTCCTGTCACGTTTTGCGAAGTGCGCATACCCAGATCAGGCTGTATGTGCAGTCTCAGCCGATCATGTGTAGACCATTTTCAAAGCTAAAATGTTCACATTTTGTTTGGAGTGATTGTATATGCCTTAATCAAACAAAATGTATTTGAAAAGACAGTTGCTTCACGTGACTGTTCGAATTTACTTACCATAACCAATTAGATGTACAAAACTGAGTAGAATTATAAGCTTAATAAGTAGAGTTTTTTGTTTTCTTGAAAACATAATAGAATATATTGCTAGTTTGAAACGCTGAAACTTGACCATATAAAATCCCCAGTATAAATGTTCTTTGAACTTTCAACACATTTGTACAAGTGAGAAACGTTGACGGTCTTCTCTGTTTGTGGAAATGTCCATCAAAAACATTTGAATATAGTGGAACCTCAATAGCTCGAACACCTGTGGGACCATGTAAATTTGTTCGAGACAAAGATAGTTCGAGCCACTGAGGCTTAATCATAGCGTCAGGTCAGGAGGCAAATTGAGATAATTTAGGGATGTCTTTTCGATCTTCTGTACAGTTAGAGTACATTGAGTATACTCATTAGAATCACCTTGATAAGGCGATTCTAATGAGTACACACAATCTATATTTTCATGATAAAATAAGAAAATTTCCCTAAACTATCCATAAACATTTGCTTTCTTGGGCTATCGAGAGAAGTTCCTAGGGACTCAAAAACGAGTTCAAATTAGTCATAGGAAACGAGTCATCGGTGTTGGAGTCATTGAACTTCAACTGTAGTTAATCACAAAAATCAACTTTTAAACGGCCCTTCTTCAGTAGCTTTCCTTCAGGTTCCTGAAATGAAAAATGTGAACATGCTTGTATTTTAATCACACACAGGAGCGGATCTAGGATAATTTCTTGGGGTGTTCGATTTGATCAATGATTATCGTGCTTGCTCTACGTACTCGGAAAGACGGGCCTGAGTAAACAGTGTAGACCCAGATCAGACGCCGCAGAACGCAGCGTCTGATCAGGGTCTACAGTGTTTGCCACTCATCCAGCATTTTTACACACATCCGTAAGTAGTAAAATACTGCCGTACACAGCTCCAAACAAACTTGCGTTTAATTACTTTTTTTATTAAAATTACACCGCACAAAATTAAAAGAAACCTTCAGCTGTCAGTCTTTCCTGAGCTGTACTATCAAGTCTTTCCTGAGCTGTACTATCAAGTCTTTCCTGAGCTGTACTTTCTTGTATTTCTAAACACAGGCTTGACTTTTTGTTCGTTGAACGTTCAATCAATGGTATTCCGCCATTTTCTAGTCTAAGGCGTCATAGTGTTGAATATATATCAGATTATGTGAGTCAGAACACAGGCAGGAATTAAGGATTATAATAAATTCTCCAACATTGATTCAGAGATGAGATAAAAAAAAAAATCATTTCATTTTTTATCCAATTCAAATACGAGAGGCTCTGAAATTTTACAGTCTGTCAGGTGCCACATTTTATGATTGTATCAATACCATATATCAATTTATTAAACTTTCTTGGATAATAAAATGTCTATTTTGGGGGAATATGGAACATTTAACGCACCTGGTAATCTCGTAAGAGGTAACCGTTGGTTATGCACTCAAACTCTTTACGCGAACTTCCGGCCACCCAGATGTCAACAAACGGCCAGGTTCTCCTGATTTAATGATTTTTATTCAATTTCATGGACATATCAGACAATGCTATTCCTGACAACTTTCATTTCTGAGTCAGAAAAGATAGGCCCGATATTCCTGTTTTGACTTTTTTTCCAGTGCAAAATGAAGGTATTTTCAGCTGTCTTGGCTATGAAATGCTTATTTAACATATTAGTAAGTACTGCAACCTACGTCTACGACTGAAATACATAAGCTGCTAAACTTCCCAAGCATTAATTCCGGAGACTGAAATATTTGTGCGGAATATGACTTACGAGTCCGATTACCCCTTACGGGAGCATTAACCCTTACGAGAACAAGAAAGCCAACTGTCAGGAGACTTATATCCCTTATGGGCCCGGAACGCTAGCTATTATCAGAATGCCCCGCAGTTAAACTTTGTTCTGCTGAATAAATTAAGATGCCACGCCCACTTCTTATTTTCAGCCAATCAGATTACTACATCCAGACTATTGCTATAAATTCACATACTTAATGGCAAACAGTGCAGATCCAGATCAGTTGGCTTCTTCTACACTGTTTGCAAAGGCAGGTTGTATCCGGGCTCAGCAGGACAAAGGTTAAAAACGTGCAGATTTTAGACCAAACCAGTTTCAAACTATTCCATTTACATATAAACAATCAAACACCAAAGATTTTGCAGATGAGACAGCATGTGTCAAAAGGGTTTTGATATGGCACGTTTGCATATATTTGAAGCTCTCATTTGAGCAAATTCATGTAGAAGTTTTTTTGTTGTTTTTTTTTTTTTTTTGTTTGTTTTGTTTTGTTTTGTTTGTTTTTTCACTGCCATAAAAATCGCTTTGTGAAGTATAGGCTTTTGTGTGTGTTTAATATGAGCATTGGGCAATTTATAACAATGCTATACTATTACGTCCATTTGTATGGGATGAGGAAAGGGGACACAGATCAGGCCAGACAGGAATAAATAAAACAGAAAAGAAGAAATAAAGCAGAACATATTAAAAAAAAAAGTCTTGACATACCTATGCGAAACTCCACCATTGTAATAGCACATGTCACTCTCGATCTTTAAGTATGATATATACCTTCTGTATTTCAAGGACAGCATTGTAAAGAGGCATATACGCGCCCTTCCTATCAACCCCGTTCCCACTCCACATCTCTCTCTCTCTCTCTCTCTCTCTCTCTCTCTCTCTCTCTCTCAGATATGATGCGCAACCCAATAAGGAAGTGCTAATGACATATTCGAACAGTGAAGGTCCATATTTGCCTAAGCATTTGATGATCTGAAGTCCTTCATTGCCCTTTTATGGCATAAAGGCCTTTTGGGCGCTGCGCGTCATACCGTATTCGACCTAATTACCGTGGTGTGCGCTTAGGTGTTTTGAAATTACTGGAAACACTTGTAGTAAAACATCCACCTAATAAAGGCACACTTTCAAGTAAGATCAGTATTTGGTGATGCTTATGCGATATTTTGTCTGATTTCCTTTACAATACATATGTTGTCGGTGCTCATTTGAATTGCCTCAACTTGTTGAGGCAATTCAAATGAGTGCCAACATATGCTTTTATAAAGAAGTAAAGAAAAAGTACACGTGACTGCGAAAGTGATTGACTGTGCGCATATAGGGGTATGTGCGGTAATTAGGTCGAATACGGTATATTTAAATATATACGTGGTGGTAACTAGTTAAGGGGAACTCATACTCTTTCAAGGGTGACCACTATTTCAAAATTGTTCTCTCTCCTTTCTGAAAAGGGGTCTACTCTAAATGGAAAGAATTTGCTCCCTTTAGGAGCAAATTCTTTTCTTTTAGAATAGACCCCCTTTTCAGAAGGGGCTTGTGTGCAGGTAATCAAACAAAAAAAAAAAAAAAAACATAAAAGTTTTCTCCCTTGTAAACAAAATGGCTGAAAAATATCAAGTGTATCCAGAGCCCTTAATGCCTAATCCCAAATTCAAATACAAGCAGGATCAAGATGAATTCATTCATCTTTACTCTTTAGCTGCCTATATAATAAATATTTGATCAAATATTAGTTTTTTCAAATATTTATTTAGTATTATTTCTTTAAGATGACTGGTCTTTTTTAAACTTTACCACTCTCTGGGTTAATTCAGCCCTCTGGGTTAAGTCAATAAGTTGACAATATCCCCAGAAAACAGGTTTTGCCATTTCATGCAAATTGTCTCCCAGGAGACAATTTGCATGAAATGGCAAAACCTGTTTTCTGGGGAAAATAAGGAAAATATTTCAATAATTCATCTGCTGAAAATTCTGTCCAACATGCTAAGCATTTATATTAATTGTATAAAATCTATTTATATAATTGAATTGCAGGTGGCAATGGTTTCGGCACGATTCGCAAATATGACAAAGAGCTGTGTTTCACTGTAAATATACTTAACTTGAGAAACAAAGAGGGTAGCTCAAATTACAATATTTAAATCAACAGGTACACAAAGTTTAGACAAGACAACATCGGTAATGATCAGCTCTTATTATACTACTACTAGATTTAAAATCAAAGCACCAAAGTCACTGAAATGACGGACTTCTTGAGAAATTCATGAAAATCTTAACTTTAGTAAACTTTTAATAATCACTGCGTAGATCTATACATATATGCGTTTTATAGACCTTGCAAGACTGTTGACAGAAGCCAACCCTGACTCGAGGTACACCTTCAGTAGCAGATTTTTTTCTTAGTCCATTGCTTACATTTTCCTCATGCATATGTATTCGTCACTTAAACTAGGCATACTTTTCATTCCTGATTTTGCTCTTAAACATCAAATAATATGGTTTTGACTAAATCCATTTGTAAATGCTATCCGATTTTTTTTTTTTTTTTTTTTGTCTGAAGTACTTGCATCAGTAATGATCCTGGGCCGGAATTCTTTGTTGACGTTTGTTTAAATCTAGAATTAGCCATGATTACTCGTCTTTGTTAATCATTGTGATTAATTTGATTTTTATGTTTTCGCTTTGATGCATTGACTGAGTTGGGAGCCTTTTTGCGAACCGATTTTTTTTTATGTATTTCTATATTGAGAGTAGCATCGGGACCCAGGGTGAAGTTGGCTAGCTGTAAAAGTGCTTTAAACCCCCGGTAGTTTATTCTACTGACCGTTCTAAGGCGGTGGTCCCGGTGTTGGTCTTACTCTTTGTGGCTTTGTAGTTAATTCTGCGAGACGATTTGTTTTATGTCTTACCTTGTGTTATTTTGTTCTTGTGTTTTTCAGTCCTTTTAGCATTGCGATTACCTCGCTTGAGGAAGAGAGAACTAATCTTGGTGCTGCTTTTCGTGCGTTTGTTCGATTTGCTCTTGTTTGGTTTTGTCTGTTTCCGCTTCCTCTTGGTGTCTGGGAAGGGCTGCGGTTTGTGATGTTGGCACTCCCTGAACTTTTCTCTTACCTTTTTTTTTTAAATTATAATAATAATTCCACGCTTCAGTATCCTGTGGATCCAGGGAGTTCCTTGTATATAATGAGTACGCTAGTGCATCAAAAATATACCCTATCCGACGGGTCATCCACAGAAATCAAGCACAATACTGTTCCATAAAACTTGTTTTTAATAAGCTTGGTGGTGTAGTGGTCATGTCTCCTGACTCTGAAGGACTAAGCGCTGCCGTCGTTGCCGGCGTCGGTTCAAACCTCACTCATCCCAGTGGAATTTCTTATTTCTCACTATACACTTTTTTCTGATCTACTTGCATCAGTAATGATCCTGGGCCGGAATTCTTAGTTGAAGTTTGTTTAAATCTTAAACTATAATAATATTTCCAAACTTCAGTATCCTGTGGATCCATAGAGTTCCTTGTATATAATGCCCAGCCAGCATTCTTTATAAATCCATAGCGGGCCGTTATCAGCTACCCTGACGGGCTGATAACAGCCCGCTATAGATTAATAAAGAATGCTTACTGGGTGTATACGCTAGCGCACCAAAACTATACCCTATCCGACGGGGAGAGGGTGGGGGGGAAGGGTCAGCCAGAGAAATCAAGCATAATACTGTTCCGTGAGGATCTTTGGGACCATGGAAATGTGGTCTAGATATAGGTAGTTCGAGCCACAGTCAATCACAGCGCCAGATTAGGAGACAATGGGAATAATATATGGATGTCTTTTCGACTGTCTATAAATAATGGTATGTTGAATGTACTCATTAGAGCCGCCTCGATGAGGCGATTCTAATGATTACACACAACATACATTTTCATGATAAAATAGGAAAAATTCCTATAATATCCCTAACCATTTATTTTCTTCAGCTGTCAGAAGAATTTCCTAGGGACTCAAAAACGAATTAGCCAAGGTAAACTTGTCATTATATATATATATATATATATATATATATATATATATATATATATTGTGTGTGTGTGTGTGTGCGTGTGTGTGTGTGTGTCACATTGCATTACAAATCTTTCAGAAAAATAATCATGGCGTCTATTATGATTATTCCCGGGATCTTTCCTCACATGTAAAATCGTCTGTCTTTTTCCAATATTTCTTCCATTTTATCTACATTTTTCTACATTAGTAAATTAGTAATTTCTATTTATCGGCCAGAGCTGTGCTTCTTTTCATCTTCCATTCTTCCTTCCTTAAATGAAGCAACCCATCTAAAAACTGGTGTTTGTGAAAGTGCTTGCTCCCCACATACATTTTGTAATGTTTTAAAGATTTCAGAGGACCCTATTGGTAAGTGATACTAGGGAGAATCATTCAAGATTTTTCCTTGGTGTGCATACTAATAATTCAGCTCTGGCTATGCCAGTGTATAATGCGCACTCGGCTTCGGGCATTTTGCTGATAGTGAATGCTCAGACCAACCTGCACATCTGATCAGTCTGAACAAGACATCTAATGTCTTCTTAAAGAAAAACTAAATAATGTAGAATATATCAACGGACAGCAAAGACGCTGATGGGACTGTGTGGATACACAGTCTGTGGGACGGATATGCAGGGTGTGCTTTGTCTTCTGCTGGTTACTTTAAAAGTCACTTCTGCAAACAGTGTGGACCCAGATCAGACTGCTCCTTTATGAGCAGTCTGATCTGGGTCCACACTGTTTGCCTGTATGCAAAAATAGGTTTGAAAAGTTTGCAAAAATATTCAGCAGATGACATAAACAGACGACATTTTCAGATGCAGATTTTCTTGGCGCTTTAAGGGTTAAATTACTTTACGAAATACGTTTAAAGGGTATTGCCTCATAAGACCAGATTAAAGTTTGTTTTCGATATATACGTTTTCGAATCCTTTTTCCATAATCGTTGTAAAGTTGCAAAGTTATTGTTGAAATTTGAAATTTGAGTTTTCATTTACTGAATACTAGCATTTTGAATTTCAGTGCTAACCCATCTTCTCCATAACAACATATCTTAATACCTAGTCACGTACACTTTACTGGCCGAACGTAGATTCATATATTCTTCTATCTTGGGATACAACTTAAAGATGCATACAAAATCCTATCATCAAAATGATCTATCAGTCCTTCATGTGCATTCCTCTTTTGCTAGCAGCAACCAGCAGCTTTAGATGTTATAATTTAATTGATTTTGACATCTGACACAGAACTTTTCCTGGAATATGAAGGAAAAACTGTTATAAGATCAATTAAAGGTAAAACAAAATAAAATGATATATCAAACAGTTGATCACCATACTAAATTATTTTGTTCCGATTTTTACTTTGCACAGAGCGGAATTGTCTTGAGCAAGGTAAGAATTCCTACTTTGCGCAGGACTATTCTGGAATTTTATCGATTCTTACTTTGCGCAGAAGAATATATATTTGAAATAACAAAAGGTTTGAATGATATTTGATCCGTTTCCATGTTTCTTGTATGTACGTTTTGTATGTGTGTGAGGAATTGGACTCTTTTAGCTTTAAAGCTTCCATCTAGATCCTCCAACTAGAACCAGTTGTTGCTTATGAACGTACAATTGTAGTGTCACTAAAATAGAAGAAATAGATATTGTTGCATCCAAGTTACTTTTGAATAATAATTTGTGTCAGGTAAATAAAATAAAAGCAAAACTATTCAGAATATCTGGTTTCGAAGTTATTTCAATAAACCCTGTATATCTGTCCATCAGCACATTTAATTTCAAGAATCTCAGATGATGCCTTCAGTTAGATGACTCACTGCTGATAAAATGAGTGTCTTAATCCTTTCATCCCTGAGTTTCTGAGGCGGACCCTACCAGCCTTGAATTTGGACACGCCCACTGACGCAATTAGTGGTTTTAGTCTAAAATAAAACAAACGAATGGCAATCAGTGAAGATCCTTTTGAGACGGCTCATTAAGAACCGTTTCATCTGGATCTATGTAAACTTTTTGCACAGGTATCTGTTTTGGTCTGCCGTGTTGAAAGAGTTTAACTGCTGATTGATTGTGTTGGGGTTTAACGACACGTCAACCCTTGTGGGTCATTTTGTGTCGTCTCCCAGAGAAAGGGAGAAAAGAGACAGAAGAGATGAAAGAGAGGGACAGGGAAGAAAGAGGAACAGGAATGAAAGTGAAGAAACAGAAGAAATAAAAACATCACCTCCCTGCCCTTACCTGCTACAAGGATAGCAGGCCTTGCCCAACTGTAAGCCAATATCAGCTGGACGCCCCGGTGACATAAGATACATGACACCTTCGCACCACCCGACCACCCCCTTAACTGCTGATACATGATTCAGTATCTAAAAAGCCGTTGTTTCTAATCCACCCATGTAAACAGGTTTCTGTTGCAGCCCTAGCTAAATTGGAAAAAATTTTGCATGTGTTTCATCAGGCCCCGTAATTATAAAAAGTTTTTCATGCTCAACTCAGCTGAGCATGAAAATTTCTCCTCTAATAAATATGAAAATGCCAACAATAGTTGGCATTTTCATATTTATTAGCAGAGAAAATTTCATGCTCTGCTCTATTCAGCAAAAAGAGAGAGAGAGAAAAAAAAGAGAGATAGAGAGAAAAAGAGCTTGCAATTGTTAGTAATTTGGGATTTATCAGCAAGACAAATTTCATGCTCAGCTGAAAAGAAATTTTATAACTTCGGGGCCAGGTCCCGTTATGAAGACACCTACCGGTTTTCTGGTTTGTAATTATCTTGCGAAGTGTCATTCCTGATGGTACTGATAGCTATTGAATTTGTCCGGAGTCCTAGGTGTTGACTAGGTGTTGATGGCCTGAAGTTAAATATAAACAAGTTGTAATAAAACTACAAAACCAAGCGTCGATGGTCCTGAGCAGACTGTGCAGATGCACAGGCTCCTTTGGGTGATGCTTTTGAAGTTTCAGCTGACGCGACACTAATTGAAATAAACATTTTTTGAAAAGTTTTCGCACAACTTTATTACACCTGTTTATTTACCGCATCCGCGCAACTTGATTAGAATCTTCTCTATTCGCTGGCGTAAACCTCTGCAGATTGTGCAAATTAGCAGGCTGATCCGAGTCTGCGGTGAGCGTATACATATGATAAGGTGCATTTTCTTACGGTGTGCCTTATGGGTACGCTGTAGATGTCCAGATCTGAATGCGGGGTGTACATGCTGGCATCAAATATACGCACGCGGGTAATATATCTTTTTCGGGAATTTATAGGGTCCTGCAAAAATTTTTGTTACCGGGTTCGAATTACTTCAGTGCTACGTTTTATCAAACATATTTTTATTACAAACCCTCAAAGTATTCCCCCTTTACTGAAACACATTTTTGTAACCTTTTTACTCAGTTGCGAAAAGCAGATAAATAGTCTTCTTTTGGTATCTGTTGGAGACACTGATAAATAGCGCTGCCAAGAGAACTTCTAGACGTTTACTTATTTCCAGAAAGCATTTTCTTAAGCCTTGGAAATAAAAAGAAGTCACAGGGACTCAGGTCAGGTGAAAAAGGTCGATGGTTTAAAACTTTCACCTTTTCAGAAGCCAAAAAAAAAAACTTAACAACCTCACACTTATGAGAGGAGGTGTTGTCATGTAAAAGGTGGACTCCTGACCATCCCTTGCTTGGCCGTTTCTTATTGTAAAACTCTTTCACTTTCTTCAGTACAGAATTCTTGTAGAATCGGCCAGTGACTGTATGACCAGATGGACAAGGCACTTGAACGACTGGCCCACTTGAATTGAAGAAAACTGCGTACAACATCTTTTTCGAACTAATGGTTCTCTTGGCAATACATGGGCGTTTTTGATCTTTTCGCTTCCATTGCCTATTATCAGCCCTTCTTTGCGGCTCAAACATGTGCACTCAGGTTTCGTCACCTGTTAGCAAGTTAGAAATAACCCGACTATTACAGCCTTTTGTATGTTTTCAAAAGTTCTCGGGCACATTTAAGGCGTTGTGTCTTTTGCTCCTCGGTGAGCAAATGAGGTACCCACCTAGCGCAAACCTTTCTCAGGACCAAACGCTTTTTCAGAATTGTTTGCAGACTGTTTTCTGGTATGACAGTACAACTAGCTATATCTTTGACAGACAATCGCGCATCCTGTTCGACCACAATCTTTACAGCAGCGATGTTAGCCCTGGTAACAGAGATTTTATGCCTTCCAGGACGGGTATCATTTTCAACAGAAAATTTCCCAGCTTTAAAAGCTTTAACCCACCTGAAAACTGTGCGCATTGAAATGGTCTGAGGTCCATATATACCACACAATTCATTAAATATCTGCTTTGAATCTATATTAAGCCTAATGCGGCATTTAATATAGCTACGAATTTCAGTCTTCTGGTCCATGTTCCAATGTAACAAGTAAATTAGTCAGTGTATATGACTGCATCTATTTCAATTTGAAATAACTCGGTCAGTTGGAAAGCAATTTGAACGAAATAAACGGGTATCGTTAGCTATTCAACACGCCATTCAAGTGCACTGAAGCAGTTTAAAATATACCTGGAATAAAATTTAGGAAGCCTATTAGTGACAGAAATTTTTGCACGACCCTCGTATATGTCAGTTTGCCTTCTTTATAATACGGTATACCTGGAACTGCCTGTTGTGCTGCATTTGCTGTGCAACGGCCACTCTCTCTCTCTCTCTCTCTCTCTCTCTCTCTCTCTCTCTCTCTCTCTCTCTCTCAGTGTGTGCTTGTACACGCAATTATCTATAATTTTAAATCTGCTTTTGGCATCCAAAGATTTAGTGTGGTTATTCAAAACGTTATTCCGGTTGCTCCATGGGAGTCTGATCCAAAATACTAATACAATCCATAGAATTGAAAAAAAAAAATGGAGTCGATTATTCCTTTAAAACCTACTCTGAAAAAATATTTTAGATACATTTTTTTTTATATTTCAAAACTCATTTTAGTATTTTGGGGTTAATAAGCTATTTTGGCAGGTTATTCCGTAAATCGAGCTGTAATTATCCCACTGAGTTATTCCGGTATAATGTATTTAACCTTTTCACCCCCGAGTTTCTGACATGGAGGTTAAAATATATTACATGTATCTCGTTTTATTGAAGAGATAACCTATTTTGGAAACGTAAGTGTACTTATTATTTATACTTCAACTATCCAGTGGTAGTTTATGGGGTTATTTCAGTAACTTTTCGAAAAGGTATTTCCGGTATTTTCATCAACGAAGGGGTGGACAGTGGGGTAGGCTTTCCCCACTTCCCTCCCCCATTACTCCCACTTCCTTCCCCCTTTTCCCCCCACTTCCCTCCACTTTCCCCCACTTCCCTCCCCCCTTACCCCAACTTCCATCCCCCAAGCAAACTATTCCCTCCCCTAAATCAGAATTTTTGATATTCCCAACGCTATAATTAAATTCCAACATGCCTATGCAATATACATTCATGCACATTTTGACCCCAAACAGTTGAAACTTACTTAACACCCCTTATTTTTGCCCCAAAATCGGTATTTCCTTAGCATTTGCACCCTTTACAGAATAGCTAGAGATGTTTACCCTCCATTTCAAAAGTCTGCATAAGGACCTGCATATGAGCCATATGGAAAACAGGTATCAGAGGGTGGTGGGCCTTGATCCGGTCCTAAACTGGTCAAGACAAAAAATGTGGTGGGCCTGGGTCTGGGCCTAAACTGATCCACATTGGCACAAAAACAGTCGTATTAATTATTGAAATCAAAACTCAAGAATATCATGTAAATCTGCATCTGTGTTTAATCTTTTTGATAAGCATGGTCCCACACTTTGGGGTCCGTGAGAACAATAATCTTTTTCGTGGTTTTCTAAAAAAAACCTGAGGGTTAAATGTCGAACGTGTGTGGTGGTTGACAAAAAACAGTCCATTTTCGGACACGGACTCATGGACTTACGGACCTATTGACAATACACGGACTGCATAACAAAATATGGACCAATTATTCACGGATCTCTTGACAAACCTACTTGTTACTTATGTAGGAAATCCACCCAATAAAGGGTCACCGCTTGGTGTAGTTATACATTTGAGGGCAGGGCATTTTATAACGTCTGTGCTATTATTACAGGCTTTATTACATTACTGTGCTTATTATTACATAGTTGTGCATATATACATCATGTTAATGACCCCAGTAAGCATTCTTTATAAATCTATAGCGGGCCGTTATCGGCCCGTCAGGGCAGCTGACGGGCCGATAACGGCCCGCTATAGATTTATAAAGAATGCTAGCTGGGACTGTCGTCCCATGTATCATGATCCACAATCAACATTGTCTCAGGAACCGCATCTAACCTCGCCAGTAGAATAGCTGCATTCAACGTTGTTCAATGACGAATAAGGCTAAGAATAAACACGTCCAATGTCGTCACTTGAGAAACCGCGTCCAAGGGTGTTATTAGAATAGGAATCGTGTCCAGAATCGAATATAGGAGGAACCGCGTTCATCGTCGATTTGGCCGTGATCATAATATGAAAAAGAAGAATCGCGTCCAGCGACGGTTCTTCAATGAACCACGTCCAGAGTTTGGGCGAAGAATCGCGTCCACCGTCGATATAGAGTCCACGTCCACCGACCAATCTCGGGGCGCACATTATGTCATTCAAGGAATCATCTTAGAAAATTAAGGAATCAATAACACGCATTCGGTGGGCAGAAAAGCGTACACTGCCATACAGAATATCACGACAGACATAATAAAGAAAACGCACTATAACACCAACTGTTCCGGCATCACATTCCAGTACCATGCCATAGAATTTGACTACTTTATAAAGTGTACCTCCCCAGGTTAGTCCCATCTCTTATATATGTACTATTTGACTGAAATTACGCTAACCATATTTACATAATTACATTATAAGAGTCTCTCGCATTATAAGTTTATTCCATGGCTGTCGGCTGCTTCAACAGCCTACATCGTTTCAAATGCATCCCGAAACACATTCTTCTGGAAACAGTTTCTACCTCATCTCACTCAGAAACAGGTAAGGACAACTTGTCTCTGACAATGCTTGAGGTGCAGTCCATAAGCAACTGTAACAGTAAGCTCGGGTTTGATAGCACGAAGGAGACGGGCGCGACGCTATTGGACGTTAAAAGTTTATTTTCAAGTGCTTCAAGATATGGCTGTCGGGTCTGATACAATGACGTGCATACAGTGAAAATGGGGGCCTGTCCTCTGGCGCAGCAGCACAGAGCGGAAAAAGGCTTGACATGTCACTCCTGTTGAACTTGGCCCGTACTGACTGTAGGTGATAGGTGCCTATCAGGAAACGTACTTTAACAATGGCTCTCTTAACATCAATTACTGTACTGTCAACACTTTTCCAGCAAGGGTGGACTTCTATATTACATGCTTCCATGTTCAGAAGAGAAAGTGACTTCCGATTTGCTGCCGTAGATGACCAGGAATCTTTGACATATCTGTCTGTACCGAACTTGACCTGCTGCTTGAACTCTGCTTCAGACTCAAACACTTGTCTGACAGTATAGATGTTTGGTAGATTGTATTTATGCAACCGGTCGTTACCATGGTTACATGACACGAACCAGCTAGTGCTGCCCGGGTCCTTAATACTTATCTGTCTCATGGCAATATCCTGTTCTAACGTACCATCAATATACAACACGTTAGCCAGCAACGTCAGTCGACGGAGATCAAGCTCCTGCTCGAGAGGTCGAATTCCAAGGAGGCAATACAAAGCCGGGACGGCAGTGCTATTTGGAAGTGACTGTAACCTTCCAAGGATGGATCATTGAAGCTGTTTCATGGCTTGAATACAATTAACGGACTTCACAAACCACGGACGTATGATTTTTTTTTTTTTTTTTTTTTTTTTTTTTTTTTTTGGAACAGTGCAAACCGGATAATTATTTCGAAAAATTAGGATTGCCACCGAAACAACGACTATGAACTTTCGGAGTCAAAGGGAAGTAATCAACTAGAGATAAACCGAAACGGAGAATTACCGAAATCGGACTGCAACCCACGGTTATCGGAACACTTCTCGTCGGTGAAGTGAAATCAACGTCGGATTCATTGTAAATATACTTGAATTTACTTCACCATGTCTGTTAGATAATTCTGATACCCACTGATTGCATTGAAGTACATAAAAATAGAGTAAAATCACTAAAATACAATAAAGTTTGGTATAACCCCCGCCCCCAAAAATTTCCCTACCCACGTCCCCTCTTCCCCAATCCCCCGCCCCTCCTCCCCGTCCCCGCCCCCTCTTGCCCCGTCTCCCGCCCCCTTATCCCCGTATACCCTCCCCCCCTGTCCACCCCCTCATCAACCCCTCCCCTAGTTACACGTTATACGTTACGAATTAGTATTTTTTAAATATAATATGTTTACTTTAATTTTTAGATTAGAAGGTAGATCGAATATAATTATTTCCACAAAATATACTTTTAAAATATTCTTTTTTTATCGATCCGTTCATCCACCCATCCGTTTTAATTGACCTTATTCATTGCTCATTAACATTATTGAGTAATTTAGTGTCCTGGATCAATTATCGCATGACTAATACTGCTTGGGACTCATCATCACTCGCTTCCAAATCTATCTATTCAGATTTTTAACGCTACCCATAGAGGCAGCGCAAGAAAAATCTTGATTAGTTTAACCTTCACCTTGGCTTGAAACGGTGTCCACGCATAATTCATGCACAAACTACCTCGCCTGATCGAACCATCTGCATAAAGGTCAAGGTCTGTAAGTTTCAGAATTTAGAATTCGGTCAAAAGAAAAGAGCTTTAATACGTGTGTATTACCAATACACAATGTAATCTCACACTTGCTCAGTCGTGCCACCACACTGGGAGAGCAGCAAAAGGAAACCAAAAAGAACCACCAACCTTTTATCCGGCATGGGCACCTCCTCTTCCTCGTCACACCAGCAGCAAGCATACGGTTTTTCTTTCTTCGACCCCGACGGCTCCTTTTAGGTTCATCCAGCCATGGATCTTTCGGAGACATGGTTAGTTAACGTTAGTTGATTCGTGCCTCCTACATTGACCGCTGGACGCCAGCGAGTCCATGGCTGATTTGTCGGTGTTTTTCCCCGTCGACATCTTGGTCGCCATCTTGTGGTCGTTGCCGCCACCACACCACTACGAGGTATGCCGTTCGAGAATTCGTGGGGGTCACTTCCAAATAAAAAATAGTATTGCAGTTAACAGGCGTGATGTCGTTATGTACATTAAGCTTTTTTTTTTTTTTTTTTTTTGCGAATGAAACATGGCTATTAATATGTTCATTGCTGATATAATACTGGGTAAACACAACTATTACATTTCACCAACTACAGTAGCTCACTGTGTATTGGATCTATGTGCAGACCTATCTGCTAGCTAAATGAGGTCCATTCCAGCTCCGTCCCACTATAGTCTCAGTCAGTGCCGGAACGGATTGGAGGACACTGTCTCATCTATAGAAATAACATGCCTATTATATAGATTGTTAATCTAAAAATGAAGTTTCCTAATATAATTTACAGTTGATTACAGACATTTTGGACTATTGTCATGGCATGTTTTGGGGACAGGGTCGAATGAAAAACAGACAAAACATTTTGTGTTTAAATACAGTGCTACTATCCTCCAAATGAAAGAATGTTTTTAGGGGACGAGTTGGTAGGGCCGAGTTTGTAGGGGCCGAGTTGGTTAGGAGCTTTGTAAGGGGTCGACATGTCCCGGAATCCTCCAAGGTTGCCGAACGACCTTCCCTTACACGCGGGAGTGGGGTGGGGTGCTTAACACCGGAAAGGACCGGAAAGACGCAAAAAGGCTCTAAAATATAAACTATAGCTAAAAGACCCATTTTATGAGTAGATAGTCTATCAAAAATATGTTTTAACATAAAATCACATCTTATATTCAAGTTTTGTGTCTGCAAATTAAGTGTAGGCATTCTAAAAAGTTTAAGCTAGCGCCTCCCACCAACATTTCTGAAATAGTCTGTCTTTTCTATATGTTGAAGTCTTTTTTTTTCCATAAATTTAGGAATTAAACTGGCAACAAAAGCTTTTTATTATATACATGTTATTTTAAAAGTTTCCAGCTAACAGAAAATGCACATGCTATGCTAGCAAAAACAGACGAAATAAATGAGCAAAAAGGAGCAAAAAGACGCAAAAAAAGGTGAAAAAAAGTTAAAATATGGCAAAAAGACCCATTTAATGAGTTGATAGTCCATTAAAAATATGTTTTAACATAAAATTATATCTTATATGCAAGTTTTATGCCTGTAAAATAAGTACTTTCAAAGGTTCTGGGTAACAGGAAACGCACATGCTATACCCGCAAAAAGACGCAATTAATTGGCAAAAAGACGCAAGAAAATAGCATGCTATACACGCAGAAAGACGCAGTGAATGTCAAACAAAACGTATGCAAAATGACTCTTAAATGGCGATATAACATGACATGAAGACAAAATATGTAGACTGATAAGACTGCGTGGATGCACAGGCTGATAAAAATCGCAAAAATACCAAATATATCAGCAAACAGCCCATTATAGTTTTGTGTCTATAAACTAGCACTTAGCATGCTGGGAAAATCCGCAAACGACATTTTATAGTTTATATATTCTTTTCATTTCTTTCTCCGGGCTCAATGGACGTAGCGGCTGGGGTACAGACAAAATACATTTATTTACCAGGAAATGCAACAATTTTGTTTGTGCTGAGGTTTTACGGCCCAGTCAACCCAATGGGGTCATGTCGAGCGCGGTCAGTTTACCTAACCACACGTTTACTGGTCAGGCTTTGTCCTCTAAGCGGTTAACCAGTATTGTGCACATTCCTTCGCCAGAAACTGACAACTGCCCTTCTTGAATCAGCGGAAGGGAGAGAATGACCGTAGAAAATATTTCATGATCAATCTCCACGAAAGAATGTTGCCGACCTCGGCGGGGGTTGAACCCGCGACCTTCTGGTCTGCAGTCGGATGGCGCATCCAACTGAGCCACCGAGGCCGGCTTATGCAACAATGGTTGAGGTATTCTTTGAATGTATGGTCATGACAAGGACATTTATACAGTTTGCAATTCAGGATCTCAGATATGCTTGGAAGCATCTTTCAATGACTCCCTGAAATATCTTCATACCTCCCTGCCAAAGAACCGGGTGGACAAGATCTGGGATATCTCAGAATACCACCAACGTCGACAAAGTCTTCACTAAAAGTACTTTGCTAACTTTTTTATTGACACTTCGTCGTATTTTATTAAATTGCGCTCTGGATAAGTCTGTAAAACCTGTGAGTCACCTCTCTCGAAGATGCTGGCAATGTAAACGTGTCTCACTCCTGCTGAGTGAACGACTAGTTCTTGGATCGACGTTCATGAAATTATGTCGTTTCCTCTTACACTGTTAAAGATGACGTCTGGTTGAAATTGAAGAAGTTGATGAAGTTTGTCCTCTCTCTTTCTTTTTGTTGACATTCCCGACTTCCCAAGAAAACAACAGAAAATAAATCATGTAGCAGATTTCTTTAAACTCCAAAAACGGCAAATCTGGTCATTTTTGTAGTTGAATGCTAAATCATATATATGTATATATATATATATATATATATATATATATATATATATATATATATATATATATATATATATATATATATATATATATATATATATATTGTTTGAAAAAAAATATTCTGCACTGAAATTAAATGCTTTTATTTTCTAAATTTTCCCAGAAAATAGGCTTTGACATTGACATTTCGTGCACATTGTCTCCTACTCTTTCGTGAAATGTCAAAACCTATTTTCTATGGAAAATAACACAAATATTCCAATATGTCATCTGATGATTTTTCTCAGCACATCAATTTCATTTGTATCAGACAGGATAAATGCGTATGGCATAGTGAATTTAGCACAGACCCAGACAATGCTGCGCACCCGCGCAGCGTTATAAGCACATTCTCTGTACGTGGAGATATTCCACAGAAAATAAACGTCCTGTTGTGGCAAAGCAAAGGCCATAGACAATATTGCACAAATGAACATGGCAGATCGGAAACCACCAGTGCAGGCCATGATCAGATTACGAGGATGTACCGACTGATGTTATAATTACTGTTCGCGTATGGTGTAAGTGCCCCTTTCTCGTAGCTCATCAATACAATATGTACACGTTTATCCAGTAATTAGTCGATCGGTTCAGTGTTTGTCGATAATGAGATTATCAAACCTTTCAAACTTGTTCGTGCACGGCTTCTTGTTATAAGTTTATATAAATCTTTCGTGAGAGCATCTAGTTCGTCTGTCATTACTGAGAATGACCAATCTTAATCACATGCGAGAAATGCTACTGTTTGTGTGTTCTAAGATGGCTGATTAGACCAATTCTAGCTCTAAACTGTCTGTTGCAGATGGAACAACAGAGGTCAGAGCAGGACAGCTCTGTTGATGATGCCTTAGCTCTGGCTTTGCGCTGTGCACGTTTCTGCTCCGCTTCGCTGATTCTTTTTGCCTGATATTCAGTAGCACTTCTACTGATGAGGCATCGCCACTTTGCTCGATCCTGTGCAATTTGTTCCCACGACTATGTTGGTATGTTGAAATCCTTGAGGGTGGCTTTGAGGGTGTATTTGTATCGCTTCATCTGACCACCATGGGAGCGTTTGCCCATTTCTAGTTCTCCATAGAGGATTTTCTTTGGCAAACGTTCCTCATGCATCCTGGTAACATGGCCATCCATCTTAACTGAGCCAGTCTCAGAAGAGTATGTACACGCTGCATCCTGCCCTTTTCAGGACTTCTGTGTCTGGAGTCCTGTCTTGCCACTTAGTATTATTATTATATAAACCTTCCGTGAGAAAAGGTGTCTTCGGGCAGATGCGGTCAGCGAAGGCCCGCGCAGGCTAACTAGGGTCTTCGTTATCTGTTTACTTAATTATCAGAATGTTCAGTTCGCTGTTGGGTGATCTTTATTTATATACGTACACTTTTACCATTTCCACTGAAAATAAAATGACATTTTACGCACATCTCCTCACAAAAGGACGGAGGATTCTTAGAAAATTGCTTTGTTTGATTACAAGCTAGAATCAGAAAAAAAATAAAAAAAAACAAACATACTTCCCTCTTACAAGGTTCCGTAAAGATTCATAGTATTGGGAGAGATATGCCCGACCCTAATCAGGTACACCGTCTGATCAGGATCTACAATGTTTGCACTCAGTCCAGTATTTTTAGACTGATATACAGGTAGTAACATGTGTTCAATTTATTGAAAATTTCACCTCCAAAAACTGAAAATTTTCAGATAAAAAAACTCTGATATTTTTCATATTTCTGCTCAGAAACAAAGGTTGTGGGTACTCGTTAGAACCACCTCGATGAGGCGGTTCTAACAAGTACCCACAATCTATGTTTTTGAGCAGAAATAAGAAAAAATAATGTATACCCCTGTAAACCCCAGTTTTACTATATAAAAGTGGGGTTTACGTGGTTTAAAATTATATAGGCATGTTTTCGTGATGATATGCTTACAGTGAAGGCTAAGATCAGCATTATTTAGTATTATAGTCATATTTTAGCGTCCTTATGCTGTCTTCTTGTATCTTTTTTGCTCCTTTTTGCTCATTTGCTGCGTCTTTTCTTTTTTTGCTGGTGTAGCATGTGCGTTTCCGTTTCCTGAGCCTGAACCCTTGAAAGTAGCATATTAACCCATTTATGCCTAGAGGTTTGCTATATTTTAGCGTCTTTTTGCTCATATATTCCGCCTTTTTTTTTTTTTTTTTTTTTTTTTTTTTTTTGCGGTTCTTGTTGGCCAGAACTTTTGAAAGTAGCATATTAACTTTCTTCCCTAGAACTATTCCTCAGTGAGAACTTTCCTCTTCTGCGGTGGATGCCAAGTCTGCAGAGCCCATATTGTATAGATTGGGACTCAGAGGTATGCGTTTTAGTGTACCTCTGTTATTCAGATTGTAAATAGTTTAAAGGACTCATCCAGTGGCTTTTTTCTTTTTTTTTCTCTGAGCTAAATTCTAAAGTTAGCCTCCCAACAACTGAGGGAATGGCCAAATATGACCGTCTCAGTATAAGAAGATAGATAGACAGATTAACCATTTTATGGGACATTTGCAAACAGTACAGATCAGACGCTGCCGAACACGGCGTCTGATCAGGATCTACACCGTTTGCATCAAATAAATACATTCTATAAAACATGGTAATAATAAAATCTAACCAGTCGCTACTTCTGTTGGAAATGGACCGGACCAAAGAGTTATGGTAGAAAAGTCCATTCAGCATAAAATGGGATAATTAAAAGCTTTTATAGCCATTTTGAATGAAACCTTAAATTATAATTAAGAAACGTTTCAACATATTAAACAGCAGACTATTATAGAAATGTTGTTTTACGTATTTTTCAGGCTTAAAACTTGAATATAAGATGTGACTTTATGTTAAACATATTTTAATAGACTATCAACTCATAAAATGGTTCTTTTTGCTATATTTTTTCGTCTTTTTGCGTCTTTCCGGTCCTTTCCGGTGTTTAGTCGGATATCCCGCTTACACGGATATCGTGTTAATAGATATCGGTTAATATAACCGGTGCTTTCAGAGACAACCTATCTTTGTTATTATCCGTTCTGTCAAAATAAAAGAGGGGAAGGTAAACATACATGTAAAAGACGACTTACTAGGAGTTCAAAGTAGGTTTAGATTTGCTTTGGTTATTTAAATCATAATTTACTCTGTCTTTGTGAGGCATATCGCCTGTAACTTAGCACACCACCCATCAAACTGATGTTTTCAAATATTTGGCCATATTTTCTCTTTGATATACCAAAACTTGCACAAGTATTGTCATTCTTCTCTTGTAAAATCTCACAAATATTTTACACATTCATACCTTCATACCGGTTGATAGAAGTGGTGTAAGCCCACTTGGGCTTGTCGACCTCTTAAAGCGTCTTCTTTAATTGTTTAAGGTTTCCGGTCCCCTATACCTTATCCAACTAAACCTCTTCCCACTCCAGTGTTTGTCCAGTTTCGTCTTAAAGCTTAAGACCGTTTCACACTCTACTATTTCATCTGGACGTGTGTTCCAGTTGTTGATACAACGAATTGGGAATGTCTGGTGTCTCGATGTCTTAATACAGCAAGGCTATTGATTTCTGAATACGTGCCACCAAATTTGTCAATACTTGTCTCTTCAATATTCACAACTATCTTGAACAGCTGTATTAAGCCATATCTTTTCCTTCTATAGTACAAGGATGGTAAGTTTAATAACCTAAG
The DNA here is from genome assembly GCA_964016985.1 of Anodontia alba. NCBI lineage: Eukaryota > Metazoa > Mollusca > Bivalvia > Lucinida > Lucinidae > Anodontia > Anodontia alba. The sequence continues at coordinate 48,908,491 of OZ024832.1, forward strand.
TCTCTCTTGATAATTTAATGTAATCAATTCTGGAACCATATTTGTGTATAGCAGGTCACGGGTCAACTTGGCCAGTAACCAAACTCGTCCTCAAGTCAACAGCTGCATCAGCTCGGCCTATATTTAATGTCCGAGTCCGAGGAAAATATTCTGAATATCATCAAACAGATAGCAACATTAAATTTTAGAATAAACGAGAAACCGTCATCCAATAAAATTAAATAATTTGTTTCATTGAAAACTTGCATAACCAGTGTTTTCACTACCTGTCACCCTCGTTGCCTAGACTGTACACGGTAAAAGCCAATTTGTTACCCTAAAATGTCAATTATTCATTAGGAAATTCAAGTATTATCATTTTTTTGAGTCATTAAATATTAGTTTGATAATCCTTAGTGGCTATCTACATTACACATTAACTTTCATGCCTCTATTTTGGTGAACCCTCATTTTAGACAGGACAGGAAAATTCCTGATTTTCATAATAGGTGTTACTCTGATGTTAGTGGCAAATATCAATATAAAGAAAAGCCACTAAAACATCAGAGAAGACTTGGATTAAATATTATGCAGTATGCTGGAGGAGGTTACTTTCGGAAGGCTATGGTTATAACATATAAATAGTTTAAGACATAATTGCAAGTAATAGCAGGGGTCATCCTAGAGGGCAATTTGGGAGAAAAAGTCTCCCAAAGCTGGCTGACCTCCCTATCTTGAGCTGAGGGAGAAGTCAGAATGTATAGAATGTATAGGGAAATCCAAAATTTGGACCAAAACTTCCCCCTGAAATTCTCGCAAAACTTCTCCCTATTTGAAAGCTCTAGGACGACCCCTGTATTAGTCGAACATCAGAATTGGTTCTGATACCATGAAGTTGAATGTAAATTATACAAATTCTGTCAGTGGCATAAACAATAGAGTAAAGATGCCTGATCGGGCATCATTAACCTTTGGTGACCTTTGTATTTTGACAGGTTGATGTTACTATGGTTAGTAACTTGATACCCAATCGGACATCATTTGATCATTTTTCTAGTACCCTGAGAAAACAAAAAAAAATGTATCAAAGTTTTTGATGACTGTCCACCAAATTTTGGAAGCACAAAGATGAACAAATTATAAAGTGCTTAGAAAACCTTATAAAGGTTTAAAATTAATAATTTTTTTCTGCACCTCTGTGTATCCTGTTCAGGAACATTGACAGTTTGCTGCCTAATTTTGAAACAGTATATCCCATTTGGGAACACTAAGAATTATGTTGCCCGATCAGGATACAAACAAGATTCAAGTTCATACTGATTTTGAATGTTTAAAAACCTTTGATTGTTCAGGTTTTTAACATGCCTACCAAACGAAAGAATGCGTAATCATCGGTTAAGAATGTGAAACAATTAGAGCGACAGGTTTGGAATTTGATGATTCTAAAAAGGTAAACAAACTTTGCATTTTCTGTATTTCATGAGCGATATAAATGTTTTGAGGAAATTATTTAAGAAACAAGGAATTACATTCAACAGTCCATTGATATAGGCATCTGTTGAGAAGATCTCAGACCATCTACTTCAAGCAAATTGGCTGAATTATTTTACACGTGCTGAAGGTGTATCGAAAGCCATAGAAAACATATGGAAATTCTTGGTGGTTGATGTCCTTTATTAAATTTTGCGCTTTGTTGAAAGTTCAGCATATCATCATGCACACACAATAGACACATGTGGTTATTTGTGTTATGGATATTTTGGTTGTTAATGCAGCATTGTTGAGAAATTTTTGGCATGTTTAACCCTTGTCCTGCTGAACCCGGATATACCCTGCCTTTGCAAACAGTGTAGATCCAGATCAGTTGGCTTCTTCAGAAGCCAACTGATCTGGATCTGCACTGTTTGCCATTGAATATGTAAATTTATAGCAACAATCCAGATCAAGTAATCTGATTGGCTGAAAATTAAAAGTGGGAATGGCATCTTAATTTATTCAGCAGGACAAGGGTTAAGTTCCTATAAAAAAATGATTTGGGTTTGAAATTGGATATTTAATCTGTATCTCTGTGTTTCCCAAAACGGAAGCAAAATATGTTGTAATTTGTAAACATGCTTCTAGATAACTGATATGAATAAAAGCTTACAAAAAATCAAGGAATCAATATTCAGCATGTCTCTTCAAGAAAAGAATGTAACAAGAAGGAAAATCCATCTTCTTTTCTAAACTGATCAGAAAGCTTACAACCAGGCATTTGCTTCTTAAAAAAAATTTGGTTACAGCTTATACAATAGTTCTTAAGATTTTGCCATCCCACTGGGTGTAAAAAGTGCAAGCTGTGTCGCAATGAGTACCCATATAAAACTATAATATATGTATTATTATTATTTAAACTCAAAAACTTTAGATATGCACAGATGAGTATATATATCATGCTGTATCATATATCTGCTATAGCATTACTGAATTCTGATTAATTTTCAGTGATCCTTAACCCTTGTCCTGCTGAAAATATAGAGGATATTCAAATGTTTGGAGTGAATATGACTTTTATTTCATCGAGTGAAATGAAAAAATGTATATTTCATGAGTGCCGAAGGCACAAATGAAATATACATTTTTTCACTTCACTCGATGAAATAAAAGTCATATTCACGACAAACATTTGAATTTTCTTTTAATTATATACATCACTTTCGATAGAAGAGATGCAAATCTTGCAAAATTTGAGTTGCTTCCCTTTGACCATTAATGTAAATAAGAAAAAAAGTACCAGTTCTGGATCTTATATTTTTCACTGCTCAGAGGAGTGAAAATATAAGTTTTCACTTAACTTTTTCGAAATATGCATTTTATTTCATTAATAATTCTCTATATTTCATTACTTTGTATATAATAAAAATTAAGATGCCACACCTACTTCTAATTTTCAGCCAATCAGATAACTTGATCTGGATTGTTGCTATTTATAAATTCACATACTTAATGGCAAACTGTGCAGATCCAGATCAGTTGGCTTCTTCAGAAGCCAACCAATCTGGATCTACACTGTTTGCAAAGGCAGGGTATATCCGGGTTCAGCAGGACAAGAGTTAAGATCAAGTTCATCAATGGGTAAATAGACAAACCTACATTCTTAAAAAAAAAAAAATCAACTGTGCAAAATTTTTGAAATCAATTGACTGAACTGCTCTGAAAAGTGCATAAATTTCCCACCATTTGCTTGACTTCCATTTAATGAAGCAAGGAACTCCTAGACATTTAGGGAACAACCATTTGACTTTCTTTGGGGTGGGGGAGGGTGTCTAAGTCTACCATTTGCCATTTGATAGCACTGACAATTATTTCAGAACAACATACATGTAGATTAATGTCTTTTAGAAAGCTATGGTTTTGGGACTATCAGAGAATGAAAGATCGTCCACAAATAATTACTGTTATCAGATTTTAACGTTTTCTATAGGACATTTAACCCTTAAAGCGCCAAGAAAAACTGCATCTGAAAATGTCATCTGTTTATATCGTCTGCTAAATATTCTTGCAGACTTTTCCAACCTATTTTTGCATACAGGCAAACAGTGTGGACCCAGATCAGACTTCTCCTAAAGGAGCAGTCTGATCTGGATCCACACTGTTTGTAGAAGTGACTTGTAAAGTAACCAGCAGAAGACAAAGCAGACGACAATAGTTGTGATTGGCGCTTTAAGGGTTAATGCGGTACTGACAGCTCTGGCATATTTTGTTTCTTACAATCTGCTTTGGAATAGACTGGAAATCTCTTTTTATATGAGAAACTGAATGCTGCAACAATATTTCGGTATCCGGACAATATCCCCTCCGGACAAAATCCCCTCTGCTCATTTTTGCATAGGTGGACGAAATCCCCTTCATGTTTTTTACAAGGTGGACATAATCCCCTTTGAAACCTTTTACAGGATGGACATAATCCCCCTCGTGATTTTTACAAGGTGGACAAAATCCCCTTCAGACAAAATCCCCCTTGCTGATTACTGCCATAGGAATGGTACTCGAATGGTAGATGAGACTGTGTCCATCGGTCATACACTCTGTTCCCTGAAAACTGAAGACTGATAGAATAAATTTAAAACGTTCATTTTTGTATATAATGAAGCAACAATGACTGATCAACAGAGGACTAACAACATGTGTGAATCGTGGAACAACAGGTTCAAGCATCTTGTGGGATGTAGCAACCCATCACTCTGGACTGTGATTGACTGTTTGAGAAATGATGCGGCTCTTGTGGAGACTGAGGTGTACAACAACCAGCGGGCCAGCCAGCTCCAAAGAGGACTAGGAAAGCCACAGTTGTTCACCAGAAGAGGTTGAAGACTCGTGTCAGCAGTGTGTGTGCGAGGAGAAGACTTTGGCACAGTTCTTGTACGTAATGGGACAGCAGATTCGGTTGCATTAGAGTGTTGTGTATTCATGTGAAGTGAGCAGACATATTTCTGTGTACATTAAAGAGTTAAACATTTAACCCATAAAAGCCTGACACCTGTAAATTGAACATAGGCAAGCAGTGCAAACCAAGACAAGATGCCGCATCATGCAGCGTCTCATCAGGGTTTTCACTGTTTGCTTAAAAAGACACCAATTTATGTTAAAACTGGATAAAATCAAAATAGGAGTAGCTCAAATGCTATACACAGCATTAGCAGTCAGAATTTTTCCCCCTATTTTCCAAAGAAAATGAGGCCTGCAAATGCATTTGATGTGTGGTTTTTATATCTCCATTAAAAGCAAAAAAGTGAAGACATTTGCTCTGAAAATTTCTGTGGCTTTTGTAAGTGTGAAGTGCTACTTAAAGTGCTAGATATGTGCTTCAAATATTTTCTATTTATAGTATATTGTTTTCATATGAATCATTAAAGGACTCATCATTATGTGCTATTTATTTATTTATTTATTTATACACTGTCATAAATTAGTGTTTAAAGGTAAAGATAACTCATGCCCAGGGGTGTTCATTACAAAGAATGTGCTTTTTGAATTATTTAATTGACTGCAATGTTTGCATTTCTCTTTCATGCTTTGATCTTTTAGTCCCTTTAATCACATGTAATTGAATTAAATGTGTTTATTCTCAATAAATTTTCAAATTAAGGACTGCACTTGATAATTATGTTTGAAAACAAACTGATTAATTTCACCTCAAGTGATAAAAATATGTAATTACTCTTTTATAATTATTAAATGATTGAATATGCTAATTATCAAAAAATGTTTGATTACCTGTACCATCATACAAACTTCATAATCACTGATAAATAAATTTAATAACTTAAAAATCCTAAAATTTCAGACATATCCAAACAGCCACTGTAATTATTTCAGAATATTAAAAAAGAGTAATTTCACATTGCAGTAATCCAATGTAGATGAAATAGCAAACAGTGAAGATCCTGATCAGATCTGATCAGGGTCTGCACTGTTAATTACACTTAGGATCATTGTTGTATATTTGCTACACCTTTCATGTATATAAATTTATTGGATGGTATAGCTTAATCAATCATAGAAAATATTCGTTGTTTTAATTCTCAGCATCATATCATTCCTGTTGAAGATAATGGGCAGAAGAATAAAAATTAAAAGTAGAATCGCATACATAAAGGTATGGAGGATACTGCAAATATTTGATTTCTTCAAAAACCAGGGAAACTTGAAGCCCAGAATCCTTAACAAATCCACATTAACCATATATTTAGAAATGGTCTGTTTTAAAATGGTTTTGGATAAAACACGATTCAAAGAAAGAAATGTATAGATTATGTACAAAAATGAACGTTTTAAATTTATTCTATCAGTCTTCAGTCTTCAGGGAACAGCGTGTATCACCGATGGACACAGTCTCATCTACCATTCGAGTACCATCTCTTGCAGTAATCAGCAAGGGGAATTTTGTCCGAAGGGGATTTTGTCCATCTTATGGAGGGGATTTTGTCCACCTTGTAAAAATCACGAGGGGGATTATGTCCATCCTGTAAAAAGTTTCAAAGGGGATTATGTCCACCTTGTAAAAAACATGAAGGGGATTTCGTCCACCTATGCTAAAATGAGCAGAGGGGATTTTGTCCGAGGGGGATTTTGTCCTACACTCCAATATTTCATGTACCGCACAAAAGTTAATGACACATCGACACAATCTGTCTCACTTTATATTGATATCACTGATACGTTATCCCTTAAAGCGCCAATCACAACAATTGTCATCTGCTTTGTCTTCTGCCGGTTACTTTAAAAGTCATTGTTGCAAATAGTGTGGACCCAGATCAGACTGCTCCTTTAGGAGCAGTCTGATGTGGGTCCACACTGTTTGCCTATATGCAAAATGTAAGTTTGAAAAGTTTGCAAGAAGATGCAGCAGACGACATAAGCAGAAGACATTTTCGGATGCAGATTTTCTTGGCGCTTTAAGGGTTCACTGCAATTTTAACAAATGTTTTGCAAGTTTTTTAACTCTTCCAGCAGAAGTGCCTCTTTGTTGACATAAGGCCAAAATGTCTAATCTTCCATTGCTGGTAGTGATTTTTCAGTTTTAACCCATTGTATACTGAATAGACTCTCCCACACTATATATTGGAACAGTCCAATTTCAATTTTAGGTACATCAGGTTATAAGATTTACATATTCCTAGAGAAAAATGGCTAAACTTTTTGCAAACAGTGGAGACCCTGATCAGACGCCACATTCTGCTGCATCTGATCTGGGTTAGCACTGTTTGCCAATTACCCTTTTACGGGTCTCCTGACTACAATGGATTAATATGCCATCTAACAGCTGTCTTGTTGCACAAAAGGATTTTGGTTACTACAATTATCTTAGGCAGAAACAACAATTTATGTAAGACATAATGATGTTAACAAGACAGTTTGAGCATTGTAAAATCCCTAAATTGTCAGATTTGATATTTTTGTCTTTACATACAATTGTAAGGTGTTAATAGTGACTGTTGGTTACAAAACATTTTCGCTAATTGGATTCAATGAAAATCTGTGACTGTTGAATTTTTGGATCACTCTTCAGTCTTGATATTTTAAGAAATTTCTGTAAACTTAAACCAAATTATTTTGATTTGATATCAGATGTAATCCAAATTGAAGGACTAGTTGTCATTTTTATTTTCATTGGTTAGATATGTCTTCTAGAAGAAACTGTCAAAAAATAATGTGTTTGGTTATGCTAGAAAAAATTAATCTGGCTTAATTAAGATAAGAGAGAAAAAAATAAAATGACATTTGGTCATTGATAAAAACAAAATCTGTGTTTGGTTACATTTTTGATGGAAAAAAAGTTGGAAATGCTCTAGCCTGGGGGCAAAGCTCCCAGTACCCCCCATTATTCAATCTTATATAAACATTAAAATACATGGCTATCATGAACCAGCCTGCTGGTGCTCATAGCAACAGATAAGGCATTTTTTTCATCCGAAAAATGCTGATATCTTTCTTATTTCTCCACGAAAACATATGTTGTGGGTACTCATTAGAAGCGCCTTGCCGAGGCGCTTCTAATGAGTACCCACAATATATGTTTTTGTGGAGAAATAAGAAAGATATTATGTTGATACCCCCTCTTATCTGTAGCTATGGGCGCTTGCATATATATGCATGCAAGGTAGTCTGCAGTATTTACTATAACATTATATGTCATGCAGTTTTCTTGGCGTCAAGTCTTTACATCATTCAAATAACAGAAGATACTTTGATTTCTGTGCGGCTTTTGGTTAACTTTGGCCAACCAGTCCCCAATATTCATATGCATTTGAAGGCACATTTCTTTTACTTATTCACTTATAGTATTGCTCTGTCAGTTACTGTTGATGGGAAGTGTTAATAAAGTCAGATGCCTAATTTTTTATACGCAAAATATTGGCTTTAAGAAGTAAGTACTATCTAATATTTAGTGAAAATTATTTTTATATCTTTATAAAAAATAATGTTCAGCTTGAAAGTCTGTTAGTTTGGTTGAATAGTTGGTTGAAATGTAAAAAAAATATGTGTTTTGAGTTTGTGACATATATAAATTGGGCCTCTGGCCATGTAAAAAAAAAAAAAAAAAAAAAAAAAATCATTATTGTTTTCTTGGTCGGCAAAAAAAAAAAAAAAAAAAAAAATCTGACTGAAGTAAAAAAAAACAGTCCCACCCTCACCCTCTTAAAATGATCCATCCCTTAGTGTATGCAATGCAGTTTGTAAATTTGAACACACTGCACACAGTACACTACAACCTCTTTATAACACAGTTCGTTATAACACAGTTTTGGATATAACATGGTTCAAATATGGATCTCAAAAATGTATAGATTATATTGAAAAATGACCATAAATGGTCATTTTTCAATATAATCTATACATTTTTGTTTGGCTATAACACGGTTGTTTAACTAACACGGTTTATGCTATGAACCCCAACAATAGTGTTATAAAGAGGTTGTGGTGTACATGGTAATTAGGTTGAATACCTGTATTGTATTGACTTTAATGCTGTACGTACAAGTACCTATTGTAGCCAGGTCGTAAAGCTGCTTTGTCAACAATTTATTTAACTCGATTCCATGAAAATATCGGCAGTTGACAAGCTTCTAGACTAACCACTTTCTTCTGTCTATTCTCATTCACATGAAATGTCAAGCATTATTTTCTCTGAAAATTAACTTAAAAAAAATATTTAGACATGGTCTATAACGAATTTTCTTGGCGCCGTGACCCATAATATACTGAATAAACTAACCCACCCTACATGTATATATTGGAAGCGTCCAATTTCAATTTTGGGTGTTTTAGATTATGTGATTTAGATATACCTAGAGAAAAATGACTAAAGTATTTGCAAACAGTGGATACCCAGATCAGACGCCACATTCTGCACTGTTTTCCAGTTACCCTTTTGAGGGTCTCCAGACTGTAGTGCGTTATGGGTTATATTGTCCACTAATATATAAATATGACGGGTTAAGGTATGACCTTCAAAATGTTAGTTGTTTCATTTTAATTGATTGTAAACCCAGCTAGTTATGATATTTAAAGCTGACCTTTTGTGTTTGTGTGTGTGTTTAACCTTTAATCTGCTTAATTTAAATGTTAAGCATGATCTTTTAGCCCTTCAACTTCTGAATATCAGTAGTGGTATACATCATTTTAAAACCTGTTTTTTTTTTTTTTTGATGTAAAAAATGTCCTTTTTGTCCTACTCCCCCTCTTCAAGGAAGTCATCATTTATGATGATGCGAAGCCATTTTCGGCTAAGTAAAGTCCCATCATGGACGAGCCTCCATCTTATGACATAAAGTCATAACAAAGGAATGAAGCATAGCTGAAAAAAACATCCTGCCTGTTGTGGGATTTGAACCCGGCCTGTCCAGATAAAAATCTAATACTCTAACCACTGAGCCAAAGTGTCAACTCCCTGATGCAGTTGTCAGAGAGTGAATATATACCTACAAGCTATGCCAAATCTGCCAAGGCAGATTATCGAAGGTGGGAGTGATATGTCCTAACACTCTCCCTCTTCAAGGAAGTCACCATTTATGATAAAGTCCGATCATGGACAAGCCCCCATCTTACGACATGAAAGTCATAACAAAGGATTGAAGCATAGCTGAAAAAATGTTCCTGCTTGTTGTGGGATTCGAACCCGGTCTGTCTGGATAAAAATCTAATGCTCTATCCACTGAGCCAAAGAGTGGACTATATATATATATATGCAGTAAATTACTTCTTGCTTGTGACCACCGGCCTCGGTGGCTTAGTTGGATGCGGCCCGACTGGTGATCAGGAGGTTGCAGGTTCGACCCCCGCCAGGTCGGCAACATTCTTTTGTGGAGATTTGACCATGAAATATTTTCTACGGTCATTCTCTCCCTTCCGCTGATTCAAGAAGGGCAGTTGTCAGTTTCTGACGAATGTGCACACTACTGGTTAACCGCTTAGAGGACTAAGCCAGCCCAGTAAAAGTGTGGTTATGTAAACTGACCACGCTCGACATGACCCCTTTGGATTGACTGGGCCATAAAACGTCAACACAAACAAACAAACAATTGGCTTATGACCTGCTTATTTGAAATATTTCCAAAACCTTCAGGCTACCTGTAGTTATAATTGTTTCATCATGCTTTAAGGCTTACTTTTCAGCGGTTGACATTTTTTAAATATTTTTTTCCTATTTTTCCTAGGAAACAGGATTTGACATTTCATGCAAATTGGAGACAATTTGCATGAAATGTCAAATCCTGTGTTCTGGGAAAAATTAGAAAAATAAAAATGTCGTCTGCTGACTTCACCCAGATAGTGGTAAAGGTTAATGAATATGGAAAACCCAGACAAGGAGCCATATTAGGCATTTTTTTTATTTTTTCTTGTTTATACTGGAAATTATATTTTCTGGTATCTGTTAGACTAATTTCTCAGTGTCAATTGTAATGAATTATTGCAATAAAGCAGTAACAGATTTTGGTAGTTTTCCCTCCTGGATGAAAATTTATCTGGAGTCCTTAGGATAAAGTTGACAATTTATTTTGAGGGCCATTGGATAGGATAATACCTGTTCTGTTATAAATTGACAATATATCCATAGGACATTTTATTGACCTATTCAGAACTGTCAGTTTTGCAACATGGACTTTCGGTGTGGATTAATTTCATTTGCAAATAACAGGTAGAAAATAATGTGTTATTTACTCTTTTATAAATTTATTTTATTATCATTATTTTTTTTTTTCACTGTTCACAGTTCGAGATAAGATGTATGTGTTTTTTTTTTGTTTTTTTTTCAAACCCAATACAGTTCAGTCCAGTAAACAAAATTTTAACCTTTACTACTCTCTGGGAAAATTTAGCAGACAACAAATTGATTATATTTTCTTATTTTTTCCAGAAAACATCTGACCAGCTTGACACCTCAAGAAAACAGTATATCACATACCATTACTGTGACCAATCTGTTGAACTCTGACCAAACTACAGAATAAAAATGTCCAAAGTATATCACCTATACTGTATACTATAGCTACTGTCCTTTTGACATCACTCGGAAAGACGTTTTTTGCTTGGTGTTTTATTTTAAATGAAAATATTTTGTTCTGAATGACCATATCTTATCAGAAACCATTTGTCTTTTCTGTTTCTGTGTTTTGTTCTCAAATATGTACCCTAAAATTAAATTTATGGCCAAAAATTGGTCTGATCTATGCAATTTCTATAGTAAAGTGATTTTTTGGAATTTTTGATTAAGAAAGAAGTTTTCAACTTTCTTTGCAGAATTTGAATTATTGATGTTTCACAACAATACAGTGAAAATTTCAGAGAAATTGAACAAGCAGAACTTGTTGAAAATCTGCTTTAAAATTACCTACCTTACAGATTTCAGCATAATTTGCGTTCATTTTTACTATGGGAATAAGTGAAAATATTTGATATTTTAAAAACCAATATCTAGAATAAAAGTTTTCGTGCATATGTAGTTACGACAAATGGTTTTGCATTAAATCACGACAAAAGTTTGCAAATTTTCTTCTTCTATGTAAAGCGCCAGGCAAAAAACGACTTTTCAAAAGATGTTGAAAAGACGGTAATCAAATTTTGGGTACATGATCAGAGTTCAGCCTTGTCATTAACACAAGGTGGAAAGCTAAATTGCCTTCTGTAAATATTTTTTTCTTATTTTTCCCAAAAAAATAGGCTTTGACATTTCATGCAGATTGTCTCCTCATGAGACAATTTGCATGAAATGTCAAAGCCTGTTTTCAGGAAAAATAAGGACTATGTTTCAAAATGTCATCTACTGAAAATTTTACCCTGCATGCTATGCATGGACTTCATTTACAGATCTCTATAGATTTTAGCCACCTATCTCCAGACTTAACCCTTGTCATGCTGAATAAATTAAGATGCCACGCCCACTTCTAATTTCCAGCCATTCAGATTACTTGATCTGAGTTTTTGATAGAAATTCACATTTTTAATGACAAACAGTGCAGATTCCGATCACTGAACTGGATCTACACTGTTTACTAAGACAGGGCATGTCGTGTTTAGCAAGAGAAGGGTTAAGGCTTGTCCTGCTGAATCAGGATATACCTGCCTTTGCAAACAGCGTAGAACCAGATCAGTTGGTTTCTGAAGCCAACTGATCTGGATCTGCACTGCCTGCCATTAAGTATGTGAATTTATATCAACAATCTGGATCAAGTAATCTGATTGGCTGAAAATTAGAAATGGGCTTGGAATCTTAATTTATTCAGCATGAAAAGGGTTATATGAAAAGCCTGTACTTATGTATGTTTTCAGTAACCCTTGATAATCGTTTGTCCAGTCACAGGCCGAGCTTTTGCTGAGATAGAAGTTTTCTAGTTTTCTGTGGAAGATTAAGAAAAAATTATTTTAAAATGTAGTCTACTTTTATTTATTGTCAGCAGGTTAAAATTTAAGCATTCATCTTAAGAACCTCACTAATGTGCATGCACAGAGTTAGGCTTTGTCCCTTTGCAGTGGAAGGTCTTATAAACCAAAATTGTTCCTAAATCTATATTACTAAATAGATTGTAAAATTAACCGAGATAACGGTAGAGATTAACAGCATGTTTTCAACACTGATCCGTCAGCAAATTGCCCTCATTGATAATTTCGATTTGAGATTTATGGAATTTTGTTTGCTTTTTCTGATTTTTTAATTTAAAACAATTCTTTTTTTTTTTCAAATTCTCCTAAAGTACATGTAGCTGAATATCTTTCTCGAATTTTCCACCTACATAAATCAGTACCTTAGATAAGCTGCTTTTAGGGGAATTTACCCAATTAAAATCTTGAAAAACGCAATTAGAATTAAATCTTTGGGCTAAATACCCAATTATCAGTAATTCTTGCACCCATTAACATAACAGGGTACCCAAAGGAAACATTCTGATACCCATTTCAATGAGAAACAGATGGGTAAGAATAGCCCAAAATACCAAATTGTTTAAAACCTTCTCTAGGGCTTTGTATAAATAGATGACGTGTAAATAGATCACGTGCACTGGCTCCCGGCTTAGCTGTGCACTGCCCTGACATCTCGGATACAAGCGCTGCTGCAGGTTGACCTTCAAGTTCGTGGGAAATAAATCAGTTCATCCAAGTACATTACAGTTGGTGTGCAGCTTATGCCTTCTAATGTCTGTAAACAACGAAGCTGGGAACCGAAATAAAGAACAATGTACATAAAATTAAAGTGTAATGGCACTCGAAATTAAGAATATTCTTTTTGTGTGTGTCTGTGTGTGTGGGGGTGGGGTGGGACGGGGGGAAGGGGGGGATGGGAGAGGTGATTCACTTATTTCAAACTCTGTGTATGTGTGTGTTGGGGGGTCGGGGGGGACGGGTGGGGGAGAGAGTGGGGTGGGGGGGGGGAATTCACTTATTTCAAACTGCATTGAAAAATCTGGCCAATAAATATTTTCATTTTGGTCAGTTCTTAAATCTGTCCTCTGTGATGTAGTAGCCTCTCCTACAAACAGACTCGAGTTTGAGTCTCACTGGTTACCTTCTGTGTGTATATGTGTGTGTTTTAATTTAACAAAAATTTTTAGCCGTTGTTTTTCTTTATTTCTTTGTTTCATCTTTTACATTATTTTGATATTGTTTAACCTGTTAGCAAAAGCAGTACTTCAGTACGATACAAATCGTATTACAGAAAATCAAAAACAACATATTCTAAAGGGCAATGGCATAAAATACTGCCTTCTTTTCCATTACGTCTAAACTTCCTAGGAGAACACAGACGGTGTACATTGTACACCCCAGGTTGCAGGATGAAGGCCTACAAGTAACCAATTTGAATTACCGTATGGTTCTTTAACCTGCACATAGGGACCTCCAGTTAACATCCCGAACCAAAGGACGGCACACTGTTTTCATTTCATGCCTGCAAATGACTTTAAGGAAAGCATGTTCGGACACCAAAAATTCTCTCACCTAAGCCTGGTGTCTATTCCAGTACCTCTAGCTCTAGAGGCCAGTGCGCTCACCACTGAGCTATGGCCCTACCTAAAACTCTTTGCTATGGGATAAATGTGTGTGTTTTGTTGACAGGGAAACACAAAGCTAAGTGATGCGAATGTTGCTTTTCATGCATAGTCAGATACTTGATAAGTAACACAATAAAACCAGTCAAATAATAAACCTTTACCTTTCATAGCTAAAATCAGTCAAAACCACATATTATTTCAGTAAAGGAAACATTTTTGTTTCCATGGCAACGTGAGATTTTCTTAAACATCACTTGGAGCGCCTCAGATATAATCTAAAGTCTTTTAATTCATTAAAGGAGCTTGTGTAAACCACAACAGTGTGTGATTTATGTTTAATTCTTCATAAAATCTGTTGTATAATGGTCTGAAAATTCTGTGAGATTTGAATTTTTTATGGGAATTGCCTTCCAGGTGGGCCAAATTCTGTGAGATTTTATCTCACAGGCTGAGATATGGCATGTATGCATGTATGGGACAAGGGACCTTGATGACCCTCAATATTAAATCGTGTTGCTAATATTTAAGGTAATAGAATACCTTGAAATAGGTGATGGCCCTTTAACAATGGTTATGGGGCAACAAACGGCCCCATGACATTGGTCCAAGCGGCAACACTGCATATATGAGCCACCAACAAATCAGCAAAATGACATGTGCACCAAGTGGAGACTCAGATCAGCCTGGGCATCAGCCCAGTCTGATCAGTTTTCACTGTCTACAATTCAATTCTTTATTTTCCAAAGCCATAGAAACCTTAGCTACTTAGCAACCCATTGAGTGCACAGCGAAGATTGATCAGACTGTGCGGATACCCATATTGATCTGATTCTTCCCTGGGAGCCCAGTCATTTTGTTGGTTTTGTCATGTGCTGGCTCATTTATGGTAAAAACCGTTAAATCAGCAGGTCGATTACCTTCAAAACCTACTGGTGCAGTGGCTCAGTTACTAGAGCATCCGGGAGGATGTGGGTTCGATCCTCGGCAGAGTCATACCAAAGACTTTCAGAATGGTATTAGGTGCTCTTTCGTTTGCGCTCAGCATTGAGAAAGCGGAACTGGTCTGTCCGGTGTCAGTATAATGTGACTGGGTGGAATGTCATGTCATGTGTCTGAGGTGTGATATGTCAGGGAGGCAGCACTCTTAAAGTGAGCATTGAGCTCCCTGTCACATCCAGACACCATTGCGATACTACTGAAAGATTGTTAAAAGAGACATTAAGTCTGAATACAAAAAATGAATAAATAAAATTTTCTTTTTTCATGTTGAAATCTGTCCGATGGATTAAAACTTAATGTCATACCCACTCTAGGACGGGTCCTTTTCACATGAAAATATCAACAAAATGACATTTGCACCCAGCGCACTCAGATCAGCCTGGGCATCTGCCCAGTCTGATCAGTTTTCGCTGTCTACACGTAGAAACCATAGCTCCTTAGCAACGGATTGAGTGCACAGTAAAGACTGATCAGACTGGGCGGATACCTATGTTGATCTGATTCTTCCCTGATTCAAATCAGCAGGCAGAATATCTTCAAACCTACTGGCAGAGTGGTGGCTGACAGTTACTAGAGCGTCCAGCTTGCATCCGGGAGGTTGTGGGTTCGATCCCCAGCTGAGTCATCCCAAAGACTTTCAGATTGGTATTAGCTGCTCTTTCGTTTGCGCTCAGCATTGAGAAAGCGGAACTGGTTGGTCCAGTGTCAGTATAATGTGAATGCCACGTCATGTGTCTGAGGTGTGATTTGTCAGTGAGGCAGCACTCTTAAAGTGAGCATTTAGCTCCCTGTCACATCCAGACACCGTCGCGATATGACTGAAAGATTGTTGAAAACGACATTAAGTCTGAATGAAATAATAAAAAAATAACCTTAGAGCTTTCTTTTTTCGTGTTGAAATCTGTGTGGTGGATTAAAACTTAATGTCATACCCGCGCTTGCGTGGGTCCTTTTCTAGTACTTTTGATGTTTTGGAAACAATATTGTTTAAAAAAGGACTTCATTTACCTTAAATGTTCAAACACATTACTAAATCCTAACTAGACCTAAATGTCTATTTTTATGCTATCGTTCCTTAAACTACTGAGTGGAATGGCAAACAGTGTAGACCCTGATCAGACTGCTTCAGGAGCAATCTGATCTACATGTAGTCTGCACTGTTTGCATATGCAATTTTGTCTGAAACTTTGGTGTTTGAAATTTTAGGACAGATACCATTATCAGAATCAATTTTATTCACCTAGTTCACCACTTTATGTACTTCAATGTTTTAATATCTCCAGATTTGGAGTCCTGGACCCAGTTTTTCAAAGCTAATGACATCGTTAGTTAACAATTCGTTAAAATTTACATCGAGTGATACGCAAATATGCTGAAATGTTTTGCTGAAAAAATGTGAGTAGCTTTTGCAGTGCATAAGCTACTCACATTTTTGCATCAAAAAATATCAGAATATTGTATATTGAATCCGCTAAAACAGTTAACGAAATGACCCTTAACAAGCTCGTTAAGCTAACGACGCTTTGAACAACTGGGCCCTGAACTCTTATTTTTGATGCTGGGACTCCTTTGTTTTCCAAAAGAGTTTTGTTCAGTTACTATTGACCTCTGTTAAGATCTCTAGTGGATATTAACTTTTTGTTATTTATTTCACCAAAACATACATCAGTCTTAACTTATATGTACTCTTTGATGTCGGCCTTGGTGGCTCAGTTGGATGCGCATCAGACTGGTGATCAGGAGGTAGCAGTAGCAGGTTCGACCCTTGCCGGTCAGCAACATTCTTTCGTGGAGATTTGATAATGAAATATTTTCTATGGTCATTCTCTCCTTTCTGCTGATTCAAGAAGGGCAGTTGTCAGTTTCTGGCAAAAGAATGTGCACAATACTGGTTAACCGCTTAGAGGACTAAGCCTGCCCAGTAAAAGTGTGGGTAGGTAAACTGACCACGCTTGATGTGACCCCATTGTTATCTGGGTCATAAAACCTCAACACAAACAAACAAACTCTTTGGAAGTGCTATGGTAGTGTGAATCCTTTGAATATATTGAACTGGTAGTGTTTTTTGGTCTTCTAAATACTACTTTTGTATTTATCAATAGAGCTTTGTAACGGGTTATTGAGCATGGTTGTTGTATCAACTGGCATTTCCAATAGAAAAGGTCTATTCTGAAAAGCAGACCACATATTGATTTTTTGTGTGTGTGTACTTTTCAGAGAAAATAAGGCTTGACATCTCATGTGAATGGTCTACTAGCAATCTTATTTTCTCTGGAAAATAATTAAAAAAAAAAATTAGAATTTCACTTGGGATGATTTTGCTTAGTGCTTTAAGGGTCAATTTTACTGTGATTTATTTATTATACCCCACCACACAATAGTGGCCGGGTATTATGGTTTCACGTTGGACGTCTCTGTGTCTGTCAATCCGTCCGTCCATTTTTTTCATTTCCTGCTGATAACTTGAGTAAACATCAATGGATTTTCACCAAACTTGGTATGTGCATTGATATTGTGGATATCTGATTTGGGATTGCTAATAGGCAAATTTCGTAAAATTTTTACGGAGTTATCTACCCAAGACATGCCCATATTTTCATTTCCAGATGATAACTTGAGTAAATAACAATAGTGTTGGGGTATTATGGTTTAATGTTTTTATTATTATTTTTCAGCTCACCTGAGCATAAGCTCAGGGTGAGCTATTGTCATCACCCTATGTCCGTCTTCCGTCGTCGTCCGTCGTCTGTCGTCCGTCGTTCCTCGTCAACGATTAGTTTGTTAACACTCTAGAGGTCACAGTTTTGACCAAATCTTGATGAAACTTAGTCAGAATGTTTGCCTCTATAAAATCTAGGTCAAGTTCGATACTGGGTTACTTAGGGTCAAAAACTAGGTCACTAGGTCAAATCAAAGGAAAAACTTGTTAACACTCTAGAGGTCGTAGTTTTGACCCAATCTTGATGAAACTTGCTCAAAATGTTTGCCTCTATTAAATCTAGGTCAAGTTTGAAACTGGGTCACTTGGGGTCAAAAACTAGGTCACCTGGCCAAATCAGCAGAAAACCTTGTTAACACTCTAGCGGACACATTTTTGAAGCAATCATCATGAATCTTGCTCAAAATGTTTGTCTTGATGAGTTCTAGGATATGTTTGAAACTGGGTCACGTGGGGTCAAAAACTAGGTCACCGGGCCAAATCAGCAGAAAACTTTGTTAACACTCTAGCTGTAACATTTTTGAAATAATCATCATAAATATTGCTCATATTTGACCTTGACCTTTATTCCACAGTCCATTAGACATGCTTCATTGTCTTACTTGTTAATATAATCATTTTGAACTTTGATCAGAATGTTTGCCTTGATCAGTTCTAGATCAGGCTCTCAAAGTGCTATGTTGCTCAGGTGAGCGTTACAGGGCCATCATGGCCCTCTTGTTATAAAATACCGTTTTTTCCCTAAGTATTGGTACATCTGAACTCTAACTATACTTGTCCTAAAATTTGAAATAGTATATTCTACTACTTCTTGAAGTGTCTAAAATATTGCAGTATGTATGGCAAACAGTGTAGACCCTCCATACTTAGGGTTATTATGGTAGGTAAGATTTGACTGACAGTTAACCCTTGTCATGCTGAATAAATTGCCATTCACACTTCCAATTTTCAGCCAATCAGATTACTTGATCCAGGTAGTTGATATAAATTCTTATACTGAATGACAAACAGTGCAGATCCAGATTAGTTGGCTTCTTCAGAAGCCAACTGATCTGGATCTACACTGTTTGCAAAGGCAGGGTATACCCGTGTTCAGCAGGACAAGGGTTAATGAGTATTATATTTAGAGTAAATTTTGGGGCAGACAGTCCAGAATAGATCCAAACCAGGTGCCTGAATGTGGTGTCTGTCTGGCTACTGGTCAACAGGTGGTAAATGGACTTGTTCAAAATGTAGGACAAGTATGGTAAGCAGTTAACGTCTCCCAATATTTTGTGAAAATACGGTACTCAAAATATTCTGACAGACACTCATCAGCAAACAGTGTAGTTCCTTTTGGAGCATTTGCTAAGGGTCTAAGTTATTTGCCATATAGCTGGTACACCAAAACCTCTTTCTTACATTACAGCTGAGTAGGGTCTACACTGTTTGCCATACATATAGCAATATTTTAGACACACCAAAACCTCTTTCTAACATTACAGCTTGGATCCAAAGCAAAGCCTGTGTTCACTAAACAATCCTGTTGTACCCAAACAAATATGTACAGATTATATAGAAAAATGACAATTTTTGGTCATTTTTCTATGTGATATAGTTAACAAAAATGTATAGATTATATAGAAAAATGACAATTTATGGTCATTTTTGTATGTAATATAGTTAACAAAAATGTATAGATTATATAGAAAAATGACCATTTATGGTCATTTTTCTATGTGATATAATTAACAAAAATGTATAGATTATATAGAAAAATGACCATTTATGGTCATTTTTCTATATAATCTATACATTTTTGTTTGGATACAACAGTTTTGGGGTCCACCTTCAAACCATCTAATATCCACAACTGGCTTATAATGAACTGTCTTATAGTAAAAAGATTCCAGTGTTCATATATTTAAATAGGCTTATTCAAATATTTGGATACTAACAGAAGAGAATACAAGTGTTTGATTTGTTTTTGTAATTTCAATATCCAGGCTTGTGCAGTGAATATAACTTTTTTTTTTTTTCGGTTCAGTTCTTTATTAGCTCAGTCTGGAGAATCCCATAAGTGTGCAGATCCAGATCAGATGCCACAGAATTACAGCTGGGATCAGGGTCTCCACTTTTTGCAAATAGCCATTTTTCTCTAGAAATATCTCAATCACAATGCCTGACATATCTTAAAAATTGTAATTGATTTGTATATATATATATATAGTGTGTGTGTGTGTGTGTGTGTGTGTGTGTGTGGGTGGGGGGGTGGGGGGTTCTGTTCAGCCTAAAATGGATTGCTAGTTTTTAGCTGTACCAGAAGCCAGAAGAGCTTTTACCATAAGAGATGACCCATTGTCCATCCATCCTTCTTTCTGTATGCCAGTCTTCGCAAAAACTGCAGGACTGCACAAAACCGGCAAATTTTCAATCTGTCCTGCAGAAAATTTCAGTTTGTCTGTCAAATATCCTGTGGTTTCTGGCAAAAAGAGATAGTAATTTGTTAACAGACAAGCCTCCTGTCCTGCAAAACTTTATTTTGTCCTGCCAAAAATTTCAGTCTGTCTGAGAGTTGTCCGGCATTTGTTGAAAAGATTTTGCGAAAACTGGTATGCGTTAGGAGCGCCTCACCAAATCACTTCTAATGAGTACCCACAACACATGTTTGTATGGAGAAATAGAGACGCTTATCCCAGAATTATCATCAAATGCTCCTCCTAAACAAGCTGGGCCCATTTGTTCAAACCGTCGTTAGCTTAACGAGCTTGTCAATGGTCAAAATGTTAACTGTTCTAGTAAGTGCAATATCTAATTCACAGGTATTTTTGCTGAAAAAATGTGAGTAGCTTTTGCAAATGCAAAAGCTACTCACATTTTTTCAGCAGAAATATTAGCATATATACCATATTTAATGATAATTATTTTAAAGATACATTAACTAACGACATCGTTAGCAGAGTTCTCGGAAACGCCGAATCCGGCGTATTTTTACGCCTATTTTTGCTTTTGTACGCGTAAAATTTCCTTCCGAGGATTCTCATTTACGCTCTATTGCCACCGGACGTCCAAACTGAACTTCAAAGACGTACCGCGGACTTCCGAAATTTCTTTTGTCCGTCGAAATCGATACCCGAAATAAAAGCCCGCCCACTTTTAACGAGTTGTATGATGTTTGCCCCGCCTACTTATTGGAAATTTGCTACCCGTGTTGACTGAGTTTTAAGGACGTCCCACTTTCCGCTTGCGGGAGTTTTATTGACATCGGTGTCAAGCGTCGCGGCACCCTTTTGATGGCTGCGTGATCACTGTGTGTATTTGTCACGCGTGCTGAGTTGATTAATTGATGTTTGTATAATTAAACTTTCTTCTGCGACACCCGAAAATATTCGGTGAAATTAAATGAAGTCATTATCATATTTAAAATATTCACATCTTAAAATCTTAAACTATTATTTTGCTAAGAACGTGTGTCGTCTGAAAACACCTCAACACTTCCGGGAGTTACCTAGTGAAATTAAATAAATAAATAACAATTATGCACAGAACGCAAATTTAAATCTATTCGAATTTAGAAGCTTATGTTTGTCATGACAACAAAAGCAATATTTCAAATGAGAAGAAAACATATTTTTCGTCAAAATTTTCGGAAAACCCGTTTCTAAATTCGTAGCCTTGTTCCGGCTGCGCTGTTTACCAGCGCGGAAAAGACGCAAAGTAAGTCTAAATATAAGGCGAATTGGGATGGTTTTGCTTGCTATTCTCCGTGAACGAACGTATTGCTGTTGGTAACTCATCGAGAGCTGCCTTTTATTTGTTTGTTGTTGCACGAGTCGGCGCCGTTTTTCCCGCAATTTTTGTGAAGTAAGCAACTCGCTCGCTCGTGTTGATCAGCTTCAATCCGAGCAAATATTTCATTAAATACATTTCTGCAAAATAATTTCAGCATAGTTTGTTTTTAAGAAAACATGTTTTGGGTGTTTTCTCTCATGTATTTTCTTTTCTTTTTTTCTTTCTCTGGGCTTTGAAACGAACGCGAAGTTGGACCAATGTTGATGCTTTCTCTAAGGTCCGACATACAAGTACAAGCTTTCAAAAAAGATGAGATCGAATTTTAATAAGCGATAAGGATATGTTTAAAACACATCTAAGAGAAGTGTATATCATGATGATTCTGTGTGACACTGAATTAAGAACCTCTGTTTTACTAAAAAAAGGGCAGACCGCCGCAGAAGGGAAAAAAGTGGGACTTCCTAGATTTTCCTGTGGGACTTCCAAATTTGAGGACTTCCTGAGTCTGGAAGTTAATGGAAGTCCTGTCACTATTTCCTAAGCCCCAAAAGCTTTTGGATCCTTACCAGACACTCAGTGGTCAAGGTTAACTATGTTGAAAAATGAAGTTGTCCAGACAATGTCCTTAAATATTAAGTTTTCATATTTAGCCAAAAACTGCAAGTTTTCTAGGTCAAACTCCTATTTTTCAGTTTTAACTCCAACTTTTCTCAGAGATGGATTCTTAAACTCCTGCTTTCAAAATCCTAGTGAGAACTCTGATGGTTAGTTTTGAACAACTGGGCTCTGTGCTCTATAACATGGCAGTGTATCTAACTGCAGATCTAGGTGTTACAAGCTCAAACCCCAGACATTCTCCCTCTTCTGCTTATTCAAGAAAGGGAGCTGTCAGTTACTGGTGAAAGTATGTGCGCAAGTACTGGTTAATCACTTGGAGGACTGATTATACAGTGTGAAGTTTAACCCTTGTTGAATAAATTAAGATGCCACACCCACTTCTAATTTTCAGCCAATCAGATAACTTGATCCAGGTTATTGATATAAATTCACATACTGAATGGCAAACAGTGCAGATCCAGATCAGTTGGCTTCTGAAGAAGCCAACTGATCTGGATCTACAGTGTTTGCAAAGGTAGGGTATATCTTGGTTCAGCAGGACTAGGGTTAACTGACCACACTCGACTTGACCCTGATTTGTTGACTGGGCGGTAAAACCTCAGCTCAGACAAATAAATCCTTCTTAACCCATTTAAATCTACAGATCCCCAAAAGGGTAATTGGCAAACATTGCAGACCCAGATCAGACGCTGAAGAAATGACGGCTATCATGGTCTCCACTGTTTGCAAATAGTTTAGCCATTTTTCCTTAGGAATTATAGCTGAATCACATATAACCTGACATACATAAAATTGAAACTCAACTCTTCCAGTATATAGTGTTGGGGAAGTTTATTCAGTCTAAAATAGATTTATAAGTTTTTAGCTGCATTAGAAGGGCTATTCCCATGAGAGATGACCTCCATTGTCCGTCCATCCTTCTGTCCATAAACATTTGTTCATTATAGCCTCTCCTCTAACACAAGTGGAACAATTTTCTTGAAACTTGACATGATTGTTCCCTCATAGACAGTTTGCATGAAATGTCAAAGCCTATTTTCTAGTGGAATGTAATCAGCTGATATATGATAGATTAGTCCATTTTGACAAGGGGATAACTAACAGATTTTGAATGTGTTGTAATTTTCATGCACATTTTGAGGTCGGTAATTTGATTCATTACGGAAATTACATTCTAATTAAAGGGAAATTAAGTAGCCCATGCCAGAAAATAACTGGAATAAAGTTCATTTAAACTCTACAACTTACTGCCTTACCTGCTAAGAAAATGGTTTCAGTTATCAAAACATCGCTGCGACAACAGGATACTCCATAAAAAATGAAGTAATGCTGCATGTTAGGAACTTCATGATTTTCATGAAAAATGCAATTTCTGTAGAGACATTTTTATGTCTGAACTTAGGAAATTGTCTTTTTCGATTTTGTGTGGTGAACTAATTTACATGTATATGGGGCATTACCCTTGTCCTGCTGAACCCGGATATACCCTGCCTTTGCAAACAGTGTAGATCCAGATCAGTTGGCTTCTGAAGAAGCCAACTGATCTGGATCTGCACTGTTTGCCATTAAGTGTGTGAATTTATAGCTACAATCTGGATCAAGTGATCTGATTGGCTGAAAATCAGAAGTGGGAGTGGCATCTTAATTTATTCAGCAGGACAAGGGTTAAATTACCATAGTTTGCTGAATTTAGTGGGTGTCTGAACTCTTACTGTGTCCGAATACACAAGCAGTGAGAAAATTACTATTTTATCTTGTTTTAGATCCTTTAACCCTTGTGATGCTGAATAAATTAAGATGCCACGCCCACTTTGAATTTCAGCCAATCAGATTACTTGATTCAGCTTAAGCTTGCCAATACAAATTCACATACTTATGACAAACAGTGCAGATCCAGATAAGTTGGCTTCTTCAGGAAAGGCAGGATATATATGGGTTCAGCAGGACAAGGGTTAATGACACATGTATTTGCAAGTCAACAACACCACTTATGTGCAGTTTGGTGTCATATTTAAAATTTATGGTTATGTTTTTGTGCAAAATAAACTTTAACCCTTGTCCTGCTGAACCCAGATATGTCTAGCCTTTGCAAACAGTGTAGATCCAGATCAGATTGATCTGAATCTGCACTG
Organism: Anodontia alba; assembly: GCA_964016985.1. Classification (NCBI taxonomy): domain Eukaryota; kingdom Metazoa; phylum Mollusca; class Bivalvia; order Lucinida; family Lucinidae; genus Anodontia; species Anodontia alba. The sequence continues at coordinate 48,932,736 of OZ024832.1, forward strand.
TTTATCATTCAGTATGTGAATTTGTATCAACAACTTGGATCAAGTAATCTGATTGGCTGAAAATTTGAAGTGGGCATGGCGTCTTAATTTATTCAGCATGACAAGGGTTAACCTTTACCATTCTTTGGACAGATTCAGCAGACCGCAAATTGGTGATATTTTTCTTATGTTTCACAGAAAATAGAATTTGACATTTCATGCAAATATTGTCTCCACTGGAGACAGTTTGCATAAAATATTAAAACATGTTTTATGGGAGAAGTAAGAAAAATTTACCCAGACTGCTAAGTGATAAAAAAGTTCATTATAATGTGGCTTTCACCCATGCTTCAAGGATTATATTTAGTCGGAGGACTTGGTAAGGAGGAGGCTTTGGTGATACTTCGGGGATAATTTTTCGTATTTCTCCATAAAAGCATATACCGTATTCGACCTAATTACCGCACATACCCCTATAAGCGCACAGTCAAGCAGTTCCGTAGTCTTCAGATTACAGCCAGAGTACTTTTTGTCTACTTTTTTGTAAAGGCATATGTTGTGGGTACTCATTTGAATTGCATCAACTTGTCGATGCAATTCAAATGAGTACCCACAACATATGCCTTTATAAATAAAATTAGAAAAAAAAACGCATAATTATCATCAAACAAGGCCTTTTCTGACTTTTTTTTAATAGTGTATCCTTAGCAACAAGGCCTTTTCTGACTTTTTTTTAATAGTGCACCTTAGCAGGTACGTATTTTACCACAGCCGAGTGTTCCCTGTAATTTTGAAAAACCTAAGCGCACAGTGCGGTAATTAGGTCGAATATGGTATGTTATGGAGACTCATTAGAAGCACCTTAGCAAAGTGCTTCTAATGATTACTAACAACCTGTGTTTATAATTATGGTGAAATAGAGAAAATTATCACAGATTGTTGTCTGCCTCAAACTTTGCTTGGCATTTTTTGTCGCTATATAGGGATCTGCATGGTTTTCCATTCGTCTGTCCATTTGTCTGTATTCAATCTTTCAACATTTGTGTCAACACTAACATTGACCCTAATGCTCAAGCTGCAACATTCTTTCATGGAGATTGATCATGAAATATTTTCTACGGTCATTCTCTCCCTTCCTGCTGGCCTCGGTGGCTCAGTTGGATGCGTCGTCCGACTGGAGACCAGGAGGTCGCGGGTTCAACCCCCGCCGAGGTCGGCAACATTCTTTCGTGGAGATTGATCATGAAATATTTTCTACGGTCATTCTCTCCCTTCCGCTGATTCAAGAAGGGCAGTTGTCAGTTTCTGGCGAAAGAATGTGCACAATACTGGTTAACCGCTTAGAGAACTAAGCCTGCCCAGTAAACGTGTGGTTAGGTAAACTGACCGTGCTCGACATGACCCCATTGGGTTGACTGGGCCGTAAAACCTCAACACAAACAAACAAACAAACATTCTCTCCCTTCCGCTGATTCAAGAAGGGCAGTTGTCAGTTTCTGGCGAAAGAATGTGCACAATACTGGTTAACCGCTTAGAGGACTAAGCCTGCCCAGTAAACGTGTGGTTAGGTAAACTGACCGTGCTCGACATGACCCCATTGGGTTGACTGGGCCGTAAAACCTCAACACAAACAAATAATGTTCAAGCTCATTTTCCAAGAACTATAAAGGCTACAGTGATGATAGCCGGCCTCGGTGGCTCAGTTGGATGCACGTCTGATTGGTGATCATGAGGTTGCGGGTTCTAGCCCGGCTAGGTCGGCAACATTTTTCCATGGACAGTTGATCAAGAAATATTTTCTGTGGTCATTCTCTCCCTTTGGCTGATTCAAGAAGGGCAGTTGTCAGTTTCTGGCAAAAGAATATGCGCAACACTGGTTAACCACTTAGAGGACTAAGCCTGCCAAGTAAAAGTGTGGTAAGGTAAACTGACTGCGCTCCATATGACCCCATTGGGTTGACTGGGCCGTAAAATCTCAACACAAACAAACAAACGGTGATGATACGTGGTAAATTAGCTTGCACTTAGGGATGACAACTCAGACATCAGAGTATTCATATCTGATTTCTAACTACAGTCGAACTTCAGTGGCTCGAACATCTTTGGGACCATTGAAAGTTGTTCGAGATATGGGTAGTTCGAGCCACTGAGGGTTAATCATGACACAAGGTCAGGAAGCAAAGAGCGATCGTTTAAGACAATCTTTTTGATTTTCTACACAATAATTGTATGTTGAGTGCACTCATTAGAATTGCCTCAATGAGGCAATTCTAATGAATACACACAACATACAATTTTATGATAAGATAAGAAAATTTCCCTTAATACTTGTTTTCTTGAGCTATCTGAAGAATTGCGAAGGGACTCAAAAACGAGTTCGAATTAGCCATGGTAAACGAGCCATTGGTGTTCGAGCCATTGAAGTTTGTCTGTGTATTTCACAGTTCACCAACTTCGTAAATTTGCGTCAACCTTGCTGCAAGGACACAACATAGCCGGCGGCAGAATTCTTGTTGAATAAATTAGAAGGAAAAATCAGTGGTAGTCTCTATCTATTATATGGCTGTTGGAACTTTGTAGAGTACGTAGCAGCATTTGTTTTAATGCTTATAATATGCTGGGTAAAATTTTCAGCAGAAGACAATTTGAAATATTTTGTTTTAAGTTTTCCAGAAAACGGGTTCTAACATTTCATGCAAATTGTCTGCAAACCTGTTTTCTGGGTAAAATAAGAAAAAAATATTATCAATTTGTCACCTGCAGTTGGCCACAGAGTGGTACAGGTTAATTGTTATTCAAATTCATCTTGTAGTTCTTTCCATTTGATTACTCAACTGTAGCATTGACAGACTCATTATTTATAAACGTTACATTGATTCTTCAGAATTTGATTGTTGAAATTAGGATTATTGAGCTTTTGTAATGTTATTGATTACCATAGTCACCCTAAATAATCTCTGACACCTTATCTTCAGGTGAGATTTTGAGAGTTTTGCTCATTTCTTTTTTAACACCTTATCTTCAGGTGAGATTTTGAGAGTTTTGCTCATTTCTTTTTTAACCAAAAATCTCATTGAACTTTGCTAATTGGAAGGAAAAATCCAAACATGTGTTCAAGGACACACTAAGTGGTGGTCCTTACGCTCAAGGACACAGAAAGAAAATTTCCTAAATTTTCTTTCAGTGTCCTTGACTATATATATATAATTTTGTCCACTACAATTCTGCTTGGCACTCAGCATGTAGCATGCTGGGTAAAAAATTGAGCAGATGACAGTTTGAAATATATTTCTTATTTTTCCCTGAGAACAAGTTTTAACAATTTATGCAAATTGTCTCCTTAAGGAAAAAATTTGCATGAATTGTCAAATCCAATTTTCTGAGAAAAATAAGAAAAATGTCATAAAATAACTGAATTTGCCAATAGAGTGCTACATGTAAAAGGGCTAGCATAACAGACATACACTTTGCATGGACTCCACAACATAAAAAAAAAGAACAGTTATCAAGCATATGATCGGATTCAGGTCATCTCAGTGAACAGTCTCATCAGAGCCTTTGCTGTTCCACGGTAACCATAACAATTTACTAATTTTATAAATAGATAGCAAGGATGTACTGACTGACTTGGGTTTTTCTCTGTCCAAAGAGATCCAGACATAAACATCACAAAACATGGATATATAATTTTGATCCCCTTAAACTCCACTTTTATATAGTAAAACTGGTGTTTACAGGGACATACATTATTTTAAGCTCACCTGAGCCAAAGGCTCAAGGTGAGCTTTTGTGACCGGTCTTCATCGGTCGTGCGTCATCTGTCGTCCGTCTGTCAACAATTTACTTTAAAGACATCTCCTTCTAAACTGGTGAATGGATTTTGAAATAATTTTACAGGAATGTTCCTTGGGTGACCCTCTACCAAAATTGCCTAAATGGTTCCGCTCTGCTAAACAAAATGGCCACCAGAGCTAAAAATAGAAAGACCTTAAAACAACATCTCCTCCCAGGGCACTGACTCAGTTTCAAAATAATTTCACAGGAATTTTCCTTGGGTGACCCTCTACCAAAGTTGCTCAAACCGTTCAGCTCAGATGGCCGCCAGATCTAAAAATAGAAAAACCTTAAAACATCTTCTTGTCTGTCAACAATTTACTTAAAAGACACCTCCTAAACCAGTGAAAAGATTTTGAAATAATTTTACAGGAATGTTCCTTGGGGGACCCTCTACCAAAATTGCCTGAATGGTTCTGCTCCGCTGAACAAAATGGCTGCCAGAGCTAAAAATAGAAAAACCTTAAAACAATATCTCCTCCAAGGCCACTGGCCCAATTTCAAAAAAATTTTACAGGAATATTCCTTGGGTGACCCTCTACCAAAATTGCTCAAACTGTTTTGCTCGGATGAACAAGATGGCTGCCAGAGCTAAAAATAGAAAAACCTTAAAATGACTTCTTGTCTGTTAACTATATTCATATTTCAAATAAATAAATAAATTCAAGACATCAGATTTTTTTTTCACTAAAATACTAACAAAGACCATCAACTGAAATGTGATTCATATTTTATACCTGAAATATCATACTAAGATCTATAAACTGATACGTTCGTCTTATAACCAGTTTTTTGTAATTATATTTATAATCATTGTGAAATAACATATCTGTATCAGAATTTAATGTTCTGTTTCATTTGGTCTTTTTCACAGCTTCTAACTTACTTCAGGTATTGTCCTAAATTGTAGTCATACAATCATTTCAGTCATGCGCATCCAGCAAAGACTCAGATCAGCCTAATCATCCGTTCTGTATATGGTCAATAATCGCTGTTCGCAAGAAAACAGAACAAACGTTTTGGGTAATAGTCATCCAAAACTCTGATCAGGCTGGACGGATGTCCAAGCTGATCCAAGTCATCACTAGACACACATATCAATTTGCTGGTATTATCGTGCGGCACCTCAAACATGTTCCGCCTCGTGTTGAGCTTCTAAAAAGCCGCCGGGTTTGCTTTGAAAAGCAATAAAATGCCACCTAATCAGAAAGGGGCCTGTCTATTTGGGCGCATACCTATAAATCAGCAGGCGTTTGATAAGTTTATTTAAGTGCTAAATCATCCATTTAATCAAAGGTTAGTGTCATAATTTTTCAGCATAATTTACCCGAAAATGGATATACCCACTTTTGGCACATGCGTGATTATAGAGGTTAAGTAATGTTTTGAATATTATCGTAATGTTTTGTGATCAAAAACATATGAGATGACACATGGAATTATTATTAGTCCATGGAATAATATTGTGTTTATGGCAAATTTATCTTTTAGAAATCAGTTACAAGGTGTAAAACTTATTCATCGGAATGATCCACTTTTTATAGTTTGTATTCATTAAATAAGAAAAAACGTCAAAAGCCCAATTTAAACGACTTTATTTCATCTTAACCTATTTTATCAGTGTATCAGATAGGCTACTTGCCCCATCGTTTGATTACATATACTTTATTGATTTTTTAACTGAAGAGCGCAGCACGGTAAGGGAGATAACAATGTGAAAGACTCAAACTTGTCTGATAATCAGGTGAGTGATACAGGGCCATCTTGGCCCTCTTGTTCTTATTTCTGCTTAGAAACATAGATTCTGCATACTCGTTAGAACCGCCTTGCCAAGGCGGTTTCTGACGAGTACCCACAATCTATGTTTTGGGCAGAAATATGAAAAATATCAGTTTTTTATCTGAAAATTTTCAGTTTTTGGAGGTGAAGTTTTCAATATACACTGTATTTGAATAGGCGTATTTTTGTAATGAGATGCTTTTTCAACCTAAAGGTATTGATATCTTCCTTTTTTCTGCAGAAAAACATATGTTGTGGGTACTCATTAAAAGTGCCAATATATGTTTTTATGCAGGAATAAGATAAACATTTTCATGATAACCCATATTATCTGGAGCTATGAAAAATACATGTACCAATTCAAATAAATGCAAATGATGATATTACAGTTACAGACTTATGATTATGTGATTTTACAATTTACTTATGCAAAATCAGCTTAGTAAATCAAATGGCGACATTTGCTGCATTTGAATGGATTTTGAAAAGAACTGGTGTCCTTGAAATTCTAAATGGTAAAGTGTTATCTCAGTGGAATAAATAGATCTTTTGAATAACACAAATGGATCTGAATATTGCTTAAGTAGAGGTTTTCTGGCCCAGTCATCCCATTAGGGTCATGTCAAGTCAGTCAGTATAGCTAACCACACTTTTCCTGGGCAGGTTTAGACCGCTGAGCATTTAACCAGCAGTTTTTGCACATTCTTTTGTGAGAGGAGTGGGTCTGACTATATTTTTGTTGGATTTGTTAAGAAATTTATTTCAGTCAACCTATAAAATTTATGCCCCAATAATTATTAATCTCAACCTGTGCCTTATTACACATGAAGTTTTTCTTTCACTGTTTGTTTCCATGGAGAAAAAAACAAATACTCCTATAAATACCTTAACCCTTGTCCTGCTGAACCCAGATATACCCTGCCTTTGCAAACAGTGTAGATCCAGATCAGCTGGCTTCTTCAGAAGCCAGCTCATCTGGATCTGCACTGTTGGCCATTCATTATTTGAATTTATATCAACAACCTGGATCAAGTAATCTGATTGGCTGAAAATTGGAAATGGGCATGGCATCTTAATTCATTCAGCAGGACAAGGGTAAACCCTCAAAGAACCCGTCACAACTGCTGCAGACAGCATTTTGACTTTTTTTTTTTTTTTTCACAGAAAAAATGTTTTGACATTTCATGTGAATCATCTGCATTGCAGATGATTCACATGAAATGTCAATGATATTTTCTGTGAAAAAAAAAAAAAAAAAAAAAAAAAAATGTGGCTTGCCACAAATTTTGCTTGGCACTTAAACATTTTAACGACAGCCTTACACAAGTCAAGCTTGCCTCGTTGGCTCGGTCCGACTGGTGTTCAGGAGGTTGTAAATTTGATCCCCGCCTGGTCCGGCAACTTTCTGTAGTGGAAATTAATCATGAAGTTTTTTTACAGCCATTCTCTCCCTTCTGCAGTTTCAAGAAGGCAGTTGCCAGTTTCTGGCTAAAGAATGTGCACAAGTACTGATTAATGGTTCAGGGCATAGACAATATACAGTTTGGACCCAGATGTAATTCAGTTGTTGACCCACAATGCACCATTGACCTTATGGACCACTGACCTTATGTGTGTTGTTTACAAGTAAAACCCGAGCCTAGATATGGCACTGAATAGAACAGAATAATATATCAACTATTGGAACACCTATATACACCACAACCTCTTTATAACACTATATGGGGTCCATAACATAAACCGTGTTAGTTAAACAACCGTTTTATAACCAAACAAAAATGTATAGATTATATTGAAAAATGACCATTTATGGTCATTTTTCAATATAATCTATACATTTTTTACATTTTTTGGATCCATTTTTGAACCGTGTTATATCCAAAACCGTGTTATAATGAACCATGTTATAAAGAGGGTGTAGTGTATACTGAAGTTGTTCTTCATTTGTGTGCTCTTTCCTCAGCAATAGCACCTATGTAGATGTTCTAAAAGATTACCATTACAGCACTATATCAAAATTTATGGGATATACATTAATCTTGACATATTCATTTTTTAAAGTAGGCAGATGCATTGGTACTGCTAAGCGCAGTTTATAGCAGTTGCAGGACAAAAATTTGATCTTATAACTATCTATTTTAGTTTTGATGAGGTAAGCCTAAAATGTGATGTTAAATTAGATGTCATTATTTTTTACTTTCTCATTGGGGCGAGATATCAATTAGAACTCTCCAATTCACCCTTTGCATTTTGGAATTTAGCAGATTTAACCAAGATTTACATATAAAGAACAGGGCCCAGTTGTTCAAAGCGTTGTTAGCTTAACGAGCTCGTTAAGGGTCATTTCGTTAACTGTTTTAATGGATTCAATATACAATATTCTGATATTTTTTGCTGAAAAAATGTGAGTAGCTTTTGCACTGCAAAAGCTACTCACATTTTTTCAGCAAAAAATTTCAGAATATTTGCGTATCACTCAATGTAAATTTTAACGAATGGTTAACTAACGACATTTTTAGCTTTGAACAACTGGGCCCAGGACTATTAAAATCAACGTTAACATTAAATTAATTGTGTGCGAAGCGTAGACCAAACTACTGTAAAAGCTTATATTTGTATCTCCTTAACCATTGATTTAGTTGATACTTTGAAAAAGTGTTAGAGACTGATCTAACTTTACCTCAGATGCAGCCAACAACACTCATTGACCTTAAGGTCAAGGTCGCAGAATTAGAAATTTTATGTAAAAGGTTTATCCTTGATGTATATAAGTGTATTAACACTTAACATGCTGGGTAAAATTTTCAGCAGACAACATTATGAAATATTTTTTTTTCTTATTTTTCCCAGAAAATGGGTTATGAAATTTTAATGGAAATTGTCTCAAATGGAACCTATTTTCTGAAAAAATAAGAAAAAATCATCAGTTTGTCATATGCTGAATTTGCTCATAGGCTGGTAATAGTTAACATGCAAGAATTCTTATTTATCATTTCTTTCAGGATTTCTGACAAAAATGAAGTCTTCGAGAAAAAATTGAAGTTAGGTTATTCTTCCATGGCAGTAGGGAAAGATGAAGAATCTCAGGTATGTAGTCAGAACTTAATATAGCTAAGGCGAAATCAGGAAACAGAATATCTTTTTGTTACCATAGTATTGGGTCATCTTTAATACTTAGCATGCAGGGTAAAAACTATTTTCTTCTCTTTGCCTGAAAAAAGGTTAGACATTTCATGCAAATTGTCCCCATTGGAGGCAAGTAGCCTATGTCAAATCCTATTTTCTGGCAAAAATGAGAAAATTATCATGAATTTGTGGTCTGCAGAATTTGCTCAGAGAGTGCTGGAGGTTAAACCTTTATGATGAAAAAGCCACCAAATTATTGTACCCAAACAAAAATGTGTATATTATATGGGCAGCATTGTGAAAACATGTCTTGAGGCTTATGCAGACAGGGAAGGCCAAGATCAGCCAGCGTATCTGCCAGTTTTTACAAGGGAGACAATTTTTGCGACTCCGTGTTTTCCTTCCTGTGCACCAAGACCCTTCTGAAAAGGGGTCTACTCTAAAAGGGAAGAATTTGCTCCCATAGGGAGCAAATTCTTCCCTTTTAGAGTAGACACCTATGGGAGCAAATTCTTCCCTTTTAGAGTAGACCCCTTTTCAGAAGGGAGAAAAAACAAATTGACAGTTGCCTCCCCTAAAAGAATGAAAAAGTGTTCCCCTTATAAAATTTGCATATTTCTTTATCATATTACAGAGAGAGCAGATTATTAAATTTTGAATAATCAAGTGGAAATAAATACTGAAAAATCCAAGTATATACGAGGGTTGTGCAAAAAGTTCTGTCACTAATAGGCTTCTTTAGTTTTATCCCTGGTATATTTTAAAATGCTTCACTGCACTTGAATGGTGTGTTGAATAGCTAACGATACCCATTTATTTTGTGCAAATTGCTTTCCAACTGACCGAGTTATTTCAAATTGAAATAGATGCAGTCATGTACACTGACCAATTTACTTGTTACATTGGAACATGGACCAGAAGACTGAAATTCATAGCTATATTAAATGCTGCATTAGGTTTAATATAGATTCAAAGCAGATATTTAATGAATTGTGTGGTATATATGGACCTCAGACCATTTTAATGCGCACAGTTTTTAGGTGGGTTAAAACTTTTAAAGCTGGGAAATTTTCTGTTGAAGATGATACCCATCCTGGAAGGCCTAAAACCTCTGTTACCAAGGCTAACATCACTGCTGTAAAGATTGTGGTCGAACAGGATACACAATTGTCTGTCAGAGATATAGCTAGTTGTACTGGCATATCAGAAGGCAGTTTGCAAACAATTCTGAAAAAGCGTTTGGACCGGAGAAAGGTTGCCGGCCTCGGTGGCTCAGTTGGATGCGCCGTCAGACTGGAGACCAGGAGGTCGCGGGTTCAGCCGCCACCGAGGTCAGCAACATTCTTTCGTGGAGATTGATCGTGAAATATTTTCTATGGTCATTCTCTCCCTTCCGCTGATTCAAGAAGGGCAGTTGTCAGTTTCTGGCGAAAGAATGTGCACAATACTGGTTAACCGCTTAGAGGACTAAGCCTGCCCAGTAAATGTGTGGTTAGGTAAAATGGCCACGCTCGACATGACCCCATTGGGTTGACAGGGCCGTAAAACCTCAACACAAACAAACCTGAGAAAGGTTTGCACTAGATGGGTACCTCATTTGCTCACTGAGGTGCAAAAGACACAAGGCCTTAAATGTGCCGGGGAACTTTTGAAAACATACAAAGGCTGTAATAGTCAGGTTATTTCTAACTTGCTAACATGTGATGAAACCTGGATGCACATGTTTGAGCCACAAAGAAGGGCTGATAATAAGCATTGGAAGCAAAAAGATAAAAAACGCCCATGTATTGCCAAGAGAACCATAAGTTCGAAAAAGATGTCGTAAGCAATTTTCTTTAATTCAAGTGGGCCAGTCGTTCAAGTGCCTTGTCTATCTAGTCATACAGTCACTGGCCGATTCTCCAAGAATTCTGTACTGAAGAAAGTGAAAGAGTTTTACAATAAGAAACGACCAAGCAAAGGATGGTCAGGAGTCCACCTTTTACATGACAACGCCTCCTCTCATAAGTGTGAGGTTGTTAAGTCTTTTTTAGCTTCTGAAAAGGTGAAAGTTTTAAACCATCCAGCTTATTCACCTGACCTGAGTCCCTGTGACTTCTTTTTATTTCCAAGGCTTAAGAAAATGCTTTTTGGAAATAAGTATACATCTAGAAGTTCTCTTGGCAGTGCTATTTATCAGTGTCTCCAACAGATACCAAAAGAAGACTATTTATCTGCTTTTCGCGACTGGGTAAAAAGGTTACAAAAATGTGTTTCAGTAAAGGGGGAATACTTTGAAGGTTTGTAATAAAAATATAATTGATAAAACGTAGCACTGAAGTAATCCGAACCCAGTGACAAAACTTTTTGCAGGACCCTCGTACATGTAACAGATGGAAGTACATGTACCTGGTCATGATAACTGTATTTCCTGGAACTAAATAGAATGAAGGCTGGTCCTGCTAAATGTGGATATGCCCTGCCTTTGCAAACAATGTAGATCCAGATCAGTTGACTTCTGAACTGGATCTGTACTGTTTGCCATTGAGTGTTAATTTGTATCAATATGAATAACCTGGGTCAAGTATTCTGATTGGCTGAAAATTAGAAATGGGCGTGGCATCTTAATTTATTCAGCAGGACAAGGGTTAAGAAGATCATGAAATACATTTGAGCCATACCATGGGGAAAGGGATCTTCCAGAAATATGGGGGCAGTGAAAGCCTGATCAGACTGTCTGCTTACAGAGTCATTGGGTACTGTAAAATACAGACATCTCTCAACAACAGCCTGTTCCCTATCACAGCCACTTTTCTGATTCTCCAAAGCGGAACCTCCACTCATTTGAACCACCAGGAATAGCCATCCCTCAACAACAGCCACCACCCTATAACAGCCACTTTTCTGATTTCCTAAATTAGAACCTCCACTCACTTGAACCTCCAAGAATAGACACCCGTCAGCAACAGCCACTTTTCTGGCTCCCCGGTTGAACCACCACTCATTTGAACCTCCAAGAACAGCCACCCCTCAGCAGCAGCCACTTCCCTATAATGGCTGTTGTTCCTCAAATTACTGTTTTACTGTATATTTAACCTCTCTACAACAGCCACCACCCTACAGCCGCTTTTTCTGATGTCACAAATTACTGTTCTACTGTTAAACCCATCTACATTAGATGCCTTCCTATAAAAGCCACTTTTTCTGATTCCCACAAGTGGAACCACTCATTTGAATCACCCATCAGCAAAAGCCACTGTTCTGATTCCCCAGTTGAACCGCCACTCATTTGAACCACCAGGAATAGTCACCCCTCAACAACAGTCACCATCCTATAAGCCACTTTTCTGATTCCCCAAAGTAGAACCTCAATTCACTTGAACCTCCAAGAATAGCTACCCTCAGCAATAGCCACCTCCCTACAACAGCCACTTCTGATTCCTCAAAGTGGAACCACTCATTTGAACCTCCTTGAATATCCACTTTTCTGATTCCCCAGTTGAACCTCCACCCATTTGAACCTCCAAGAATAGCCACCCCTCAATAACAGCCAGCCGGCCTCGGTGGCTCAGTTGGATGCTTCGTCCGACTGGAGATCAGGAGGTCGCGGGTTCAACCCCAGCCGAGGTCAGCAACATTCTTTCGTGGAGATTGATCATGAAATATTTTCTATGGTCATTCTCTCCCTTCCGCTGATTCAAGAAGGGCAGTTGTCAGTTTCTGGCGAAAGAATGTGCACAATACTGGTTAACCGCTTAGAGGACTAAGCCTGCCCAGTAAACGTGTGGTTAGGTAAACTGACCGCGCTCGACATGACCCTATTGGGTTGACTGGGCCGTAAAACCTCAACACAAAAAAAAACCCAAAAAAAACAAAAAAAAAAACAATAACAGCCAATTCCCTATAACAGTCACTTTTCTGATTCCCAAAGTACTGCTGTACTGTATATGTAACCTGGCTACAACAGCCACCTCCCTATAACATTCACTTTCCTGATTCCTCAGAGTACTGTTTTACTGTAATTGTAACTGATCTACAACAGCCACCTCCATATAACAGTCACTTTTCTGATTCCCCAAAGTACTGTTTTACTGTATATGTAACTTGTCTACAACATCCACTTCCCTCATACAGCCACTTTTATGATTCCCCAAAGTACTGCTTTTTTGTATATGTAACCTATCTACAGCAGCCACTTCCCTATGACAGTCGCTTTTCTGATTCCTCAAAGTACTGTTTTACGGTATATGTAACCTGTCTACAACAGACACCTTCCTGTATCAGTCACTTTTCTGATTCCTCAAAGTACTGTTTTATGGTATATGTAACCTGTCTACAACAGCCACCGCCTATAACAGTCACTTTTCTGATTCCTCAAAGTACTGTTTTACTGTATATGTAACCTGTCTACAACAGCCACCTCCCTATAACAGTCATTTTTCTGATTCCCAAAGTACTAGTGTACTGTAATAATAACCTGTCTACAACAGCCACCTCCATATAACAGTCACTTCTGATTCCTCAAAGTACTGTTTTACTGTATATGTAACCTGTCTACAAGAGCCACCTCCCTATAACAGTCACTTTTCTGATTCCCCGAAGTACTGTTATACTGTATATGTAACTTGTCTACAAGAGACACCTTCCTGTAACAGTCACTTTTCTGATTTCCAAAGTACTGTTTTACTGTATATTTAACCTGTCTACAAGAGCAACCTCCCGATAACAGTCACTTTTCTGATTCCCCAAAGTACTGTTATACTGTATATGTAACTTGTCTACAAGAGACACCTTCCTGTAACAGTCACTTCTTCCCTAATACAGTCACTTTTCTGATTCCTCAAAGTACTGTTTTACTGTATATGTAACCTGTCTACAACAGCAACCTCCTTATAACAATCATTTTATTGATTCCCCAAAGTACTGTTTTACTGTATATGTAACCTCTCTACAACAACCACTTCCCTGATACAGTCTTTTTTCTGATCCCTCAAAGTACTGTTTTACTGTATATGTAACCTCTCTACATCAACTACTTCCCTAATACAGTCACTTTTCTGATTCCCCAAAGTACTGTTTTACTGTATATGTAACCTCTCTACAACAACCACTTCCCTAATACAGTCACTTTTCTGATTCCTCAAAGTACTGTTTTACTGTATATGTAACCTGTCTACAACAGCCACCTCTTTTAACAGTCATTTTTTTGATTCCCCAAAGTACTGTTTTACTGTATATGTAACTCTCTACAACAACCACTTCCCTAATACAGTCACTTTTCTGATTCCCCAAAGTACTGTTTTACTGTATATGTAACCTGTCTACAACAGCAACTTCCCTATAACAGTCACTTATCTGATTCCCCAAAGTACTCTTTTACGGTATATGTAACCTGTCTACAACAGCCATCTCCCTATAACAGTCACTTCTTGATTCTGCAAAATACTTTTTTTTACTCTATATTTAACCTGTCTACAACATCCACTTCCCTGTAACAGTCACTTTTTTGATTCCGCAAAGTACTGTTTTACTGTGCATGTAACCTCTCTACAACAGCCACCTCCCTATAACTGTCACTTTTTTGATTCCTCAAAGTACTGTTTTTTACTGTATATTTAACCTGTCTACAACATCCATTCCCTGTAACAGTCACTTTTCTGATTCCTCAAAGCAGTGTTTTATTGTATACAGTAGAACCTCGATAATTCAAACTCCAATAATTCAAAATTCTCAATAATTCAAAATCATTTTGAAGTCCCGACTTAAATATATGTATGCATTTTAACCCTCAATTATTCAAAGTCTCAATAATTCAAACAAAACTGTTTGGTCCCTTGGACTTTGAATTATCGAGGTTCCACTGTATTTAACCTCTCTACAACATCCACTTCCCTACAGCAGCTTGCTTTACGCTTTCTTACCGGTGGCTGTTGTGGAGAGGTGCACTATATATTGACATTTATTCTCTTCCGCTGATTCAAGAAGGATAGTTTCAGTTTCTTGTGAAATAATATACACAAGTACTAGTTAACTGCTTAGAGGTCTGTATAATCCTGCCAAGGAAATGTGTGGTAACGTAAACTGACCGGCTCGACATGACCTTAATAGTGACTGGCCCGTAAAACTCCAACTCAAATACTGCACATTGGTGAATAGAAAAGGTCCTTATCAGATTGTAAGTCTTAGCTGATTGATCTGGATTGTTACTGTTTGTATAACCCCCAAAGACCCCTTTTTTATGGCATGTCTCATTTATATGTATAAATTATTCAGAAAGAGACTAAAGACTTGTTTAGGTTTAGGTTGAGTTCAAACTTATAAAGGAATTGCCGTTACATTTCAGTGCCTGGTATATACATATTTCATTAACACTTAACATGATCAGTATTAACTTCATTGGACTATATTTTGAAATATTTTCCTTATTTTTCAAGAAAATAGGCTTTGACATTTCATGCAAATTGTCTCCTTTGGAGACAATTTGCATGAAAGGTCAAAGCCAATTTTCTGGAAAAATAATAAGAAAAATAAAATGAGATTGTCATATTCTGAATTTGTCGAGAGTGTGGTAAAGGTTAAAATACTATTTGAATTGTAGGAGATAATATTTCAAAATATTTTTTGTTTTTGCCATTTCAGAGAAAATAAGGCTTGATGGGATTCACTGGAAATGACAAGCCTTATTTTCTCAGAAAAATAATTTAAAAAAATATTAGAATCTTGTCGTCTGTTGTTGTGACTAGTACTGGAAGGGCTACTTTTGTGGATGAACAATGAAGAGTGATGGAAGAATAAGGGACTCAGTATGGGGCTGTGTCTCCTGTTTTTTGACGTACAAGAGAAATATTTACAAGCAGTAACCCTTAATCATTACCACTCTCTTGGCTTATTCAGCAGATGACAAATTGATGGTATTTTTCTTATTTTTCCAGGTAAACAGGATTTGACATTTCATGCAAATTGTCTACACTGAAGACAATTTGCATGAAATGTCAATTCCTGTTTACCTGGAAAAATAAGAAAAAATACTTCAAAATGTTGTCTGCTGAAGATTTTACCCAGAGTGCTAAGCGTTAAACAGCTAATCACATCTGCAACAGATGACATGCTGATTTCTATTTTTCAGAGAATAAAAGACAACAATACATGTGAATCATTTGTCTAGCAGAAGAATCACATGGAATGCCAAGTATTATTTATTCTGAAAAATCACAATATCAATTTTAGAATGTCATCTGAACCAAATTTACTTATTACTTACTGTTAGCATGCTGGGTAAATATTTCAGCAGATGACAAATTGATGATATTTTTCTTATTTTTCCTGGAAAATGGTTTTGACATTTTATGCAAATTCTCTCCATTGGAGACAATATGCATGTAATGTTAAATTCTATTTTCTGGGAAAAATAAGAAAAATATTTCAAAATGTCGTCTGCTGAAAATTTTTCCCAGAGTGCCAACCTTCAAACGTTTGTTATTATGATCTTCAGTATTCGGAGGAGCAGAGAATGAATCTGCAAGAAGCGATACAGAGAAACAGAGTTGACGTTGTCAGACAGCTGCTGCAATCAGGTAATTAAAGTTTTTGATGATACCATGTTTATCTGCCGGCCGCGGTGGCTCAGGCAGATGCGTGTTCAACTGGTGATCAGGAGGTTATGGATTGGGTCACCGCAGGATCTGGAAACATTCTTTCATGGAGATTGATCATAAAATAAATTCTATGGTTATTCTCTCCTTTTCGCTGATTCAAGAAGGACAGTTGTCAGTTTCTGGCGAAAGAATGCGCACAAATACTGGTACACTGCTTACAGGACAGCCTGCCCAGGAAAATTGTGGTGAGGTAAACTGAGGCACTGGAAATGACCCTAATGGGTTGATTGGGCTGCAAAACCGCAACACAAACAAACAGAATATGCTTATCCTAAATACTCATCAGACTGTAAACCTTTAACATTTAAAGTGCTAAACTAAATTGTAGCTGACAACTTTCTAGATTTTTAAAAAATAATCAGAGAAATAAGACTTGGCATTTGATGTAGCAGATGATTCACATAAAATATCAAGCTTTTTTTTCTCAGAAAAAAAAAATAAATAAAATCCAAATGTCGTCTGCTGCAGTGCTAGTTAGTGCTTTATGGACTAAATGGTAGGATAAGCATAATAAGGAGTTAATCCTTAAAACGCCAAGAAAATCTGCATCTGAAAATGTCGTCTGTTTATACCGTCTGCTGAATATTCTTGCAAACTTTTCAAACCTATTCTTGCATCCAGGCAAACAGTGTGGACCCAGATCAGACTGCTCCTAGAGGAGCAGTCTGATCTGGGTCCAAACTGTTTGGAAAAATGACTTTTAAAATCACAACCAGATGACAAGGCAGATGACAATTGTTGTGATTGGCAGTTTAAGGGTTAAGGGTTACAAATATGTAGGGTAGATACGATAACTAATAATTGAGCTGCAGTGTAACACAAGGTACAATACATGTATTCAGTTAATTACTGCACAGTGTATGGCCAGTATCCATTTAATTACTGCACAGTGTATGTCCCTTATGTTTTTTTTTTTTTTTTTTTTCATTATTATCTCACTTGAGCCGAAGGCTCACTGGTGAGCTTATAGCATGACTAGCCTCTGTTGTCATCATCTGTTGTCTGTAGTCTGTTGTCTGTCAGCATTTTCAAACATCTTCTCCTCTGAAACCACTGGGTTGATTGAAGTAAAATTACATGTGGAGCATCCATGGGATGGGGGATCGAAAGTTTGTTTGCGGGGTCCAGGTCACACGACCAAGATGTCCGCCATGCCCATATAAAGTAAAAATCTTCTCCTCCTGAACCAGTAGGCAGATTGTCATGAAACTTGGTATGTAGCATTGGGGACTCGAGCCAATCATAGTTTGTTCAAATGATGATGCTTGGATGATCTTGACCTATTTTAGGCCAAGTTCAAATTTGTTAGCATAGACTTTTGTAAGGGAAAAGTCAAAACCTTGTAGTTTTCAGAAACTATTGCAGCCTGTGGTCTGAAAATTGGTAGATGCAGTGAGCTAATGAGTAAATGAAACTGCATGAGTATTCAAGGTCAAGGTCATACCTTGACCTTGGCCCAAGGTCATTCAGATATGAAAATTAAAACTTGTTTTTCTCAGAAACTACTGGGCCATTTGTAACCAAATTTCATATGAAAATTTTAAGGAACAAGAAAATGATATCTAATTAATATGAGTTTGGTCACATGACCAATATGGCCACCATGCCCATATAAGGTCAAATCCCTTTTAAAAATTCTTCTCAGGAGTCAGTAGGCTGATTATCATGAAACTTGGTATGTAGCATTCAGGACTCAAACCAATCATAGTTTATTCAAATGATGACCCCTGGATGGCCTTGACCTATTTTAGGCCAAGGTCAACTTTGGTCACATAGGCTTTTGCATGGGAAAATGTCAAAACTGTGTATTTTCCAGTATTCAAGGTCATTCAATGACAATGGCCCAAGGTCATTCGGATATGAAAATTAAAACTTGTTTGCTCAGAAACCACTAGGCCATTTGTAACCTAATTTCATAGGAAAGCTTTTAGGAACAAGGAAATGAAAATTAATAAATATGAGTTTGGTCACATGACAAATATGGCTGCCATGCCTGTATGTGGTAAAATCATTTAAAAAACCTTCTTCTCCGGAATCAGTGGACTGATTGCCTTGAAACTGGGTATGTAGTATTGGGGTCTCAGGGTCCATCATAGTTTATTCAAATGATGACTGGCTTGACCTTGATCCAATTTACATCAAAGTCAAATTTGGTCGCATGTGCTTTTGTATGGGAAAAAGTAGAAATTGATAATTTTTCTGGAAACTATTGTTGCCTGTGAACTTTAATTTTGTATTTGCAATCAGCTAAATGAGTAAATGAGGCTACATGAGTAACAAAGGTCTAGGTCACTCCTTGACCTTCGACCTTAGCACAGAGTTTAACATAATCAGCAAATAAACTCATGGTACTCATGGTACAGACCCCTGGGTTCATGATCCTAAGGAGGGACATAAAGCCCCAAAACATGAGCCTGGCTTCCAATAGGCATATGAACGGTCCATGGGACAGTCTTCTATAATGACCTTCAAATTCCATTTCAAAAAACACTCAGCACTCAGATGAGTGGTTTAGGATCATTGGTCCTCTGGTTGTTATTATTATAATTGGGCTACAATGTAACATAAGGTACAATATTCAATTAATTACTGCTCTGTGTGGACCTTGTGTTTTGTTTTTTTTTCCTTTTGTTTTTCTTTCTTTCTTTTTTCTCAGACTTACTCAAAATGAATTGTGGTAAAATGTCAAGTTAATATATTGAAGGCATAGATCTAGATAAGAGCGGATATCAGGTCAATAGTTTTCTTATTTCTCGACGAAAACATATGTTGTGGGTACTTATTAGAAGTGCCTCACTGAGGTGCTTCTAATGAGTACGCACAACATATGTTTTTGTTGAGAAATGAGAAAAATATAGATACTTTGTGGTGAAAAAAGCGCCTTATCAAGAGCTATGTTGAAGGTGTGCCTATTAACCATTATTTATTTCAGGTATCCCTACATGTGAACTGTATGGAACTAAAAGGGAAAGTGATTACACACCTCTAATGCAGGCTGCCTGGCTTGGTCACCAGGATATTGTACAGAAACTTCTAAGTACTGATGGAATAGATATCAATATCAGTAACAGGTAATTGCACAACCCACAGAAAAGTCAACCTGTTTGACGGATTGAAAGGTTGACTTTCCATCACGAAAACATGCCTATATAATTTTGACCCCCTTAAACCCCACTTTTATATAGTAAAACTGGGGTTTATAGGGGTATACATTATTTTTCTTATTTCTGCTCAAAAACATAGATTGTGGGTACTTGTTAGAGGTGGTTCTAACGAGTACCCACAATCTATGTTTTTAGCAGAAATATGAAAGATATCAGTTTTTCACCTGAAAATTTTCGGTTTTTGGAGGTGAAATTCTCTATATATTTGAATAGGCGTGTTTTCGTAATGCAAAGAGTGCCTTATAATAAGCTTGGTCGTCAATGGTCATTTAGGGAAGATGGCCATAGCGCTTATACCGTTGTGAATATTTTGATAGATACCGACAAGATCTAACCAATGAGCATACCAAATGTGAGTTTTCATTGACAGAGGCTAAGCCGAGGCAAAAAATGTGAAAATATGACAATGGCCATAACCCTTGAACTGTGTGGATAGTTTTGATAGTTTTTCACATACTGATTGATGCCAACAATATCTAGCCAATGGGCTTTCCAAATATTTGATTTTATCGACCTATGGCTGAGTCGAGGCAAAAACAAAAACAAAAAAAAACAAACAACAGTTCTGTGATGAAGTTTACCGTTTTTTCACAACTTCTAAATGTTCAGTGCTGCCGGATAGTTATACAGTAAAACCTGTGTAAGACAGCCACCTTTGAAATTGACTTTAGTGGTTGATGTGGAAAGGTGGTTGTCTTATAAAGGTACATGTCATGTAATTTTGCTAGCAAAATTACATGACATGTACCTTTATAAAACAGACAACTTTTTCCACATCAACAACTGTTTAAAGTCAGTCTCGAAGGTGGCTCTCTTATACAGGTTTTACTGTAGCATTATATAGTCATTATATACTAAAAGGACATGCCATATAAAGCAGGTTGAGCACCTCTGCTGAAAGTTGATTCTCATTATTATCATAGTGGTTTCAATACCAAACCAAAGTATTAAACAATTTTGATGCAAAGATCCTCTGTCACCATCTTGGGTTGATGCGTTGTTAAACCTGAACTCATCATCAGTAAAGGGTATTAAGTTACAGTTTTTCCTACACTTGAAATTGTTTATAAGAAAATTCTGGATATAAGAATGTTTAAAGTTGGACCTCAGAAATGTGGTATCCAACAAAAATATATAGATTATATAGAAAAATGACCAATGCTCAGAGTTAAAATACACAAAATATTTCCCAAGAGAGTTGCTAATCTGATAAACAAACAAGTGCATTAGCACAAGTTTGTTTAAAGGATTTGCAAGTCTCAAGGGAAATCATATTTTCTATATTTTAAACTCAGTGTGTATTGACAATTTTTGCATATCATAAAAATGATTCAGATTCTGTTTTGTTCTTTCCATGTTTTCAAATGAGTCATTAAGTTTTACAACCATCTGTAAGTTTTGCAATGTTACGTCATCATCACTCATCACCCAGCATGATAGGGTTCTGAAGAGGGTGGTTGGGTGAGGCAAAGGTGTCGTGTATCTTACGTCACCGGGGCGTCCAACTAATATTGGCTTACAGTTGGGCAAGGCCTGCTGTCCTTGCAGCAGGTAATGGTAGAGGGGGAATGTTTTTATTTCTTCTTTTCCTTCACTTTCATTAATTTTCCTTTCTCCCCGGTCCCTCTCTTTCATCTCCTCTACTATTTCTATCTCTCTTCTCCCTTTCTCTGGGAGACGACACAAAATGACCCACAAGGGTTGATGTGTCATTAAACCCCAACTCAGTAATCAGTCAATCAATGGGTGACACTGCCTTCTCTACTTGTGGGCAGGGGTTATTAGTATTTCTTCTGTTTCTTGATTTTCTAGGCAATTGCAGTGTCATGTTAGATTTAGTCTGGATGCAGCTGAGATGCCCGATACGACTGGAGTCTGCCCTCTGACATGAGCACTAATCCTGCAAAATCCCTGAGCAGTACACCTCTAAGTCAGGATCCCTTGAAGAACTACAGTCTCTTATCATGCAGAAATTCAGCAGATACAATTACCATATAAACCCTGAATATTGGAACACCTTAACTCCTTACCATACTTTTCCTTAAGTTGAACAAGTCCATTTTAATATCCATCAATCTTAACCCTTGTCCTGCTGAACCCAGATATACCCTGCATTTGCAAACAGTGTAGATCCAGATCAGCTGGCTTCTGAAGAAGCCAACTGATCTGAATCTGCACTGTTTGACATTAAGTATGTGAATTTATAGCAACAATCTGGATCAAGTAATCTGATTGGCTGTAAATTTGAGGTGGGTGTGGCATCTTAATTTATTCAGCAGGACAATGGTTAAGATTGCTGTAATGAGTGGCAAACAGTGTAGCCCCTACAACTGCAGCAGTATATTTTGTTATTATTTTTTCAGAGAAAATAAAGTTTGAGATTTCACATGACATAAAAAAAAAGTATATTTCAAAATGTCTGTTGCAGTTGTGATTGGCATTTTAAGGATCAAGCCATCACCCTTAAAAGGCAAATTAATGGGAGTTCTTTTGTGTTACTGTAAGTAAGCACCTCTCTTAAGCAACTACTTTGTTGATTTCCCAAAGGTGCTTGCTGAAGACAGGTTTCATTGCATATTACTTTGCATTCACAGAAATTGCTTCTAAACTTCAGTTTAGAACTTAATGCCTTTTTGTAAGACTCAGTGCCCCTCCCAAGCACTAGATATTTTTTTGTTTTCTTTGTAAAATCTTTATATGTACCATCCTTCATGCCATTAGTATCTGAATTACCCCAATGGGTGCCTCATATTACCTTAATCAAAGTTTGCAGGTGTCAACCTTTGTTACTTTTATTTATGCTGTGGTCAGATTTCACTGATCGAAAACCACCATTGTGAAAACAATTTTGTGTTGTAATCAAGGCTGCAGACAAGCTCAGTATCAGAGGAGTATTTTTCATAGCTCCAGATAAGGCGCTCTTTACAATCGAAAGCATTTAATATTTTTCTTATTTCTCTGTGAAAACATATGTGGTGGGTACTCATTAGAAGTGCCTCGCTAAGGCACTTTTTATGAGTACCCACAACATATATTTTTCTTATTTCTCCATGAAAACATATGTTGTGGGTACTCATTAGAAGTGCCTCACTGAGGCACTTCTGATGAGTACCCACAACATGTTTTCATGGAGAACTAAGAAAAATATTATTTTTTTCTAATTGTCTTATCTAGAGCTGTGAGAAAAGTTGCAAAAATGTGAAAACTAAAAAAAAAAAAAAAAAAATATCGATACCATTGGATTAACATTACAAGATTTTCACTAATTATTGGGATGGACATGCATGAGCAAACAGTGTATACTCAGAATGCAGCATTTGATCAGAGTCTGCACTGTTTACCCTTCATCGGGCAGTTTCTAGGTATATCAGTAGGTAGTGAAAAAAGGGACTTGTTCAAATTTTAGGATAGGTATAGTAAGGAGTTCAGGTGTCCCCTTAATTAGAATGTGTATGGTATTTTATATGTAATAATATGTACACCTATAAAAATTATATTAAGGCTTAGCACTCTGGGTAAAATTTTCAGCAGACGACACATTGAAATATTTTTCTTTTTTTTACCCAGAAAACAGGATTTGACATTTCATGCAAATTGTCTCCATTTTCTCCCAAAAAACAGGGTTTGACATTTCATGTCAAATCCTGTTTTCTGGGGAAAAAAAATATCAGCAATTTCTCGTGTGCTGAATAATACCCAGAGAGCGGTAAAAGTTAAAGTCTATTGTGTTTGTAGACTGATTTTTAAAATAACGGCTGTGTGAGTTACTTGGCTGTGTGAGTTACTTACCCGGTGCCCTGCTTTTGATTCATATCTAAATTACAACCACAGAGTCAATATATGGATTTTGTGGATTTGAAATTGACCACAATGTAAACAAAATTAATGCTTAGCACTCTGGGTAAAATTTTCAGCAGACGACATATTGAAATATTTTTTTTTCTTATTTTTCCCAGAAAACATTTCACACTTCATGCAAATTGTCTCCTAAGGAGACAATTTGCATGAAATGTCTAATCCTGTTTTCTGGGAAAAATAAGAAAAAAATATCTTCAATTTTTAGTCAGCTGAATTAACCCAGAGAGTGATAAAGGTTAAAGCTGAAATTGTTGTCAAAATGGATTTATTTTAGAGGACACCACTAATACATGACACTAGATAGGAGGATTGTCCAGATAAATATTTTTTCTTGTTTCTCCATGAAAAAAACATATATTGTGGGTACTCATTAGAATTGTCTTTCCAAGCAGTTTTAATGGAAATCCTATTTATTATATAATAATGGAGAAATGGACAAAAATCAATATTTTTCAATTGAAAAAAGAAGCATCTTATCTGGGGCTCTGACTAATAGGATAAGGAATAGTAAATACTGTCATAACTCTGGGTGAGAGGGTTGTCCAAGATTAATACTTTAGAAGCACTTTCTAATGAGTACCCCTAACAGGGTATCCACATATTATTTTTCTTATTTCTCTTATATGGGTACTCATTAGAAGTGTCTCACTAATATGTTGTGGGTACTCATTAGAAGTGCCTCAATGAGGCACTTCTAATGAGTATCCACAACATATGTTGTCATGGAGAAATAAACAAAATATCTACTTTTTGACTGAAAATAAAGTGCCTTATTTGAAGCTATTGTACCCACATCGTAGGTTTCATGCACAGTCAGATCAGAGTCTTCACCTGAAGACTGTGCAGATGTGCAGGCTGATCTGAGTCTTTGGTGGGCGCAGATGCAGTCATGCAGGAAATGCTGTGCCCTGGCTGATATATCAATAGACAGCAAAGGCTTTGATCAGCCAGCATCTAGATGCTCGGGCTGGTCTGGGCCCTCAATATTCGTATATGACATCATGGCCTTTTACCGTGTCATAGCTCAATATGCTCCTCACCCAATCACCTCCTACAGGAAAGGTTATTATGACAGTTTCATGTGTGCATGAGATCTCTTGAATCAGTTGGTTGAGTTACACTTTAAACTAGCTAGGATGTGTCATTTTGGTTAAGCTTTAGAGCTGATTGAGGGTTTGGTGGCCTTGACTTCATGTTCGTAGTGTCAAATGCAGGTGGTGGGAGACAACAGTTTAACCCATTGTAGTCTGGAGACCCTAAAAGAGTAATTGGCAAACAATGCAGGCTGAGATCAGACACTGCAGAATGCGGCATCTGATCAGGGTCTCCACTGTTTGCAAATATTTCAACCATTTTCCTCTAGGAATATCTAAATCACAAAGCCTGACATACCAAAAATCGAAATTGGAATCTTACAAAATATGGTTTGGAGGAGTTCATTCAGTCTACAATGGGTTAAAAAAAAAACAACAAAAAAAATAAAAAAAAAAAAACAGGAATATACACTGGAACCCCTTTATAAGACAGTTCATTATAAGACGGTTTCTGATATAAGATGGTTTCTGATATAAGATGGTTTCTGATATAAGACAGTATCTGATATAAGACAGTTTAAAGGTGGACCCTAAAAGTGTTGTATCCAAATAAAAAATGCATAGATTATATAGAAAAAATGACCATGTATGGTCATTTTTCTATACATGTATAATCTATACATTTTTGTTATTTTTCTATATAATCTATACATTTTTGTTCAATATAACACGGCTGTTTTGCTTTGGATCCCAGCAATAGTGTTTTATAGAGGTTGTGGTTTATTTAGTTTTAATTTTTTCGTTTATCTAGTGAAATGGGAAGTTCCCTCTATTTGGCCGCCTGCCATGGACATACAGCTGTTGTGGACACTCTTCTGAAAGCTGGAGCTAATGTGAACCAAGCTGGTTCAGGGAAAGAGACACCAATTTATGTGGCAGCTAACAATGGGAAGAGAGATGTTGTACAACTGTTGCTGCAGGCAGGTGCCGACATCAACTTGTGCAGTAATGAAGGTAATACAGTCATGGTTTCAACTTTCCTACCATTCCTATTTTTCCCTACTAACTTTTTAACTCGCCTGTACAGAAGCACAGGTAGAGATACAGCTTGCCCACTAACCCTCCTGCGCATGCGCATACGCACACACACACACACACACACACACACACGATTTCAGATACATGTACAATTTTTGTTGCCGTAATATACAAATCTTGGATTGGTTTTTCTTCTTTGACACAGAAGTAAACTAACATTGCATCTTTTGAACAAGCTAAAAGAATATGTTGCAAAGTAAGATGTCTTATATATTTGACACTTAACTTTTCATTGAGATTGATTATGAATTCATATCTATGGTCATTGTTCCCCATCCGCTGATTCAAGAAGGGCAGCTGTCAGTTACTGGCAAAAGTATGTGCACAAGTACTGGTCAATTGCTTACACGATTAAGTCTGCTCAGGTAAAAGTGTGAGTAGGTTAACTGACTGCATAACATGATCTAAACAGTGTTGACTGGGCCATAAACTCAAAAATTATGTCTTGGTATAAAAAGTTATGTCTTGGTATATTGCAGGATTATCTCCCCTACATGCAGCAGTCATGCAAAAACACACCCAGATGGCACTTCTGTTGATACAACATGGAAGTAATGTGAACAAGCTGGATTCTAAGGGAAACCTGCCGTTACACTATGCAGTTCGCCACAAGAACTTACATATTATAGAAGCTCTTCTAAGAGGAGGTAAAAAAAACACAGCATAACTCTAGATAAGGCAGGGCTCATACATGCCAGGGAAATGTCAGGAAAAGTTTTTTTTCAAGGTCAGGGACTTGTCAGGGAATTCTGTGATGTGTCAGGGAAAAATGAAATTTTGCAAAAATGTCAGGAAAATGTCGGAGAATTTTACATTTCAGCCTGATGAAGCTAGGATATTTGATCCAGATGTATCTTCCTTGCTACATTCATTAAATTTCCTGCTTCAGTATTGTCAGGGAAATTTGAATTTACATCAGGGAAATGTCAGGGAATTTTGGTCAGTCCTAATTGTGTGTGAACGCTGTAAAAGGCCTTTGTTTTGAGTTGAAAAGTGTTGGTATTTTTCTTATTTCTCTAGGAAAATATATGTTGTGGTACTCATTAGAAGTGCCACACCAAGGCACTTCTAATGAGTACCCACAACATAATATTTTCATAGAAAAATAAGACAGATATTTTCCCAATTCTCCTTCATATCTAGAACAATGTATATGATTCCCAGCATGAGGAAAAGGCCCTTATGCCAGATGCAAGCAATGAAGGTTTAGAACAACCTGCACATTTGCACATTCTAATCAGGGCCGTCAGTGTTTATCAATGTATAAGGTAATATCCAATGATTCTGTAAGCAGACAATGAAGGCCCTGCTGAGATTGTGCTGGTGCGCAGGCTGATCTGGGATTTTGTTACCGACATATGGTCTGCGCCATGCGAAAACTTGTCTTTGAGCATGCAGACAGCAAAGTCTGATCAGGATCTTTGCTGTTCTCTAACAGAGTCATTGGACACTATAGAATGTATCAATAGAAAACAAATACCGGTATGAATCTGAGTCTGCGCATGCTTGAAGACACCTTTTGGCTTGGTGTGGCCCATATGCAATAAGAGCCACTTTCATGTCATTGTGTGATATTCATTGAAAAATGATAGAAAAAAATCCCTCATATCTGCAGATAAAGCACTTTTCTGTATTAAAAATATCAATAATTTTCTTATTTCTCCATGAAAAGTATGCTGTACATACTCGTTAGAAGCAAGGGAGCAAATTCTTTCCTTTTAGAGTAGACTGTGCCTTCATATCATCATATCATAATCGGATTTTTGATTAACATGCAGGTACAGGGGCAACATCCACATCAGTGGGCCCCCTTCCAGATAGCTGGCTTGCTGCACGCATGGCAGATCTCACACCAGATCTCCAGGTACGTCTATCATGAGGGTTGATAGCCAAGCGCTTCCATTCTCTGCAATCCCTCTCTGTCAGCTGCTTCCATGCCATTTTGGGCCTCCCAGGCCCACGCTTTCCATCAACCTGTATGTCAAAATTTGCCTTGAGTGCAAAATTCTTTCCTGTTTGGAATAGACCATTATTCAGGAGGGGCTTGGTGCAGGAAATCACTAAAGTTGTCTCCCTTGTTAAAAAAAAAAATGGCAGGAAAAACTACCATATGTAAGCCCCTTTAAGTAGGTGTGATATAGGCAAGTGGTTTTCCATCCATCTATAGATTGATCTGTACATCCATCTGGAAGTTTGTCTGTCCGTCAACTTTCATGATGCTGACAGGCTCCTGCAGGTGTAACACTGTCTGCTGAATAATTCCTGTTTCTCTTTGTGTGAAGAAATTCATAACTCCAGGTAAGAAGAGCAGCCAGGGCCCAGTTGTTCAAAGCGTAGTTTGCTTAACGAGATCGTTAAGGGTCATTTCATTAACTGTCTTAGCGGATTCAATGTACAATATTCTGATGTTTTTTGCTGAAAAAATGTGAGTACTTTTGCACTACAAAAGCTTCTCACATTTTTTCAGCAAAAAATTTCAGCATATTTACGTATCATTCGATGTAAATTTTAACAAATCGTTAACTAATGACATCGTTAGTTTCAAACAGTTGGGCCCAGATGTATAATTTGGATTATTTTCCTACAAAATCATGTTGTGGGTACTCATTAGAAGCATCTATCTGAGGCACTTCAAATGATTACCCACAACATATATTTTCATGAAGAAATAAGAAAAAATATTTCTCTTGATAAACTATTTACCCTAGGTATTTGGACATCTCAATTCCTTGCAATACTTGTTCTAAAATTTAAAGAAGTACAATTTTTTTTACTATCCGATTTTGTGTCTACAAAGTGCTGGATGAGTGGCAAACAGTGTAAACCCTAATGAGATGCCTCATCATTGTTTGCTCAGGCCTGTCTGTCCGAATACATACCATAATTAAGAAATAAATTATTCCAAACCGTGCTCAAATGCCTAAGATGAAGCACAGTTGAGTTTGGGTTGTACCCATTTGAGCACAAGCGAGCGCAGCGAGCAAGTGCTCAAATGGATACAACCCAAACTCAACTGTGCTTTATCTGGGGCATTTGAGCACGGGTTCGGAATAATTTATTTCTTTTCTAACACCCCTCATTGAGCGAGTTTTGCATAAATGATTTTTTTTATTGATTTTCATTATTATTTTTATTACCTGACTTCCCCTTTGGCCTCTTAAGCATTACGTCACGCGGTTACGTAGTTACAAGGTTCGATGACGAATATTCAAAATGGCGGATAACTTATGCGAATCAGCTGACGGTGTAAAATATAAATAGACGATGTATTAATATAAAAACTTAAATCCTGTGTTCATGAAAGAATTGCAAAACGTATGAAATTTGACAGCCGCTATGGACTTTAATAAGGACAGATATAAAACAGCAAATAAGAATGTTAACCGACTTACTTTCGTTTTCGAACGTCAACAAATACATGAAATACACGATGGAAACAAGAAGTAAAACGAATGTGTTTGAATGGTGTACATGTAACCTGTAGAGAAACTCATCAGGTAAAAAAAAAACGTCAAAGAACTTCAATATGCTCATAGATCATTTTCTGTCTTAATAAATAAAATAATTTATTGTGTATAGGAATGTTTTGGCCAATATTGTAAGCTAATCTAGCGTCCATAGTTACCAGAGGGCGAAACTTTCGCAAATATGATTGGTTTCCCGTCGATAGCGCACGAAGAAATTCCTGTGCTCAAATACCTTAGATAAAGCACGGCTAGAAATGTAAAGACAAATAAGGTACAACACGTGCAGGGGTGTTACAAATGCTGTTCTTGTCTTATTTGAAATAAGAAGACTGTTTATTTAAAAAACTCTGTTTATCAGTGATATTCTGGGTCAGTTGTTCAAAACTTAATGTTGTTAGCTAATGTCCCTTTAGAATTTCTGTCTTGAAATATGGCAAATACATTGATATTTTTTGCTGAAAAAAATGTAAGTAGCAGCTACTCACATTTTTGCAGCAAAAAATATCAATGTATTTGAAAATACCTAAGCTACAACAGTTATAGAGTTTGTCATTAACGAGCTTGTTACGCTAAGGATGCTTTGAACATCTGGGCCCTGATTGCCAATTACTGAAGAGGCACAGATTCACTGTGGGGGGAAGCAACTCTGTTAAAATTGTCTTTGCCTCCCTTCTGGAAAGGGGTATTCTTCAGATCAAAATCTTTCTGTTTAGAATCTTTGCTGGGCAGGCCCCCGTAGCCTAATGGATAAGAGAGCTGACTCTTAATCCATTAGGTTTCTCACTGCTGTGGTTCGAGCCTCGCTTGGGTCACATGTGGGAAAGCCAAGTTCTGCTTATGGATGGTCAGGTGGTTTTTCCCGGGTTCTCCGGTTTTTGCCCTCCTTTGATGAACGATCGGTTCGATATAAGTGAAATATTCTTGAAAGGGCCATAAAACCCAAATCAAAAAAAAAAAAAAAATGAATCTTTGCTTTCCACTTAACGAAATCTGTTCACAGAATGCCAGGTTAAGGCTGTAATCAAACTGTGGATGTGCAGGTTGACCAGTCTGCTGGATATACATATCGTAATTAAGTACACACGGTATGTGGATTATTTTTAATCAGACCATAATGGAGAAATAATTCTCAGAAAAGTTGTAAGAGCTTTTGGCAGGGTATGACCCCACACCACAAGAGCTCTGACCGTTGCATCACTGTCCCTTCCCCCCCCCCCCCCTCCCCCCTCCCAACACCTCTCCTTTCCACCCCTACACCCAAAAGGTTGTTCAAATAGTGCTTATAAAGCTAATTGATGTTGCAGTACACTTGATATTTAGAAGCTTGTTTGTAATTTATATGTGATATACTATATTTACCCTAAGTATTGGGACACCATATCTACTTATCATACTTGGCATAAAATTTGAAATAATCCATTCTACTACCTATTGATGTGTCAAAAATATTGCTGTATGTATGGCAAACAGTGTAGACCCTGATCAGATGCCACATTCTGTGGCATCTGATCTGGGTCAGCACTGTTTGCAAAGGCCTATCTGTTCCAACATTTAGGGTTATTAAAGTATGGCTTATTTTAATTCTCTAGAACTATGGCAGCGACTCGTGTTCTTTTCAGACCATAGCAGAGAAATAAACCTCAGAAAGGTTTCGAAGAAGATGAACATATTTTAAACATTTTATCTTAAATGCTGATCTTTGAACTCTTTTATTTCCTAGGATCAAAAAAGGATGGCATGAACTACAGTAGTGAGAGTCCACTGTTTATTGCTGTATATAATGGTGATCTACCTACGTTAGAACTACTTATAAACTCAGGTAAGAATTTTAAGAATACTCATTTAGTTCCCTGCTAGCTCTGTTACTGCTTAAAGCATAGCCCCAGATAAAGCTTTTTATGTCCCCGGTAGCGATAGCGGGGACATATTGTTTTTGCCCTGTCTGTTTGTTGGTTTGTTTGTTGGTTGGACAACTTTAACATTGGTCATAACTTTTGAACTGTTTGAGATAGAGCCTTTATGTTTGGCATGTAGGTTCCTTGTGACAAGGGCTTCCCACTCATACAAAAAATTTTGATCTGTGACCTTGAACTTGACCTGTGACCTACTTTAAAGAATTTTTTGGACAATCTTTTCGATTTTCTACACAATGATTGATGCAAAGACCAAAGGGCAGGGGCATTTGTGTGTTTTTGGACACATCTATTTATCTAGTGAATCCCTCCCTTTTCCCTACTTTTTTCCAGATATCTAGCCCTATTTTTCCCCCTACGTTGTTTGCAAAAGGGCATTTAAAAGTCTGTGTAATGCTTAGAATAAATACAGTTCTCTATTTTATCTAAATTACACACAAACATGTACATGTATTTAGAAAATTTCTACTGACATAAAAAAAAACTTTTCTTCACAGATATTTTGACATAAACAGTTTGAATACAGGTTATACAGTTTTATACAATATTACATCATCAGAAAAAACATGTTGGATGAGTGGCAAACAGTGTAGACCTTGATCAGATGCTATATTTTATAGTATCTGATCTGAGTCTACACTGTTTGCTCAGGCCTGTATGTCGAATACTTGGGCTAAATATGGAAATGTGTCTCTGACTGACTCAACTTTGTTTTCATTCTAGGTTGTGATGTGAACATAAGAAAAACAGATGGCTCAGGGCTTTTACATGCTGTTGTCTCAAGGAGCAACTCATCAGATCTGGATCCAAGCAAGAGTTGTGATATCATGGAAGTATTACTTGCGGCAGGGTGTCTGCTTAATACGTGTGCCTATAATACTCTAGAAACTCCTCTTTATAGGGCATTAAGTTTACAGAAGAGCAAATTAGCTCAGTTTTTAATAAACCATGGTGCAAACCCAAATATTTCTAGTCCTTTTGACATAACTGCCTTACATTTAGCGTGTAGAAACCAGAACTATATAACCGTGAATTTGCTGTTGCATTCTGGGATTGATTGGAAACGGGAACGTTGGATTGAACAAGTGCCTTACTTCCAAACATACGAGTCTGCGGAAATATTTCATTTGTTAAAAGTGTGGCGGTCTCAGCCAATGTCATTATTTAATCTCTCTAGAATAACCATCCGGCAGCATTTCAAGGAAAATCTTGTCAGCAAAATTTACCAGTTACAGGTTCCTAAGGTAGTGAAGAATTTTCTTCTGTTTTCGGATATCTGTGATAGCTCAACGTATGTGACCTCAAGACAGTATTTCGAAGATTGTAAAGTCTGGGAGCCGTCTGAAGCAGATGTTGCTCAAGGTCCTTTCTCAAACAGAAAACCAGACCGGGAAGATATTGCTGTCTCCTAATCAGTATTAACCTTTTACAATGCTCTGGCCTAATTTTGCAGATGACAAACTCACGATATTGTTTTTATTTTTCCCAGAAAATAGACTTTGACATTTCAGGCATATTGTCTCCATAGGGAGACAATTTGCCTGAAATGTCAAAGTCTATTTTCTGGGAAAATTAAGAAAAAAATTTAAAAATGACATCTGCTGAAATTTTTACCGAGCATGCTAAATATAACTCTAAACAGACATTGTTTTTACTTAACCTTTGACATTTTTTTCCACCCATTCATCAGACAATGAATTCATGTTATCGTTTTTATTATTTTCCCAGATAACACTGTTTGACATAACATTTAAACTGTGGCCTTCTGTTAATGCAAGTTATATTTTTCTTCTTTTTTTTTTTTTACCTCACTTCAGCAAATGCTCGGTAAGCTATTATGATCACCCTCTGTCCGTTGTCAACAATTTGTTTGTTAACACTCTAGAGGTTACAATTTTGAAGTAATCATCATAAATCTTGCTCAAAATGTATGCCTTGTTTAATTCTAGGTTAATTTGGAAACTGGGTCACTTGATGTCAAAAGTAGGTCACCAGGTCAAACCAAAGGAAAACCTTGTCAACACTCTAAAGGTCATATTTTTGAAGCAGTCATTATGAATCTTGCTGAAAATGTTTGTCTTGACGATTTCTAGATCAAGTTTGAAACTGATTACTTGGTGTCAAAAAACTAGGTCATGAGGCCGGATCAAAGGAAAACCTTGTTAACACCCTAGAGGTCACTTTTTTGAAGTAATCATGTTGCTCAAAAAATGTTTATCTTGATCATTTTTAGGTCCTTTGAAACTGGATCACCTGGGGTAAAAAGCTATGTTACCAGGACAAATCAAAGGAAAACCATGGTAACACATTAGAAATCACATTTTTTAAATAATCATCATAACACTTGCTCAAACATTTGCCCTGATGATTTCTAGGTCAAGTTCAAAACTGGGTAGTTTTTTTTTCTGTTTAGGTCAGTTTCTCAGTAAGTATTGGTCCTTGCAGTGATATTTGGCACTTGCCTACATCTTAGCATGACCTCTTGAATGCCGTCATCCATATTTAACCATGACCTATATCATCTTCAGTCCACTGACTTTGTAATTTTTTTTTGCATTAAGGTCAATTTCTCAGTAACTGTTGGTCCTACAGCCAGTGATACTTTGCACATGCATACAAATTTGCATGACCTCTTGATTTCAGTCATCCATATTTGACCTTGGCCAATATTTCACAGTCCAGTAGGCATGCTGCATTGTCTTAGTTGTTTATGTTCTCATCATGAATCTTGGTCAGAATGCTTGTCTTAATGATTTCAAGGTCATGTTCTCTAAATGCTGTGATACTCAGGTGAGCATTACTGGACCATCATGGCCCTCGTATTTGTTTTAGATATATATATATTTTTTTTTATTATTTTGTGTGTGTGTGTGTGTTTCTGTGTGTGTGTATGTGTGTGATCAAGAAAATTGAACTTGACATGCTTCTATTGATCCCACTAGACCTGAAGGGTGATATATTATTAACTGGCATTGTCATGTCAGTTTCTTATGTGTGCAATATCTCTTTAACTGACTGATGGATTTTCATCAAATTTGTATGGATATATCATTGGAAAATGCCTTCAAGTTGATTACATTTTGGTGACCTTGACCATGTTTTCAAGACCGGCATGTACCTTAGAATGTTGGAAGTGGAGGGACATCTGAAAACAAAATTCTACTTTAGTTTTGAAAACTAAAGTCTAATGGATCTGATGTCCAAATTAGCAAGATATTCATTGCTAATTGGATATTTTTTTTTCCCTACGAGACCTGTTCTGTGATGCTAATAAACTTTGCACAGAGTATATACTTCTGAACCCTGGTCCTGCTGAACCATGAAATGCCCTGCCTTTGCAAACAGTGTAGATCCAGATCAGTTGGCTTCTGAAAATGCCAACTGATCTGGATCAACACCTGTTGTCATTAAGAATGTGAATTTGTATTGACAGTCTGGATCAAGTCTGATTGGCTGAAAATTAGAAGTAGATGTGGCATCTTAATTTATTCAGCTTGGCAAGGGTTATGAAGATATTTTTTTTTTTTTTTGTATTTCTTCATGAAAACATGTAAATGGTACTCAATAGCAGCACCTTGCCAAACCCGTCATGTTTTTATGGGGAATTATAAATACTGTTTTGGTTCAAAAAAAGCATTTTAAGAAAATGAATACATTTTCAAGGTAGGCAACTCTGTCAGCTGTGTTTTGCCTCCCTTCTGAATAGAGGTCTAACACTGAAAGGAAAGAATTTGCTCCCAAGGAGGGGTCTACTATAAATGGAAAGAATTTGCTCCCCTTGGGAGCAAATTCTTTCCTTTTAGTGTTAGACCCCTGTTCAGAAAGGTTTTAGTATATTGTTAAGCAAACACAAAGTTACAGTGGTTGTCTCCCTTGTATAAAATGGTCAAAAAGTCTACAGTGTGTTTCTATTTACCTTAAACAGAACTATGGTATACATGTATGTTTCCGTGAAGAAAAGCGTAAAGGTAGTTGTTAATGGGTGACATGGGCTCTCATTCTCTACCTGAGATTTATGTACTTTAAAGCCATCAAAAATCAAAATGATGACTTTTTTGTACTGTAACTTTTGGGACATCAGCAGTCTTTAAAGCAGACAACTCCAAACAGCATTTGAGGTCATAGAAATGCTGTTACTATTATCATGAAAATATCCTGTTTCCCAAGAAACTGGAAAATTGTACACCACAACCTCTTTATAACACTATCGCTGGGGTCCATAACATGAACCGTGTTAGTTATACAACCGTGTTATATCCAAACAAAAATGTATAGATTATATTGAAAAATGACCATTTATGGTCATTTTTCAATATAATCTTTACATTTTTAGGATCCATCTTTGAACTGTGTTCTATCCAAAACCGTGTTATAACGATCCGTGTTATAAAGAGGTTGTAGTGTACTTGGAAACTTAGTGAAGTCAATATCCTGTCTTGACTGCAGATCCAATGGACTCAAGGTTGAATCCTAGCTTGACCGCATACATTTTTTCGAGATTGATCATGAAATCATTTTTGTTTTCATTCTCCCTCCTCAGCTGATTCCAGAAGGGCAGTTTTAAGTTATTGGTAAAAGTATGTTCACAAAGTTTGGATTAGCCTCTTAGAGGACTGAGCCTGCTAAACTAAAGTATGAGTAGGTTAAGTGATTGGCTCAACATGACCTTAACAGTGTTGACTGAGGCGTAGAACTCCATATTAAGCCAAACTAAACTGTGTGGATGAATGGTTAGCACTCCTGACTTCAGGTTATGATGTCCCATGTTTGAATCTCGCTGGCGACCGAACTGATCTCATGACTGTATATTCTTTTACTGCATAGAGCCGTTCATTATTACCTTTCGGTCATCTCAGTATGACTTTAATTATGTTTAACAGGACGTAAAACACCAAATCATCCTCAGCTTATGATTGAACAGTGCTTAATTGCACAGAGCCCTTCATTATCACCTTTCCATCATCTCAATATGACTTTGAATGTTTAAAGGGACATAAAACACAAAATCATCACACATCATAATCATCATCAGTCGTTTGTTAATATTTAAGCTCGGAAGGTTAAGGATTGATATATACACATAATAGCAATATTATTATTGGAAGAATTGCTAACCCTTTCACCACTGACTTTCTGACACGGACGTTTCCATCTATGAATTTAGACACATCCATTGTTGCAAATAGGGGTTCAGTCAAAATCAGTAACAGAATTATCATCATATAAGTTAAATCAGGGGTCATCCTAGAGGGCGATTTGGGAGAAAAAGTCTCCCTAAGCTGGCTGACTTCTCCCTATCTTGAGCTGAGGGAGAAGTGAAAATGTATAGAATGTATAAGGAAATGCAAAATTTGGACCAAAACTTCTCCCAAAAATCCTGAAATTGTTGCAAAACTTCTCCCTCTCTGAAAGCTCCAGGATGACCCCTGGTTAAATGTCCTAAAATTTTGAACAATTTCCATACGTTTTGTCCTAGTATTTACTTTTTATACAGTTGTTTCTTAAAATACTGTGTGGAATGGCAAACAGCATAGACCCTGATCAGACTGCTCCTTCAGGAGCAGTCTGATCTGGGTCTAACTGTTTGCATATGCCATTCTGTCAGAAGTTTTGGTGCACAGAATTTTAGGACATTTTCTGTAGGTACTCCTCCTGAACCCATTATAGACTGAACAAACTCCCTACACACTATATATTAGAAGAGTTAAATTTTCATTTAAGGTGCATCAAGCTACGTGATTTAGATATTCTTAGAGAAAAATGGCTAAACTATTTGCAAACAGTGGAGACTCTGATGAGAGGTTGCATTCTGGGTCTGCAGTGTTTGGCAATTTTTTTGTGGGGGATCCACAGACTAAAATGGGTTAGGAAGTCTTCTGTTATACAGATATTTTTATACTCATTGTTGATTTATTTTGTTTTCTTGTTGATATTAGCTAATAAATATGATCTGGGCATTAAAAAGGAAATCTTTTATTGAGTGATCTAGTTCAACAACTTTTCTTATTTTGGCTGCACCTTGCGAAAACGTGTCTTTGGGATATATGCGGACAGTGAAAGCCCAGATCAGCTTGCACATCCATGCAGTCTGATCAGGGCATTCACTGTCAGCTAACAAAATCATTGGAAACTACAGAATGTAGGAATGGAGAGCAAAGGCCCTGATGATACTTTTACATGCGCAGGATGATCGGAATTTGCGCTTTTTGCGCATTTTCAAATGCACTTTTTCTCTTGATATGGCCCTTTTATCTATTCCATGGCTGCAGATACAATAAATGTTCTAAAATTTCAAACACTTTATTTCGTACTGTTTTGGCCTAAATTTGGCTTTCTATGCAGTTGTTTCTTAAAATATTTAGTGGAGTGGCAAACAGTGTAGACCCAGATCAGACTGCTCCTGAAGGAGCCGTCTGATCTGGGTCTGCACTGTTTGCATATATCATTTTGTTGGCAATTGTGGTGTAGGAAGTTTTAGAACGTTTACTGTAAACAGAGTACTCACAGGATTTTTTTTTTTTATCCAGGCTCCATAGTGGAGTCAGTAGTACATCAGGGCCCAGTTGTTTAAAGCTAACGACATCGTTAGTTAATGATTCGTTAAAATTTACATCGAATGATATGCAAATATGCTGAAATATTTTGCTGGAAAAATGTGAGTAGCCTTTGCAGTGCAAAAGTTACTCACATTTTTCAGCAACAAAAAAATCAGAATATTGTGTATTGAATCTGCTAAAACAGTTAACGAAATGACCCTTAACAAACTCATTAAGCTAACGACGCTTTGAACAAATGGGCCCAGACTGCAGATCCAGGGATAGCATTTTCGAATCCCAGCTCGGCCACATAACTTCCGTGGAGATTGATCGTGAAATATTTTCTGTGGTCATTCTTCCTCTTTCCTCTTACTCAAGAAGGGTAGTTTCAGTTTCTGGCCAAAGTATATGCACAAAGTACAGGTTAACACTGAGAATACTAAGCCTGCCCAGAAAAAAGTTGTACTGACTGGACATAACCTTAATAATGTTGACTGGGCCATAAAATTCAGTGAGAAAAAGACTTTTTTGCACCAAAATATACTTTGTAGAATTTTTTTTGCAGTCGCCATAATCATTGCCTTGAGCTGTGCCATGATAGTACTGTAAGATATCAGTAAATCGTTTCTGATACAGTTCTAGTAAGCTAGACATTTTTATGAAACTATGGAGAGCTCACAAAATTTGTTTTGGAGCTTACAAAATGTGTTTTGGATCTCACAAAACTTGTTTTGGATCTCACAAAATGTGTTCTGGAGCTCACAAAATTTGTTTTGAGTCTCGCAAAATGTTTTGGATGTCACAAAATGTGTTTTGGATCTCAAAAAATTTGTTTTGGGTCTCACAAAATGTTTTGGATGTCACAAAACGTGTTCTGGATCTCACAAAATTTGTTTTGGGCCTCACAAAATGTTTTGCTAAAAATAGGTGAGTAGCTTTTGCATTTGCTAAAGCTACTCGCATTTTTTCAGCAAAAATACCAGCGAATTAGATATTGTACTTACCAGAACAGTTAACATTTTGACCACTAATGAGCTTGTTAAGCTGACAATGCTTTGAACAACTTGGCCCTGGTCTTCTTTGTTTGTCTGAGCGGTTTGTATTATTTGCATGTGCCTTAGAGACCGTTTCTGTGTAATGTGGCTCATACAGTACAATTCTGCTATGAAGACCACTCGAAATTAAGACCATTCTGCTATTAACCCTTGTCCTCCTGAACCTGAATATACCCTGCCTTTGCAAACAGTGTAGATCCAGATCAGTTGGCTTCTCAAGAAGCCAACTGATCTGGATCTGCACTGTTTGCCATTAAGTATGTGAATTTGTAGCGACAATCTGGATCAAGTAATTTGATTGGCTGAAAATTAGAAGTGGGCGTGGCATCTTAATTTATTCAGCATGACAAGGGTTAAGAGCAGCATGGTTTCTTTCATATAATTCAACAGTCAATACTAGGTCTACCCCACTTATAAGATCACTTAAGGTAGTCCCAAAGATGGTCTTTACCCATTGTAGACTGAATAGACTCCCCCACGCTATATATTGGAAGAGTCCAATTTCAGTATCAGGTATGTTAGGCTATGTGATTTAGATATTCCTAGAGAAAGAATGGCTAAATTATTTGCAAGCAGTGGAGACCCTGATCAGATGCCGCATTCTGCGGCATCTGATCTGGGTCTGCACTGTTTGCCAATTGCCCTTTATGGGGACATAGGGGGTTTAGGGGACTACAATGGGTTAATAGTGTAATTTTACTGTATATTGGAGGACATGCATGAGAATATGTACAACTTGGCTTTAGTGAGTGGCAAATAACCAGACCAGCCTGCAAATCTGCTTATTTTGGTCAGGATCTTTGTACTCACATTTAAATTCTGTTCTGCATATCTATTGGGGCTTATGGAGCAAGCATTTAGATCTCTACCAATCTGCAAGGATATAGATGCTGTTATGGATATTGATCAGTCACCTGTATCAAGTTTTATTTTTGTTCTGTTTTGTTTTATTACTGAGGAAAAATCTAAATACATGTTTGAATACAGAAATGATTGGTTCTGTCATCATTTACATCCAAATATTATTAGATTTTGTATGATCATGATTATGCTTTCCCTAGGTTTTAAAGAACAGAAAAAGTAAAAAGAAACAGTAACAAAACACTTTGACAAAAACAAAAGTCTGCCTTAGCAACAGATATTTGCTCTATGTGCATCATAACAATCAATATCTATCGACCTAATCCATGAGTCAAGGCAGTGCTACTTGGAGAAGACATAATCCATTAGCCAAGGCAGTACTATTAAGAGTAAACATAATCCATTAGCAAACACATTGCTATTCATAGCAGATGATCTATGAGCCAAGGCAGTGCTGCTTTGAATAGACATAATCCATTAACCAAGACAGTGCTACCCAGAATAGACATGATCCAATAGCCAAGGCAGTGCTATTTGGTGTAAAAATTACCCATAAGCCATTGCAGTGCTACTTTGAGTATACATAATCCATTAGCCTAGACAGTGCAACTCAGAGTAGACATAATCCAGTGTCCAAGGCAGTGCAACTCAGACATAATAGACATAATCCATTAGCCAAGACAGTGCAACTCAAAGTAGACATAATCCATTATCCAAGACAGTGCAACTCGGACATAATCAATTAGCCAGTGCAGTGCTACTCAAAAGTAGACAAAATCCATTAGCCAAAACAGTAATACTCAGAGCAGACTTTACCTATTAGCCAAGAGAGTGCTACTCAGAATAGACATAAGCCATTAGCCTAGACAGTGCTACTCAGCAGAGACTCAAGACTACTCAGAGAAGACATAACCCATTAGCCAAGGCAGTGCTTCTTAGAGTAGACATATTCCATTAGCTAAGACAATGCTATTTAGAGTAGACATAATCTATTAGCCAAGGCAGTGGTATTCAGAGTAGACATAATCCATTAACCAAAGCAGTGCTACTCAGCAAAGACATAATCTATTAGCCAATACGGTGCTACATAGAGTAGACAATCCATTAGCCTAGGCAGTGCTGCTCAGAGTAGACATAATCCATTAGCCAAGGCAGAGTAGGCATAAACCATTAATCAAATGAGTGCTACTCAAGAGTAGACATAATCCATTAGCCAAGACAGTGCCCCAGAGTAGAAATAATCCATTAGCCAAAGCAGTTCTACTCAGAGTAGACACAGTCCATTAGCAAAGGCAGGGCTATTCAGAGAAGATATAATCCATTTGCCAAGACAGTGCTTCTCAGATCAGACATAATACATTAGAGAAGGCAGGTTACTCTGAGTATACATAATCCATTGGCCAAGACAGTGCCACTCAGAGTAGACATAATCCATTAGCCTAGACAGTGCTACTCAGAGTAAACATAACCCATTAGCCAAGGCAGTGATAACCAGATCAGTCATAATCCATTAGCCAAGGCAATGCTATTCAGAGCAGACATAATCCATTAGCTAAGGCAGTGCTAATTGGAGTAGATATAATTCATTATCCAAAGCGCTACAAAGAGGAGATTATATAATTCATTAGACTAGACAGTGCTACTCAGAGGAGACATAATCCATAAGCCAATAAGCCAAGACAGTGCTGCTTGGAGAAGATATAATCTATTAGCCAAAGCAATGCTACTCAGAGCAGACATAATACATTAGCCAAGACAGTGCTACTCAGCAGAGACATAATCCATTAGCCTAGGCAGTGCTACCCAGAGTAGACATAATCCATTAGCCAAGGCAGAGCTACTTGGAGTAGGTATAATCCATTAGCCAAGGCAGTGCTACTCAGAGAGGACATAATCCATTAGCCTAGGCAGTGCTAATCAGCAGAGACATAATCCATTAGCCTAGGCAGTGCTATTCAGAGTAGACATAATCCATTAGCCAAGGCAGAGCTATTTGGAGTAGATATAATCCATTAGCCAAGGCAGTGCTACTCAGAGGAGACATATTCATTAGCCAAGATAGTGCTACTTGGAGTAGATATTATTCATTAGCTAAAGTGCTACTAAGAGGGGACATAATCCATTAGACTAGGCCCTGCTACTCAAGGTAGATATAATCCATTAGCCAAGTCAGTCCTGCTTGGAGACGATATATTCCATTAGCCAAGGCATTGCTACTTAGAGTAGACATAGTCCATTAGCCTAGACAGTGCTACTCAGCAGAAAAAAATCCATTAGCCTAGGCAGAGTAGACATAATTCATTAGCCAAGGCAGTGCTACTAGTAGATATAATTTATAAGCCAAAGCAGTGTTACTCATAGGAGACATAATTCGTTAGCAAAGGCAGTGCTACTTGGAGTAGATATAATCTATTAGCCTAGGCTGTGCCACTCAGAGTAGACATAATCCATTAGTCTAGACAGTGCTACTCAAACATAACCCATTAGCCAAGGCAGTGATACCCAGATCAGTCAAAATCCATTAGCCAAGGCAGTGCTATTCAGAGCAGACATAATTCATTAGCCAAGGCAGTGCTACTTGGAGTAGATATAATCTATTAGCCAAGGCAGTGATAACCAGATCAGTCATAATCCATTAGCCTAGGCAGTGCTATTCAGAGCAGACATAATTCATTAGCCAAGGCAGTGTTACTTGGAGTAGATATAATCTATTAGCCAAGGCAGTGCTACTCAGAGGAGACATAATTCATAAGCCAAGACAGTGCTACTTGGAGTAGATATAATCTATTAGTCAAGGCAGTGCTTTCCAGAGAAGACATAATTCATTAGCCAAGACAGTTCTACTTGGAGTACATATAAACCATAAGCCAAGGCAATGCTACTCAGAGGAGACATAATCCATTAGCCAAAACAGTGCTAGTCAGAGGAAACATAATTCATCAGACTAGGCAGTGCAACTCAGAGGAGACATAATACATTAGACGAGGCAGTGCTACTCAGGGTATATATGAGCTGCTCACTGATTTTCAAGGTGTTCTTTCTATCATTATTGCAGTTGGTCCAGTTTGATTTTTACCTGCAGGAAGCTGGTTTTGCAGGGTGGACCACTAAGCAGCAATTTTGTCTCAGTTGTGGGATCTTTTTATTTTTGTGCAGGGAATGTCTCTTTCTATACAGGGGCTTCCAGTTTATGTCCCAGTTCACTATATTAACACCATCCCTGCCAATGATGATAATGGAGCATGTTTAGACCCAGAAAATTTCTCACCTCTCCACTGCACTAGGGTTTCCCCATGGAACAAGTACTCTTTGCATAAAGGGAAGATACATGTATGTTTTCCATGCCAATTTTGAAGTGAACATTTTGATTTCCAAAGTGTCAGTTCAGTGGCAAACACCTGCTACTGACCGAATGGTCATGGTCACATATTTATTTGCATTAGCCTAGTCGGTGGCGCCATTCAAAAAACAAACTCGTATATATCCACAGTGTACATGAAAAAAATGGCCAAGGTGAAAACTTGTGCATGCCCACATTGCTCTTTAAAAAAATTAATGGTCCAAGGGAAAACATGTACAGTATGCCCACTAAAAAAAAAAAAAAAAAAAAAAAAAAAATATATATATATATATATATATATATATATATATATATATATATATATATATATATATATATATATATATATATATATATATATATATATATATATATATATATGGTCCAAGGGGAAAACTTGTGCATGCCCACAGTGTGCATTAAAAAAAAAAATGATATGGTCCAAGGGAACTTGTATATGCCCACACTGGACATTAAAAAAAAAGGTATGGTCCAAGGGGAAAACTTGTACATGCCCACAGTGTGCATTAAAAAAATATGTGATCCAATGGAAAAGCTCGTATATGCTCACAGTGTTCATTAAAGTAATAATAATAATAATTATTATTATTTTCCTGTTGTTGTTGACTTGTTTGGAGCACGCGAGGAAATTTGTCAGAAACTTGAAATAGATGCACTAGAAACCAACTTATTAATCATGGACAGTTCGGACAGTCCTTGTCTCCTGGCCATTAATCCAACGAAAGATCCTACGTGCAGTATCACGTTGAGAGGCTATGTTATATACTGCATGCTGCCAGGTGTAAGCAACTAAG
Source organism: Anodontia alba (assembly GCA_964016985.1). Classification (NCBI taxonomy): domain Eukaryota; kingdom Metazoa; phylum Mollusca; class Bivalvia; order Lucinida; family Lucinidae; genus Anodontia; species Anodontia alba. The sequence continues at coordinate 48,976,229 of OZ024832.1, forward strand.
ACTTGTACCAAAAAGAAAGAAAAAATGGTTTATATATTGAGTCTGTAGTTATATATTGAGTCGGCGGGACGGCCCATATTGTGACATCCCGTGTGTAGCTGAAGAGATAAGAAAAGCCCAGGTGACGGTTTAATTAACTACTTCTCCCACTGGTGGTTCTTCCTAGTGGGAGGAACTCAAAACAGAACAGCAACAGTATGGTCCAAGGAAAAAAACGTACTTTATTTAATAAAAATATGGTCTAAGGGAAAAAACTCGTACATGCGCCCAGCGGTGCATAAAAAAACTATGGTCCAAGGGAAAGCACTCGTACATGACAACAGTGTGTATTAAGGGAGGTAATTGCGCTTGCGCCGTACCAATTTTGAAGTTTGTTTATGTCTGAACATGTCGATACATAAGCGGCCAGCCTGAAGCAAACCGATGAAATAAAAATGAGTTCTAAACTTTAGAAAAGGTAAAAATAAATGTGCATTCTAAGACTGTAATATTAATATCAAAATCAGTGTTTTGTTTTCGGAAAATGAACATTGTAACAAGGAAAACTGTATCTATTTTCGAATGTTTATCCCGATACCCCACCCACAACTTTTACCGTAGATTAGGTAGTCCAATATTGGGCATATTTTGTTGTTTACTGAAACTGACAGTCCACAAACGCCAGCAACCAGCACTGGACAGTCAAACCTGAGCTCTTGTTTCAAAAAGGACTGTGATTTCTCTGGATTTCCTTCATTCTATCAAACATCTGACTGAAAAATCATGATAGCACAATGGTGTGCACTGGCCTCTAGAGCGAGAGGGAATTTCATTTGCTTGTATCATTTGCAGGCATGACATTAAAACAGTGCCCTGTCCTTCGCATTGGGATGTTAAATGGAGGCCCCCAGTGCTGGGAAATTCATCCCCTGTGCAGGTTAAATTCAAAATGTTTACTTCTAGGCCTTCATTCTGCAACCAGAGTGTACAATGTACACCAGCTGTGAGTCTGCCTAAAAAATTAAAATTTAGTGGAAGAAAGAAACATCAAGTGATAAAATTATAACCGAAATGACAACTGATCAAACCACTCAGCGACAGCTGTGACAAACATTTTTCTGCTTGTGACAGCTGATTGATAACAAATATGTTCTAAACTTTTTTTTATCTATATTTATTGTGACACCCTCATTTTCTTAGTATTATGTACTTCCTGGGTAGAAGTGTCTTGCTCAAGAACACAACACTTGTGCTCACATGGGGATCACCCGCAAACGCTCAATCTCGTATCTGACGCTTTACCACAGCACCACAGCGCTTGTGTCAGGCATCAGCTGAGCATACTACCCATTTCTGGCCTTTCCCTGCTCTCACCACTGTCATGTTCGTAATTTAAAATTAAAGTAAGGAGGAAAAATTTGCCTGGAGCATTTCAGTCCCCCTCTGCTTGCAAGTCAGGTGCTTGGTAAACTAAGCTAAATCCCACCATTCTAAACAGGGCTTTTGAAGCAATCAATATTGGTTAATTTATAATTATCAGTAAACAACCTGCCATTGTCATTCGTGTTTTCAGATTCATCAATACGATACTTGTATCAAAACAGAATGATCAATATTCCATGCATCATTTGAGGTATATACTGTATAGTAATAAAAATAAGCCTTACTATAACAATTGTTTCTTTTTTTTTTTTATATACCTACTATACTAGTCCTAATCCCTTATCTCATAATGTGATTAGTTCCTTGTCAGCTTGTAAGTCTAATTTTAGCTCCTAGAGATGGAAGTACAAACAATAGCAAATTAGCAATATATTTCTAACTCACCGCTAAGATAGTTCTGTTTGGCATGCAAAATCCAAAGTGACCCAGATGAATTTCCCAGGAAGCAGCACATACAGTTACATGTACATGTATGAGTATTTAACAGTATGACATCACATCAGGCATGTCTATATTACGACAGTAGACAACATATATAATCGTTAAGTAGTTTGCCGGAGAAATACACACACACACACATATATATATATATATTTATATATGTATATATATATATATATATACCGTATGTAAAATGCAAAATCATTCATCTAAAACTTCTTAAATGTTAAGTACATCATCCCTTCATTGACTGAATTTTTCAGAAACAGTGTTATTTTTTCTGTGCTTTTTACTTCTGTTCTGAAGATCAGTATATTGATCGGTACTGTAATGTTCAATTTAATCCTTGTCCTGCTGAACCAGACTGTCTTTGTAAACAGTGTAGATCCAGATCATTTGGCTTCTGAAGAAGCCAGCATCTGGATCTGCACTATTTGTCATTAAGCATATGAATTTGTATCAATAACCTGGATCAAGTAATCTGATTGACTTAAAATTAGAAGTGGCATATTAATTTATTCAGAAGGACAAGGGTTAATGCATCTGCTGAACCTCTGTCACTGCTTTTTGAGATAAATTATGAACCAGGACATGCTACTGACTACTGTAGTGTAGTGTCATGTGCGTTACGCCATGCGAAAATGTGTCTTCAGGCATATATGTGGGCAGAGAAGGTCCAGATTAGCCTGCGCATCTGCGCAGGCTGATCAGGACCTTCACTGTCCACATAGAATCTTCGGATACTGTAGAACATAACGAAGTATAGCAAAATTCCTGATCTGTCTATATATTTCCGCAAGCTGATCAGAATCTTTAACCCTCAAAGCGCCAATCACAACTGCAGCAGACATTTTTTTTTTTTTTTTTTTCAGAGAAAATCAAGTCTTGACATTTCATGTGAATCATGAAATGTCAAGACTTGTTTTCTCTGAAAACTAAAAAAAAATTTAGAATGTCGTCTGCTACAAATGTTGCTTGGCGCTTTAAGGGTTAATGTTTGTATGTACATGTACCTGGAAGACTACTTTTTCCATATTGTGGCTCATGTTTGAGATAATGATATTATGGTCAATAAAAATCATATCGCACTCTTTACAAGTTTATTAACCTTGTTCAGGAATGAATGTCGTGTTTAGCTCAAGTTTATAAGCAGACTGATCTGGGTCTCAGCTACAGTAATTGCCCCATTTTGTGTGACAAGACATATATATATATACACACACACACACACAGACACACACACACAGACAATAATAACATTTCATGTCTCATACCATATTCGACCTAATTACCACACTGTGCGCTTAGGTTTTTCAAAATTACTGGGAACACTCAGATATGATAAAATATGTACCTATACCTATTAAGGATACACTATAAAAAGATCAGAAAAGGACTTATTTGATGATGATTACATGTGATTTTTTTTCTGATTTTCTTTATAAAGGCATATGTTGTGGGTACTCATTTGAATTGCATCGACAAGTCGATGCAATTCAAATAAGAACCCACAACATATGCCTTTATAAAAAAATAAATAAAATGTACACTGGCTGTAATCTGAAGACTACGGAATTTCATGAGTGTGGGCTTATAGGGGTATGTGCGGTAATTAGATTGAATATGGTATTAACAATTGTGACATTTCTGTCAGTAAATACGTGTATCTGTAGATGTACTTCAGATTATAATGTATACTGCTTCATTATTGTTTTTGTTGCCTGCGTTTTTTGACACGGGCAACTTAGATGTTCAAGTTTCTATCTGTTCATATCTATCTGGGGTTAACTTCCTATATATGGCATAGTATGGATGTGCGTGCCGCCTTTGACCATGATGGATAGCTGCTTGATAATTTGTCACTCATTTTAGTTGTAAGTAATCTTACAAATTTACATGATTTCTCTGTTATGTCTGGCTGAGTTTCAAGTGAAAGCAATCAATAATTCATTGTCTTATCTTGTTCAAATGAGCATGTCAGGACAATTTGATACTATACCTAAACAGTATGCAGTTCCATACTCTAAATAAGAGAGGGTATAAAAACATACTTTTCTTTTTTCTCGATGAAAGCATATGTTATGGGTACTCATTAGAAGTGCCTCAGTGAGGCACTTCTAATGAGTACCCACAACAAATGCTTAAAAAGATTTATAAAAGAAAAATATTAATATTTTTTGGATAAAACAATGCATCTATCTGGAGCCCAGAATTCTTTTTTTTTTTTTTTTTTTTTTTTGCAAAACAAGTGTTAACTTTCTCTCAAGTGGGGTTTTAAATCCAAACTGCAGATATTTATGAGAATATTTATTAGGTGCAGTTAAAAAGTGCAGATGTTAGTTCATTTTGCCTTTTGTTAAATTGTGTTTTTAATGCTTGCAGTACTTTGACAATAAAATTTTCGTAGATGTGAGGATATTTGCTGTTTCAGACATTGGAAAAAATTTGAATGATAAGAGGAATATCATATTTAACCTTTTAACCTCATTACTACCCTGTGCAGTTAGTTTTTTTCAGATTTACTGGAAAATCTTGTGGTGAAATGTTGGCTTAATAAGGAGACACTTAACCCTTGTCTTGCTGAATAAATTGAGATGCCATGCCCACTTCTAAATTCCAGCCAATCTGGGTTTTTGATAGAAATTTACATATTTAATGACAAACAATGCAGAAGCTAACTGATCTGGATCTACACTGTTTGTTAAGACAGGGGGTGTCGTGTTCAGCAAGAGAAGGGTTAAAAGAAAGATTAGGTTGAATACAGTATAATAAAATATGTCTTCATCAGCGTACAGTTTGGTGTTCCTCTCAGTGTTATAGTATTTTCTTCTGACAACTGGGCTGCATTCAGAAGTGCAAGTCACTCCTGAATGTTTTACCCTGGATCCCTGCTCCTGTTGGTGCTCGTCATTAGGAACAGGGCAAAATGTTCGCCATCTGTTTGCACTTCTGAACGCAGCCCATTGTATCTCTTGTACAAATGGCAGGAAATCTTTCAAGTGTGACCAGTCCACTTAATAATGCTGAGCATGCTGGGCCCAGTTGTTCAAAACTTAATGAAGTTGTTAGCTAACATGATGTTTAAATTTCTATCTTGAAATATGGCAAATACATTGATATTTTGCTTAAGAAATGTGAGTAGCATTTTTACTGCTCACATTTTTGCAGCAAAAATATCAATGCATTTGAAAATCCCTTAGCTACAACAGTAACATGTCATAAACCCCTCTCTTGCTAAACACGACATGCCCCGTCTTAGCAAACAGTTGGCTTCTGATCTGGATCTGCACTGTCTGTCATTAAATATGTGAATTTCTATCAAAAACCCAGATCAAGTAATCTGACTGGCTGGAAATTAGAAGTGGGAGTGGGATCTTAATTTATTCAGCATGACAAGGGTTAATGAGCTTATTAACCTAACAATGTTTTTAACAACTGGGCCCTGCTAAAATACTTTTCTCAGAAAATAGGATTTGACATTTCTTGAAATGTCATAGCCTTTTATATGAGGAGAAAAAAAGAAAAATATCATCAAATTATTGTCTGCTGAATTTATCCAGAGAGTGGTAAAGGTTAATATGATATAATATTTGATCAAGCAATCATTTTACTTTTAGTTCTGAATTTCTTGCCTCATTTGTAGCTTGGATTAAGAGCTGCAGAGAAACCAGGTCCCAGTTGTTCAAAGCATCTTTAGCTTGACAAGTGCATTTGTGGTCAAAATGTTAACTGTCCTAGTAAGTACAATATCTAATTTACAGGTATTTTTGCTAAAAAAATTGTTAGTAGCTTTTGCAAATGCAAAAACTACTCACATTTCTTCAGCAAAACTATTAGGGTATATGCCATATTTAATGATCAAAGTTTTAATGATACGTTAACTAACGGCATCATTAGTTTTGAACAACTGGGCCCAGGGTTTTCCCTGACTCTCATTTTAGAGTTTTTACCCCCAAAATCTTGTTTGGGACTCTTAAAAGCTAGGCGAAAGGGTCCTTATTTTCTTTGAAAGAAAGTACTTCAAAGTCAAGTGTTGTCTGTTTCAGTTGTGATTAGTGTTTAAAGGGCCCTATTTAAAACAATAAACCCCTAGATCATATTAAAGGACCCTTTAACACCACATATTTAGGGAGTCCCTCGGACCCTCACTTTAAAACCCTGAGGGAAAATCCTGGAAACATTTGTTATACATGTTTATAGTAAGAGCTGCATAGAAACAATTGCAGCTTATGGGAAGAGCTGCATAGAAATTGAATAAACTCTATTTTCTTTTTTTTTTCAGACATATACTGAATGATCAAATTGTGTAAATTTTATGACATCAGTGTGGTTTCACCTTTACCACTCTCTTGGCTCAATAGGTTGATGAGACAGACTAATAATATTTTTTTTTTTTTTTTCTCAAAAAAAATAGGCTTCACATTTCATACAAATTGTCTCCTTTTGTGAAAAAAAAAAAACAAGAAAAATATTTAAAAATGTCTGCTGAAATTTTTACCCAGAATGCTAAGCATTAAGAGATTACCCAAGGTGTTCAGGGTTATCTGCAGTGAAAAAGTAAGACCCCGGATTATTGGATTAATTAACCTTTCAAAATATTTATCTCTGATTCACCACTGCTCATTTAAGTGTCAAATTGAATCTGCTACTGAATTAGGTTTTCATAGATTTTTATAGAGAGTTAAACTTTATTGCTTTCTGGGCAAATTCTGCAGACAACAAATTGATGATATTTTTCCCAGAAAAGAGGCTTTGATATTACAAGAAAATTGTCTCCAATGGAGACAATTTGCATACAATGTCAAATCCTGTTTTCTAGGAAAAATAAGAAAAATATTTCAATATGTCATCTGCTGAGCTTTTTACCCAACATGCTAAGCACTAAATAAATAATTAGCGCTAGATAAAATGTTTATTTAGCCAGAAAGAGAACAATATTTTTGGTATTTTCAGAAGTATCTGCTAAAAATGAATGTCATGGGCACTCAAAGCATTGTCTCAATGAATTTAATGAGCACCTACATATATATATATTTATTTTTTTTAAAGACACAAAAAAGTAGATAAACTCCTCAGAACTAATCTATACCTGTTGATGTTGACTTGATTATGTCACCCTAAGCATAACTTAACCTAAATGCAAATAAATATAATTTTAAGAAGATAATTTTTGTGTTATTTTTGCACTGAACATATTTTATTGGTAACTCATTGGAATTGCCCCAGTGTGGTGATTCCATTGAGCACCACAAGATATGTTTTTGTACAAAAAATAACACAAAAAACTCCTACAGCATCACCTCAATTATCTTCTTATCTGGAGATACGAGGTGACCCTTGTCATGCCAATAAATTAAGATACCCCGCCTGCTTCTAATTTTTAGCTAAACAGATTACATGATCCAGGTTGTTGATAGAAATTCAAATATTTAATGACAAACAGTGCAGATCCAGATCACTAATCTGGGTCTACATTGTTTGCAAGGGCAGACCATATCCGGGTTCAGCAGGACAAGGGTTAATACAAAACTGATTATTCAGAAGAATATTGTTTTTCTCATTTCTCCACAATCAAAATATCATGGATCTTACTAGAATGAACTTATTCAAACATATTTGAAATCCCACAGCTTCTGCTTGTGTCAAACTGTTTTTATGAAGATTTTAGAACAATATTAGTATTTTAACATCCGAAATAACAGTTTATCTGGAGCCCTGTGGTAGTCTAATAACTTGCCACAAGTAAGTTAAAAATTCAGGAATGTAAATTCAAAATGGATTATTGTAAACCAGATAACAGTGTTGATTGGATACAATTTTGTGCTTTTTAGCTTAGGAGTTTGTATTTCTTTGACAGTAGAGGAAGTTTAATGATGTAAAAGGAAATATTTGTTGGAAATACACTTGCTTAGATACATGTAAAAGGACTTGAAAAAAACAATTGAAATTTGATGAAAAATTCAAGGAAAACAGACCATTTTCATTTCCTTTTTTCATAACATTTTAGTCTAGAGACCCTAAAAGGTTAATTGGCAACAGTGCAGACCCAGATAAGACACTGCAGAATGTGGTGTCAGATCAGGGTCTCCACTGTTTGGAATTGGTATAGCCGTTTTTCTAAAGGAATATCTAAATCAGATAGCATGACATACCTAAGATTGAAATTCAACTCTTCCAATATATAGTGTGTGTCTGGGGAGAAGAGTTTATACAATATAAAATGGGTTAAGGATTTGAAGTGAAATATTTGTAAGAAATATGCATGTTTAGACAAAATGACTTGGAAAAACCAGTGACTTGAATTTGTTGAAAAATTTTGAGGCTCAGCCAGATTTTGCATCAACGCAGTCTGGTCAGAGCCTTAACATTTTGTACTGTACTGATGTGGGCCAGGGATGTGTGCTTGTCTTTAGGCCCTCTTTTTCCTGTTGTGGAAAAAATTATGGTATACCATAATTACCCTAAATATTGGGACACGTTAACTACCATATTTTACCGTCTCAACATGACCATAATGGGTTGACTTGACCTCAACTCAATTAAAAAAAACCTACTGTATTTACCCTAAGTATTGGGACACCTTATCTACTTACCATACTTGTTCTAAAATTGGAAATAGTCCATTCTACTATCTATTGATATGTCTGATATATTGCTGTTTGTATGGCAAACAGTGTAGACCTTGATCAGATGTCGCAATCTGCAGCGTCTGATATGGGTCTACACTGTTTGCAAAGGTCTGTATGTCCCAATACATTGGGTTATTACGGTACTCGCCATGCTTGTCCTTAAATTTGTTGCATGAATAGCAAACAGTGTAGACCCTGATCAGATGCCTCCTCTTGTGACATTTGATCTGGCATAGCAATAGATAAGGCGCTTTTTTTGATCCAGAAAATGCTGATATCTTTCTTATTTCTCCACGAAAAGATATGTTGTGGGTGCTCATTAGAAGCGCTTCACTGAGGCGCTTCTAATGAGTACCCGCAATATATCTTTTTGTGGAGAAATAAGAAAAATATTATGTGGATACCCCCTCATCTGTTGCTATGATCTGGGTCTATGCAGTTTGCTCAGGGCTGTCTAACCCAGTACTTATGGTTAATATGGTAATTTGTAACAGAGGTTCAGATAGGGGCCTTAATAATGGTGACCTTTAAGACAGTTGACAGTATTGCCCTTAGGGCAGTACTGTCAATTCTGTCTTAAAGGTCACCTTTATTAAGCTATCACCTGTATTGAAAGTTCTCGAATACAGTGTATACAGAAATATACCTGTATTAAGCAAGCACCTGTCTTTTAAAAGCAAAAACTGTTTGGTTCTCTCAAAGATGCTTGCTTAAGACAGCTTATGCCAGTTTCGATGGCTCAGTCGGATGTGTTTCCTACTGGTGGTCAAGAGGTTACAGGTTTGATCCTCGCCAGGTCTTGCAACATTCTGTCGTGGAGATTGATCATGAAGTCTTTCTATGGTCATTCTCTCCTTTCCGCTGATTTAAGAAGCACAGTTATCAGTTTCTAATAGAAGAATGTGCAGAAAGCAAGTACTGGTTAATGGCTCAGAGGACTAAGCCTGCCCAAGAAAAAGTGTGGTTAGGTAAACTGACCGGGTTCAGCATGACACTAATGGGTAGACTGGGCCATAAAACTTCAACACAAACAAATTAAGACAGGTTATACATGTACTGAAATTGTGACAATATTAAGTTTGGATAGTTTTTATTATTTTAGCACTAAGACAATGACCTACATCTCATGGGTAATCACTGGAATAGACTTTAATGCACGAAAGATGGTTTGTTGCAAAAAGGAACAAAATTTACCTTCTGTTGACTTAAAACATAACAGAAATTATCTTCTGTAGACTCCCCTCATCTGCTTTATGTAAAGTGTCAAAGCAGTACCTTATTTACTGACAGACCTGAGCAAACAATGTAGACCTAGATGAGATGCCACAGAATGTGGTGTCTCATCAGGGTCTACACTATTTGCCACCCATCCAGCAATTTTTAGACACAAGAGCGGGCAATAAATTGTACTTGATCAAATTTTAGAAAAAAGTATGGTAAAGATTTGATGTGCCCAGATACTTAGGGTAAATATGGTATGTAACACAAGGAATTCCATTAGTACCATCAATGTCCATGCTGTAATTACTCTAGATATAAGGACACCTTAACTCCATGACCTTGCCTTTTTTGTCCTAACCCTTGCCTTGCTAAAATTAAGATGCCGTGCCCACTTCTAATTTCCAGCCAATCACATTACTTGATCCAGGCTTTTGATAGAAATTCACATATTTAATGACAAACAGTGCAGATCCAGATCAGTTAGCTTCTTCAGAAGCCAACTGATCTGGATCTACACTGTTTGCTAAGACATGGCATGTCGTGTTCAGCAAGAGAAGGGCTAAAATTTGAACAGGTCTGCCAGACTGTGTGTCTAATATGACCGATAGCAAACAGGGTACAACCTGATTAAACTGCTTCAGGGACAGTTTGCTTTGTTCTAAACTACCGTATTCTACCTAATTACCGCACTCTGTGTTGGGGATTTTCAAAATTAATTGAAAAACTTGTAGTAATTTAATATTAACCTGATAAGGACTATACAGAAAGATAAGAAGATGACTTCATGAGATGAATATTTGATGATACTGATGCAATATTTTTTCTGATTATAACTTTATAAAAGCATATGTTGTCGACTTGTTGAGGCAGTTCAAATGAGTACTAACAACATATGTTTTATAAAGAAGCAGATAAAAATACACAAGCTGTAAGGCATAAAATTTAAAATAGCTGTGTTTCCACTTACCCGACCGACCGACCCTGTTTTAAACACCTGACTGCTCTTTTTATGCCCCCGCCTGCTGAAGGCAGGAGTGGGGCATATAGCGTTTCGCCATGATGTTACATCCCTACATGCATATATGCGTATGTCACGTTCGTAACCAGGTTCAAGTTTACCTGCAAGTTTAGGTGCAATTTTACATCCTCGTTTCTCTTGCAGCTTATAACTTTCATACCTTTTGGGCTAGAAAGTTGAAACTTGGTATGGTACTTACCAAGAGCAAGACCTTTCAATGCATATACCATTGCCCCAGGGTCATGCCCCTGGGTGGGGCTAGGGGTCAAAATATATAACAGGTCACCAAGAAAACATACAAAAAAGTGACTAAAAATATTACTATGGTATCATAGGTGAGGCTGAAGAGTTAAAATTTAGCACAATAATTACACAGAGGAAAGCTGTTTAGTTGTTGATGAAAAGGCAAGTTTTAGGCCACTGATTCTGGATCGGGGTGGGGCTACTGAGTGGGGCCAAAGAAAATGTAAAAGTATTAAATATGTAATATCTCGGAAACTGTTCAGATCCCAGCCCCTAAACCTACAAATGTATGTATTGTTGTTCCTCATGATGAGATGCATTCTATGTTACATACCTTGCGTCCTCTGGGATCATGCCCCACCCTGCCCTGCCCCTTTCATTTCATCAAAAGTCCAATATCTCAGAAACTATTCAGATCCCAACCCCTAAACCATATATATTATTTTTCATTATGATAATATGTGTTCAATGACACATGCCTTGTGTCCCTCAGGGGTCACATTGTTTCAACAATTTTTTGCAAAATGCCTGCGTGTGGATGAGGATGGCCCTGGATGGGGGTATCCATGTCATCTTGACACATTTCTAGTTTATCAGTAAAAATGCAAAATAAAAAAGTAAACCACTGACCCTCAACAGAATACCTGTATTTTCATAAAATTACAGGCCCAGCAACCCTGTTCTTTTCTGGAGAAAAAATAAAAAAAAGTTTCTCCTACCTACTGACCAAATTTTCTTCAAGCATGTTAGAGGATACACAGCTATTTTTTTGTCCCCCGCCTTTTCGAAGAAAAGTGGAGGGACACTGTTTTTGGTTTTCCGTGGGGCGTGGTGCGTGGCGCGTGGTGCGTGGTTCCGAGTTTTTAGTGGGTACTTTGTCCCCTTAACTCCTCCCACAGTTTCTGTCCAATCTTTTGAAACTTTACAGGTGTTTTAAGGATGGTCTGAAGATATGCATGTGTTTTTTTCAGAATCCTGAAATAATTTTTTATCACTTTTTCTGCATTTTTAACTTAGACATTTTTTGAGTTCTAATATTACAGAAGTCTATAGGGAGTAGGTACCTTGTCCCCGTAACTCCTCCCACAGTTTTTGGCCGATCGTTTTGAAACTTTACATGGGCTTTTAGGATGGCCTGAAGATATGCATGTGTTTTTTTCAGAATCCTGAAATAATTTTTTATCACTTTTTCCGCATTTTTAACTTAGACATTTTTTGAGTTCTAATACTACAGAAGTGTATAGGGAGTAGGTACCTTGTCCCCTTAACTCCTCCCACAGTTTTTGGCCGATCCTTTTGAAACTTTACATAGGCTTTTAGGATGGCCTGAAGATATGCATGTGGTTTTTTCAGAATCCTGAAATAATTTTTTATTACTTTTTCCGCATTTTTAACTTAGACTTTTTTTTAGTTCTAATACTACAGAAGTGTATAGGAAGCAGGTACCTTGTCCCCTTAACTCCTCCCACAGTTTTTGGCCGATTCTTTTGAAACTTTACAGGTGTTTTAAGGATGGCCTGAAGATATGCATGTGGTTTTTTCAGAATCCTGAAATAATTTTTTATTACTTTTTCCGCATTTTTAACTTAGTCATTTTTCGATTTCTAGTACTACAGAAGTGTATAGGGAATAGGTACCTTGTCCCCTTAACTCCTCCCACAGTTTTTGGCCAATCCTTTTGAAACTTTACATGGGCTTTCAGGATGGCCTGAAGATATGCATGTGGTTTTTTCAGAATCCTGAAATAATTTTTTATTACTTTTTCCACATTTTTAACTTAGACATTTTTTGAGTTCTAATACTACAGGAGTATATAGGGAGCAGGTACCTTGTCCCCTTAACTCCTCCCACAGTTTTTGGCCGATCCTTTTGAAACTGTACAGGTGCTTTAAGAATGGTCTGAAGATATGCATGTGTTTTATTCAGAATCCTGAAATTATTTTTTATCACTTTTTACACGTTTTGAACTTAGACATTTTTTGAGTTCTAATTTTACAGAAGTCTATAGGGAGTAGGTACCTTGTCCCCTTAACTCCTCCCACAGTTTTTGGCCGATCCTTTTGAAACTTTACGTGGGCTTTTAGGATGGCCTGAAAATATGCAGGTGGATTTTTCAGAATCCTGAAATATTTTTTTATTACTTTTTCTGCATTTTTAACTTAGACATTTTTTGAGTTCTAATATTGCAGAAGTATATAGGGTGCAGGCACCTTGTCCCCTTAACTCCTCCCACAGTTTTTGTCCGATCCTTTTGAAACTTTACAAGGGCTTTTAGGATGGCCTGAAGATATGCATGTGGTTTTTTCAGAATCCTGAAATAATTTTTTACCACTTTTTCTGCATTTTTAACTTAGACATTTTTTGAGTTCTAATACTACAGAAGCGTATAGGGAGTAGGTACCTTGACCCCGTAACTCCTACCACAGTTTTAAGCCGATCCTTTGAAACTTTACAGGTGCTTTAAGGATGGTCTGAAGATATGCATGTGGTTTTTTTCAGAATCTTGAAATTATTTTTTATCACTGGTTTCCTGCTTCAATACTTAGGTATTTGATACAGGACCAGTGGTCCTCTGGTTAACTTTACCATTTTTAACACCTCAAATAAAAATTAGGCGGGGGACATAAATTCCCCATGGAATTTGCTTGTTTTTTTTAGGCCTAATTTGAAGACCACAAAATTGCTTGACTGTGTGCTTATAAGGATATGCTCGGTAATTAGATCAAATAGGGTATTGGCAAAGGTCTTAATGTCCAAATATTTAGGGTAAATGTGATAATGATATTTTTGATGACCAGTAGAATGACAGTGTCTCCATTTTTGCCATTGAAGTGTAGTTCAGATTCTACAAGGAATATTCAAACGATACAATAGTAACTTTTAATAGCCTTGAAACTTTTGTGCTCCAGCCATACAAGGAGAAATAAAAGAACATTGCTGAAAACATAGCTACTAGATTTTTGTGGTGAATATAAAGGATAAGAAAGTGACAAAGTTTTATAAAGTATTGAAATTTTACGTACAGATAATGTCCAATGATGAGAAAACGTCGAGACTACATTGCCGGTTTTATTGTTCCTTACAAATGCTATGAGGCTGTAAGACGAGAAACTTGTAAGTACAAAATGCACGATCCACTGCAGCGGTTAAGGGGAGTTAACCAGTGAAACATTCACTTGTTTGAAATTGGTGTTAAAGGGAGTTAATTTGAAAATCCTTTCACTTGCTTAAACTGTTCTGGTTCTAACATTTTTGTCATTTTTTTCCTGCAGTTTATCCTTTTAGAGGGTTTTTTGTTTAGATTGGCATGGAGTTTCTATATTGCAGAAGTTCATTTTGTGAAAAATTCAGTGTTGGTAAATTTTGATATTTTAAACTTGTAGAATAGATCCTTAATGGTGAAGAAAAATACCATAATATTTCTAAACATCTAACTTACATGTATCCTTTACCATTCTTTGGGCAATTCCAGCAGATGACATACTGATGACATTTTTCTTATCCCAGAAAATAGGTTTTAACATGAAGTGCCAAAACCTATTTTCTAACAAAAATAAGAAAAAAAATCTGCCATCTTCTGAATTAGTGCAGAGAGTGGTCTACACAGTTTTCCCTTCCGGCAGTAATTTTTAGACGTATTACCAGTTAGTTGAAAGGACTTGTTCAAATTTTAGCATATGTTAATGCTTAGGGAGCAGGGTAAAAGTTTCAGCATTGGCATGAGCTCCAAAAACGTTAAAGTTTGCTTGTAAAGTTTTCCATTACGAAAACACGCCTATTCAAGTATATTGAAAATTTCACCTCCAAAAACTGAGTTTTCAGATAAAAATTCTGATTTTTTTTTTTCATATTTCTGCTCAAAACATGGATTGTGGGTAGTCGTTAGAACCGCCTCGGTGAGGCAGTTCTAACGAGCCTCGGTGAGGCAGTTCTAACGAGTACCCACAATCTATGTTTTTGAGCAGAAATAAGAAAAATAATGTATACCCTGTAAACCCCAGTTTTACTATTATAAGTGGGGTTTAAGGGGGTCAATATTATATAGGTATGTTTTCATAATGACTGAAAGGTCCATAACTCCTGGCTGCCAAAATGGATTTAGTAACCAGCCACTCCTGGAAATTCACAAAACTGGCTGCTGTACAGAGGCGGATAATGGAGAGAGGATAAATATACAGCAACAAAACTATGGCAATCTGAAAGATGGCCATTCTGGGGAGGTTGTTGTTGTTGGGAGATTATTGTTTGTGGAGGTTTCACTGTAATTGGACTGATATTAGATACTGGTCCAGAGTTTTGTTCAGAACAACAAAAGTCTAGATAAGAGTGGGTATCGGGTACAATGTAAATATTTTTCTTATTTCTCCACGAGAATTAATTATGTACTCATTAGAAGTACCCACAACATGTTTTTTATTGTGGAGAAATAAGAAAAATGTTAACCCTTGTCCTGCCGAACCCGGATATACCCTGTCTTTACAAACAGTGTAGATCCAGATCAGTTGGCTTCTGAAGAAGCCAACTGGTCTGGATCTGCACTGTTAGTTATTAAGTATATAAATTTATATCAACAACCTGGATCAAGTAATCTGATTGGCTGAAAATCAGAAGTGGGTGTGGCTTTTGGACTGAAAAAGCATCTAATGAAGAGCTATAATAAACAAGTCCCACCCAGTCAATGACCCTAAGGTAAAATTCATAGACTTAGAAATATTTCACACATGAAATGTTAAAAGTTTCATTGTAAAGTTTTTAAAGATTATATCTCCTAAATACATGTACCTGGATAGACTTGATAAATATTTGCAATTGGGTTAGATAGTGTTGCAAAGTTTTATGAACAGTACAAGCCCCACCTCCCTTGCACACTTGGTATTGTGGACAGCACAGGAAGTTGTATTGGATAGAAAATGTTTTGTCATCTTGAAATGTGGACAGGGTTCCCATTGCATTTTGAAACTGGGGATAAATCTGCTCTTTTTTCGTATTTTTGTACCCCCAATGTATAGCAGCATATAGGGGCTCACTTCTATTTTAGGGGTACAAGACAAATTTTGAGGGTAAAAAACCCTCTGCAGAGGGTAAATGGGAATGCTGGTGGAATAGGGTTATTTGAATGTAAAGTTGTGGCACTGTTTCGAGAATTTCATTCTTTGTATGGTTATGTTAAAACAATGGTTTGTTTCTTAGGGAGGTTTTAATCTGTACTGGTAATCTGGAGGTTGCGAGTTTGTTCCCCAGCGGGTCTGTCAACATTCTTACGTGGAGATGGAACATGAAATATTTTCTATGGTCATTCTCTCCCTTCCACTGATTCAAGAAGGGCATTTGTCAGTTTCTATCAAAAGAATGTGCACAAGTACTGGTTAACCGCTTAGAGGACTAGGACTGCCCGGAAAAAGTGTGGTTCAACATGACCCTAATGGGTTGATGGGCCATAAAACCACTGTCAGTCAGTCAAATAATCTGTATATTTCATAGTTATATTCTGCAGTGCTTTCCTGAAGAATTTGTTAAACAGACTGTAATACAAGTGGCATTTTTAAACATTTTTTTATTTATTTTTTTTTTTTAGGAAAAAAAAAAATGTCATCCTCTGTTATTTAGATATAGCAAGCCTTAAGGTTAAAAAGACAAAAACTTAATTCCAATAGTTCATGTATTGGACATGTAAAAACATGCAATTCCCTACATTGTCCCAGATAAGGCTTTTTTTCTCAACCATAAAGTTTTGATATTTTTTTTTCTAATTCTCCATAAAGCATACATTGCTATACTCATTAAAAGCACTCACAGAGTCACTTCTAATGAGTACCTGCAAAATGCGTTTTATGTGGAGATTAAAGAACAATTTTTCGGTATAAACCTCTTATCTGGAGCTGTGCTATAGCCAATAATGTCTTTTGTTTTCGAGTTTGGGTGTCTTTTAAGGTGTCGTCAGCCAAATACACATTCACGGCACTAGGTAAGAAGAATATTCAGGCAAACATTTTTCTTATTTCTCCACGAAAACATATATTGTGGGTACTCATTAGAATTGCCTCAATAAGGCAATTCTAATGAGTACCCACAATGTATGTTTTTGTGGAGAAATAAGAAAAATATTGATATTTTTTTGTTAAAAAATGCATGTTGTCTAGAGCTTAGGTACTATTGTTTGAAAATACAGGCTTGTTTATTTTATAACATTTTTGTTTGAAAAATAGATCAGTAGAATCAATCCCTGGTTCATTTGAGCCCCGATGATATTATTTATCTTCTAAACATTTTATTGGATTAGTTATCAGTTTAATTATTTTTCTTTGGATTTCTTAGTTCATGTTTAAATGTCATTTAAAAGACTTTGTGTGACGGGATTAATAATATTTTAATATAAATAGGATTATTTGAGACATAGAAAGCAAAAAGGTACCTCATTGGGCACATGTAGAATATGCAAGCCCTGATCAGAATCATAGTTTGGGATAGTAGGGGTGTTCTAATAAGTACATGTATGTTCTTTATTTATCCACAAAAACATAGGCTGTGGCACTCATGAGAAGCACCCTGGCAGGGGTCATCCTGGAGCTTTCAGAGAGGAAGAAGTTTTGCGACAATGTCAGGATTTCAGGGAGAAGTTTTGGTTCGAATTTTAGATTTCCCTATACATTCTATATGTTTTCACTTCTCCCTCGGCTCAAGATAGGGTGAAGTCAGCCAGCTTAGGGAGACTTTTTCTCTCAAATTGCCCTCTAGGATGACCCCTGCCCTGGGTTCTCATGACATGTTTTTGTGGAGAAATAATAAAAAAAAAACTTACATGTTCTAGTCTACTCTTGTCTGTTTTAGTTTAATGAGAGCCAAGAAATTTTGCATATGGATTCATAGTTCCGACCAGGCGATAATTTTCTTGTTATTTTTGTGTCAAAATATATCTTGTATCACCAGATAAGAGAGATTTTTCTAATTTCTCCTAAGTCATATGTTGTTGTTAGTCAACAGAAGTGCCTTGGCAAGGCACTTCTGATGAATACCCACAAAATACCGTATTGGACCTAATTACCACACTGTGTGCTTAGGTTTTTCAAAACAACTGGGAAGACTTGTAGTAAAATATGTATCCACCTATATGTACTAAAAGTATGCTTTAAAAACAAGATCAGCAAATGACTTATCTAATGGTGTTTATGCAGTGTTTTGTGTTTTTGTTTCTGGTTTTCTTTATGAAAGCATGTGTTGTGGGTTCTCATTTGAATTGCATGGACAAGTCGATGCAATTCAAATGGGTACCTGCAATATATGTCTTTTATAAAAAGTAGACAAAATGTACACTGGCTGTAACCTGAAGACTATGGAATTGCTTGACTGTGTGCTTATATGGGCATGTGTGGTAATAAGGTCGAATACGGTATATTTGCACAAAAAAAAAAAAAAAAAAGAAAAAGAAAAAATGTTTATCTGGATACTCCTCTTATCTGGAGCTCTGGTACTCATTTTGATTGCCTTATTTAAGTGATTCTAGACTGGCTCCAGTCTCCAATGACTATTTTTTTCCTTATAATCCTGTTTGATAATCCCCTGAAATAAAACCAAAATGATATCATGACTATAAAGGCTGGTCACTAGTGACCAGCCTTTATAGTCATGATATTATTTTGGTTTTATTTTAGTGGACTATCAAACAGGATTATAAGAAAAAAATATTTAGTCACTGGAGACTGGAGACAGTCTAAGGTGATTCCTGTCAGTACCAAAAGATTTGTTTAGGTGCAGAAATAAGAAATATCCTAAGCTGGGCTCCATAGCACAGCCTGTAGCGCGTCGGAGTTCGAATCTCAGCTTGGCCACATATCTTTTGCTGGAATTGATCATTAAATAATTTCTATAATTCATTCTCCTCTTCCACTGATTCAGTAAGGGCAGTTGTTAGTTACTGTTGAACTTAGGTGCACAAGTACTGGTTAACCGCTTAGAATATAAGCCTGTCCAGGAAAGTGCGAGTAGGTTAACTGACCAAACCTTAAGTGACATGATCTTAACTATGTAGACCAGTCTGTAAAACTTCAGCTGAAACTCAAACTCATGTAAGTAAGGAATGAAAATTTTAAAGTGGAAATGAAATTTCAAAAACAAAATTAATTGATTTGTCTGTGTGCAGTATGGTACCTTTTTGTTGGATTTTTGGAAGCTAAGTGCAGCATTTAACCTTTAGCCTGTTTTACTTAAATAGCAGCAGATGACATTTGAGACCATTAGGAGACAATTTGCATGAAATGTCAAACCCTATTTCCAGGTAAAAATAAGAAAAATATCATTTATCACTTGCTGATTTTGCAAAGGGATTGCTAATCATTAAATCCTTGTTAACATGCTGGGAAAATTTTCAGCAGATGACATTTTGAAATATTTTTCTTACTTATCCCCAAAAATAGGATGTGTTATTTCATGCAAATTTGTCCAATGGAGACATTTTGCTTGCATTTTCAGAGCCTATTTTCTTTGAAAAATAAGAATAATATAATTTGTCATCTATTAAATTTGCCTGATACGTTTTGTGCTGCAGAATTCACACAGAATAATTATTTTGAGAGGAATGATAAGGTCATCTTTCTTACTTTGCGCGGAATATCAAAATTCGGGAGACATTAAGATTAACCTTTCAAGCAGAAAATATACAGGTTTTGAATATACTAGCTATTTTTCAATTTTGCATATCTTTTGATGTAATAATGTGTAGATTTGTTAATGATGTTCTAAACTCTGAGGACCATGTGTGGTGTCTATTCTAGTTGGAAAGGGGATTAAAAAGGGATCCAGAATAAAAAAAAAAAAGATAGGCAACCATGTATCTCCATTTTAAAAGTAAGTTTCATCACGAAAACATGCCTATATAATTCTGACCCCCCTTAAACCCCTCTTTTATGTAGTAAAACTGGGGTTTACAGGGATATACATGTACATTATTTTTCTTATTTCTGCTCAAAAACATAGATTGTGTGTACTCGTTAGAACTGCTTTGCCAAGGCAAGGCGGTTCTAACGAGTACCCACAATCTGTTTTGAGCAGAAGTATGAAAAGTATCAGAGTTTTATATCTGAAATGTTTCAGTTTTTGGAGGTGAAATTTTCTATATATTTGCATAGGCATGTTTTCATCATGGTTTTAGCTCTTTTAGCTGTCTTTCCTGGCTTGTTTGGCAGTTCAGCACTTACCAATACATCCTGATTCGTGACATTGCAAGTTTTCATTTGGCATTGTTTCATTTTTGGTACAATTTTCTTTTTATGGACATTCAATTTGCATATTCGTTTTGTTTGTCATACCAGATTTAAAGTTCTGACAAGATTGTTACATTTGATGCTCACATCTCCTTACCATACTATTTCTAAAATTTGAACAAATGCATTTGACGACCATGCGACTAAAAAGTAATGTGGGAATGGCAAACAGTGTTGACCCTGATCAGATATCACAGGGATTGCAATATTTCATATGCATAGTCTAGATTTGAGAAGATATAGTTTGGTTATGTTAATGGGCATTTTTTTCTGTTTATGGCAGAATAATGACATTTTTATTGTGCCTGTTTTAACCCTTCTCTTGCTGAGCACATCATGCCTTGTCTTAGCAAACAGTGTAGATCCAGATCAGTTGGCTTCTGAAGAAGCCAACTGATCTGGATTAAATATGTGAATTTATAGCAAAAATCCGGATAAAGTAATCTGGTTGGCTGGAAATTAGAAGTGGGCATGGCATCTTAATTTATTCAGCATGACAAGGGTTAAGAAAGCGTTTAGGCAATATAGGGGTCCAATTTTCTGTCCATCTGCCAACATTTATATGAGCTCTAGCATTTAGGTACATATCTGGGCCCAGTTGTTCAAAGCATTGTTAGCTCATTAAGCTTGCTAATGACAAACTCGTTAACTGTTGTAGCTAAGGTATTTTCAAATACATTGATACTTTTGCTGCAAAAAAGTTAGTGGCTTTTGCAATTTTTTCAGCAAAAAAAAATCAATGTACCCTATTTGCCATATTTCAAGATAGAAATTTTAACATCACATTAGCTAACAATTTCATTAAGTTTTGAACAAATGGGCCCTGATTAACTGCAATACTTTCAGTCATCAAGCATGACATACACTCTCCCCATAATATGGACTCAAACAATATTGTATCACTTTGTGATCATGACCTATATATTATGGTCTAGTGTACTGTGACCTTGTGAATGCTTCTTCCTTTGCATGGACTCAAGTTTAATGACTTAGTCATGTGTTTTAGCTCACTGGAGTCGAAGGCTCGGGATGAGCTATTGTGATCTATCTTAGTCCACCGTCTTCAGTCAATCTTCCAACCCTTAAACATCTATTCTGAAACCATGGGCTATTTTTTATTAATTTAATTTCAATTTTTGTCAAAGTTCAAATGTAGCCTCTTTTAGTTGGGTGATTGAAAATGCCTGGGCAAAATGCAGGATTTTAGCAGTCATCAAAAGACAGATTTGTTGTGCCCCTGAATTTTAGAGGTCATATATTTATTATACCACTTAATTTTCATAGATATTGATTAAAACATATTAAATAGCATAATACGGGTATTGCATTGTCATATACTATAGAATTGCATATAATTTTATGCAAGTGTCAGGGCCATATTGTATAACAATAGAAATAATAATAGGCTATTTACTTGCAGTATTACGTTCTGAATTTAACCGTTACCACTCTGGGTAGATTCAGCAGACGACAAATTTATAATAATTTTCTTATTTCCCAGAAAATAGGCTTTGACATTTCATGCAAATTGTCTCCTAATGAATTTGCATGAAATGTCAAATCTTATTTTTGGGAAAAAATAAGAAAAATATTTCAAAAATGTCGTCTGCTGAAATTTGTACCCAGTATGCTATGCTTTAAAGTATTAGTACTAGCTGCAGATAAGAAGAGTATTTGGAAGACAGTATTTTTTGCCAAAACATAGCAACATGGATATATACTCACTAGAATTGCCTTTATGAGGGAATTTTAGAGATTACCCTTATGCTATATTTCGATATTAAGACTAACAAAAAAAATCCAAAATTGTCGCCTCATTTATGGTGAATCTTTTCTGGAGATACCGGTAAGCATAGTGTACAGGTTTAATCTGGAAGACTTAATTTTGATTAATATTACGAGATGACAATTGAATGATTAGCTTATCCCTTTTGATCTGACCTTCTTCGTGCTGCAGTCAAAAATTAACAGGAGCTCATATTTTAAAATATTTTTTCCTTTTTTTTTAGTTTCCCTTAAAAATATAGCTTGGCATTTCTTTCAAATTGTCTCCCTGATCCTTGGAGACAATTTGAATAATAAGCCTATTTTCAGAAAAATTAAGTAGTATTATATTATAAATTAATAAAAGAAATATCAGCATTTATTTTGTTGTTTGTCACTTGCAGCAGTTAAAGGCAAGCTGGTCTAGTGCCTAGATTATAGCGTAGATTTTGGTGCTACGCTCTAGTAAATAAATACGAGATCTATTGTAATGGTCCTCTTTGGATAAAGTAAATCTCTCACCCCGGTCCTGAAATATAACACTCTTGCACAAGAATAGTCTTATTGAAGGGTGGGAATAATAAAGATCTTGTGGCATTCACGTTGCATTCTTTGTTTTTCCAAAGACCTGTCATTATTTTTGCATCTAATTAAGTAGTAGGAGGATTCATGTTTTTCTGATAGGAAATAATTGTGCATCACAGTGATGATTGTTAAGTCAATTTTATTTTGGAATTAATTTCAGCTTTCACATTGCATTCTTTGTTTCTCAAAAGACCTGCCATTTTTGCATATAATTAAGTAGTAGGAGAATTAATGTTTTCAGATGGGAAATATTTGTGCATCACTGGAATGATTGTGAAATTAATTTTATTTTGGAATGAAGTATTTATTTGCTGAAAAATCTTGTATATTTGTACATCATTGGATGATAGTGAATATTTTATTTTGGAATTAAGTATTCATTTGCTGAAAAATTACATACATTTGTGCATCTCTGGGATGATTGTGGAATTAATTTTATTTTGGAATAACTAATCAGTTTGTTAAAAAATCTTGTGTGATTGTAACATTCAGTTCATGGTCTATGTTGATTATAAAATTTAAAGGTGAGTTTGATCCTGGTTTTAAGGGGAATTGATACACTTTTGGGGGAAGCAACTCTGCTGAAATTATTTTTAGGGGTCCTGGTTTCAATCCTAGTTTAACCCATGTCCTGCTGAACCCAGATATGCCCTGTCTTTGCAAACAGTGTAGATCCAGATCAGTTGGCTTCTTAAGAAGCCAACTGATCTGGATCTGCACTGTTTGCCATTAAGTATGTGAATTTATAGCAACAATCTGGATCAAGGAATCTGATTGGCAGAAAACTATAAGTGGGTGTGGCATCTTAATTTATTCTGCAGGACAAGGGTTAAGGGTAATGGATGCACTTCCAGAGGAGACATCTCTGTAGAAATTATTATTTTTGCCTCCCCCCCCCCCTCCCACCACCCCACTTTTCTGAAAAAGGGGTCTACTTAAAAGGAAAGAATTTGCTCCAAGGGGACAAGTTTGTTTCCTTTTAAAGTAGACCTCTGTTCATAAGGGACTTTTTGTGCAAGAAAGCAAAGGAGATTTTAGTCACCAAAAGTTGTCTCCCTTGTAAAATGGCAGAAATTTTTACAAAGTATATCCAGTCTGCTTAATATAGGTTTTTAGCCACAGTTTCAGAACATGGATATTAATTCAGATGCACCAAGCCAAGACCTGAAGCTGTTTGCATACCTGCACAGTCTGAGCAGAGTCTTTGCTGTCTGCTTGATGAAACTTCTGATCTTTGGTTATGAAGAGAGTTCCTGGCAAAGACTAGTCAGACTGGGTAGGTGTGCAGGCTAATCAGAGTCCTTCCTGACAGCCATATTAAATTTCACATCCTTGGCTATCAAGAGTCTTAGCCCTAGCGATGACTGATCAGACGAGGTGGATGTTCAGACTGATGTGAGTCTTTGCTAGTAGGATAAAATTACTGTCTTAAGTTGTGCATCATTTGATGGCTGGCCTTAGGTACTATATATAGCCTAAATATTGGGACTTAGGGCATCTAAATTCCTAAAGATGTTGATATTATCATACTTAAACCCCTGGCATACATGTATGCCAAGGGGTGTGTGGTTTTCGCTTTTCCATTTGTCCCTTCATTCCTAGGTTGTTGCATTTGCTTGTCCTTCCCTAGCATTAGAGATCAGCTGCATAAAATTTTTGCGTCAGAGTTTTTAAGCTGTTTGTTGATGGATTTAGTTTATCTTTTGCCAGTTGCTACATGACTGTAGTGCTCAAATTTTATTAGGCTATACAACTATATGTGTTACCTGAAATGGAAGGTCAGGGTCACTGGGGAAGATTGATATTGTTACTGATGGCACCAGCCAGGGATATCTGTGACTACTGGTCATTTTGTCTAGTTACTCTAAATATTCAGATGCTTTTGTTCCATACCATTCTTATCCTAAAATTTGAAGACGTATATACTGTATTTAACCTAATTACTGCACTGTGTGCTTAGGTTTTTCAAAATTACCGGGAACACTCATTTGTGGTAAAATATGTATCTACATGTACCTACTAAGGATACACTATAAAAAAAATCATCAAAAAAACTTATTTGCTGATGATTATGTGATTTTTTTTCTGATTTTTAGCTCACCTGAGCTATGCTCAGGATGAGCTATTGTCATCACTTTTCGTCCATCGTGCGTCCGTCCGTCTCTCCGTCCGTGCGTCCGTCCGTTAACATTTTCAAACGACTTCTCCTCTGAAGCCCCTGAGCCAATTTTGCTCAAATTTCATATGGAGCCTCCTTAGTTGGGGGAACGAAAAATTGCTAAAATGATCGCGGTCCATTGACCAAGATGGCTGCCATGCCCATATGTGGTAAAAACCTTTAAAAATCTTCTTCTCCAGAACCGAGGATGCCTTGGGGCTGAATCTTTGCGTAAGTCATCGGGGACGGGAGGTCTATCAAAATTGCTAAAACAAATGTCGTATATTGACATTTGACCTTTTTACGGCAAGGTCATCGGAAACTGGAGGTCTACCAAAGTTGCTAAATTAATGGTCGTACATTGACATTTGACCTTTTTATGGTACGGTCAATTTTGCTTCCTTATGCATTTGTATGGGAAAAATGTTCAGAATTTCAAATGACTTCTTCTCTGGAGCCTCTTGGCCAATTTTGCTCAAATTTCATATGGAGCCTTCTTAGGTTGAGGGAATGAAAGATTGCTAAAATGGTCGCGGTTCATTGACCAAGATGGCCGCCATGCCCATATATGGTAAAAACCTTTAAAAATCTTCCCCTCCAGAACCGAGAATGCCTTGGGGCTGAATCTTTGCATAGGTCATTGGGGACGGGAGGTCTACCAGAATTGATAAAATAAGTGTTGTATATTGATATTTGACCTTTTTACGGCAAGGTCAAGTTTGCTTCCCTATGCATTTGTATGGGAAAAACCTTTAAAAATCTTGTTCTCCAAAACCGAGGATGCCTTGTGGCTGAATCTTTACATATATCATCAGAAACTGGAGGTCTACCAAAGTTGCTAAAATAATGGTCGTACATTGACATTTGACCTTTATACTGTGAGGTCAATTTTGCTTCCTAATATGCATTTGTATGGGAAAAATGTTCAGAATTTCAAACGACTTCTCCTCTGGAGCCTCTGGGCCAATTTTGCACAAATTTCAAATGGAGCCTCCTTAGGTTGGGGGAATGAAAGATTGCTAAAATGGTTGCAGTTCATTGACCAAGGTGGCCGCCATGCCCATATATGGTAAAAACTTTTAAAAATCTTCTTCTCCAGAACCGAGGATGCCTTGGGGCTGAATCTTTGCATAAGTCATTGGAGACGGGAGGTCTACCAAAATTGCTAAAATAAATGTTGTATATTGACATTTGACCTTTTTACGGCAAGGTCAAGTTTGCTTCCCTATGCATTTGTATGGGAAAAACCTTTAAAAATCTTGTTCTCCAAAACCGAGGATGCCTTGTGGCTGAATCTTTACATATATCATCAGAAACTGGAGGTCTACCAAAGTTGCTAAAATAATGGTCGTACATTGACATTTGACCTTTTTACCGTGAGGTCAATTTTGCTTCCTTATGCATTTGTATGGGAAAAATATTCAGAATTTCAAACAACTTCTCCTCTGGAGCCTCTGGGCCAATTTTGCACAAATTTCAAATGGAGCCTCCTTAGGTTGGGGGAATGAAAGATTGCTAAAATGGTCGCGATTCATTGACCAAGATGGCCGCCATGCCCATATATTGTAAAAACCTTTAAAAATCTTCTCCTCCAGAACCGAGGATGCCTTGGGGCTGAATCTTTGCTTAAATCATCGGGGACAGGGGCTCTGCCAAAGTTGCTAAATAATGGTTGTACAAGTTTTCTTCCCTATGCATTTGTATGGAAAAAAACATTTAAAAATCTTAGTCTCCAAAACAGAGGATGCCTTATGGCTGAATATTTGCATATATTATTGGGAACATCTGCATGTCTGCAGTGGCTATGTCACTCAGGTGAGCGAACCGTGGCCCATGGGCCTCTTGTCTTTATAAAGGCATATATTGTGGGTACTCATTTGAATTGCATCAACAAGTTGATGGCAATTCAAATGAGTACCCACAACATATGCCTTTATAAAGAAGTAGACAAAAAGTACACTGGCTGTAATCTGAAGACTATGGAATTGCTTGACTGTGTTCTTATAGGGATATGTGCAGTAATTAGATTGAATATGGTATGACTACCTTGTGATGTAGTTACCAATACTGACTGAATGGCAAACAGCGTAGGTCGATCATATTAGCTCCTTTAACTCTGCATGCTGGGTAATTTTGCATGCTTTTTTGTCATCTGTTTTATAAAAAAAAACTCTTTTAGGAAACTCTTTTATTTTTCAGAGTGTCAAACAGTTTGGATCCAGATAGGGCCCGACGTTTTTGTCGGGCCTGATCTGGGTCCAAACTGTTTTCAAAGGTTATCAGCCGATAACAAACATCGCCACTAGTGGGGAAAGAGTTAACAGTTTGATCTAGGTTTCTATTAATTGTTTTGGCAAAACTGCCGAAATATTTAGGGTAAATAAAGCAGCAGATGACAGTGAGATATAATTTTGTTTCTCAAAAGCTAGGTCATTTTATGTGAATTTTCTGCTAGGCAGACAATTCACATGAAATGCCCATCCTTATTTTCTCTGAAAATTCAAAAAAATAAAAAAATAAATAAATAAAATAAATAAATAAAATAAATAAATAAATAAAAAAATAATAAAAAAAATAAATCAGACTGTCATCTGCTACAGATATGCCTAGCACTGTAAGGGTTAATATTATACAAGATTAAAATCACTACAAGTGCATTTTTCATTACAGCGGACCGTAACAGAATGAGGGTCAAGAAGGGCCATTTGAGGCCAAGCCCCAATGAAGAGGCTCAGCTGATTAAAGAGGAAACAGAGAAAAGAAGAAAACTGAGATTAAAGCAGGTAAACCACAGAGTCCAGTGTGTTCCCCAACCCCTACCACTTACCCTTTTAGCCATGCACATACATACAATCTGATAGTATGAACATTTCACGAACAATCATGTTTGGTTCTCTGTTTTTAGGGTTTGGCCTGTAGCCTGAACTCCTGAAAAAATTCCAAATAATAGTCTAGTAAGCCATCAAGATTTTTTCAGCTATTTTGTCATTGATGCAAGTTTTCTAATTAACATTCAGTCAGTTTAACCAGACCATTCACACTGACTTAACTTTGTATCAAATACATGTAGTTACATATAAGCTGTAATTTTAATGCTTTGTATTTCTTTGCATTAGAATAGCGACTTACCACACCTTTCTGTCAAAAAAATACTAATATTTTTTCTTTTTAGCTCGCCGGGACTATGTCCCTGGAGAGCTTATGTTGTCACCCAGGCGTTGGCGCCGGTGTCGGCGTCGGCGTCCGCGTTAGCACAGTGTTTAAGTTTTCAAATGTGTGCGTAGTTTTTTTAACTGTTTAAGGTACTGCTTTCATATTTGGCCTACACCTACTTTAGAAGAAGACCTTTCAATAGCATACACCTCCATCCCCAAAATAGACTGTTTATGTAGGTCAAGGTCAGTTCTTACTTTGTCTTTTACACCCATGTTTAAGTTTTGCGTTTAAGTTTTGAAAAGTGTACATAACTGCTGAGGTATTCAAGCTAGAGCCCACACCAGCCTTAGGGTTAGACCTTTCAATAACACACACCTCTTCCTCAGTTTGACCTTCTGCCTAGATCAAGGTCAGGTCATACTTTGTCATTTGAACCCATGTTCGAGTTCTGTGTTTAAGTTTTGAAAAGTATTTGTAACTGCTGAAGTATTCAAGATACTGCTTTAATATTTGGCCCACACCAACATTAGGGTAAGACCTTCCAATAGCACAGAACTTTTCCTCAGTTTGACCTTCTGCTAAGGTCAAGGTCAGGTTATACGTTGTCATTTAAACCCATGTTTGAGTTTTGCATTTAAGTTTTGAAAAGTGTTTGCAACAGCTAAAGTATTCAAGATGCTGCTTTAATGTTTGGCCCACATCTACCTTAGGATAAAACCTTTCAATAGTACACACCCCTTCCTCAATTTGACCTGCCTAGGTCAAGATCAGGTCATACTTTGTCATTTATACCTGTGTTTAAGTTTTGAAAAGTGTACATGGCTGCTGAAGTATGTAAGATATAGCTTTCATATTTCGTCCACACCAGCCTAAGGGAAACTGTTTCAGTGGCATATACCCCATCCCTCAGTTTGACATTCTTCCAACATCAAAGTCAGGTCATACTCTGTCATTTATTGCTATGTTTTAGTTCTGCATTTAATCTTTAATATTTAAAGATTGTTTTCTTATCCGATCAGCCTTTTCCAGCGAGCTGCGTTGTCTTCTGACAACTCTTATTTTTTTTATTGTAAACATTGTATTATCTGTGTATTAGAATTCCCTCATGAAAGCAACTCTGGGAAGTATCCACAATGTCAGTTTTTATGGCCATATAACATTTCTGATCAGGTTCTTTGTTGTTGACAGAATGTGTGAATGTGAAGACCATAGCTTCTTATTTTTACATAAAAACATATGTTGTGGGTATTCATTAGAAGTGCCTCATTGAGGCACTTCTAATAGTACCCACAACATATGTTTTCATGGAGAAATAAGAAAAACATTTATCTTCTTATCTGTGTACTTTGCATATGCTCATAGGGGCATTTTCATATGATATGGAACATGTATGGTAGTCTGTAATTCAACATAATGGATTTGAATATTTTTTCTTGTAGGTTCGCGAACAGAGCAAAGAAAATGCAGCAAAAATCAGACAGTCTGTGAAACATGAAAAACACAAGCAGTTAATGAAACTAGCCACAGAAATTAAGGTAGGTGTTATTAGAAGGGAGGAAAAAACAATTTTGATAGAGTTGTCTTCCCTGAAAGTGTATCCATTCCCCTTAACCCTAGTCCTGCCGAACCCGCATATGTACTGACTTTGCAAACAGTGTAGCTCCAGATCAGTTGACTTCTAAAGAAGCTAACTGATCTGGATCTGTACTGTTTGCCATTAAGTATGTGAATTTATGTCAACAACCTTGATCAAGTAATCTGACTGACTAAAAATTAGAAGTGGGTGTGGCTTCTTAATTTATTCAGCAGTACAAGAGTTAATCAGGGCATGCTGCTGATGCTCAAAGGATGTTTTATTCAATTGCTTGACATGATCCTTTTAATAGCGGCACGTTTTTGGTTTGCCCTTGGGTATGGCTTGAAGGTACCTTTTCACCAGGTGTGACCTGTATCACTGTTTGGTAGTTGATAGGAAATTGCCATTTAAAACTCAACTAGAATGATTATTATTTCTGGTCTTATTGATTTACTATAAGTTTATACACCAAGATAGAATACCATATTTTCCCTAAATATTGGGACATCTGGTCTCCTAATCATAGTTGCCCTAAAGTTTGCACAAGTTAGTTTTACTACCTGTACTATTATCTAAAAAAATGCAGGATGAGGTGCAAACAGTGTAGACCCTTATCAGTGGCCACATTGTGTGGCAGCTGATCTGGGCCCAGTTGTTCAAAGCTAACGATGTCGTTAGTTAACGATTCGTTAAAATTTAGATCGAGTGATACGCAAATACGCTGAAATTTTTTGCTGAAAAAATGTGAGTAGCTTTTGCACTGCAAAAGCTACTCACATTTTTTCAGCAAAAAATATCAGAATATTGTGTATTTAATCCGCTAAAACAGTTAACGAAATGACCCTTAACGAGCTCGTTAAGCTAACGATGCTTTGAACAACTGGGCCCTGGGCTACACTGTTCAGGCATGTCTGTCCCAATACTTAGAGTAAAAATGTTAGGTTGCTAAACTGTCTACTCATGCAGAAAACTGCACTTAAGTAACTGCCTATTTTGAAGCTCTATAAAACATTTGAGCATATTTCTACTGACAAGAATGGAAGTGGGTATCAACATGGAAATCATACTGTTAGCTTATCATGTTTACTCTAAATACTGAAACAACTTAATTCCTTACCATACTCATCCTAAAGTTTTAATCAGTTCCATTTTACAACCAGTTCTTTCAGGTAGGAGCATAACTTCTACAAGTTATTTTTTTTAAAGATAATACAATTATAAAGTCACCTATCTGCCAGTAATTTCAAAATGAAGGTGTAGAAAATAACTTAAGTTATGTCCTAAGTTAGTTATGGCAAGGTAAAATTAGCAAACCGTTATACAATAACTGTAACAAGTTATAAAGTAGCATTTATCCTGATCTTCAAGAGCCTAGATGATGCATACAGAGTTTTATTGCATAACCATAAAGTTATGTAAAAGATCTTTCAGTAAAAATACCTGCCTGTCCATAAAAATTACGATAATCCAGAATATGAAGTTGAAAAGTGACTTTATAACTTCAACAAGTTATATGTGCTAAAATGCCAAAATAATTTAACTATATTAAGTTAAAAAAATGCTTCTGACTGTCTTTTGTCAAAAATTGCTCAGTGCTGGAAGAGTGTCAGTTTAGACCCTGATCAGATGTGGCATTCTGCCATATCTGATCTCCGTCGTGATATGACTGAAAGATTGTTGAAAGTGACGTAAAGCCCAAATAAAACAACAAAGCCACATCTGATCTGGGTCTGCATTATTAGCTCAGGCCTGTCTGTCCAAATACTTAAAGTAAATACAGTATTAAAAATTTTGGCATCCAAGGTTTCAAATAAACATGGTATTCAGAAGATGACTCCTGTTATTTATTTTTTTACCAAAACATACATGTTCATATATGTGTTGGAATAGTGCCAGATAAGAGGGGGTATCCAGATAATATTTTTCTTACTTCTCCATTTCTACTTTTTCATGATACAGTTTTATATTTATCTTGGTACCATAGCAACAGATTTGGTGCTAATTTCAACTAAAATGTATTGATATTTTTATACCCTGCCCTACATTAGTGGGGTGGTATTATGGTTTCACGTTGGCTGTCCGTGTGTCCGTCCACCAGTCTGTCTGTCGTAAGTCCATCCGTATTTTTGTTTCCAGATGATAACTAGAGTAAATGTTGATGGATTTTCACCAAAATTGGTATGTGCATTGATATTGTGGAGATCTGGTTTAGGATTGGTAATGGGCAAATTTTGTCAATTTTTTACAGAGTTGTTTGCTCATGACACATCCATATTTTCAATTTCGGATGATAACTTGTGTAAATGAAAATGGATTTTCACCAAAATAGGTCTATGCAATCATATTGTTCAGATCTGGTTTGGGATTGCAAATGGGCAAATTTCATCAATTTTTGACAGAGTTGTCTGCCCGTGACACATCAGTATTTTGGTTTCCGGATGATAATTTGAGTAAATATTAATGGATTTTCACCAAACTTGCTGTGTGCATTGATATTGTGGGGATCTGTTTTGGGATTACTAATGGACAAATTTCATCAATTTCTGACTGAGTCATCTGCCCAAGATACAATAGTGGCAGGGTATTATCATTTAACATATTTATTTCTTATTTCTCCATGAAAATGCATATTGTGGATACTCATTAGAAGTTCCTCACTGAGGCACTTCCAATGAGTACCAACAACAGAATGTTTTCACTAAGAAACAAGAAAAAAATCTTTACCTGATAGTGATACCCACCACTCTTATCTGGAGTGATGAACTATTCCTCATACGATTTATTAATGTACAGAGCCAGTTAGAAGAGGAGAAAGCTGAGCGGGTTCGACACTTAGAACAGCAGTATGACAACAGTCTACGTAACATCGGCCTCGGCCATAGAGATGCAAGTCTTCAGGTACAAATAGTTAAATATTTCTGCCTTTATAGGGTTAGTAAATAGGATTTTTTGCTATTTGAGCACCAAAACGTATCTTGTGGGTACTAGTTGGAATTGCCACAGTGTGTTGATGCCAGTGAGTACCCGCAAGATACATTTGAAGCAGCCCCAGTGGAGGTGATCTAGTGAATACATACAAGCTATGCTGCCGGCCTCGGTGGCTCAGTTGGATTCGCCGTCCGACTGGAGACCAGGAGGTCGCGGGTACAACCCCCGCTGAGGTCGGCAACATTCTTTCGTGGAGATTGATTGTGAAATATTTTCTACAGTCATTCTCTACCTTCTGCTGATTCAAGAAGGGCAGTTGTCAGTTTCTGGCGAAAGAATGTGCACAATACTGGTTAACCGCTTAGAGTACTAAGCCTGTCCAGTAAATGTGTGGTTAGGTAAACTGACCGCACTCGACATGACCCCATTGGGTTGACTGGGCCGTAAAACCTCAACACAAACAAATACAAGATACGTTTCAAAGCAAAAATAAGAAAGAGCTTACTGGGTTAAAAGCTACACATTTTTTCTCTCTTTTTGAACAGCAAAGACTGGCCAGCACTGTATAAAACCTGGTCTGACCCGAGCCTTTGCCGTGTCCATATTTAGGTACATAGGTACATTTTCTAGTGTTGAAGCTTATTCCCCTTTTTCTAGTACTTTCTTGATTGATTGACCCTAGTCCTGCCGAAACCTGGATATGCCCTGCCTTTGCAAACAGTGTAGATCCAGATCAGTTGGCTTCTGAAGAAGCCAACTGATCTGGATTTGCACTGTTTGTCATTAAGTATGTTAATTTGTATCAACAACCTGGATCAAGTAATCTGATTGGCTGAAAATTAGGAGTGGGTGTGGCATTTTAATTTATTCAGCATGGCATGGGTTAAGTACTGAAAGTTTCTTACATCACCAGGATATAAAATTATGATGCAGATTTTAACATTTACTGTTGCTTGAAGTCCATGATCATTTTTGAAGTTTCTGGGCGGCCAGGTGGTTAGCACTTCTGACTGGATCAGATCGTGGGTTCAGATTCCGCTGGTTCAAATTCCGTTGGAGGCACAATTCATTTTATGATTGTATGGTGTTTCATTGCACAGAGCCTGTCATTATCACCCTTTATTATCTTCTTGGTATGTCTTAAGTTCAGAGTAATGTTGAAAAGAACGTTAAACCAAATAATCAACATCATTTGGTCTGAAACAAATTTTAAACTTTGGTTGAATGTTATTATTGTTGGTGTTTCTACATGGTAAAAATCATTAGTTTGCAGTATACCTCTTAGAACAGTTGGGTCAACCCATTGTAGACGGAATGAATTCTACCACACTATATATTGGAAGATTCTAATTTCGATTTTAGTTATGTCAGGCTATGTGATCATGATCTAGATATTCCTAGAGAAAAATGGTTGAACTATTTGCAAACAGTGAAGGCCCTGATCAGACGCCGCAGAATGTGGCGTCTGATCTGAGTCTGCACTGTTTGCCATTTACCCTTTTACGGGTCTTCAGACTACAATGGGTTAATAATACATGTACTGAATGGTTTGGCTAGCAGATAAATCGACATCGTATTATATGGGCTAGAAAGAATGAAACAAATTGATAGTGTATGAGTTAACATTATCTAAACATAAGTAGTTTTCAATGCACAAACAAGACTACTATGCCATAAGCAAGCTACAAAAGCCTAGATCAGCCTGCTCTTTCACACATTGTGATCAGGGTCTTTGTTGCCTGCTTACAGAATACGTTCATTCATAGAATATATAGACAGAGAAGACACTGATGAGACTACAGTTGACTCCCGTTATCTCAAAGTCCAAGGGACAGTCTGAAATATTTCGAGATATCCATAGCTCGACATATCAGATTTGAAGAATTGAAAAGAAAATAAATCGAACAACCACATTTCACAATTGAATATGCAATTTGACTCCTGAAGTTAGAGATATATTGAAAATATTGTGGAAAAGAGGAGAAATTGCTCCTTAGGAGCAATTTCTCCTTTTTTCCACAATATTTTGTTACCTGTTGTTAGATTTTCATGTTAAAACAGGGACCAGATTTTCTCTTCAAGAAAGCGGTTATTCAAGGTAAGCGAAGTCGAGATAACGAGAGTCGACTGTATGTGCATGTAGAGGCTAATCTTGGTCTTGGCTGTTTGCGTATGGTACAGTATAAGGGCCTTTTTTGCATGTTGTACATTTTATGTACCATATTTGACCTTATTACCACACATACCCCAATAAGTGCACAGTCAAGCAATTTCATAGTGTTCAGATTTCAGTCCAAGAACTAATATCTACTTCTTTACAAAAGTGTATGTTGTGAGTACTCATTTGATTTGCATCAACATCGCAATTCTAATGAGTACCCACAACATATGCTTTTATAAAGAAAATCAGAGAGAAAAAACACAAACAAAAAAACATGAAAACACCGCTTGAGCATCATTAGATAAGTCCTTCCTTGATCTTTTTAAGTGTACCCTCAGTATATGAGGATACATATTTTACCACAAGTTTCCCAGTAATTTTGAAAAACCTAAGGGCATGGTGAAGTTATTAGGTCGAATATGGTATTTTATACTCGAATTGTTTAGTATACCTGTGTTTAGTATACCCTTATATTTGTTTCTCCTTTCTTAATAAACAGCCTGATTGGTCAGAAGAGAGAGAGATGGTGATGAAAGCTGAAAGTCTTCGTGCTGAAGCACGGGGTAGAGAAGCTATGGAGAGACTGAGAGAGGAAACAACCCGTAAAATGATGGAGGCACAAAGAATAAATATGGCCAGGTAGATTTACATATATTGTAAAAAAAATTATTCTTCATTAAAGGGATGTTATTCAATATATATTCAGTGTGGGGGAGACAAGCGTAGTGCTTCAGTTTAGTGTAGGAGTAAAGTGCAAGGAAGTGGTTAAGATTTTCAGTTTAGCCAAATTGAGAATGTATTTATTTGGATAGTTCTGTTTACAAGGAATAAAGTCCTATCAATATTGTGCCAAAAGTTTGATTATTACAACAGTTTCTGTGATGAAATCCTTTTGTTTTCAAGCACATAAAGTGTTGTTAAACTTAAATGTACAAAAGTATATTGTTAAGTACAGGGTAGTCCGTTTGTAATACTATGGTTGGTCCAGGGAATTTCATAGCATTATAAGTGAAAAATGCTATAAGACTAAAAACTGCATGGCTCCAAAAATTCTTATTTGTGACCAAATAATTTAAACTATTGATTTTGTTTTCTTTTTCTCCATGAAAACATATGCACACAATTTTGTTGAGAAGTAAGAAAAATATTTTTGTGGATATCTCTCTTAACTAGAGGCTAAGAGTTATTTAATACCTGTAGAAATCAGAGGGAAATAAGAATCTGGAAGCCATGGCTTGATAGCACTGTGTTTAAAACAGAGCTTATAATGAATAGCATTACTACACATTTCAATATCCATTAGACTTTGGTGCGGACATGATACACAACAGCTGTCTAATGGCAGCCAATTTCAGAAGCATTGCTGCATACTTTGATCAGAAACTGTCCACAAAAACAGCAAACTAGTCGCATGCGTAACGGAAGGCGGTCATTCAACATTCGGTCTAAAAAGGTATTTTACCAATTACAAAAAAAGTAGCCAAAAACTATGATAGGGCAACAGGCTGTCGCTGTCACATTGGCTTAATCCGATCAGGACCTACAGTTTGCTTGACAGTGTTAACAGGACCTAGAAACATTTTTATGTGTAGGCTGGTCTAGATAATCGTATCTTGCCCAAGAAGTAAGTAACTATTTTACGGTTCACGAATCTACTGGTTAATACCATAGTGTTCCAAGTAGTACTTATTGCAAACCCGAAAATTGCTGATCCAACAAGTCTGCGTGGCCCGATAAGGGTCTGTTTTATTTATAGTGCATACTTTCAAGGACAGACATTCTTTACGCACATTGTTAGCAGTTTTATTATTTTGAGTAGCCTGCACAACTGATTGGGTCGCGAGTAATTCATGTGAGATGCACAAATAATGTCCGCCAAATGAAGTCTGCCAGTATTTCACAACAGCTGTACCTGGCTAGATAGAGGACAAAGCAGTTCCAGATCGTTTACTGGTGTAACTGTCTCCGCCTATTGAATCAAAACCAATTGCATGCGAGATAACTCAGATATCATATGTCAATAATCAGAATTGCGCAATTGACAAGACCGCAATATAAAACTTAATTGATGTTTGTTTCTTACAATATATCAATGCAATGACCTCTGTGAAGACATCAGAATGTCGGGGTTTGATTCTCTGCACTCGACTGAAAGTCTAATGAATATTGAAACGCATAGTATCATGAGGCACCAGTTTGCCATTACAGTCATATTCAAAGCTATTCTATTATACATAGCTCTAGATAAGAGGGATATCGGGTTAATATTTTTCTTATTTCTCCATATTGTGGGTACTCATTAGAGGTCTTCTGATGAATACCTACAATATATGTTTTTGTGGAGAACTCTTGTCCTGCTGAATAAATTAAGATGCCACACCCACTTCTAATTGTTAGCCAATCAGATTACTTGATCCAGATTGTTGCTATAAATTCACATACTCAATGGCAAACAGTGCAGATCCAGATCAGTTGGCTTCTTCAGAAGCCAACTGATCTGGATCTACACTGTTTGCAAATGCAGGGTATATCCGGGTTCAGCAGGACAAGGGTTAAAATAAAAAAAAAAAATGAACACTTTTTGAAGATGTGTATATTCAGAGTCATTCAAACTATAAAACTGATACTTTTATTGTCTTCAGGAAACAAGCTCTTGAAATAGAAAGAACAAGAGCAGCAAATATAGCAGCCATGCCACCACCACCACCTGATCCTGTCAGTAATATTGACCTAGCAAGAAGTAAGTTTTATTCACTCAAAGGACCTGTTATTTAATGATAATTTGAAGATAAAATATTTTATTATTTCCCCCTTAAAACATATGTTGTGGGTACTGATTAGAAGTGCCACAGGGAGTGCCCACAATGTATGTTTTTAATGGAGAACCAGGCAAAATTATATCCTAGATTTATCATGAGATACGTCCTCCTTAATAAGTCCATTGTGACTGTAAGAATTATTGTGAGATTACAGATGTAAATTTGCTTCTAGCATTGGATAAAAGTTGGATGTACATGTACTGCCTTGTGGTATTCTGCCTTGTGATACAAGCTGGCTTTTATTGCAACATGGTAGAGTGCAGGACTTGAGTACAGCAGACAGGGTTCCATCCCTGGTCGGGGAAAAATGTGATTTGCATTTATTCACCTGTTAATTTGGCGCCCGCCGTAAATAACCCACATGTGTTCATAAAGGTCCTTGAGTCTCATTTCACTTTTTTCTCGGACTCCTAAAGTCAGTTTGGAGGGGGAGAATGTAACAGGATATATGTATATAACACACTTGTACTGCCTTCTGGTACAAGTCGGCTTTTATAGCGACACGGTAGAGTGCTGGACTTAGAGTCCAGCGAACTAGGGTCGATCCTCGGTTTGCATTTTTTCACCTTTTACAGATATCTGCTATAATTGTCTTAACCCTTGTCATGCTGAATAAATTAAGATGCCATGCCCACCTAATTTCCAGCCAATCAGATAACTTGATCCGGGTTTTTGATAGAAATTCACATATTTAATGACAAACAGTGCAGATCCAGATCAGTTGGCTTCTTCAGAAGCCAACTGATCTGGATCTACACTGTTTGCTAAGACAGGGCATGTCATGTTCAGCAAGAAAAGGTTAAATATTCAGACATTCTGTCACATTGTAACTTTTTATATATACTGCATCTATCCCAAAATGTATGAGCAAGTCCATTTGACAACTTTGTCATATGCCTAAGCTGCATTAGCACATTTATGAAATCAGAAAGCATCAGCATACTTATTTTTACAAATTCTAAAGTAATTGACTACCAAATATGTTGCTCCTTGTGTTCATGATCTATACATATGATATGTGTTTATTCAGAGCCAGTAAAGGTGACGGACATGAACACCTACTCTACTTCACACTACCATCTGATGAATGAACATGTAGTGGACAGAGCTGACACTGCAGAACAGGTAGGTTAACCTTTATTACACTTGCAGCTAATTCTGCAGATGACTAATTGATGGAACTGGCCTCAGGTGGCTCAGTCACATGCGTGGTCGACTGGTGCTGAGGAGGTCCTGGGTTCGATCCCCGGGTCCGGCAACATTCTTTTGCAGAGATTGATCTTGAATTTTTCTACGGTCATTCTCTCCCTTCTGCTGATTCAAGAAGGGCAGTTGTCAGTTTCTGGCGAAAGAATGGCAAAAGTACTGGTTA
Organism: Anodontia alba; assembly: GCA_964016985.1. Classification (NCBI taxonomy): domain Eukaryota; kingdom Metazoa; phylum Mollusca; class Bivalvia; order Lucinida; family Lucinidae; genus Anodontia; species Anodontia alba. The sequence continues at coordinate 49,014,979 of OZ024832.1, forward strand.
ACTGCTTAAAGAAGTAAGCGAACCCAGAAAAGTGTGACCAGTTTGACTTGACCCTAATGGTTTGACTGGTCTGTAAAACCTTAACTCAATCAATCAGTGACAATTTGATGATTTTTTTTTTTTTTTGAAGAAGAAGAAGAAAATAGGTTTTGACCTTTCATGAGGGATTTGCATGAAATGTCAATGCCTAGTTTTTGAAAAAAAAAAAAAAAAATAATAAAAAAAAAAAGAAATATGTCATCTGCTGTAATGTTTACCCAGTATGCTTAGTATTAAGAACTGGTGCGTCTGTATAGTCTGGCCAAATTTTAGCTTACACTTTACAACTCTGTGGGCTTATACAGCAAACAATAAATTGATGGTATGTTTTCTCATCATTTTCCTAGAAAATAGGTTTCATCATTTCATGCAAATTGTATCAAAATGTCTGCTGAAATTTTTTCCCAGTGTGCTAAGTGTTAAGATAAGATAGGTGGTCAGGGCCCAGTTGTTCAAAGCACTGTTAGCTTAATAAGCTCATTAATGGCAAACTTGTAAAATGTTGTAGCTAAGGTATTTTCAAATACATTGATATATTTTGCTGCAAAAATGTGAGTAGCAGCAGTTAACAAGTTTGTCATTAACAAGCTCATTAAGCTAACAATGCTTTGAACAACTGGGCCTTGAGTGTTAAAACTGACCTTTGGCCTTATCAGTCAAATATCATTGAGAGTGCAGCCAAGCTGGATAAGAAGAAAATTAGAAATGTTATCCTAATATTTCAGACAAATGCCAGAGAAGCTGCAGAGCTTGAACAGGAACGTATCAAAGAACGAGCATTGGAGTTGAAGCGACTACGCCAAGACCAACTTGAGAGGGCCAGGGTCAGACATAATGTTGCCCTTGAAAAAGAACTCCTAAAATATGTAAGTATATATTATTTCCTCAGCCTACATTGTTGTGAACTCCATAAATAGTTCCAGGCCAAGGCAAGAGTTCTCATGTATGCAAATAGTAATGCCTTATCTGTGCCTGTATTTGTGAAAGTCTTTTGTTGGAGTTGAATTGTTGATGTGTAATTAGTTTACTATTGGATGGATACTGGTCACTTCACTTGACACATCTTGCTGCTGCTGAACAAAGGTTGAGGTCACAGATTTTTTCATTAAAATTTTGGGTTAAGTTGATTGCTTTGCTTATGTTTTTTATAACTTCAGTTATCAAATATATATGATTAGCATTGCTGCTAGATTTATACAGATCAGTTGACATCATCCTACTGCTGGCCTAAGGTCAAGGTCACAGATGTAGAAAAATTGCATTGGTCTAGGTGGGCACACTGGCCTGGGGTATAAGAGTGAGCTACAGCTCACTTGCTCTATTTGTTTTTTACTGTATTTCTTATCCCTTTCACCCCAGAGTTTCTAAAATGAACAATTCCATCTATGAATTTGGATGTGTCCACTACCTCAAATAGGGATTTAGGCAAAACGAAAGCAGAATAGCAAAATAGAGTAGTGTCAAAAGAAAAGGCAAACAGTGTAGATCCTGATGAAATGGCTCACTCTCAGGATCTGCTGTATTTGCAGATGAATTTCTTCAGATCTGATGGAAGAGTTATCCTCGTCCTACTCGTAATACCTTTAATCTGTTCTAGGACCTATATAAAATTTATGTAAATTTAAAATAAATAATGATACTAGTTAGATTAGGTCTCAAGAGGCCAAGATGGCACTATTTTTGTGTTGCAAGAGTCTGGAGACAATCCAAAACATTTAAATATTTAATGACCTTTGCTTATTGTCTGTTGACATATACACCATAACTCCAGATATGAGGAATTATCAGTTAAGTTCATTTTTTATTTCTCCACAAAAACATATGTTGTGGGTACTCATTAGAAGCGCCTCACCGAGGCGCTTCTAATGAGTACCCACAACATATGTTTTCCTGAAGAAATAAGAAAAATATCAGTACATTTTATTTGACAAAAGTACCTTATCTTGCTGTACAGTATATACCCATTTCTGCTTGGGTTGATTACTGTGTAATTAAACTGAAGAAACCAGTATATGCTCTTATTTGTGGGTTTAAGGATTAAGTAAAGAATGCTGATGATTTATACATAGGACACTGTATGAGAAAATAGATTTTTTGGAGCTCTACTCTCTGTAAAGACTCAGATCAGCCTGTGCATATGAGCAGTTGCTGTTTGTACCCGATGACCTTTTTTTGTGTGGTTTGTGTGTTTACAACATAGCTCTAGATAAGAGGAGTATATGTATGTATATATATATATTTTTTTTTTATTTCTCCATTAAAATATGTTGTGGGTACTTGTTTGAATTGCCTCACAGAGGCAATTTCAGAGACCATCAACAACATATGTTGTCCTTGAGAAATATGAAAAATGTTAATACTTTAAGGCTAAAAAAAAAATCGTAGCCTCAGATAATGTGTTTGTTTTACATCATAAAAGTATTGATATTTTTCTTATTTCTCCTTGAAAACATGTGCCCTGCCACATACCTTATTTGACCTAATTACCGCACCATGCGCTCAGGTTTTTCACAATTACTGGGCAAACTTGTGGTAAAATATGTTTCCACCTGTACTAAAGATCAGCGAAGGACTTATCTAATGATTCTTTTGCGATGTTTTTGTGTGTGTGTTTTTTTTTATTCTGATTTTTCTGTATAAAGCAATTATTGTGGATACCCACAACATATGCGGGGTGGTCGGGTGGTGCGAAGGTGCTGTGTATCTTACATCACCGGGGCGTCCAACTGATATTGGCTTACAGTTGGGCAAGGCCTGCTATCCTTGTAGTGGGTAAGGGTAGAGGGGGAATGTTTTTATTTCTTCTGTTTCTTCACTTTCATTCCTGTTCCTCTTTCTTCCCTGTCCCTCTCTTTCATCTCCTCTACTCTCTCTTCTATCTCTTTTCTCCCTTTCTCTGGGAGACGACACAAAATGACCCTCAAGGGTTGACGTGTCGTTAAACCCTAACACAATCAAAAACCACAACATATGCTTTTAATCTGAAATCTGGCTGTAATCTGAAGACTATGGAATTGCTTGACTGTGCGCTTATAGGAGCATGTTCGGTAATTAGGTCGAATACGGTATATATTTTCATGGAGCTCTAAGAAGAATATTTATTTGGATATCCCTCAGATCTGGAGCTAAGAAGAATGTCTTGTATAAATTTTTAATTTGAGGATACGCTGTGTTTACAGGATTACAACAATATTCTCCATGACTTGAGTGATCTTCAAAGAGCCGACAGGGAAAGACGATTGAGAATTGTACACAATATTCCCGTAAGTAGAAGAAATCTGTTTGAAACTAGTGTGTTTAGATTAAGATTTTTAAATACACCCCATAGGCTGCCCATAAGTTAAACCAGCGATAAACACATTGACATCTGTATGTAGAAACGTCCATTGGGCAAAACTTAGTACCATATTTACCCTAAGTATTGAGAAAGCATCTGATCAGGGTCTACACTGTTTGCCATTTACCCAGCACCTTTCATTTGCCTGTCCAAAGATAATGTCGTCACATCGTTCGTCTGTCTGTTAACTTTTTGTGTCTGCTCCATATCTCCTTCATTTATTGAAGGATTTTTTTTTTTTTTTTGTTGTTTTTTTTTTTTTGAAACTTTGCTCAAATGTTTGCCTTACCAAGACAAACTCATAAATCAATCCTATACAAAATGAAGTCAAGATCACACTTCAAGGACAGATGAAATTCAAATAGCACTATTTTGTGTGTGCTCTATAATTTAAAACCATTTAAGATTTCTTTTTGAAACTTTGTGCAAATATAAGGCATGATCAGACAATGTGCAGAGAAAAAGAATCATAACCCTACTTTCAGTTCCGTTGTAATTATGTCCCTTAGTTTATTTCAGGCATTATTTCTCTATACCTTTAAAAGTCTTATCTGATGAAATCATTTTGCATGAAACTTTGTACAAATATAAAGCATGATCAGATGATGTGCAGAGAATAAGAAACGTAACCCTACTTTCAGTTCTGACAGAATTATGCCCCTTTGTTTATTTCATATAGTGAGGTTAAGTCCCCGTGTCTTAACTATAACTTAGAAACCATTTAAGATTTCTTCATGAAACTTTGTACAAATATTAGGCATAATCAAAGGATGTACAGAGAAAAAGAATCGTAACCTTACTTTCAGTTCTGATGTAATTATGCTCCTTTGTTTATTTCATGTGGTGAGTTTGTGTCCACTTCATATCTCCTTCACTGTTTGAGGGATTTTTTATAGGCCTGTCAAAAGATGTATCGTATTATGTCATGACATTGTCCATCCATCTGTCTGTCCATCTATGTGTCCATTAACTTTTCGTGTCCACTTCATATCTCCATAACAAACTGTAGGATTTTTTTGTGAAACTTTGGTCAAGAGTTCACCATACCAAAGTGATGTGTAGAATTCATAACTGAACTCTGTCCATTGAAGCACAGTCACAATTCAAGGTCAGAGTTCAAATGGTAATTTTTTGTGTCTGCTCTATAATTCTAATACCTTTAAAGATTTCTTCATGAAACTTTGTAAAAATCTAAAACTTTGTACAAATATAAAGCATCATTGGATGATGTGTAGATAAAAGGAACAGTACTCTTTCTTCCAGTTTTGATGTAATTTTACCCCTTTGTATATTCCATATAGTGATTTCTTGTTCACTCCATATCTCCTTTGCAAGGATTACCCTTGACCTTTGTCCGAGTTCATGGAAAGAGTGAAGAAGCACTGAAGCTGCTGATATTCTTCCTGGATTTTTTTGTGAACATTTACTTACTAACAAGCACAAAACCAAGTTAGCCTACTTAAGTTGTCAGAGGCAGCATACCTTATTTTTCTTAGATTCTCAGGAAGCTATACAGGACCATTATGGTCCACTTGTTTGTTAATATATCATAACTCTTGATAAGGCGCTGTATTGCACCTAAACAAATCTATATTTTTCTTAATTCTCTGGAAATTTTGAAATCTGAATCGGTCCAGCCGATGACGATGACGTCATCAATGAGCCCATTTCCAAAAAAAAATATGTATATATCACCTGTCACGAAAACTAATGACAATTGGCAGTCCTATAACTCCTTTTAAATAATACACCTCAACCGCGTTATATGACGGAAGTCCGGGTATAACGAGCATGATCAAAGCTGGCGTCATCAATAAATACAGTCAGGTATGTAAAAAGAAAGAAAAAAACAAAACAAAAAAAACCCAAAAAAACAAACGGTTTTGTTGTTATTTCCACCTCCGCAGGGTTTTCCTAAACTATTTATAAACAACTGATTCCCGTCTTGTATAAGCGCGAAGACGGCGGGAAACAGGAGACGGAACGAAACGACTTTCATGGACCTAATTAGGTCTAATAAAAAATGCCTGCGCCACGTGCGGTTTTGCAGTTTTCAATGTTTCAAGATTTGACCAGACTGCTTAAATTTTAAGCACTGACCAATCTTGTCTAGCGCAAGTGGTGCATTACATATTTTTACCGTGAAATCTACCTTGAATTATACTCGCGTGTTACGGCAATCAACAACAAAAAAAAAAAAAGAAAAAAAAGAATCAATCAATTATACCCAGATCAGACACCGTTGTATGCGACATCTGATCAGGACGTACACGGTTTGGGAATTAATTTATCAAATCTGGGACCGACAAACCGTGTTGATCAAAACAAAAAAGAAGAGGAAGAAAACGGGTGCGTTCAAGCGGTGCATTCTTTTATCACTCTCAGTAAAGCGACCTTTGATCTTTTGGACACGCCGACTGCACCTGGATGTTTTGCAGTCTCAGTGTATTCACACGTGTCACACAAACGGATTAATTATCAGACTACCGTTACTGATGATCCGTGTTAATCGCTTGTTTACGTCACAAAGGTCAGTGAAGTGTTGATTTTTTGACAATGTTTGGATAATGACGTAATTAATTTGTGCTGCGGTAGGTTGCCGTTATTCAGCTGTCTCTGCAATATACATGTCAAATGACCGTTTAGAGCCTTTTAACTACCATAATATCGCATTTAAAAGGTGCGCGGACGTTGTCAGTTTGGGAAGACTTGACCGTTTGTGATTTTTTAGACATCATTGATTCGTGAAAATTGGTTGGTTGGGGAAAAACGGGGTTCAAGGCACAAACCTGTTGGACCGATTTATTAGCGTTTTGGGGTGTTTGAAATCGGTCCAGAATTCTTAATTTCGGTCCAGACGGGCTATTTTTCCGGTTTTCCCGAGCCCTGGTTGTGCGTACTCATTAGAAGCTCCTCGCCGAGGCACTTCTAATGAGTACCCACAACATATGTTTTTGTCGAGTAATAAGAAAACTATTCACCTGATGCCCACTCTTATCTAGACCTATGATATTTGATGCAAATATTCCTGTTACTAAGAAAACCATATATGCCTATATTGCCCGCTCAGCAGAGTTCTTATTAGATACATCAGTGGGTAGTAAAATGTTCAAATTTTAGTATAAGTATGGCAAAGAGTTAAAATGTCCCAATATTCAGGGTAGATACGGTAAAGTATTTATCAATGATAATTTTGATATTCTGGCTTACCAGTTTTGTCACTTTGCACATCTAATGCAATTATTGGTCATGCTTTTTCATGATTGACAAATGTATTTTTTTTCTCCTTGTTGTAAGAAGCTGTGTTGTTTTTTTTTTTTTTTTTTTTTTTTTTTTTTTCACCTTGTTGTAAAGAGCACTTAATATTGTTAGGAGGAGTTATTAAGGAAGAGTATTTGATGAAAATTCTAGGATAATTTTCTCCACTTCATAACTAATGTTCTTGAGGAGAAGCAAGAAAAAATAAACAGCAGATATTGACAAAATGTAAAGGAAAATTATTCTTACACATAAAAAAATGCCTGAAAATGGGTTAAAATCTATCATCTGTTGGTTCTGTAAAATAATTGATAGGAGTTTGAAACAAAATATTCCCAAAAGTAACAACCGAATATTACTTTAAAATGAATATAAAGTCTGGGAAAATTGCCATGACCTAACCAGTATCGGTACCAGAGCTGATATACAGATTTCTTGTCCTGTATGTTACTATTTAGAATTGGGTCTTTGGTTGTCTTTATTTAGATTAATATATAATTACCAGAATATGATACAGATCTTTTCATAACCTATTCAGTAGCATATTTCATCCAGGGTTGTGGTCTTTGGCTGATAAAGGATGTGACTTATTAAATATTAATATGAATTGGTGAGGTCATTCAAAAAGTGTTTGGCAGCAATTACACCAGACTATGCTATGGACATAGAAAGGAAAAGATATGATTGGTGAACTTGCTGGAATACAAACAGGAAAAGTCCAGATTAGCTTGTCCATGTTGTCTGAATAGAATCTGTAATGAGGTTATTTGGTATGAAGATCCTGCAAGGCTCAGCTATTTTTTCTACAAAATGAGCTTACCTTAGGAAACTGTGTGATAGAGGGACTGATCTGAGACTCTGCATTTCAACCATAAGGTGAATTTTATAGCTCCAGATAAGAGGGAGTATCCACAGAATATTTTCTTATTTCTCCACGGAAACATAAGTTGTAGGTATTTTTTAGAAGTGCCTCACATATGTTTCTGTGGAGAAATAAGAAAAATATCATTACTTTAGGTTGAAAAAGGACCTTACCGGAAGCTATAGTAATATTTGCTTTTCAAGGCTTATATATTTAGATTATATTCTTTTGGAAACTAAAACTATTATTTTTTTTTACAGAAACAAGTATTTGAGCCTCCAAATGTACGTATGGAAGACCGAGAGGACAAACAGAAACAAATGGAACAGGAGTTTGAGGACATGTATATGGCAGGAACAGGTATGGACTAGTTTACCACAATAGGTTTATCACACACCCATGTTGCCGGCCATGGTGGCTTAGTTGGATACACGTACGACTGGTGATCAAGAGGTTGCGGGTTTGACCCTCGCCGGTTTGGCAACATTCTTTTGTAGAGATTGATCATGAAACATTCAATATGGTCATTCTCTCCGTTATTCAAAAGCGCAGTTGTCAGTTTCTGGTAAAAGAAAATGCACAATACTGGTTAACAGCTTAGAGGACTAAGCCTGCCCAGTAAAAGTGCGGTTAGGTAAACTGACCGCACTTGACATAACCCCATGGGGTTGACTGGGCCGTAAAACCTCAACGCAAACACACATCCATGTTCTAGAGGTTGTGGGTTGGAGCACTGTATTTACTCTATATAATTGGGGCAGATGCCAGAGCAAACAGTGTAGATCAAGATCAAATGCTGCAGCATCTGATCTGGATCTACAGTCTTTTGCTACATATCTAAGATATTAAAAGTGGCTACATGGCAGACGGTTAGCACTTCTGACTTCGGATCATAAGACATAAATACATGTAATTGTCGTCAATACAGGTAAGATACAACTGGACCAGGCCAAGCAAAAAATGTATCTTTGAGTGTATACCAACAGAGAAGGCCCTTCCGCTGACAGAATCCCAGCATAATGTGGAATGTATCTGAAAGCAAAGGCCTAATTGGAGTGCCCTGATATGCTAGATAATCAGACTCTGCATATTGTATAGGCATGAATACACTTTTGCTTGATGCAACCCAGTTAATAGTTGAGGGCCATTGTGGAAAAACCAGAATTTTACAATGTATATGTATGAGACCACAGAATCAAACTGGGCCTGTCTGTATGTACAGTCTAGCTGGCATCTTTGCTGCTGTTCACACAGCTGAATGAAGGGAGTAATCAAAAGATAAAGTGTTGGTATTGTTTGCTTTAAAACGTATCTTGTAATTACTCATTAGATATGCCTCATAAAGGCAATTTCATTGAGACAATAAAATATGTGTTGGTTGTTGTATCTGTAAAAAATTGTCTCTGGAGTATTGATTTAAAGTGAACGCACAGTCACAAACACATTTTCAAGGGGAAATAAAATGACTCTTTTTGTCAGTAAAAGTTAAATCACGTCATGTGTCATTTACATTTATTTACATAGAGTATCTTTTATCGACAGATTATTTGGGAAATATTAGCATGGCCCTGGATCCACACCCACACCCAGAGACACCTTCAGGGACTACCTCTCTAGATGTCACCACCACAAGTATGGGCACCCCCTTACAGGAGCCCACATTACCTAGTGTACCGCCTGTACTGAGGGACATGACAAACATGCCAAAACCAAAATCTCCAGGAAAAAAGCCAGGTAATACTTTACCTAACTCCAGGTATGATAATTTTTTTATGCCCCCGCATCGTATGATGCTTGGGGCATATAGTTTTTCGGTTTTCAGTACGTGCGTATGAATGTACAGCCTTCTGTACGAATGTGTGTACACGTACATACGTACGTACGTGATCCTGTTAGACTCAGGTTAAGGCAATTGTACCAGGTAGAATTTTGCAGTTTTATAGTCAGGTACCCCACAGCGGGGGCATCTGTGTACTGTGGACACATTTCTAGTTCAACCCGAAAATGTAAATATTTTTCTTATTTGTCCATGAAAACATATGCTGTGGGTGCTCATTAGAAGTGCCTCACCGAAAACAAAAGTTTTTGTGGGAAAAAAAGAAAAAAAAAGAAAAATATCGTCTGAATCCCCCCTCTTATTTGGATTCTTGCATCCTGAAATGTTGATATTTTTCTTAATTGTCCATGAAAACATATGTTCTGGGTACTTATTGAGCCAGCTTCAATAAGACTACAATAAGACTTGTGCGACCAGCAAAGATTCGGATCGGCCTGCGCATCGGCATAGTCTGATCAGTCATCGCTGATCGCATGTGCCTTCTACAGACTCCAGGCTATCTAAAGAGGGATAAACGTGAGCCCATGCCATACTGGGTGGATGTACATGCTGATCTGAGTCTTTGCTGGTCACTCAGGTCTTATTGTAGGTTTTGTCATGTGCTGGCTCAATTAGAAGTGCATCAGTTTTGCTCAGATAAATAAGACAAGTATTATCTGGACATCAACTTGAGCTTGCTTGTGGCATGTGAGTCATACATGTAGCCACTTATTTGGTGTTAGTGCATCTGTGTGTCCATCAACATGTAAATGTTTGTGTGCATGTGTGTATGTGTTTTTGAGGAGGGTGACAGAAGGTGGGAGAGTGAGAGAGACTTTTTTTTTTGTTTTGGGGGGGGGGGGGGGGGGGGAGAGATAGAGAAAACAGGACAGACCTTCTGGTGGTGGACAGAGTATTTATGTTCCCCACCTATGGGGGGGGGGGGGGGGGGGGGGGCAGGGGCGGGGGGGGCGGGGCAGGGGCGGGGGGGGGGACATATTGTTTTAGTGTGGATCCTGCCGGCGTAGCCTCGTCTGCACTCTGTCTCCTGATGAATGGATGGATTTTGGCCAAACACACAAATTTATCATTGGGTGGGGGAAAAATGCTGATTAGATTTTGATGACCTTGACCCCATTTTCAAGGTCACACGAGGACAGCTTGTTGGAAAAAGCTGGAAAATTGCTTGTATGCACCCTATCTCCTGAAGGAACAAATGGATTTTGACCATACCTGCACATCTAGATTACTGGGACATGTAAAAGAACAGATTAGATTTTGGTGACCTTGACCCCGTTTTCAAGGTCACATGATGGCTGAGATGGTTGGAAAATGGCTTGTCTGCACCCTATCTCCTGAATGAATGGATGGATTTTTACCAGACGTGTACATCTGTATTGTTAAGACACGGAAAAGAACTCATTTTATTTTGGTGACCTTGATACCCCATTTTTAAGGTCACAGGAGGGCTCAGATTGTTGGAAAATGGCTTGTCTGCACCGTATCTCATGAAGAAATGGATGGATTTTGACCAAACTTGCACAGCTACACTGTTGTGACATGAAAAAGAACTGATTAGATTTTGGTGACCTTGACCCCATTTTCAAGGTCACAGGAGGGCTCAGATTGTTGGAAAATGGCTTTCCTGCACACTATCTCCAGAATGAATAGATGGATTTTGACCAAACTTGTACAACTATATTGCTGAGACAGGGACAAGAACTGATTAGATTTTGGTGACTTTGACTCCATTAGATTTTGGTGACCTTGACCCCTTTTCAAGGTCACATTAAGGCTTAGATTTTGGAAAATGGCCCCCATCGTCCACATACACACACAAAAAAAGATAAATTATAGATACAACCATTTCAAGGATAGGTTTGTTCAAACTGGTGGGCGGGGGTTACGTTTTTTCTCCGAAAACACTGTTCTAGTTTTGGAATGAAATCCAAGTAGTATTGTTATTGGATTTGTACACCAACATCTCTGTTTATTTAATGTTTTGATGATGTTTGTCATTAATTGTAAATTTTAAGTATTTTGGTGTTTTCCTTTTCAGAAAAGGTTCTTCGAAACCTCATGAATCGTATCAAGTCTCAGCGAGAAGAATGGATGACATCCCACTCTATGGTAGAAGTGGGGGATACACAGGGTGTACCCCAACCCACAGAAACAGGTGAAGGTATTGTTGAGTTTGTACTAGGTACAGTCGAACTTCAATGGCTCGAACTTCTTTGGGACCATAGAAAATTTTTCGAGACATGGGTAGTTCGAGCCAATGAGGGTTAATCATGGCACCAGTTCAGGAAGCAAATAGCGATAATTTAGGGAAATCTTTTCAATTTTCTACACAATGATTGTATGCTGAGTGTACTCATTAGAAGCACCTTGATGAGGCGATTCTAATGAGTACACACAACATACAATTCCATGATAAAATAAGAAAAAAATCCTTAAATATTTGTTTTCTTGAGCTATTGGAAGGATTTTGTAGGGACTGAAAAAAGAGTTTGAATCATCCAGGGTAAACTAGCCATCCGGGTTCAAGCCAATGAGGTTATACTGTATTTTTTTGTGTCCCTTGTTTTTGGTGTGTATCCTTGGTGTGCATTGGCATGACTGTGTCTTGTATGCTCGACATCTCTTTAAAGGACTGGCGGATTTTCATCAAACTTGCATGGATATATCATTGAGAATGCCTTGAAGTTGGTTACATTTTGTTGACTTTGACCTTGCTTCAGGGTTGGCTTGTAACTTAAACTGTGGGAGATGGTTTTCTGGCGAAAGAATGTGTACAATACTGGTTAACCGCTTAGAGGACTAAGCCTGCCCAGTAAACATGTGGTTAGGTAAACTGACTGCGCTCGACATGACCTCATTGGGTTGACTGGGTCATAAAACCTCAACACAAACAAACTGTGGGAGATGGTGTGGTGGTGAGGCGGGGAGATCTATTCTACCCGAAAACGGATTTCTAGTTATATACAATGTACTTACCAACAATACTGTTTAGTTTTTAGAGGAAAAGTGTGATTCAGGTGAGTTACACCATCCTGCGACAGCTCATTTAATTTTTCTGAGATAATAAGGCTTGACATTTCATGTGAATCATCTGCATAATCTCACTGAGGTGCTTCCAATTAGTACCCAAAACATAGGAATTTTAGGAATACTCATCTTATCTAATGGAGCGATGCATTTTCCTTCAGATCAATCCTTGGACATGACTTGAAAAGTCGGTGTATATAACCCTGTCATCCAGGCAGGCCAAAACAGATATCTAGGCAAACAGTTTAGATCCTGATGAGACGGCTCGTCACGAGCCGTCTCATCAGGATCTACACTGTTTGCCATTCTGTTTTTGATTTTAGACTAAAACCCCTGTTTTCATCAATGGACATCCAAATTAAGGGATGGAACAGTCCACTTCAGAAAGTCGGGGGTGAAAGGTTTAAAAAAAAAAAAAAAAAAAAGAACCTAGAGAATCTTGTGAGCTATTGGAAATAATGATGCTTTCATGATTCATGGTGATGAGAGCTGTCTTTATTTCAATATTCCTCATGATCTGACTTGGTCAAACAAAGTCTGAGATTTTCTGACTTAGATCTGACTCAGTCAAACAAAGTCTGAGATTTTCTGTCTTTGATCTGACACGGTCAAACAAAGTCTGCGATTTTCTGTCTTTGATTTGTTCTGTATTTCCAAAGGATCCAGATTTTAGAATACAGTTGACTCTCGTTATCTCGACCTCACTTATCTCGAATAACCGCTTATCTCGAAATGAAAATCTTGTCCCTGCTTAAACATGAAATGCCGGCCTCGGTGGTTCAGTTGGACGTGCGGTCCAACTGGAAATCAGGAGGTCGCGGGTTCAACCCCCGCCGAGGTCGGCAACCATCTTTCATGGTGATTGATCATGAAATATTTTCTACGGTCATTCTCTCCCTTCCGCTGATTCAAGAAGGGCAGTTGTCAGTTTCTGGCGAAGGAATGTGCACAATACTGGTTAACCGCTTAGAGGACAAAGCCTGCCCAGTAAATGTGTGGTTAGGTAAACTGACCACGCTCGACATGACCCCATTAGGTTGACTGGGCCGTAAAACCTCAACACAAACAAATAATCATGAAAATCTAACAACAGGTAAAAACATATTGTGGAAAAGAGGAGAAATTGCTTAGAAGCAATTTCTCCTCTTTTCCACAATATTTTTAATATATCTCTAACTTCAATAGTCCAGTTACATATATATTTGTGAAATGTGGTTATTCAAATTATTTTTTCCCCAATTCTGCAAATCTGATATGTCGAGGTACGGATATTTTGAAGTATTTCAGAGATTCCCTTGGAATTCGAGATAATGAGAGTCGACTGTATTATAATTTGTTTTCTTTTAGACATGGGCCGGTTTGAGATGTTAGTACCAGATGATGGATCACCAATGTCATCAGCTAAGGATTTATCTCCTCCTGAGAAGTTGGCTAGAGTAACTTCCCCTGTGGAAGCTACTGCCCTGCAGCCTGGAATGAGGCCAGTACCGAGACCACGACAGGCTAACATTCAGGTACATTTTGTTTCTGTGCTCAACAGTTACCATGTGGAGATTGATCATGAAATATTTCCTTTAGTCATTCTCTCCCTTTGGCTGATTCAAGAAGGGTAGTTGTCATTTTCAGGCAAACAAATGTGCACAAGTACTGGTTAACCACTTAGAGGACTAAGCCTGCCCTGGAAAAGCTGACCATGCTTGACAGGACCCCAATGGGTTGACTGGGCCGTAAAACTTCAACACAAACACATCAACAGTTACCATGATTTCCATAAATATTCCCAAATCTAAACTTCTTTTTGTACTTGAAGAATCCACATTGCCGAGTGGTTAGCGCATTAGACTTCCAATCATGAAGTCCAAGGTTGGAATCCTGCAAGCTCATGACTGTGTTAAACTTCATTGCACAGAGACTTCCATCATCTTGATAGGAATTACCTGTTTTACTGTAAATAATTCTGTATAGTAAATCAACACCAACACGAAATAATCTTTATCATGTATTAACATCAACGTTTCGCCATCACGGCTTCTTCAGGATATAACAAACAATCTAATTTTTATCGCACCTGCTTGTAGCAGGGTGCGATGTAGGCGTCCGATTTTCTGTCCGTCCGTCTGTCCGTCCGTCCGTCCGTCTGTCAACATTTATGTCGACGTTCGACATTTATGTCAAAATTAGTATTCTAATCAACTACAAGACTAAACAATCATCAAACCTTGCATGAAACATCTCCCTGACCTCCTGACTTTGCAACATAGGCGTCCGCTTTTCCGTATGTCTGTCCATTCGTCCGTCTGTCTGTCAACATTTATGTCGAAGTTCGACATTTATGTCAAAGTTAGTATTTTAATCAACTACAAGACTAAACAACCATCAAACCTTGCATGAAACATCTCCCTGACCTCCCGACTTTGCGACATAGGTGCCCACTTTTCCATTCGTCTGTCTGTTCCTCAGTCCGTCTGTCCGTCTCTTAACAGTTCTGTTATGTCGAAGTCCGACATTTATGTCAAAGTTAGTATTCTAATCAACTACAAGACTAAACAACCATCAAACCTTGTATGAAATATCACCCTGACCTCCTGACTTTGCGACATAGGTGCCCGCTTTTCCATTCGTCTGTCCGTTCGTCCGTCCGTCTGTCTGTCTCTTAACAGTTCTGTTATGTCGAAGTTCGACATTAACGTCAAAGTTAGTATTCTAATCAACTACAATTCTACAACAACCATCATTCCTTGCATGACACATCTCCCTGACCTCCTGACTTGGCAGATATGTTGACCCAGTGACCTTGACCTATATTTTGCGCTCCATTGGCTTTGACACAATTTACGTTGACATTCCAGATTTTCTCAACTATAAGGCGTACAACTACCAAACCTTGCATAGTGCTTCTTCTAGATGTACAGACTTGGCAGGTACCTTGACCCGGTGACCTTGACCTATATTTTGCGCTCCAGTGACTTTGACATATTTTGCGTCGACGTTCGATATCTCCTCAACTATAAGGCCTACAACCATCAAACCTTGCAAAGTGCTTCTCCTCAATGTACTGACTTAGCAGATACCTTGACCTGGTGACCTTGACCTATATTTTGGCTGCAGTGACTTTGACATAATTTACATCAATATTCCAGATCTCCTCAAGTATAAGACCTCTAGCCACCGAACCTTGCATAGTGCTTCTCCTATATGTACTGACTTGGCAGGTATCTTGACCCGGTGACCTTGACCTATATTTTGCGCTCCAGTGCCTTTTACACATTTTACGTCAATGTTCAATATCTTCTCAACTATAAGGCCTACAACCATCAAACCTTGCATAGTGGTTCTCCTCAATGTACGGACTCTGCAGGTACCTTGACTGGGTGACCTTGACCTATATTTCACGCTCCATTGACTTTTACACCTTTTACGTCACCCTTCCATATGTCCTCAACTGTAAGGCCTTCAACCACCAAACCTTATATAGCACTTCTTCTCGATGTACTGACTCGACAGGTACCTTGACCTGGTGACCTTGACCTATATTGTGCACTCCAGTGACTTTGACACATTTTATATTGATGTTCGGTATCTCCTCAAATATAAGACCTACAACCACTAAACCTTGCATAGTGCTTCACCTCATTGCCCTGGCTTGGCAGGCACCTTGACCCAGTGACCTTGACCTATATTTGCCACATTTTACGTTGATGTTTGATAACTCCTCAACTATAAGGCCTACAACCACCATACCTTGCATTGTGCTTCTCCTTGATGTACTGAATTAGCAGGTACCTTGACCCATGACCTTGACCTATATTTCATGCTCCAGTGACTTTTACACATTTTACGTCAACGTTCCATTATCATTGGGCTGTATGATACGAAAAGTCAGTGCTGAAGATATAGCCATTAGAGGGAATGGGACTGGACTGGAATATATGTGCCCCACTAGGCACTTTGTCTACATTTTTTTCAACCCAGTTTTTCGAGTAAGCACTGCTAAGAATGAAATAAACTTATTTAATAACCACATTCATGTGACTTTTGCCCCAGCAGGTGCAATGACGCCTTCCGCGGAATTCTTGTTTTTTTTTCTTTCTGTTTTACTGTAGAAATATTGGTAGTCAGAGCCATTGAGGGTTAATCATAGCACCAGGTTAGGAGACAAATGGGAATAATATAGGGATGTCTTTTCAATCTTCTATAAAATAATGGTATGTTGAGTGTACTCATTAGAATGACCTCATTGAGGCAGTTCTATACACACAATATACATTTTCATGATTAAATAGGAACACTTCCTAAAATATCCCTAAATATTTGTTTTCTGAGCTATAGGAAGAATTTCTTAGGGACTCAAAAATGAGTTTGAATTATCCATTGTAAACAAGCCATCAGTGTTCGAGCTATTGAGGTTCTATTGTACTTCCTGTTTTTATAGGTTCCTCCTTCATTGCCAGTACCTGCTCAGCAGATTGCTCCTATCCCGGCAGTTGGTGAACAGATAGGACCAGTTCCCAGCGCCCAGACTCAAGATAGCAGACCACAAGAAATACAGCAGATAGAATTAGCTGAGATTCTCAAACAACAGGAACTTATACTGTAAGTTTCACAGTGAAAAAATAAACTTCAAAATAAGACTACAACAATAAGTGTACAAAAAAAAAAGAAAGAAAAAAAAAAAAGAAAAAGATCAGATATATTTGACACCCCATATGCATCCATATATATTTGTTGAGAAATAAGGTAATTATCCATCTAAAAAACCCTGTTATTTGAGACATTTTGAATATTAAAGGTCATAAAGATTAATTTTTAGACAGAAAAATATTATCTTGAGCTCATTAAAGGTAGATTTGAGGAGAAAAAGTGTTAACATTGGTGAAAAGTTGTGAATTTTGAAGAAATAACTTGAATGCATTACTTATGTAAGCAGTTATTCTATTCAATTAACATTGCAGTTAAGCGAAAAGGGACTTCAAAATTTAGGCTAAGACAACTAACAACAAATTTGTGATATTTTGTTGCTTTTTCTTTTTTTTTTTTTCCGAAAATAGGACATACCATTTCATTCTAATTGTCTGCATGACAAATTAGGGTCTACACTGTTTGCATGTGCCATTTTGTCAAACACTTTGATTTACGAAATTTTAGGATACTTACTGTACTGATCTTAAAATTTGAATGTATATTTTACTACCTGTTGATATGTCTAAAACTATTGGACTGAGTGTCAAATAATGTAGAGCCTGATCAGATGCCACAATCTGGTCTGAGTCTAAGCTGTATGCTCAGGCCCGTCTATTGCAGTTTTTAGGGACATTATATACAATATCTGTATATCATTTTCAGAGAACAGAAGAGGCAGCTAGAGCTGAAACTACAACAGCTGAATTACCAAAATCTACAAGTGGCAAGCAAACTGAATGAGCAGCAGCAGCTTCAACAACAACAGCAACTTCAGCAACAACAGCAGCAACAACTGCTGCAGCAGCAGCTGCTGCTAGCCAGCAGTCTTCCTCAGAGCCAAGCAGTACCTGTCCAACAGCTAGCTAATAGTTTATCCTCATCTACAACATCTAATCAACCAATGAACTCAATCCCACCTACTCACACCACTAATACTGTTCCCATGACAACAGCTTATCAAGGTCAGAGTCACATTTCAGGTTCTGCTTATCAGCCAGTGTCAGCAGCTCTGACAGCAGCCCAACTCTTGCCACCGGCCGGGTCAAGTCTTATGAATGGTTTTGGAGAGGATATCACAAGGACTCTGCCATCTGCTCCAGGATTACAAGTTCAAGGTCAGACAATGATTGGCATGGCAACCACAGCTAGTCCAGCTGTTCCTGCTCCAGTTGCAACCCCAAACTTTGTTGGAACTCTCCCTGCAGATGGTCATACAGAGCAGATGAGAAGAGTTCGAGAGTATCAGCAGTATCTGTTGGCAAGACATGAACAGAGCAAGAAAGTTCTAGCAGAAACGAAAGCAGAAATCAAGAGGCGTAGAGACAATCTGATGCAGAGATATCCCAAACTAGACCTGACAAGGCTGGAGGATTTGGGTGCAAAATACCTTGACAATCAGACAGTGGAGGAAATGCCAGGGCCTGTCCCTCTGGTAGCACCATTAACAGACCAAGGTCATGTACCATTCACATCAGCAGAAGTTCAAGGTCAAGGCCCATCTGTTCCAGTGACCTCGCTTTTAGCCTCTCTTGCCTCCCACCCCTATTATGCTCAAACTTTATCTCAGTCATTATCTGCTGGTGCAACATCATTACCAAATGGAATGCCTAGCAGTGCTGTGGCAGGACATGCCCAGGTGAGCGTTACGCAGCCAGATATAAACTTTGACACAAATCTTCGGAAGAATAAATTTGATGCTATCCGAAAGTCACTGCCATTTGACACTGACGATTCATTCCAAAGTCCGTCTGTAAGAATTTATGAGGCTTACACTAGCAAGCTTCTGGACACGACCACCGGCACTGAAGTGACTGATGCCGACACATCCACCTCAACTGAGAGAGGAAGTCCCAAACTAAAGCCACCTACCAAGTTTCAGCCATTAACTGAAGAGGAGTCGGAAGGTGATACTTCATCGGGCAGTTTGTCAGACAAATCTGATGCACTGGCCACCCGACAGGAGGAGTTGTTACATCAGCTAGCCGATATTCAGCGTCAGAAGGAGGAAATAATGCAGCGTCATGCCACGGGCCAGGAACGAGTACAGCAGAAGCAGGACCAGCTCAAGGCGAAACTCTCAACAGTTTCTAAAGCAGATCAACAGGCTGAGTTGAGGGATACATATAGAAGAGTTGCTGAAGAAAGAAAGGTTAGCTTTATCATTTTTTTTTTTATCAGAGTATCAGAGGAGCAGGGTATTCAGAAGATGTGTGTTTAGTCTTAAAGAGATAATCATAACAGCAACAGATTACATGCTTTATTTTATGTTTTTATTTTTAGAGAAAATACGGCTTAGGCATTTCATGTGAAACGTCTGCATGTGAATCGTCTGCCCTTGCAGACGATTCAAGAAATATCTAGCTTTATTTGCTTAGAAAAAGTTGTCTGCAACAATTTTGAGTAGAGCTGTTAGGGACAATTTTGCTTGAAGAAGTGCTTCTAATGAGTATTTAGAACACATGAGCCAGCACATGACAAAACCAACAAAAAAGCATGTGCACCTAGGGAAGACAGATCAGCCTGGGCATCCACCCAGTCTGATTAGAATCTTTGGTGTGTGCTTAATGGGTAGCTAAGGACCCAAGCTTTCTTCATGCAGACAGCAAAGACTCTGATCAGACGGGCAGATGCCCAAGCTGATCTATCTTTGCTGCCCGCACATGCCATTTTGTTGGTTTGGTCATGCTCTGGCTCATGTCTTTGTTGAGAAATAAGAAGGCTATTACAGGGTTCATACATATTGGGGAAATGTCAGGGAAATTTTTTTTTCAAGGTCAGGGAATTGTCAGGGAATTCTGTCATTTGTCAGGGAAAAATGAAATTTTGCAAAAATGTCAGAGAAATATCAGGGAATTTTATATTTCAGCCTGATGAATCTAGGATGTTCGGTCCTGATGTATTTTTCTTGCTAAATTCATAAAATGTGAGGCTCCAGTGTTGTCAGGGAAATTTGAATTTATACCAGGAAAAAGTCAGGGAAATGTCAGGGAATTTTGGTCAATCTTAAATGTATGAACCCTGTATAATTATCTGGATACTCCCTATTATCTGGAGCTAGGGTTAACAGTCTTGTTGTTTGACAGCAGTTCACCTGTACAGATAAAAAACTTAACAGAAAAAATTTAGAACAGACAAATTTCATGCTTGATTATCTAGGAAGGCCAGTTCTAACACCAGCACTAGGGTGAAGACAATAGCTCTCTTTCACTTATTACAAGCAAGCTAGAAAGCAGGAAACTCAAAGAAAGGCCTTTTAAGAAAGGCCTTGGTTTATTCTTGTTTCATCATTGAACATATGTTTTGGATATTTGTTGGAATTGCCCATGAGGCAATTCTAGCAAATGTCCAAACCATATGTTTCTTGAACAATTAAATACAATGTTCTTGCATAATTTTTTATTAATGTCACCTCTTTAGCAAGGGTTTCATGTCAGTTGAATTATCATTATAACAAATTTAGACTTTGTATCGAGTGTCAGTATAAAGAGGGTTGACTGTATAGGAAAATCTAGACTGAAAATGTCAAGTATGTTTTATTAATGACATTTTCTTTTAAATTAGGGTGAGATTCCACAGCCATCAACAAGTGAAACCACAATTTATCCAGTCTCTACCTCGGAAGAGGAGGAAGACAGCCCATTGATGGTTCGACGCCAGAATTTATCCACAATACTCGAAGTTGAAACTCCTTCCAGTACAAGACCCTCTGAGGGGACACAAGACAGACTGAGCTTGGGTTCCAATGAAAGTGGGGCGTCTTTTCTGTCCCGTAAATCACTGGAAGGATATTCCAAAACAGAGCCAATTCCTGAAGAGCCCCGGTTGGAGAATATTGAGACACAGATGCAGAAACAGGTAAAGATTTTAGCCCACAACATTTTGAGATACAGTTGAACTTCAATGGCTCGAACCTCTTTGGGACCATGAAAATTTGTTCGAGACAGCAGTTGTTCGAGCCACACAAGGTTACTATTGGTGCCACACCAGGAGGCATAATGGAGATAATTGTGGGATATCTTTTCGGTGTTCTATATTTTAAATGTATGTTGTGTGTACTCATTAGAATTGCCTTGTAGAGGTGATTCTAATGAGTGCACACAGCATACATTTACAAGATAAAAGAAGAAAATCTCCCTAAATTATCCGTATATCGTATTTGGAGGAAATCCCTGCGGACTCGAGAACGTGTTCCGACTCATCCATGGTAAACGAGCCATCGGGGTTCGAGCCATTGAAGTTCTACTGTATATAGTGGTAGGCTACATTTAACCCTTAAGATGCAAACACAACAATTGTCATCTGCTTTGTCTTCTGCCGGTTACTTTGAAAGTCATTGTTGCAAACAGTGTGGACCCAGAACAGACTGCTCCTCTACTGTTTGCCTATATGCAAAAAATATGAAAAAGTATGAAAAGTTTGCAAGAAGATGCAGCAGACGAGATAAACAGATGACATTTCCAGATGTAGTTTTTCTTGGTATCTTAAGGATTAATGGGTAAAGTGATATTTTTCAGGGATGGCAACTCGGTCAAACTTGTATATGCTGTATATGAAGAGACTTATTAACCTTAAAGCGCCAATCACAACTATTGTCGTCTGCTTTGTCTTCTGCCGGTTACTTTAAAAGTCATTTCTGCAAACAGTGTGGACCCAGATCAGACTGCTCCTTTAGGAGCAGTCTGATCTGGGTCCACACTGTTTGCCGGTATGCCAAAATAGGTTTGAAAAGTTTGCAAGAATATTCAGCAGACGACATAAAACAGACCACATTTTCAGATGCAGTTTTTCTTGGCGCTTTAAGGGTTAAAACCGAGTCTCTGATTTTCGTTCTTTTGTGTGTTCTTTGTTTCCGAAGGCAACCGTTCAGATTTTTGTTTATGCCTCCCTTCTGAAAAAAACTATTTTTTAATTTTTTAGAGAAAATAAAGCTTGACATTTCATATGAATTCTCTGCTAGCAGAAAATTCACATGAAAATATCAAGTTTTATTTTTTTTTCAGAAAAAAAAAAAAAAAAATTTAAAAAATGTTAAAGGTTGTCTTCTGCTGCGATTCTGAGTCACACAGTGTCTCTTTAAGGATTAAGTATTCAACCCATAAAAACATAAACAATTTTTTACTTATTCTTCATAGGAAAAGACAAGCTCTCTTGTACCCACAGAGCCTGTGGCATCTTATAGTGGCAGTAATATTGAAAACATCCTTGAAAGGGCCAAGAGATTTGAAGCAGAAGTTCTGGAAAAATTACGCAAGCAGACAAATGCAGTTTTGTTTGATAAAGAATTTGATGATTCGCTAGAGTTTGATGTTAGTCGGCGTTCAGTAGGCCTACCCCCTGTTACAAGTGACTCTTCTATGGATGTTGACATTGGCAGACGACAAGCTTTAGCGACTCATTTGTCTAGTGGAAGCTTGACTCCAGACTCTTTGTCTACAGGTATGCTGTTAGTTCATTTGTGTGTATCAGGCCTCAAGGTTATAAAACATTTTTCATGCTCAACTCGGCTGCACATGAAATTTTTCATGCTAATAAATCTCAAATTACCATTAAATGCGAATTCTTTCTTGCTTAACATAGCTGAGCATGAAAAAATTTTGATAACCTCAGGGCCAGATTCTTTTTAGTTAGAGGAGTTGTTATAGTAAAATGATACAAATGATACATTTTCAAGATAAGTCTTTAAAACTTGGTTTTGCCTCCTTTTGAAAAGAGGTCTGCCTGAGGCGTTTCCATTGAGTAGCCACAAGACATACTTTTGTGCAAAAGTAGCAGAAAGTATTATCTGAATTCTCCTCTTAACTGGAGCTATGTATTATATTTAGCCTGATTATGTTATTCACTTACAGGGGGGTGGTTGGGTGTGGCAAAAGTCACATATCTTACGTCCCTGAGGTGTCCAGCTGACACTGGCGTCCAGTTGGGCAAGGCCTGCTATCCTTTTAGCAGCCAAGGGTAGAGGGGGACTTTTTATTTCTTCTGTTTCTTCTGTTTCTTCACTTTCATTCCTGTTCCTCTTTCTTCCCTGACCCTCTCTTTCATATCCTCCACTATCTCCTATATCGTTTCTCCCTTTCTCTGGGAAACGACAAAAAATGACCCACAAGGGTTGTCGTGTCGTTAAACCCCAACACAATCAATATTCACTTACAATATTTGATCTAATTACCACACATACCCTATAAGTGTACATTCAAGCAACTTTGTAGTCTTCAGATTACAGCCCATGCACTTTCATTTACTTCTTTATAGAAGCATATGTTGTGAGTACTCCTTTGAATTGCCTCATCAAGTTTAAGCATTTCATATGAGTACCAACAATGTATGCTTTTAGGAAGAAAATCAGGAAAAAACATATTGTATAAGCGTCATTAAATACATTCATATGAAGTCCACTACTGATCTTTTTTTGAAGCGTGCGCTTATTAGGTGGATATTTTTCTTTAAGTTTTTCCAGTAATTTTGAAAAGCCAAAGCACATAGTGCGATAATTATGTCAAAGAAGTATACTGCGATGCCATTCCCTGGACCTCAACCATAGTGTTATTAAGGGCTGCCCTATATATTTCTGTATTTGAACAGCCAATGCCCCAGGGTGACTGTTCATATACATAGGCTGATCTGGGATGCATATAAGCATAAAGTCCCTTGTTTGCATGTTGCAGGTCTGTATCGTTTAGGGGATGACTACATTCAAAATTGGCAATTGGGGAGATAAAAAGCTGCAGTTTTACTGTCGGAAATTTGCGACGGTAAAACCGACAAATGACACAAATGACAATTTTAAATGCAGTCATCCCCATTCTGATGCATTTATTCATTTGTTTTTATTGAAATAATGTACTATTTGCCCAAAGTGGCAAGTGCTGCTTGCTGCCTACAACCAATGCCAGCCAATGAAAAGAGATGTTACGTGATGACATTGGATTTCCGACAGTATATTGCAGAATATACTGTCACAAATTTTTTACGTTATCCAATCAGATGCCGCATTAGATACACAAGTGCCAACTTTGAAAAAGCTGAGGGATTATTTTGCTTTTGCTTTGATTATCAGTTTGTCCATTGATTATTCTGTTAGTTACACTTCTTCTTGTGTACAAGATGTCTCAGAAAGTATTTGAGCTAGGGCTTTGAAATTTGGCAGACTTACTTGAGCTGAGGAATAGATCACTTGACTAACTTTTGAAAAAAAACCACAAAAAAACAATGGATTAATTTTATGGGAGTTATGCCCCTTTTCAAGTTTAGCATTTTGTAGGGACAAACATATAGTTGCTGACATAGTAACTTATAAGCACACATTTCTAGTTGTTTTTGTGTCCCCACTGTCTCCACTGTTTGTAAATAATTTAGCTATTTTTCTTCTCTAGAAGTATCTAAATCACATAGCTTGACATACCTAAAATTGAAATTGGACTCTTCCAATATATACCGTGGGTGAGTTTATTCAGTATAAAATGGGTTAAGAGATGCTTGAAGAAGTCTGAAGTGAAAACAGTTTAACCCATCTTTTCTGTTTACATGTAATTAGGATTTTTTTTTTATTTTTACAAAGACCTGTTTTGTTTCAGGTCCTCTAGATGATAGTGATGTTACAAGATCACGTGACCTGCAGTCAGCCAATGGAAGTTTCCAGCTTTCTAAGTCGCGTGACTCCCACACAGCCAATGGCAGTTTTCAGAGTTCAAGGTCGTGGGCAGATGAGCTGTCATCATACAAAATTCCTCCATCACATCAAAGTGAACTTGCTTTTAAAGTCATGAAGCCTGATTTAGCTCCATATTCTGTGGAAAAATCTTCCAAGGAGGAAAGTATGTTTTCAGGTGATGTTAATAGGTTTAAAGTGTATTCAGCGATAAATAAGTCAGATAGTTCAAGTGAGGAAAGTTCAGACAGTGGAACAGCTGAGGTACAACGTAGGACTGTTGATGCTGGGGACATGTTACAGCATTTAAAGAATATTCAGCAGGAATTAAAGAGTGGTGAACAAACACGCAAAATTCTGGAGAAAGATCTAGCTGAAAGACAGACTAAGTCACATGCCAATGCTCAGGAATTGTCTCAGTTCTCGTTAAAATTAGACGAAAGCTTGAGAGAAAAATCTACTTCACGTGCTGATCAGGAACTATCTCAGTATTCTTTTACATCTGACAAATATGATGATAAAGCGTTACGTGTCTCAAAAGAACGACAACCGTCCCCTGTTCGGGAAATTCCCGTACTGTCTGGCACAAGTTCCGTCCAGCGAGAATTGCCTGTAAGGAAGTCTCCAATTGGTGACCTTGTTAGGTCAAGGTCACCTACAGCTGCTGACACTAAGCAAGAAATTACCTCCACTGAGTATTCATTTACGATGATTGATGGGAAACAGAGGTCAACCTCAACACCAGGTACATCTCAAAGCTCTGTTTGCTGGGTAAAATTTTCAGCAGATGACATTTTAAATTATTTTTCTTAATTTTCCCAGAGAATAACCTTTGATATATAATGCAAATTGTTTCCTAAAGAGACAATTTGCATGACATGTCAAGACCTGTTTTATGAGAAAAATAAGAAAATCATCAGTTTGTCATCCGCTGATTTTACCCAGAGGGTGATAAAGTTTTTTTTTTTTTTTTAATTTTCCCTGAAAATAGGACCCAGGGTTTCATTGTTGTAGATCTCAAAAGAGATTTGGAATGAAATGTCAGCTACTGGAAAAATAACAAAAACATTCATAGATGTAATTATTTATTTGCCTGTATTTCCGTATTTACCCTAAGTATTCAGACAGCATACCTGTCCTACAATTTGAACAATTTTATTTTACTCTTAAAACTGCTGGATGAATGTCAAACAGTCTACGGTAAATGCCCTAAAATTTTGAACACTTATTCCATTCTTTTTTGGCCTACTTATTGCTTTTTGTGCAGTTGTTTCTTAAAATATTTAGTGGAATGGCAAGCAGTGCAGACCCTAATCAGACTGCTCCAGAGAGCAGTCTGATCTGGGTCTACCCTGTTTGCATATGCAATTTTGTCAGACACTTTGGTGTACGAAATTTTAGGACATTAACCGTAATCCCAGATCAGATGCAGCATTCTGTGTCATCTAATCTGGATCTACATGGTATACTTAGGCCTTTCTGTCCCAATACTTAGGGTAAATACAGTAACCCATAAAGCCTCCTTTGCAATAGCACGGCAGACAACATTTTAAAATATTTTCTAACTTTTCAGAGCAAATAAGGCTCGATATTTCATGCAAATCATCTGGATAGCTAGTTAAAAAAAAATATATATATATATATATATGTACATATATATATATACAGTCGTCTCTCGTTATCTCGATCTCGCTTATCTCGAACAACCGCTTATCTCGAAGTGAAATTCTGGTCCCTGTTTTAATATGGAAATCTAAGAACAGGTAACAAAATATTGTGGAAAAGAGGAGAAATTGCTCCTAAGGAGCAATTTCTCCTTTTCTTAGGAGCAATTTTCTCCTCTTTTCCACAATATTTTCAATAGATCTTTAACTTCAGGAGTCAAATTACATATTCATTTGTGAAATGTGGTTGTTCGATTTATTGTTTTCCTCACTTCTGCAACTCTGATATTTCGAGGTACGGATATCTCGAAGCGTTTCAAAGAGTCCCTTGAAATTCGAGATAACGAGAGTCGACTGTATATATATATATATATATATATATATATATATATATATATATATATATATATATATATATATATATATATATATATTTCTTTTTAAATCTTTACTTGATGAAGATGCACTGAGCAGACAACAAATGATAAATATTTTTCTTTTTTTCAACACAAGATTAGTGTGGAATACCAAGTCTTGTTTTCTTGGAAAATGAGAAAAATACATTGAAATATTGTCTCCTGAAATTTTCAATTTACATGCAGTATTAAATTATTCTGTATTAACAACTGTTCACCAATCTGACTATAAGTAGAACCACTGGTCTGTTATTCTAAAATAATCTCTGCATAGCTCCAAATGGGAATGGGTATCAGTTGTATATTTTTCTAATTTCTCAACAAAAACATATGTTCTGGGTACTCATTAGAAGCATCTCATTGAGGCGCTTCTAATGAGTACCCATAACATACATTTTTGTGGAGAAATAAGAAATAAAATTGTTATACTTTTTGGGTAAAAAGTTGTCTTATCTGGAGCCATGCTGTAAATTACTTTTAAAAGCAAGTATATTAATACTGCTTGCATAGCTCAAGATAAGGTAAAATTTATGTGGATAATTTAGGATACTTTTAGTTTATTATTGCACCAAATTGTAGATTGTGAGTGTGCACTGTGCCTATGATTGGGTGCTTTGTGGCAAAAGAACTTGCACAATACTGGTTTACCACTTAGAGGACTAAGCCTGCCCATGGCCAGTAAAAGTGTGGTTAGATAAACTGACAGCGCTCGACATGACCTCATTCAATTGACAGGGCCATAAAACCTCAACATAAACAAACAAACTGTGATTGAGTGCACAAATAACAGAAGTTATCTTAATACGCCTTGTATCTGGAGCTATGTTTTTCTTTTCCACACTCTCAAATAAATTTACCGATAACCCTTCAATTGCTAGTCCCAAGAGCAGCAGACAACATTCTGCATCATTTGTCCAATAAAAAACATAAGGCTTAACTCTTTCCTCGCTAGTGGCGACTTTTGTCATCTGCTGATAACCTTTGCAAACAGTTTGGACCCAGATCAGGCCCGACAAAGCGTCGGGCCTGATCTTGATCCAAACTGTTTGACACTCTGATGGTATTCCTGAAAGATTTTTTTGAAAAAGTTAATTTTTTAAAAATAAATCCACAGACGAAAAAAAGCATGCAAAATTACCCAGCATGCAAAGAGTTAACATTTCATGTGTGTCAGAAAACTAAAACAATACTTTAGACTGTCCTCTGCTAGAGTTTTGCACGGGTCTTTAACCCTTAAAGTGCCAATCAAAATTGCAGCAGATGGCCATCTAATTTTTTCATATTTTTATTTTCAGACACAATGAAGGCTTAATATTTCACATGAAATGTCAAACCTGATTTTTTTTTCTGAACAGTGTATAAAAAATATATGTATTTTAAAATGGCATCTGCTGCAGTAAAATTTGCACTTTATGGATTAACCCATTTAGACCTAGAGTCCCATAAAACAGATTGGCAAACAGTGAAGACCCAGATTAGATGCCGCAGAATGCAGCATCTGATCAGGGTCTACACTCTTTGCATTAAGTTCATAAATTTCTACAAAACATAATAACAAAAACTACCTAGACACCCGTTATATAGACAATGGACCTGTCCAAAGAGATAAGGTGGAAGAGTCCACTCTGCATAAATGGGTTGAGGGTTAAATATGGGTCACGCCTTGAAGATATCTTATGATACATACAAACTTTGAATGATCTGACAGTTATTAGTCAGGACATTCCCTGTTTGCTTTAGTTGAAAGGAACTTTTTTTCTCTGCTGATAAAGCATATATAATAAAGAGAAAGGAAGGCAGAACAAGGGCTCAGACGTCTGTGCATTGTAAGTCCATACAATTAACAATATAGTTTTTTTATTATACCATATCTGACTTAATTACTGCACTGTGCACATAGGTTTTTCAAATTTACTGAAAAAAAAAAAACAAAAAAAAAAACAAACAGAAAAAACTTGTAGTAAAAGAGCAGCAGAGGACTTCATGAGGGGCGTATTTAATGATGTTAATGTGATTTTTTTCTGATTCTTTTTATAAAAGCATATGTTGTTAGTACACATTTGAATTGCCTCAACTTGTTGAGGCAATTCAAATGAATACTAACAACATATG
Organism: Anodontia alba; assembly: GCA_964016985.1. Taxonomy (NCBI): domain Eukaryota; kingdom Metazoa; phylum Mollusca; class Bivalvia; order Lucinida; family Lucinidae; genus Anodontia; species Anodontia alba. The sequence goes on from OZ024832.1 coordinate 49,043,856, forward strand.
CTTTTATAAAACAAATTCAAATGAGTACCAGCAAACAAATTCAGATGAATACCAACAACATATGCTTTAAAAATTATAAGGACGATAAAATTACACGATCTCACATATGTCTAATATGAATATTAAAAATCTAAAATGTTGACTTAGGAAACAAAGAACATGGAAGACCAGTTTTATTAAGTCTCTTCATATGAAGACTAAGAAATTGCTTGATTGTGAGCTTATAGGGGTATGTGCGGTAATTAGGTTGAATACGATTTTATTTACATTAAAAGATATCTTTTGGTACTCATTTTGGTATCATAGCTCCAGGTAAGAGTGGGATAGCAGGTACTTTTTGGACAGGTTTTTCAAAAAATCTGTCCTTTAAAATAGCAATGACCGGGCGGGCGGGCATCGTGCGTCGTCCCAGGTTTATCTTTTGGTTAACCTTTTTTCAAAGTAATATGTTACCTTTATTCTTCAGTGGATTGCTTTCGTATTTGGTAGGGATGAAGAGTAGGACCAGTAGGTATTTCGCATGCAAGAGAGACAACTCTCACTTTCTTCATTATTTAAAAAACCCGTCCATAATGCCATTAGGCATTTTTCTTGTTTTATTTCTTTACAAGGATAATTTTTTTATTTCTCTTACCTGGAGCTATGAATGAGTATGTAATAAATATGTTTTGGTACAAAATAACAAATATTATCCTCAGGGTGAATGGATACACCTATAAGATTTTGCCGTCATTTTGCAAAGGTGGATAACTTTTGCAAACAGGAAGTTGCCTTTCTAGTGTTTGAAACCTACTCTTAACCCTTAAAGCGCCAAGAAAAACTGCATCTGAAAATGTCGTCTGCTGAATATTCTTGCAAACTTCTCAAAGCTATTTTTTTGCATACCGGCAAACAGTGTGGACCCAGATCAGACTGCTCCTGAAGGAGCAGTCTGATCTGGGTCCACACTATTTGCAGAAGTGACTTTTAAAATCACAAGCAGAAGACAAAGCAGACGACAATTGTTGTGATTGGCACTTTAAGGGTTAAAGGAAAGAATTTGTTCCCAGAGAAGGAGCAAATTCTTTCCTTTAAGAATAGCCCCAATTAGAATAGAGGCAAATGCTTACATGTCCTTGGCAGTTTATCCATAGCCCTTAATTATTAGTTCAGCTATAACTATATCTGGTGGTATGAATGCACCGGCTGATCTGTGTCTCTCACACAACTCTTTTGACATAAAGCAGGCTTTCTTATGACAAAGTTCATTTTAACCAGGGGATGATAGAAGCAAAACGATAGTGGAGAAATCGTCTCATTCTTCTGAGTTACCATCAGAAATCACCCTCGCAGAAATCATGGGTAATGAAAGGAGTGTTCCGGGGTCAAGTTCTTTGAAGTCAGATTTCCGTACACCAACAATTCACGTCACTGAGCCCGAACCTCGTAGAGAACAGGAAAGGATGACAGAATCGAGAGTTCAGGCAAGGCTGTCAGGTCCTGATTTTTCAACATACACTGTTGAGTCTGAGAGTGATTCCAAGATAGCTAGCTCAAGCAGTGAAGGCCAGTTTCAGACAATGTTGCCAGATTCACAGCAACATTTGGATACCTTTAGTACAGCTCTAACAACATTTTCGGAGGATGAATCATCTCTGAGTAAGGATGAGGCATTCAAAAGACTTTTGCCAGTGAAACCGAAGTCTGGTATTAAGACTTATGCGGTAACAATGGATGGTGACCTGGTCTCAGAGCATTCTGATTCTGACAGATCTCCAAGAAGTAGCAGATGGAATAAAGTGGCTGAAGATTTAACATCTTATTCTCTTTCATCTGTTGAGGAAAGTACACAAGGACCTGGTGTTATAAGGGAAGGCCATGGGTTTGGTACCTCAGATTTTAGTTCCACCTCCAAAGATACTTTGAAATCTCAACAATTATCGGATTATTCATACAAAAGTTCAAGTGCTGCTAATTTAAGTGAAACTTCTGAAGACTCTCATCCTAAATCTTCTTCTCTTACTAACGTTACTTCTGACCCTTCACTTAGTATGACGGGTGCTTCAAACTTGAGTCAGTATACATTTAAATCTGAGGATATCACTGGGGCACCTAATTTGACACAGTACACTTTGAAATCGGAAGATATGACTGATGCTCCAGACTTGAGTCAGTATTCATTGAAATCAACAGACAAAAGTCATAATGCAGAAGATAAAACGGCTAATGCAAAGGACGAAGGATCAAACTATCTAGAGCAGAAGTTTGCTAGCCTTGATAATTTAATCAGTGAGTCTAAGAGCTTGATTGCAAAACATAAAGTTCTTGTTGACAAGAACAAGCAGATGGAAGAAGAACCAAAAGTGGCTTCAAAGGAAGAGTCAGTGAAGAAGCCAGACAGAGGAACAACTCCAGGTGTTCAGTCATTAACTACACAAGAATCAAATGTTAAAAGTAGGTAGATAATCATAAAAACTAAACGAACTGTCTTTTTAACCAACTAAATTATTTTCATTTTCTTCAATAAGTTAGTGATTTTAACCAATTCTGAATTAGTTCTGTGATTTCAGACTATTTATTTTAATTACTGAAACTAATATTTGAAATTCTTTCTTATTTTCTTTATCTGTCAAATCTTGTAATTTCTTGAATCTTGAAACTAATTTTAATTATTATGGTAAATGTCCAAAATATTTTAACTCTTTATTCCATACTCTTTTTTGCCTAAATTTTACTTCCTGTGCAGTTGTTGCTTAAAATATTTAGTTGAATGGCAAACTGTGTAGGAGCAGTGTAGACCCTGATCAGTCAACTCCATCAGGAGATCAGGGCCCAGTTGTTCAAAACGTCGTTAGCTTAACGAGCTCGTTAAGGGTCATTTTGTTAACTGTTTTAGTGGATTCAATATACAATATTCTGATATTTTTTGCTGAAAAAATGTGAGTAGCTTTTGCACTGCAAAAGCTACTCACATTTTTTCAGCAAAAAATTTCAGCATATTTGCGTTTCACTCGATGTAAATTTTAATGAATCATTAACTAACGACATCATTAGCTTTGAACAACTGGGCCCTGATCTGAGTCTGCACTCTTTGCATATGCCATTTTGTCAGAAACTTTAATATACAAAATTTTAAGACATTTACCATAGGTTTAACTTCTCCGAAACTCTTAAATTTTCATGATTTTAGTATATAATTTCATTCTCATTTTTCATCTCCTATATTTGTGTATGACATTTCTGTATACTGTTTGCACCTTTTTAATATTTGCTGTAATTTTCTGGTATGACTTTTAAGAATTTAAGGAATGGTACTTGTCAACGCCAGGCATTCAGCCTAGTACCGAGTCAGATAGCTCCAAATTGTCTTCCTTCAACACCAGTAGTGTTTCAAAACAGACCAGTGCTGACAGAGATACATCCACAGCCACGGATAATGAGAGTCTCGAATATGTAAGTTGGACTGTTTCACATTTGAGCTTTACATTTTGGTTGAATAGCCTCCTCTCCACAGGAGATGATTCATATGAAATGTTGAGCCCTAGTTTCTGGTAAAAAAATAAGAAAAATGTCACTCATTTTGATGTATGCTGAATTCCCATTTCATGTGCTAAGAATAGACAGATTCAGTAAGCTAAAGATTTGGCATTTATCAGGCCTAAAATAAAAAAGGTGTGTGATTCAGGTTACCTGACCTTGCCTAATTTTTCAGCACCAACCTTTTCTGGTGATTTCCTTGTTCATCCGTATTTCCTATTTTAAACCCATATAAAAACTTAACAAAATGAAAATATTTTCCAATCTTCCTTCTTAAATGTAAAATACCATGTAACCTGAAACATACATGTACATATATAGAGGATATTACATGAATGATCATTTCTTATGAAATGACCACACATGTGAGATTCTGTTTATCATATGACTTTTAAACTGTATTTCATGGCCGTAAAAGTTGAACCGTTTTTCAACAGAAAACATAATGTTGTCACAGACGAGATGATGTTACGTGCCAGTAACCAAGTGTTATGTAATGTGTAGTAGTACCATTTTTTATGAGATGACATTATCAACTGAATTAGAGTGACATCTTATGATAAAAATTGTATTCAGCTTATGGGAATTTCTCGAGTCAAAAATGATCCCAGTTTCCTTAACCCTTGTACTGCTGAACCCGGATATACCCTGCCTTTGCAAACAGTGTAGATCCAGATCAGTTGGCTTCTGAAGAAGCCAACTGATCTGGATCTGCACTGTTTGTTATTATGTATGTGAATTTGTATCAACAACCTAAATCAAGTAATCTGACTGGTTGAAAATTAGAAATGGGCAAACATCTTAATTTATTCAGCATGACAAGGGTTAACATGTATAGGAAAATTCCGAGAAATGCTAAGTGCCTTGCTTAGGGCGTATCTTCATTCAGATTTGTTCTATTAACTATAAAGAATTAGAAAGAGACATGTTTTGTAAGGCTTAACAGAGTGGGTTAATATTTCAGCAGACCACATTCTTTTTTTTTTTTTTTTTTCAAAGATTATAAGACTTGGTATTTTATGTGAATTGTCTTGTAGGCAGACAATTCCCATGAAATGTCAAGCCTTGTTTTTTTGTTGTTTTTTTTTATTTTGCTTTTGTTTTTTATTTGACAAATGAAAAAAAGAAAAGATTCAAAGCATCATTTGCTGTAGTTGCGATTAGCACTTTAAAATGAGACTTGATTTTCATGTGAATCATCTGCACACAGACAATTCACATGAAAGCCAAGTCTTATTTTCTCAGAAAAATAATAAATATTTCAAAGTGCTGTCTGCTGTAATGATTAAAACTTTAAAGGTTAAAGGGTTTACTATCTTACAGCTAGTGGAACACAGCACAGGTATTACAGACGAACCTATTCCTGATCTGACGACGATGACCATAGGCTCGGAACTGAGTATCTCTGAAGCCTTCAATAAAACTGATTTGTCCGACACTGACTCTCTGAAATCCTTTGAGAAGCATGAAATGTCCACTGTTGACTCAGAGTCACTGTCCAACTCGCGTACTGATGAAAGCTGGGCAGGAAAACAGAGTGGTAAGTTGCTGGAGTTTGTATTATTGAGATATTCCTATGTACCGTAACAACTGTAAGTATTGGGACAGATAGGCCTTTGCAAACAGTGCAGACCCAGATCAGATGACACAGATTGTGGCATCTGATCAGGGTCTACACTGTTTGCCATGCATACAGCAATATTTAAGACACAACAACGGGTAGTAAAATGGACTATTTCAAATTTTAGGACAAGTATGGTAAGTAGATAAGGTGTCCCAATACAGTAGAACCTCAATAATTCAAACACCAATAATTCAAAATTCTCAATAATTCAAAATCATTTGGAAGTCCCACCTGAAGTATATGTATGTATTTTAACCCTCAATTATTCAACTCTCAATAATTCAAACAAAACTGTTTGGTCCCTTGGACTTTGAATTATCGAGGTTTCATTGTATTTAGGATAAATACGGTATGTCTGAATACTTGAGGTAAAAATGGTACCCTTTGATTTGAAATCAGGTATAGAGATTATATGGCAATTTTCATATCATGCCCGTATCAACCCTAGACATCCATATCAGCCCGAGGGCCTTTGGCCCATGGGCTGATATGGGTGTCACGGGTTGATATGGAGTATGATATGAAAATTGCCATATCATAATCTATTTATCATACATTTTTCTTTCTGACAAGTTTGCCTATTTAATATCTTATGTGGAATCAAACGCAAGACCGCCGAGTGCTCCAAATGTGGTGATATGGGGTTTTTGCCCATGGGTTTTTTGCCCAAGCAAAAAAGCCATATCACCCATGTGACCTATTATCACACCTTTTGTGCTCCTAAAGAGTGATACAAGAGTATCACATATGCAAAATGAACATATTTTCTATTAAATGTATGATAATAATTATTATAGTCCTGGTTTGAATTTATTTTAAAGTGGATCAGGATCATGTATCTCTGAATAAGAGCAGGATCCCAAATATATTTTTTTTTTAGTTTCTACCCCAAAACGTCTTATGGGTACTTATTTGAATCACCTCAGCAAGGCACTCCAATGAGTACCCACAAAAAAAAAGCAAACAAAAAAAAAAAAAAAAAAAAAAAAAATTTCTCATTATAGATAAACTTCAACCTCTTTATAACATGGTTCATTATAATACGGCTTTGGATATAACACTGTTCAAAGATGGATCCCAAAAATACATAGATTATATTGAAAAATGACCATGAATGGTCATTTTCCAATATAATCTATACATTTTTGTTTGGATATAACACGGTCATTTAAACTAACATGGTTTATGCTATGGACCCCAACAATAGTGTTATAAAGAGGTTGTGGTGTACTACTTAATATGGCCTACATTTTTCTGCTAATTTTCAAGTAAAGACCTTGTTACTATTCCCCTTTGTTGTGCGTCTGTGTCATTTGGCATATTATATATTTTTTCAGAGCAGTCCCAATCAGAGAGTATTCAAGATATTGTAGAAAGTAGACGTCAAAATTTTATTGCGGAGTCAGAAAAAAGAGCCGCTGCTGCCAAAGAGAGAGCATTGTCAGCTCACCAGAAGAGAGAAAATGGGGATATTGTCTTCAGAGCGGTTCCAGTTTCTGTTGTAGCAGAACCAACCTTGTCCATGTCTGCAAAAGCATCTGGAACAGAGAGAGAGAAACCGGCCTTAACAGTTGACATCAAGAATGCACAGCATGTAAAAGACACGAAGAAGTCATTTGAAGCAAAAGAACAAGACATAAAAGCTTCAAATGTGGCATTACCTAAGTCTCCCCTCAACAGAGCTCTCCAGCCAAGAGGAGGTGCTGGATCTCGGCAGGCGGATGCAGGAACCAAACCAAAGGAAAGTGGAGCTAGACCAAAAGAAATGGGGGATAAGCCAAAGTCTGTTCCAACAGTGGCAGATAAAAAGAAAATGGGAGCACTTACTGGTAAGGTTTGATTATTTACCGGTAGTATCTTTTCATTTAACCCTTTACCCTTGCCTTGCTGAATAAATTTAAATACCGTGCCCGCTTCTAATTTTCAGCCAATCAGATTACTTGATTCATGTTGTTGATACAGCTTCACATACTTAATGACAAACAGTCTAGAGCCAGATCAATTGGTTGCTTCAGAATCCATCTGATCTGGATTTACTATGTTTGCAAAGGCAGGGCCTGTCTGGGTTCAGCAGGACTAAGGCCAATGTACCAATTATAACTGCAGCATATAACACTTTGAAATACTTCCACTTTTTGAGCAAAAGTTCTTCAAAAGAAGAATGATTAATTATAGTATCTTTATTATTCACTCCATTCTAGGAATGTTTCGGCTTCGCGGCCTCCATCAGCCCAGAAACAGTAGTAGGGGTAAAAGTTTTGTGTCTGGGCTGACGAAGGCTGCAAGGCAGAAATGTTTCTAGAATTAAGTGAACAATAAAGATACTATTCTTTGGTTTTATTTTTTCAGAAAAAAAAAAAAAATAAGGCTTGACATTTCATGTGAATAATCTGTTTAGCAGATGATTCACATGAAATTTCAAGCCTTATTTTCTCTGAAAAATAATAATGAAAAAAATTTAGAATTTCATCTATCATATTATTTACAATTTTACTGAAAATTAGATGAAGGAATAGCTAGCTACCTGTACTGTTAATGTCCTTTTGTAAAGCAACCTCAAAAAGTCTACCTGGCCAAGCATTTCTGTGTTAAGGTCATGAGATCCCAGATTCAAATCCTGCTATGGGTAGACCATGACTGTATGGCGCTTCATTGCACAGAGCTTTTCATTATCTCCCCTTGATCATCTTGATATGATTTAAATAATCTTGAAAGAGGCATACTACACCAAATCATCAGGGTCACAGAAACCTCCTTATAACACATTGCATTATAGCATGGTTTTGAATTTAATCTGATTTAACCCTAGTCCTGCTGAACCCTGATATGCCCTGCCTTTGCAAACAGTGTAGATCCAGATCAGTTGGCTTCTGAAGAAGCCAACTGATCTGGATCTGCACTGTTTGTTATTAAGTATGCGAATATGCATCAACAGTCTGGATCAAGTAATCTGATTTGCTGAAAATTAGAAGTGGGCGGGGCATCCTAATTTATTCAGCATGACAAGGGTTAACAAGGATACAAAATGGTTGTTCACCTAACATGGTTTTGCTTTGATAATGGAGCTCAGCAGTAGTGTTATAAAGAGATTGTGATATAGATGGGTCAGTAAATAGTATGAGATATACTGACATGATTTAACCAGTGTAAGAAATGCTTGACATTTTATTCAACATGTGTCGAAATGAGATATCTGTCCTTATTTTCTGTAAAAGATAAGAAAAAGAAGGGGATTGGATACACTCAATAGATTTCACACCATGCTTTACAAGGGAGACAGCTTTTGTGACTTCCATTTTTTTTTTATATTTTGCACATACATTTCCTTTTGAAGAAGAGGGAAAAATTTTGCGTCCCTCCATTTTCATCCCCCACCCCCAACCACCCACTTCACCTTGGGGGCAAATTCTTACCTTTTGGAGTAGACCTCTTTTCAGAAAGGAGACAATAATTTTGACATTTGCTCCCTTGAAAGCATATCAGTTTTCCTCAAAAATGTTATCGTTTGATAAATAGCAACTCAAAACTAATGTCATTTTTTTTATGTGCAACGCACGAAAAATGACCATATGTAATTTGCGGACAACAGAGGCCCTGATCAGCCTGCGCTTATGCGCAGGCTGATCTGGGCCTTTGTTGTCCACTTACAGAATAAGTTGATACTTTAGTATATGTGGACGAACAGAGATTGTCCAGATCAGACTGCAGGGGTGCACATGCTAATCTGAACATTCACTGTTTGCATATGGCATAATGGCCTTTTTCCCTCATGGCACATCATTTGTACAGTAAATCATATTTACAGGTGAGATAAAGAATTTTGGTGGGTCAGCGGGGTTAGCAGCAAAGCAGGCGCCACCTAAAAAGATTCCACCTCCGGTAAAACCCAAACCTGTCCGCCCAAGGTCTACGAGTGATGTGGTACCACCAGTATATTCAAAGTTGAGTGAGCCGTCAGCACCACCACCTGCTACAGCACCACAGGCAACAAGTTCCCTGTCTAAGACGTTATCTTCTTGGAAGAAGAGCAGAAGTTTATCACTTCCAGGTTTTTATATTATCATTTAAATTTTAGCCATAGCATGAATAGACATGTCTTAGGGCAAATGTGAACATTAAACTCCGGATATGTCCGCAATATTGAATAATCTGACAAGGACCTTTGCTGTATAGTAATATATTCCATATTATCATACACTTATTAGAAAATATGTTCATTTTTCATATGTGATACTAGCATGGCTTTCAAGCCCATATCACTCTTGTGGAGCACAAAAGGTGTGATAATGGGTCACGTGGGTGATACGGCTTTTTTGACCCCGGCAAAAATCCCATATCACCAGGTCACATGGGTGATACAGCTTTTTTGCATGGGCAGAAAACCCATATCACCACATTCGGAACACTTGGCGGACTTGCCTTTGACTCCGCATATGATATCAAACAAGCAATCTTGTCAGAAAGAAAAATGCATGTAAAAAGATTATGATATGGCAATTTTCATATCATATTTCATCACAACCTGAGAAGCACCTCACCGAGGGGCTTCTAATGAGTAACCACAACATATGTTTTTGTTGAGAAATAAGAAAGATATCAGCATTTTTTGGATGAAAAAAGCGCCTTATCTGTTGCTATGTTTCTGTAACAAACACATTTAGTATTTTCTGAAAACCTGCTGTACTACTGACCATAACATGAATGCATACAACTTCTAGGAAAAGCCAAATTGATCTGAGTCTTTATCAGTGCATCCTCATGGCCTGTTGGCTGGCATTCCTGACTTCAGGTCAGAAAGTCTCCAGAATCCTGCTAGGGGTGAAATTCAACTCATGATTCTACAGCGCTTCATTGCACAGAACCTTTCATGATCACCCCTTCATTATCTCGATATTCTTAAATTATCTTGAAAGAGACATAAAACATCAAATGCTCATCATTTGTGTTATGGAGCCATCCTGTTACTGCTGTATTGCAGTCTGCTTCTTTAATCCTTAAAGAAAAAAATTGTAGCAGACAATGTTCTCAAATCTTTTTTTTTTTTTTTTTTTTTTTTTTTTTTTTTTTTTTTTTTTTTCAGAGGAAATAAGGCTTGACATTTTGTGTGAATTGTCTGCTGGGCAGCAATTCACATGAAAAGTCAAGCATGATTTTCTTCAAAAAATAAAAACAAAATAATTCCATAAAGTCATCTGCATTTATGATTGGCACCTTTAGGATTAAAAATATAAAACATGAACTGTTATGATTTTTTCAAAGTTAAAAGAAAAAAAGTCATAAGTTGATTAAGATTATGTAATTCAACCTTTACCAAGCTATGGGCAAATTCAGCAGATGTCAAATTTCCTGAAAATAGGCTTTGACTTTTCATGCAAATTGTCTCATAAGGAGACAAATTGCATGAAATGTCTAAGCCGATTTTCTTAGAAAAATATTTCAAAATGTCTTCTGCTGAAATTTTTACCCAACAAGCTTATCAATAACAGAAGGTTTTGTAATTAATTCTCAGCTACAACAATCACACAAACAGAGAAAGAGACAACTGCACCTAACAATTCCATCAAAGTTCTGCCGAAAGATGCTCCTGAGCCCCTGACAGAGGAGGAACGGCAACAGAGAGTTACGGCAGATAATGTCATCTACCAGAGACATATGAGGTAAGTCCTCCATCTTTGAGATGTTCTGTGGGAAAAGAGACATTTTTTTCTCCCACCTTGGCCTATATGAGATAGGTTTATGGCCCAGGCTTTTTGTGAGAAACTTCTATCTTACATGACCATCCACTTAAATTCTTAAAAGTGGGAGAAAAACCTTAAAGGTGGGAGGAAAAGAATCCATCATGAGCCAGTCCATGCAAGATAGGGAAATCTCACCCTCAGGGTATGAATTTCAACCATGGACTAGGCAAGCCTCGTCCCTGGTTGAAATTCCTACCCCTTTGTGATTTCTCTATCCTGCATATACACTCATGATGGATTCTTGTAATCCACAGCAATTGCATACTGGTCATCAGTTAGTGTATTAAAGTTTGTATTCAAAGTGTTAAATCACAGTAATGCAATGGTAAATCACAGGAATGGATACACTTTCAGGGGAGGCAACTTGTCAGAATTGTTTTTTACCTCCCTTCTGAATAAATATCTTTTTTTAAAAGAAAGAATTTGCTCCCCTTTGGAGTAAATTCTTTCCTTTTGGAATATATCCTTTTTCAGAAGGGGCTTGGTATTCAGGAAAACAAACCCAAAGTCACGAAGTTGTCTCCCTTGCAAAAAAGAAAAAAAAAAAATCCACCAAATGAGCTGCAAAGTGAAAAATCTACCTTCTGATATATGCCTAACACAGACTCAAATCGTCTTGCACATCTGAAGAAACTTTGCACCCTTGGTTATCCAGATTGTGCCCAGTGAAGGGTCTGATCAGACTGAGCAAACATGCAGGCTGATCTGAATCTTTGCTGGGCGCACATGTCCGAAGGTATGTTCTCTGACATTGCGGCTCAATGTATCCAGTAAACATTATGCGTAGGTATAGATAAGAGTGGGTATCAGGTAAATAGTTTTCTTATTTCTGGACGAAAACATATGTTGTGGGTACTCATTAGAAGCGCCTTGCTGAGGAGGCGCTTCTAATGAGTACCCACAACATATGTTTTTGTCGAGAAATAAGAAAAATATAGATATTTTTTGTTGAAAAAAAAAGCACCTTATCAAGAGCTATGAATTATAGATAATATGTTTTAGCAAAAAAAAATACGTTTTAGCAAAAAAAAAATACAAGTTTTCCTTGGGTATCTGACATGTCATTCCCTATCATATACATTGGGCAGATAGAATAATTTCACATTTTCTTGCATGCATGTTTGCTTTGTCTAATTATACCCCAGCTAACTAAATTGTTTGGCTAATCAGTTTGCTTCTGGCCATTTGCCTGCCCAGTTTATACTATTTCCATGCTTTTGTTTAGCTTACATTTTCCAAATGCCTCCATGGATTGCTTTGGCATTTGCCTAAATGCTTGTGTATTTAGGAGCATTACCTAACATATCAGTCCACCTCACTGATCCAAAGTCAAGGTCAGACACTTAGGTTATTTGCAATTAACCGGTTAAAGTATTTATGTTGGTCATACTTTCTGACTTTTAAAGATTTCTTAAAATTTTAGCTAGATGCATATATAAGTAGAACTATTTCATTTGATCTCATGAAAAAAAAAAAAATGATCTCATGCCAACTTGTCTCAGTAACACAAAGAGAAGCTCCAGAAAAGAGGCTTTTTCCAACCAAAAAGGATTTGGCATTTTTCTTATTTCTCCCCAAAAACATGTGGGTGCTCATTAGAAGCAACTTGGTGATGCCCTTCTGATGAGTACCCAGAACATTGTGTTTTTTTGGGAGAAAAAAGGAGACTGATTTACAGGATATATCTTTTATCTGGAGCTTCGAAAGACTGATCAGGGCCCAGTTGTGCAAAACTTAACAAAGTTCTTAGCTAACGTGATTTGATAATAAAATTTCTATCTTGAAATATGGCAAATACATTGATATCTATTTGCTGAAAAAATGTGAGTAGCTTTTGCATTGCAAAAGCTACTCACATTTTTGCAGCAAAAATATCAATGTGTTTGAAAATACCTTAGTTACAACAGTTAATGAGTTTGTCATTAATGAGCTCGTTAAGCTAACAATGCTTTCAACAGTTGGGCCCAGATTGCTGGGATATGCAGGCTGATCAATCTTTGCAGGATACACTTGTCAGAAGGTACTTTTTTTGTTTATTTAGCTATGCATTAGAACTTAGTTAATTGTTTTGTTTGTTTGTTTTTTTTTTTTAATTTTTTTTTTTTTTTTTTTTTTTTTTTTTGGCTCGTACCATCTGTCAGCTGTTATGAAAGGTTTCTGTCCTTTGTAGCTGGCTGCTATATGATGTATAAGCATTACAATTTTTGACAATCAGACCAGCTGAGTGATCAAAATAATGGTGGTGGTGTGGTGGTAAAATGGGCTTCCCATTGTTTTTCCTTTCTCCCTTTCCCTCCCACTACCTTCCATCCCCTCCTAAAAATGGTTTACTTCTCCATAAAAATGTACACTACAACCTCTTTATAACACGGGTTTTGGATACAACACGGTTCAAAGATGGACCCCAAAACTGTATAAATTATATAGAAAAATGACCATAAATGGTCACCCAAAATTGTATAGATTATATAGAAAAATGACCATAAATGGTCATTTTTCTATATAATCTATACATTTTTGTTTGGATACAACACGGTTGTTTAACTAACACGGTTTATGCTATGGACCCCAACAATAGTGTTATAAAGAGGTTGTGGTGTATATTGTGCCACATAAGCTGTGATGTAGCCTGTATTTCGTGGAGAAAGATGTAGTCATCATATATATATTGTTTCACTGTGTGCAATTAACCATATCTCTAGCTAAGATGTTTTTTTCAATCCAAAAAGTATTGAGATTTTCTTATTTCTCATCAAAACATTGATACTTGAATTGTAAGAGTCATCAAGGTTAGGTAACTCCTGCAACAGATTGTTTTTGTATGGAGAATAAGTAACTTTTATATCACTATTCTCTTAGCTAGAGCTATGATTGTTTATTATTACTCATGCTGTGCAAGGATCACACGGAGGGAAGATAAAGCCCATTAAGATACTCAGATGACCTTAAGCATGCTGTATATGACAGTTTAGCAGATGACATTCTAAAATCTTATTTTTGGATCGATTGTTTACAAATAAGCCTTAGTATACATACACTAAAATTTCCTTAAGGTTGTTGTCCACGTGATTATCATTGACCAATAAAGTCAAACTAGGTGTTTGTATGAAATCAAGGTACTGATTATGTATAGCTGCTCTATTCTTGTTGCTGTGAAGTCAAGAGGGCAGTGTAAAGGTCTGTAAAACTGGAACTGAGACATTGGCAAACAGTGCAGGCCCTGATCTGATGCCACAGAAAGTGGCATCGGATCAGGGTCTACACTGTTTGCTTTAATTACAGGAAGTTAAGGGTGAAATGAAACAGTTTTATGTCCCAGTTCGGGACTTTTTTCCTCAGCCTACACTCAGGGACAATCAACCCACAGTGCTCTTAGTGCTTTGATTCTTTTAAGGGGGACTGGATACACTTAGTGGAGCTGCAGCTTTTCATATGAGAGACAGCTTTTGTTACTTGCTTTTCTGCACACCAAACCCCTTCTTAAAGAGGTCTATAATAATATACCTCTTTTTGGAAGGAAGGCAAACAATTTGACTGTTGCCTGCCCTGGGCCTGTACCAGTTCTCCTTAAATGACCTTAAATTCCATTTGGACAATGAAATACAAAGCTTTTTTTTTTTTGCCAGAAATAAGCATCAGTGTGAGAAAAGGTATACATCCTGAGATCAGCCTATGTATCTGGGCAGTCTGATCAAGATCAAAGTCTTTGCTGGATACTTGTTGGATAGGCAGCTGTCCTGGGTTCAGGTGGACAGCTGAGACTGATCAAACTGTGCATATGTGCAGGCTGATCTGAGTCTTGACTGGATGCATAGATTTGATGGTTTATTTTCTCCTGGAAGAAAAATACTTTCATTTGTTGTCTGCTAATTTTGTCAACAGCATGCTAAGGATTAAGAATATACAAAATCTTTGTTTAATCCTTTCACCCCAGAGTTTCTGAAGTGGACTCATCCATCTTTGAATTCGGACACATCCATTGTTGCAAACAAGGATAAGAGTAACCGAACAGCAAAGTGTAGATCCAGATGAGATGGCTCATTATGAGCCATCTCATCTGGATCTACACTGTTTACAAAAGTATATATCTTGCTCTATGGCTGAAAAGGTTTAAATGACACATTGAACTCAAATTTGGAGCCTAGACTGAATTTCCCTCCAGTATGATCCTGCATGTTCGTGGGTGCAAGGTATTTGGTGTTTTGTAGTTAACTACAGGTACATTCAGTTTCCTAAAAGTAATTATGTTTGCACTTTATGGTGTGCGAATGACCTAGTGCAAGATGTGGACAAAGTATTCAGCCTCTGAAGATGCGATACTGCATATTCAAATACAGAATCTGAAGTCAGCCATGCCCCCAAAACTGTGTGTAACTGAACACTTCTAGTTTTCCAGGCATGTTTCAGAGCTGATTTGAAAGTACAGTAAGCTGGCCACAGTAGCCAAATATATTCTCCATATCTTTCACTGGGCCTGGAAATATTGGGAGATATAAGTGACATTCTTTATTTTAACACATTCTTAAACAAATGACATCAAAACACCGAAATGTTGCATCCCCTATGTTGTTTTCGTGTATCATTGCATGTCATAACAAGCCAATATTGGGATGGGGTGGGGGTGTTTGCAAGTGGAATAGGACTCACAGGCTGGCAAATGCTTTCTAGAGCTTCAATCTAACAAGGTTTTTTTTTTCATAAGCATTTGGTAGGAGATTAAATTTTTAGCTTTTATCAGGGATGGTTACACAAAAAAGTTTGATTTCTTTAAAGTGAAATAGCATACCATATTTTCCCAAGTATTAGGACACCTTATCTACCTGCAATGCTTGTTCTAAAATTTGAAAAAAAAGTCCATTTTACTACCTATTGACGTGTCAAAAATATTCCTGGATGAATAGCATTGTAGAATGTGGCATCTGATCAGGGTCTACACTGTTTGCAACTCATCCAGCAATTTTTACACACCTCAGCAGGTTGTAAAATGGCGTTATTCAAATATTAACACTTACCATGCTATGGGTAGATTCAGCAGACGACAAACACGTGATATTTTTCTTATTTTTCCTAGAAAATAGGATTTGACTCTTCATGCAAATTTGCATGAAGAGTCAAATCCTATTTTCTAGGAAAAAAAATAATAAAAAAAAAATTTCAAAATGTCATTTGCTGAAATTTTTACCCAGCATGCAAAGTGTTAAAAAAAGAGAATGGTAATATATAGGGTCATTTTGTCTCATAAAACAATGTATAGCCTTAGGTAAGAGTGGTATCTAGATTGATATATGAGCCAGGGTATAACAAAACCTACAATAAGACCTGTGTGACCAGCAAAGACTCCGATCAGTCTGTACATCCACCAATATGACAAGGGCTCTCATTTATCCCTCATTGGATAGCCTGGTAGCTGTAGAATGCATATGCGATAAGCGAAGACTTGATCAGCCTGCATGGATATGCAGTCTGATCTGAGTCTTCACTGGTCACACAGGTCTAATTGTAGGTTTTGTTGGCACTGGCTCATATTTTCTTATTTCTTATAATTGCTTCATGGGGGCAGTCTTACAAGTATCCACAGCATGTTTTTGTGGAGAAATATAAAAAATTCATAGGTCCTGGTTAAAAAAAAACATCTTGGCAAGAGCTATGTACGAAACAGATACTGATTGCTCTTACAAAAAAAGCTTTTAGATTTCTGATGTCTTTTAAATATTTCTGAAGTTTTTGCCAGTCTCCTAATGTTTTCTTACCCGTGAGTTGTGCTTCAACCTCTATTTATATAACCTCACCAACATATTTTGATCCAGAAAGGTTGTTTTGCTTGAGATATGGCTACATCAGTCATTTCTATTACCAACATCAAGCATGTTTTTATACATTCTCACAAACGTGTGTTTTTTGTTGTGGTTTTTCCCTGTAATACTCTTATTAGCCCATTGTGTGTGTGATCATTAGGGTGTGGTTACATCAGTTTAATTACAAAGCAACAGATAAGGCGATTTTTTCATTAAAAAAAATGCTGATATCTTTCTTATTTCTCAATAAAAACATATGTTGTGGGTACTCATTAGAAGCGCCTCGGCGAGGCGCTTCTAATGAGTACCCACAACATATGTATTCGTCAAGAAATAAGAAAAATATTATGTGGATAACCTCTCTTATCTGTAGCTATGGTTTATGAATACACAGATTTTCATCAACCTGTATGCACCATTTTTCAAAACATCTTATAGTTAAACGTTATCAAATTATCCCACAAAAAAGTATGTTTCAGAGGACTTGTTAAGGAGGAGGATTTGATGATAATTCTTGGATAATTTTAGCCAGTTCTCCATAAAAGCATATGTTGTGGGTACTCATTTGAAGCGCCTCCCGAGTGATTTTGATGTGAAAGTTGATTGGTCAGAGACTCGTTACCAAACTGCCATGTTAAAACTCTTGTCTATGTTTAGTAACCTAAACTATTTTTTACATTTATGGTCCTTCCAAATCACAAAAAAAACCCCAAAAAACATAAAAAGTAAAAAGGTGCCAAACCCTTCAGGTACTCACAACATATGCGGCCCCTGTAGCCTAGTGGATAAGAGAGCTGACTCTTAATCCATTAGATTTCTCACCACTGTGGTTCGAGCCTCGCTAGGGTCACATGTGGGAAAGCCAAGTTCTGCTTATGGATGGTCAGGTGTTTTTTCCCCAGGTTCTCCGGTTTTCGCCCACCTTTGATGAATGGTCGGCTCTATATAAATGAAATACATTGTATTCTTGAAAGGGCCGTAAAACCCAAATGAAAAAAACAAAACCAAAAAAATCCCAAAAACAAACAAAACCTCACAACATATGTTTTTTAGAAGCAATAAGAAAAATATTAATATCATTTGTTTTTAATAGGGAATGATTCTATTTAGGTACTGAACTATAAATAGCTTTGTTTGTCCGAAAGTTTAACTATTATTTTACGCATTGCAGACAACAAATGTGACAGCTTTCATTATTGTCCCCATGCTTTTGTACCTGATATGACAAACTTCATAAACCGTTGCAAGTTTCACACAAACAAATGACGTATTGTTTACCTGTGGAAAACTGTTCGCTATTAATAAAGCTTCTAACCTAGAACTATTTCCCTTATCAGGCCGTACTAATGCACTGGATAGACTGGACCTTCAGTGTTTACACCAGCGTTAACTCTTTCACTGCCAGTTAGGCGATAATAATAGGCTTTTGTAAACAGCGTAGATCCAGATGAGACGGCTCATTATGAGACGGCTCATAATGAGCCGTCTCATCTGGATCTGCGCTGTTTGACATTCAGTCTTTCAGTTGTACATATAAACTTCTTTCCAGTCGATAGTTTGTGAAACAAAAACCATGCAAACGACAAAATCTTGTAATCTGAATTTTGGCGCCGAAAGACTTAAGCAGAATAGATATATCTGACTGAAATAACTTTGATATTGCTGCATGATGTAGCATATCTAAATTAACACTTACAGCGCTATAGGCAAATTCAGGAGGTGCCAATTGATGATATTTTTCTTATTTTTCCCAGAAAAATATGATTTGAAATTTCATGCAAATTGTCTCCTAAGGAGATAATTTGCATGAAATGTCAAACCTTGCTTTCTGGGAAATATAAGACAAATAATTCAAAATGTTGTCTGCTGAAATTTTTACCCAGCATGCTAATGCTGAAATTTTTACCCGGCATGCTAATGCTAAAATATTTACACAGCATGCTTAAGCCTTAAAAACAGATTTTTTTAAGTTAGAATTTATTTCCAACAATGCTTATTTTCATCCAGTTAGGATGCTTTGCTTGAAATCAAGATATATCTGCCATTTAATTTTTCTTGCTTCATTTGACAATACATCATAGACTAACTTCCCAAATTGTTTTGCAATATTTTGCCAGTGCTTATTGCCCCCCGCCTTTTCAAAGAAAAGTGGAGGGACACTGTTTTTGGTTTTCCGTGGGACGTGGCGCTTGGCGCGTGGCGCGTGGCGCGTGGCACGTGGTGCTTGGTGCGTGGTTCCGAGTTTTTAGTGGGTACTTTGTCCCCTTAACTCCTCCCACAGTTTCTGTCCGATCCTTTTGAAACTTTACAGGTGTTTTAAGGATGGTTTGAAGATATGCATGTGGTTTTTTCAGAATCCTGAAATAATTTTTTATCACTTTTTCTGCATTTTTAACTTAGACATTTTTTGAGTTCTAATATTACAGAAGTCTATAGGGAGTAGGTACCTTGTCCCCTTAACTCCTCCCACAGTTTTTGGCCGATCATTTTGAAACTTTACATGGGCTTTTAGGATGGCCTGAAGATATGCATGTGGTTTTTTCAGAATCCTGAAATAATTTTTTATCATTTTTCCGCATTTTTAACTTAGACATTTTTTTAGTTCTAATGCTTGGTGCGTGGTTCCGAGTTTTTAGTGGGTACTTTGTCCCCTTAACTCCTCCCACAGTTTCTGTCCGATCCTTTTGAAACTTTACAGGTGTTTTAAGGATGGTTTGAAGATATGCATGTGGTTTTTTCAGAATCCTGAAATAATTTTTATTACTTTTTCTGCATTTTTAACTTAGACTTTTTTTTAGTTCTAATACTACAGAAGTGTATAGGAAGCAGGTACCTTGTCCCCTTAACTCCTCCCACAGTTTTTGGCCGATTCTTTTGAAACTTTACAGGTGTTTTAAGGATGGCCTGAAGATATGCATGTGTTTTTTTCAGAATCCTGAAATAATTTTTTATCACTTTTTCCGCACTTTTAACTTAGTCATTTTTCGATTTCTAGTACTACAGAAGTGTATAGGGAGTAGGTACCTTGTCCCCTTAACTCCTCCCACAGTTTTTGGCCGATCCTTTTGAAACTTTACATGGGCTTTCAGGATGGCCTGAAGATATGCATGTGGTTTTTTCAGAATCCTGAAATAATTTTTTATTACTTTTTCCGCATTTTTAACTTAGACATTTTTTGAGTTCTAATACTACAGGAGTATATAGGGAGCAGGTACCTTGTCCCCTTAACTCCTCCCACAGTTTTTGGCCGATCCTTTTGAAACTGTACAGGTGCTTTAAGGATGGTCTGAAGATATGCATGTAGTTTATTCAGAATCCTGAAATTATTTTTTATTACTTTTTACACGTTTTGAACTTAGACATTTTTTGAGTTCTAATTTTACAGAAGTCTATAGGGAGTAGGTACCTTGTCCCCTTAACTCCTCCCACAGTTTTTGACCGATCCTTTTGAAACTTTACGTGGGCTTTTAGGATGGCCTGAAAATATGCAGGTGGATTTTTCAGAATCCTGAAATATTTTTTTATTACTTTTTCTGCATTTTTAACTTAGACATTTTTTGAGTTCTAATATTGCAGAAGTATATAGGGTGCAGGCACCTTGTCCCCTTAACTCCTCCCACAGTTTTTGTCCGATCCTTTTGAAACTTTACAAGGGCTTTTAGGATGGCCTGAAGATATGCATGTGGTTTTTCAGAATCCTGAAATAATTTTTTACCACTTTTTCTGCATTTTTAACTTAGACATTTTTTGAGTTCTAATACTACAGGAGTATATAGGGAGCAGGTACCTTGTCCCCTTAACTCCTCCCACAGTTTATGGCCGATCCTTTTGAAACTGTACAGGTGCTTTAAGGATGGTCTGAAGATATGCATGTGGTTTTTTTCAGAATCTTGAAATTATTTTTTATCACTGGTTTCCTGCTTCAATACTTAGGTATTTGATACAGGACCAGTGGTCCTCTGGTTAACTTTACCATTTTTAACACCTCAAATAAAAATTAGGCGGGGGACATAAATTCCCCATGGAATTTGCTTGTTGCTATTAATTTCTAATGATGTTTTATGTATCATACAGAGTCCTTAAAGAGCCAGTTACAACTGCAGATGATATTTTGAAATTTTAGTTCTTATTTTTCAGAGAAAATAAGGCTTGACATTTCATGTGAATCATCTGCCCAGCAAACAGTTCACATGAAATGTCCAGACTTGTTTGAAATATTATGATCAGAGGTGAAAAAAGAGCCCCTGCCCACTCCCACCCTTACCCCTTCTTTGCCAAAAAACAAATAAAGAAAAAAAAGAAGAGGAAATACATTTATAAAGCAAATATAGGTCTCGGCAGCTCAGTTGGATGTGCGTCAGATTGGTGATCAGGAGGTTGCGTGTTCAACCCTTGCCAGGTCAGCAGCATTCTTTCATGGAAATTGATCATGAAATATTTTCTAAGGACTTTCTCTTTCTTCTCTTGATTCAAGAAGGGCAGTTGCAGTTTCTGGCAAAAGAATGTGCAAAATACTACTTAACTGCTTAGAGGACTAATAGGCCTGCCCAGTAAAAGTGTAGTTCGGTAAACTGACTGCGCTTAACATGACCCCATGGAGTTGACTGGGCCATAAAACTCTCAACACAAACACAAACAAATATTGCAAATATATAGAGTGGTTGATATGAATGCTGCTAATATTGGGGCATCTCAGGACTCCTTATCCCATTTACTTCGAGTCAACTCTTCTACTTCAACTCTTAAAGTAGATGTCATGAATTTGATAATTCAGACAAAATCAAGACAGGGGTGGTTGGGTAGTGCAAGTGTGCCATGTAGCTTTCAGCATTGCAGCGTCCTACTGATTTGGCTTAAGATAGAGCAAGGGCCTACAGTACTTGCAGTAGATGTAGGGTGGGGTGATTTTTGTTTCTTCTTTTCTATCCAGTCTTACTTTTCTCATTCACTCTCTCTGGGAGATGTCTGGACATGACTGGAATATTGTTGAATAGGCTACACTACAACCTGTTTATAACACGGTTTTGTATATAACACGGTTCAAAGATGGATCCCAAAAATATATAGATTATATTGAAAAATGACCATAAATGGTCATTTTTCAATATAATCTATACATTTTTGTTTGGATAAACACGGTTCAAAGATGGATCCCAAAAATATATAGATTATATTGAAAAATGACCAGAAATGGTCATTTTTCAATATAATTATACCTTTTTGTTTGGATGTAACACGGTCGTTTAACTAACACGGTTTATGCTATGGACCCATCAATAGTGTTATACAGAGGTTGTGATGTATTATACTTTAACTTAAACAAACAAACTAAATTAACACAATCATGTATGTAAACAACTTCTGTGTTTTGACTGATTTTCGTACAAAAAAATGTAAAAAAAAAAAAACAACAACAAAAAAAACAACAAGAAAACCTGCATTCAAACTTTTTGGTGATCTTTTGGCTAGGACACATACTTTCAATGTTGTATCTCTTCAAGTAAAGAAAAAAATTGGAATTTTTGTGGTTGCCTTGTTAAGCTTGAAACCATTGCGAACAGCAGAATATCTTGAAACCAGAATATCAGTTTTCCACTTGCAACGGGGATTATGATTGGTTTATTGGCTTGTTTTGACTTGTAGGGCATACAATCCACGATTGTTTAGGTTGGAGAGGCAACTAGACACAGACGAGCCTGGGCCAACCAAGAAAACCAGTCCAGAGTCTCAGAGATCATCATCATTGGAGAGGAGGGACAGTAGAAAGGTATGTTGAAAATATTGATTAACTGTACAAATGTATATATGCCTTACAGTGATTGGATAAACACCTTCAAGGGAGATCACTCTAAGCAGAAAGCTTTTGCCTCCATTTATCAAAAGGAGGCCACCAGTTGAAAATAATTCCTTCCCATGTACATGAATTGATTCTCAAAGGAGGCTACTCTTAAAGGAAAGAATTTGCTCCCCCTGGGAGAAAATTCTTTCTCTTAAGAGTAACCCCTTTAAGAAGGGAGGCAAATGTTTTAGACCTGAGTGATCTCCTTTGGAGATCTGTCTGTTCTACTTAATAATAAATGTTTCTTCAGAACTTTAGGTTTTTCTCAGCTGCACATCTGCATGTTAGGTTTGTCTGAAACAGAACATGATCAGAGCCCAGTTGTTTGGAGCATTTTTAAATTCACTGATATTTTTTTATGAAACAGTTTGAGTGCCTTTTGCATTTTTTTTCATCAAATATATCATTGTATTAAGTCAAAAATATCTGTGTATTTAATGCTTAGCATGATGGGTAAAAGTTTCATCAGACAACATTTTGAAATATCTTGGTTTTTGTCAGAAAATAGACTTTGACATTCCATGCAAATTGTTGCCTTTTTGGAGACAATTTGCTTGAAATGACAAGGCTATTTTATGCGAAAAATAGGAAAAATAAAATCAGCTTGTCATCTGCTGAATATGCCCATAGAGTGGTAAAGGTAAAGACAAGGATGTAGCTTTCAACAACTAGGCCCTGGACAGCACTGTCTAGTCATTGTAGAATGCATGATGAAAATAGATGATGGACAATCCATAAGCTTTTAGTTTCTTCTAAAATCTGTCTTACCTATTAACCCTAGCCATGCTGATCCCGGATACGCTCTGCCTTTTCAAACAATGTAGATCCAGATCAGTTGGCTTCTAAAGAAGCTAGCTGATCTGGATCTGCACTGTTTGCCATTAAGTATGGGAATTTATATCAACAATCTGGATCAAGTAATCTGATTGACTGAAAATTAGAAATGGGAGTGGCATCTTAATTTATTCAGCAGGACAAGGGTTAACTTCTTACATATTGAATTCTTAGCTCCAGATAAGGTATATATATGTCAATCAAGGGTACACACAACATTCCTTTCTGCGGAAACATATGCATGGCTGAATGATTAGCACTTTTGACTTTGGGTCACAAAGTCCCGGGTTTTAAACCCTTAGAGGCGGAATTCAGCTCATGACTGTATAACGCTTCATTTTTTTTTTTTTTGCACAGAGCCTTTCATTATCACTCCTTCACCGTCTCATTATGACTTAAATACTGTTGAAGGATGTGTAAAATACAAATTCAGCATGATCAAGCTTGAATATGATGCCTTACTTTTCGGGAATAATCAGGAAAATATCAATGATTTGCTCTCTGCTAAATTCCATTCAGCACGTAGAGGTAATGTTCATTGATTGATAAAAGTCCTTGGCAAAAGCTGTGGGTGAATGTATATTCTTCCGAAGGAGATCACTCTGATCTTAAAGGCTTTGCCGCCTGACTTTCAGCTTAGAATACTTTCTCTTTGAAGTGTGATCTTCATAGTCTGTTTGGGTGCTTTGCTTGTTAATTACAAATCATCAGCTGGGCCCTGTTGTTCAAAACATTGTTAGCTTAACAAGCTCGTTAATGACAAACTTGGTAAGTGTTTTAACTAAGGGATTTTCAGATACTTTGCTGTTTTTGCTGCAAAAATATGAGTAGCTTTTGCAAAAGCTACTCATATTTTTTTCAGCAAAAACTATCAATGTATTTTTCATATTTCATGATAGACATTTAAACGTCACGTTAGCTAACAACTTTGATAAGTTTTGAACAACTGGGCATGGATGTTATGCAGTATTTTGATGAACAGCAAAGGATCTAATTTGTTGCCTTATCATAGGCTGATCTAAGCCTTGACTGTTAGCATATGTCCTGAAGACCACTCACACTTGTTGAACAGTTGACCTGATGTGGCTGATTATGTGGATTAGACATTGCCAAGGCCTTTTTGCAGAATCTGTCGCACCAGATAAAGGGAGTATTTTGTAAACAAGTATTATTATTTTTGCACTGAAACATATTATGGGTGCACAGTGGAATTGTCTCCCTGACAGATTAGGTCAAGGAAACAATGTAGACCCAGATCAGATGCTGCAGAATGCAGCATCTGCTCTAGGTCTACACTGTTTAACAATCATCCAGCTATTTTTAGACACATTGATAGGTAGTCAAATGGACTTGTTCAAAATTTAGAAGTAAGGTAAGGGATTAAGGTGCCTTGATATTTAGGGTAAATACAGCATGCACAAGATGTGTTTCGGCTCAAAAATAACAAAAATATCTTAACCCAGGCCCTGCTGAACCCAGATTTACCCTGCCTTTGCAAACATTGTAGATCCAGATCAGTTGGCTTCTGAAGAAGCCAACTAATCTGGACTGCCACTGTTTGGCATTATGTATGTGAATCTGTATCAAGGACCTGGATCAAGTAATCTGATTGGCTGAAAATTAGAAGTGGGTGTGGCATCTTAATTTATTCAGCATGGTAAGGGTTAACTGATGACCACAGTTATTACCTTGTTTGGAGCTTTGTCAACTCTCTAAATAAGTTGCGTTTAATTTTCTATGTCACTGCATTTTTTCAAACATTCTCTCCTGAAAATAATGATGATGCCTTTCTTATAACATTTAACTTGCTGTTCATAACATCAGCAGATGGAAAATGCATGTTTGTAATTTTTTATTTATTTTTTTTTTTTTTTTCAATTTTTTTTTCTCGAAAATATGGCTTGATACATTTATGTTTTTCATTCGAATTTTCTAAAATTTCAAGCCCTATTTTCAAGAAAAAATAAAGAAAATACTTTAACCCTTAAAGCGCTAGTTAAAACTTCAGCAGACACTTTTTTTTTTTTGTTTATCTTTTTTTAAAATAAATTTTCAGAGAAAATAAACTTGACATTTCATATGAATTGTTTGCCTTGCAGGCCATTCAGATGAAATGACAAGCCTTATTTTCCTTGAAGTTATTAAATAACGAATAGAATGTCTTCTGCTACATTTTTGCTTGGCACTTTAAGTGTTAAAATTTTGTCAGCTGATATTTAAATTCAGCAGGTTAAAGTTCATTCTTCATTTATTAACATTTACATACTACAATTAAATATTAAAGGAGGACATCCTTAAAAACCATTATGGGAACATTTGTAAACTGTTTCTGATACCCAGAGAATGTAGATGTCTACTGGTTGAGATGACATTTTATTTATTTATCTCCAAATATGATTTGAACGACATTTCAAGCCTTAAAAATATTTTAAAAAAGTGTTTGTAAATATTTTAATTCTAAATGTTCAAAATTACTTAAAAAGTTTTTCATTTGTTTTTTATAATTTTTCTTTAACAGGACCAGAGGACTTGTTAAGGACGAGTATTTGGTGATAATTCTGGGATAATTTTCTCCATTTCTCCATAAAAAACATGTTGTGGGTACTTATTAGAAGTGCCTTGGCCAGGCACGTCTAATGAGTACCCACAACATATGTTTTTATGGAGAAATAAGAAAAATTAATGCAGAATTATCACCAAATACTCCTCAACAATTCTTCTGATGTATATACGTCTTAACCCCAGTCCTGCTGAACCCGGATATATCCTGCCTTTGCAAACAGTGTAGATCCAGATCAGTTAACTTCTGAAGAAGCCAACTGATCTGGATCTGCACGGTTTGCCATTAAGTATGTGAATTTATATCAACAATCTGGATCAAGTAATCTGATTGGCTGAAAATTAGAAGTGGGCATGGCATCTTAATTTATTCAGCAGGACAAGGATTAAGCTTTGTAAGGGTTACCAAGTCATCTGAAGACTTCCTTCTCTTTTTCTGTTGCTTCATCTGTTTCCCTCTTTTTTAAAGGAGGAAGAGAGTTAGAAATAAATGGTAACTTTCTGCCTTTGTAGGGCTGTGTATTTTGATGGCATTTTCTCTCTTGGTAATTTGTTAAAAAAAGAAGAAGGTCAAATGACAGTTGAATTCTAATCAAAGATGAAAATTGTGAGCAGTCCTTCCACTGAGCAATATTGCCATCAGAATACACATTTTTTCCCGTTATATAGTTGCTTGACCTAAATGCATGCTAGATATTTCTGACCTTACATTGTAGTTTGACAGTATAGATCATATAGAAAATGCTAATTTGGGGGAACCTTCATCAATCAAGTACTCACAGTACAAATAGAGCTTATATTTATTTATATGGTCATGAGTAGAAATTGAAGCCTTTTTACTTTGTTTTTTCTTTTTTGCTCAAAAAAAAAAAAACTTTAAAAAAGGAAGAAGAAGAAAACAGATTCAAACTTCTTTTTTAGATACAAATGTACTTATTTTAAAATGATAATTGAGATTCAGGTTTACAGCATATTAAAATCTAAGGCTTTGAATTTTCATGTGAATCCTCTGCTAGGCAGATGTTCACATGAAATGTCAAACTTTAAATTCTCTGAAACTTAATGATAATAATTAACCCTTAGCACTCTGGGTAAAATTTTGAGCAGACGACATTTTGAAATATTTTTTTTGTTTTTCCCAGAAAACAGGATATGACATTTCATGCAAATTGTCTCCTCAGGAGACAATTTGCATGAAATGTCAAATCCTGTTTTTATTGAAAAATAAGAAAAATATCATCAATTTGTCGTCTGCTGAAAATGCCCAGAGAGTGGTAAAGGTTAAAAGATGAAATAAGATTGGATGAAATTGTTAATTTGATAGAAGTTTTTTATTGATGAATGTTTCCTGTCATAGTCATAGATAGAATACTAACTGATATGTATTTTATAATCATGTTTTCATCCAGATGGACAGTAGTTTGAATTTCATAGGACAATGATGTGATATGAACTAAATCACTGACTTGGCAGCCACCCATAAGTGAACAGGCATGATTTCTGTTTATTTCAGTTTATTATTTTTGGACTAAGGTTGATGTTTTGTACACTGAATTGACAACAATAAGCTTAGTGTATAGTTATGATTTTCTGTTTTGAGTTGAAGGTTTTTTTTTGTTTTTTTTTTGAGACTAAACAAAACAAAAGAAAAAAAAAAAAACAGATAAAAAAAAAAAAGACTAAAAAAAACAAAAAAACAACAACTATTTTTCAGAATAAGAAAAGGGAGTTGAAAAACCGAATATATGCAAATTTATTTCTGCAAAAGATTATTTTAATAACCAAAATATATTGATATTTTTCTTTTATCTCCACGAAATTGTATGTTGTTGGTACTCATTAGAAGCACCTCATTAAGGTGCTTCTAATGAGTACCCACAGCATATGTTTTCATGGAGAAATAAGAAAAATATTTATCTGGAGAATCCTCATGTCTGGAGTATGCCAACAGATATTATATTTTTTTAGAAGTTTTGTTTGAGGAAAATTGAGTGACTTTATGTACATTGTATCTGTTACCACACGTTGTCACTAATTTTCTTCAGAGATAAAAGAAAATAATCCAAAAACAAAACTAAGAAAAATATAAACAAACAGACACCATGGCTGCCAGAAATGAAGCAAGTCACCAGTTGACCTTTTTATAGGTTCAGTATTTAATTTCAACATTGTTAAATCTACAAACCAGTGTTCATCTGGAGTTTAACCTAGAAATTTAATCAGTGTGTTGCAAACCATTCATTTTATTCATTTTCCAGTTTTGATCATTACCTTCCTATACAGCTTCCCACCCCACACTCACCATTTTTTTTGAGAAAT
The DNA here is from genome assembly GCA_964016985.1 of Anodontia alba. NCBI lineage: Eukaryota > Metazoa > Mollusca > Bivalvia > Lucinida > Lucinidae > Anodontia > Anodontia alba. The sequence goes on from OZ024832.1 coordinate 49,072,080, forward strand.
ATTTTTTATATCTTCACAAGAAACATATGTTGTGGATATATATAGACATTTGTTGCACCTTAACCTTTGCCTTGCTGAATAAATTAAGATGCCTCACCCACTTCTAATTTCCAGCCAATCAGATTACTGGATCCAGGTTTTGATAAAAATTCACATATTTAATTACAAACAGTGCAGAGCCAGATCAGTTGGCTTCTTCAGAAGCCAACTGATCTGGATCTACACTGTTTGCTAAGACAGGGCATGTTGTGTTCAGCAAGAGAAGGGTTAATCAGGTGTTTCTAATGAGTACCCACAACATATGTTTTCATGGAGAAATAAGAAAGATATCAAACTTTTTGGTTCAAACAAAAAGGTGCCTTATGTGGAGCTATGGGATAAATTGTGATTTTGGTAGGCAAGACATTTTTATGTGATTGCAGAAAATTTTGGGAGAAATAAGATTCTGTATTTTCCCTTTTTATTCGGACAGCTTTACTCCTTACGAGGGTCCTTCAAAAAGTTTTGTCACTGGGTTCAGATTACTTCAGTGCTACGTTTTATCAAACATATTTTTTACAAACCTTCAAAGTATTCCCCCTTTACTGAAACACATTTTTGTAACTTTTTTACCCAGTCGCAAAAAGCAGATAAATATTCTTTTGGTATCTGTTGGAGACACTGATAAATAGAGCTGCCAAGAAAACTTCTAGACATATACTTATTTCCAGAAAGCATTTTCTTAAGCCTTGGAAATAAAAAGAAGTCACAGGGACTCAGGTCAGGTGAATAAGGTGGATGGTTTAAAACTTTCACCTTTTCTGAAGCCAAAAAAGACTTAACAACTCACACTTATGAGAGGAGGCATTGTCATGTAAAAGGTGGACTCCTGACCATCCTTTGCTTGGTCCATGTTCCAATGTAATACAGTTGGTCAGAGTATATGACTGCATCTATTTCAATTTGAAATAACTCGGTCAGTTGGAAAGCAATTTGCACGAAATAAATGGGTATCGTTAGCTATTCAACACACCATTCATTAGGTTTCTCACCGCTGTGGTTCGAGCCTCGCTCGGGTCATATGTGGGAAAGCCAAGTTCTGCTTACGGATGGTCAGGTGGTTTTTCTCCGGGTTCTCCGGTTTTCACCCACCTTCGATGAACGATCGGCTTGATATAAGTGAAATATTCTTGAAAGGGCCGTAAAACCCAAATCAAAAAAAAAAAAAAAAAAAACACCATTCAAGTGCAGTGAAGCATTTTAAAATATACTTGGGATATAACTAAGTAAGCCTATTAGTGACAGAACTTTTTGCACGACCCTTGTAGTGGCCTTATCATGCTAAACCTTACAGTGCCATGAAAAATTGTACAGATGACATTCTGAATTTTGTATTTGATATTATTTTTTAGAGAAAATAAAACTTAATATTTTATGTGAATTATGTGCTTAGCAAACAACTCACATGAAATGTCATGCCTTATTTTCTCTAAAAAATAAAAAGAAAAATTATGCAGTTTAGAATGTGTCCTGCTGCAGATGTTTTTGGTGCTTTAAGAGCTTAAAGCTTCACAACCAGTTGATGCATCTGAAATATGCTAGCACTGACTGAATGGCAAACAGTGTAGATCCTGATCAATCTGTTCCTTTAGGGGCAGTTTAATCTGGGTCTGCATTGTTTGCTTGGGTATGACTGTCCAAATATATAAGGTAAATGTGGTATAAATTTGTCTCTTGGGCCCTGTTGTTCAAAGCCTCATTAGCTTAATGAGCTTGTAAATGACAAACTCGTTAACTGTTGCAGCTAAGGTGTTTTCAAATACATTGATATTTTTGCTGCAAAAATGTGATTAGCTTTTGCAATGCAAAAGCTTCTCACATTTTTTCAGCAAAAACTGTCAGTGTATTTGCCATATTTCAAGATAGAAATTTTAACATATTAATGTTAGCTAACAACATCATTGTTTTGAACAACTAGGCCCAGCTTACCATAATTTCATTTCCCTGTTGAAGGTTTGAAATATCCTTTTTCACACTGTTGGGATACTTAGTTCCATTGTAAATCAGAGACTTCATGATTTACTGTAAACAGAAAGATAGACCAGTCTCCATACCCATATAGTCTGGTCAGGGACTGCACTGTTCAACCTTTAGCACTTTCTGGACAGTTTTAATGGAGGACAAATTTATATTTTTCTAAGAAAGTAGGAGTTGATATTCATTGCAAATTGTCTCCTTAAGACAATCAGCCTGAGAAGCCAAAGCCTACATTAAAAAAAAAAAAAAATAAAAAAAATAATGCATGCTGAAATTTATACCTAGCATGCAATGTGTTAATGCTTAAGCTAGTTCAACCTCTTGGCATCAGAGAAGGCTTTGATCAGACTGTACAGTTGTAGAGACTATCCTGTCTGCCAGATAATCCATTCTGTTTTTCCTGGTCCCAGATTCCTTACAGTAAAACTTACAGGAATCAGTTTACACTGGAACTGAGTATTTAAACCTTGAATTTATCCCATCATTATTTAGGCAGAGAAGTATATAAAACTCTCACATGTCCCTGTTCTTAACAAGTACAAGTGTAAGTAAATATTGCACCTTTGAGGTAGTGGGGAACACTGGCTGGTGATTTATGGAGAAAACAAGTGGAGAGAAAATTAATCATGCCTGTACTAGAATAGTGAAGATAACCGCATGGTTAATCTAATCCTTTTGGCTCGGCTGATGAAAACTGAAATGTTTAGAAACAGTGTAGATCCAAATAAGAGGGGTCATAATGGACCATCTAAGGATCTGCACTGTTTGCCATTCTAATTATTGCCTTATCTTGAACATACTTAAATGATAGTTTCTTTTAACAAGTCACATTTTGTCAGACTGCACAGATGTGCCAGATTTTTTTGTAAATCTTCACTGTTGCTATGCAGGATGATTTCCCCCCACCCATTGTATACTTTATTATTATGGATTTAAGTTACTGCACAGTACATATTTCTGTACCTCAACACAACCTCAGTAAACCAGGGTTGATAGAAGCATCCAGGTGGCTGAGTGGTTAGTGCTCCCAACTTAGGAGCACAAGGTCCCAGGTTGGAATCCTACTGGAGGCAGAATTCAGTTCACGACTGTAAGGAGTTTCTTTGCACAGAGCTTTCACCCTTTCATCATCTCGATATGATATAATGTTGAATGGGACGTAAAACACCAAGGCCCAGTTGTTCAAAGCTAACGACATCGTTAGTTAACGATTCGTTAAAATTTACATCGAGTGATACGCAAATATGCTGAAATGTTTTGCTGAAAAAATGTGAGTAGCTTTTGCAATGCAAAAGCTACTCACATTTTTCAGCAAAAAATATCAGAATATTGTGTATTGAATCCTCTAAAAGAGTTAACGAAATGACCCTTAACGAGCTCGTTAAGCTAACGATGCTTTGAACAACCGGGCCCAAATTGTCATCAGTGCTTAGGTCTGGAGGAAGAAAGCTAGGATCACCTGTCCTTATTTACTGACACCTTGCAGCATTCCATTTTGTTGCTAGCATGTTTTATTTTGCGTCCCATTTTGTCAGGATGATTTAGAGGCTGTATCGGACACATATGTTCGACATTTTGATCCTTCATTGGTTGCAAAATATATGTGTAAGTATGGCAGCTTCACAGGGCAGCTACTATTTTATGCTTCTTTTCAGCCAGTTAAATATGGAAGCATTTAAAAAGCTAATGTATGCTTAAATTATGCAGCATGCAGCAGAGCTTAACTGAAAATAATCTGGATTGAGAAAGAGACAGAGAGAGAGGGAGTGCTAAAAAAATATAGAAAACTGTGGTAATTTTCATAAAGCGCAGTTGTGATTAGTGTCTTAACCCATTGTAGACTGAATGAACTCCCCACACTATATATTGGAAGAGTCCAATTTCAATTTTAGGTAGGTGAGACTATGAGATTTAGATATTCCTAGAGAAAAATGGCTAAACTACTTGCAAACAGTGGAGACCCTGATCAGACGCCACACTCTGCGGCATCTGATCTGGGTCTGCACTGTTTGCCAATTACCCTTTTATGAGTTTCCCGACTACAATGGATTAAATAATACAGATAGGGTGATTTAACTAGTATGACAGGCATTAATCAGGAAAATGCAATACAAATCTTGCCGAATCAAAGTGGAGTTATTGCAGACATTAGAAGTCCATTTGTGCATTGCATCTTATCAAAGATGATAATATTCTGCAGTATGTCTGTTCATATGCATGAAGCCTTGCCTAACCATTACGAAAACACGCCTATTCAAATATACTGAAAATTTTACAACCGAAAAAAGGAGAATTTTCAGATAAAAATTCTGATATTTTTCATATTTCTGCTCAAAACATAGATTGTGGGTACTCGTTAGAACCGCCTCGCCGAGGCGGTTCTAACGAGTACCCATAATCTATGTTTTTAGCAGAAATAAGAAAAATAATGTATACCCCTGTAAACCCCAGTTTTACTATATAAAAGTGGGGTTAAAGGGGGTCAAAATTATATAGGCGTGTTTTCGTAATGTCCTGAGAGTATGTGTGAGAGATTGAGTGCAATGAGAACAGAGAGAAATATTTTAAAAATTAACCCATTTTAGTCGAGAGACCCTCAAAAGGGTAATTGGCAAACAGTGCAGACCCAGATCAGATGCTGCAGAATGCAGTGTCTGATCAGGGTCTACACGGTTTGCATTAAATACAGGAATTTCTATAAAACGTAATAATAAAAACTAACCAGATACCCTGCTATTGGAAAAAGACAGATCCAAAGAATTGTGGTAGAAGTCTGTCCACTCGACGTAAATGGGTTAAATTCTCATTTTTTATGTTGTTGCTTGCTTCTAATTCCCTGCAAGTGTGGCCTTTTAAAAAATAAGGTTTCTAGCAATATGGTAAGGACACTGTTGCCTTTAATACCGTAGCTAGATAAGGTCCTCTTTTTCTACAAAAAAAGTGTTGATATATTTCATTTTTCTCTGTGAAGCATATCGTATTTACCCTAAGTATTCAGACACCTCAACTCCCTACGTATTATACTTGTTCTAAAATTTGAACAACTACAATTTACTACATGTTGTTGTTTCTAAAAATTGCTGGATGAATGGCAAACAGTGTAGACCCTGATGTGATGCCGCATTCTATGGCAGCATTTCATCAGGGTCTTCACTGTTTGCTGACAGGCCTGTCTGTTTAAATACATACGGTAAATACAGTAGATAAGGTGCTTTTTTTCAACAAAAAGTTGAAATTTTTCGTTTTTTCTCCATGAAGCTTGTGTTCTGGGTACTTGTTAGTAGTCCCTGGCCTGAATATGCTTATGATGGAGAGCTTATTCATGGAGAAATGATAGGCCTGTTATCTAGAGCTATGTAACACAGCATTATCCCACTGTTTTTTGCTGGATTGAAATACACAAAAACCTCTTTATAACATGGTTCATTACAGCATGCTTTTGGATATATAAAACACATGTAAATATGGACTCAACATGTGTAAACATAGACTCCCAAAACGTTCTTTAAAATAAAAATTATAGCTTGTGTAGAAAAAGTGACCATTTATTGTCATTTTGCTATATATTCTAGATATTTTTGTTTTGATACAAGACAGCCATACTATATTAGCCAACATGCTTTTTTTTTTTTTTTTGCTTTGGATCCCAGCAATAGTGTTATAAAGAGGTTGTTGTGTACTTCAGAAGCATGTTGACTGTTTTGTGAAATTAATACTGTAACTGCTTACTGAAAAAAAAACACTAAAACAGTGAAGGTAATTTCTGCTGTAAATGAGAGAGAAAGAAAGAAACATACAAAAACAAAAAAAACACTATTATAATTGACAAAATACCAGCACATCAGAAAGGCATGTAGGCTTCTGAAAGCAAAATCATTGTTTCAGACCGTTCAACCATAGTCTGGCCTATTTCTGAAAAAAAAAAAAGAAAAGAAAAAAGACAGAAATATGAACTTGTACTCTAGATTTTAAAAAAATGTTCAGGTTTTAAGAAATTCCTGGCTCTGCAGAAACTTAATTGCATGCTTCAGAATCTGACATGATAAAATTAAAGAAAATTACCCTAATGTGATGGTTTTCAGAAGGGAGGCCAAACAATTCGGTAAAAATGAAAAATAAATGCCACAAATCTGTTTTCTGCTGATTTGGCCAAGGGAGTTAAAAAAGTTATCTCAAGCCTACATATTAGAGTTACAGTTTCATATTCGGTATTGTAGATAGAATTAAGCCAAGCTAGGAAGTGTGTACAGTTTTTCCTCTGTGTGTGTTGTAAGTTTGCTGTGCTTACTTTTTCTTTCTGTGGGCTTAAGTTGTTTTATGTGCATTTTTAAACTTAGTGTTGTTTGTTGTTTTTCCAACAAATATTCATGTATACTTATATTTTAAATTTTCTCTTGAAGTAAGTATTTGTTTAAGTATCATATTGCATTACTTAGATCGGAATTGTAAACAGTAGGGCAGAACATGAGTAAAAGATGAAAGTATCCCTTAGCCTTGCAGCTGTAGGGGAAGTAGGAGTTTGCATCTAAATGTCATGGGTACCGCAAGGCTGGCCTGGGTGGCTCAGTCAGATGCACATCCGACTGGTGATCAGGAGGTCATGGATCGATCCCCGCCGGGTTCGGCAACATTCTTTCCTGGAGATTGATCATCAAATGTTTTCTATGGTCATCCTTTCCCTTCTGCCGATTCAAGAAGGGCAGTTGTCAGTTTCTGGCAAAAGAATAGGCACAAGTACTGGTCAACCGCTTAGAGGACTATAAGCCTGCCCAGGAAAAGTGTGGTTAGGTAAACTGACCGACTCGACATGATCTTAATAGGTTGACTGGGCCGCAAAACCTCAACTCAGCAACATCAACAACATGGGCACTGTATATGAATGGCAGGTTTCAATCGTCTCCCTTTACCCTTTTTGTGAAGGGTACCCATTTACCGCTGTATGAACAGAGGGAGTTTTTCAACGAGTGGTCTGAATCAGTTTCAAACCTGCACCATGATATGACGCTCTAATTGCTGGAATGTAGTGCCTTTCAGAACATAAGTAAAATACAGTCAATCCTCATTATACCGACACTCGATACAATGACGAAACTCGTTATTCTGACAGTTTGACTAGTATGGAAACCCTCTCTGAAGAGTTGACAATTAATCAGAATTTATGCAGGAACACTATTATTCAATACTTCAAGCAACATATGTTTTGGATATTTGTTAGAATTGCCTCACTGAGGCAATTCTAACAAGTATCCAAAACATACATTCTAGGAAGAAATAAGAATAAAACATGGCATTTGTTGCATATCATTCTGCTCATTAAGAAATTCTTTACAACAGCAAATTCATTTTAATGGCAATATCTTTGGGAACAAATGCTGTCATTGTAATGAGGGTACACCGTAATAACAACACCGAGTATAAAGTGCACTAACACAGTATACTGTAAAAACTATACTGACACAGCATACTCTTAACCCTTATCTTGCTGAATAAAATTAAGATGCCACACCCATTTCTAATTTTCAGCCAATCAGATTACTTGATCCAGATTGCTGACATAAATTCACATACTTTATGGCAAACATTGCAGATCCAGATCAGTTGGCTTCTTCAGGAGCCAACTGATTTGGATCTACACTATTTGCAAAGGCTGGACAGATTTGGGTTCAGCAGGACTAGGGTTAAAGTGCACGTGCACAGCACACCATAAAATCTTACCATATTTACTCTAAGTATTGGGACACCATAGATGTCTTAAAATTTGAAATAGTCCATTCTGTTACCTTTTGATGTGTCTAAAATATTGCTGTATGTATGGCAAACAGTGTAGACCCTGATCAGATGCAGCAAACTGCGTATCTGTCCTAGTACTTAGGGTTATTACGGTAACACTGAAACAGCATATTGTAAAACTGAATTACACATACAGCATACTGTTAAAATTACACTGACACATCACCCCATAAAACTTAACACAGATAAAGCACATTATGTAAAAACATGTCACAGCACATTGTATGACTTCATTAACACAGCACACTATGAAAATTACACAGATAAATAAAAATCGAAAAGGTTGCTTTTGGAAACAAAGAACACAAAAAAGAATGAAAGGCAGAGACTCGGTTTTATTAAGTCCACTCATGTATGTCAATGAAGTTTGTGAAGCTGCATACATCCCTTGGGGTGAGGTGAGGTGGGGTGGGGTGTGTGTGTGTGTGTGGGGGGGGGGGGGGGGGTAACTTCCTATATATGGCAAAGTACGGATGTGCATGCTGAATGGCCCCCTTTTTCAGCGCTGCCAGTTATATGATTAGCCCCCTTTTTTCAACAAAAGTATACACATGTATATGACTAACCCGATTTTTCTTGATTGGTATATGAAAGGCCCCACTTTTTCAAAGAATAGACTCGTCCAAGCGATAAGGATAGATGAGTCTACTGGGAATAACTGGGTTAGACAGCTGAGTTAGTGTAAATGCATGCTAGTGTACAAGATGATAGATAAATGACATTTCTGAAATACAACTGTATTTTTTATTTGTAAAAATGTATGAAAAATCAGCGAAGAGTAGATTCTATATGAATGGGTATAAAAAAAATCAAAGGGCAGTATATGCATAGGACAACATTTCAGATGATCAAGTATATGAATGGAACTGTATTTTCAGAGGCCAGGTATATGAATGGGGTAGGTTTTGAAATACAGGCTCGCACATCTGTACCATAATTACCCCTGTTACCCCCCCCCCCCCCACCACCACCACCACCAAGCTATGCCTCCTAGCATCGGCTTAAGCATTATTCAATTTTTAATGTAACCAGAAGGTGCTCAGTGATCCCAAAGGAAATAAAGATATAATCTGCTTTACGGTGAAGCATGGGGAGACCTTTTACGGCCTCCACATGGCACACTGTAAAAAAACAAACTCACGTAGCCCTCTGTAAAAGCTATCTGTCTGACCATCATGTAACATTGTGGGCTTAGCCAAGCAAAAAGATGTATTCAAGAAATATGCAGGCAGACAAAGTCCAAAACAACTTGTATATACTTAGGACACATATGCTACATAAAAGTGTTGTTGACTCCTATATTGATGCAAATTGTGAAGGCCAAAACCTGCCTGTAGTACTTGAATTTTGCTAAATGTTGATGTTATCATGTTCTAGTACCAACTACTTTCTAAATGCCATTCAGAAAGGAAGCAGATGACATTCTAAAACAGGTTATTTATCAGAAAAAATAAGACTTGATATTTATGTGAATCATCTGCTAGACAGACTTTCTTGTGAAATATCAGTCTTTATTTTTTCAAAAAAAAAAAAAAAAAAAAATTAGAATGTCGTAACTTGTCATAGTAGTGTACCTAAGCCAAGTTCTGTTTACAGATTGTCAGGTAGTTTTTCCCTTGGTTCTCGGGTTTTCGCTCACCTTTGAGGAACAATCAGCTCGATATGTGAAATAATCTTGAAAGGGCCGTAAAACCCAAATCAAAAAAAAAAAATAGTATTGTACCATTTTTTACTTTTTGTTTACTTTTATTTCAGAAACCCAAGGGTCGTGTAAAGAAAAAGACGAAAAAGAAGTAGCCAGTTCTTGCTCAGTGACAATATTCATCATCATCACAGAATCAAAGATGCCATATTATATCTAAAATGCATAATCTAACCTTTATAAATCTGCTGTTGACAAATGCTTCTTTTTCTGGGAAACAGGGCTTAACATTTCATTCAAATCATCTCCAAATGAGATGATTTGAATGAAATGTTAAGCCCCATTTTCTGGAAAAAATAGGATATGTTTTAAAATGTCGTCTGCTGAAATTTAAATCCAGCAGGTCAGAGGTTAAATTATAATTTGTGCAGTGACAACTAGAGGTCACGTGTTACCTGTATGGAAAGTGGCGATTCAGCTCAGCATGCACGCTTGTACATATCAAGGTCAAATAAGCATCATATTTCTTCACCAGATAAGTTTGTTGTTCTTTATGAAAACGTGAAGCCCAACACACGAAACAGGCCCTTATGCAGTTTGTGGACAAAGCAGGCCCTGATCAGCTAGCGCTTTTGCACAGGCTGATCATAGCCTTCATTGGCCACTTATAGAATCAATGGATATTGTATATATGTCGACAAACAAAAGTCCAGATCAGAGAGCATGGATGCGCACGCTCATCTGGACCTTCCCTGTTCACTTATAAGGACCTTTTTCCCATGTTGCACATACATTACAACCTCTTTATAACATGGTTCGTTATTACACGGTTTTGGATATAACACGGTTCAAAGATGGATCCCAAAAATGTATAGATTATATTCAAAAATGACCATATATGGTTATTTTTCAATATAATCTATACATTTTTGTTTGGATATAACACGGTTGTTTAACTAACACGGTTTATGCTATGGACCCCAACAACAGTGTTATAAAGAAGTCGTGGTGTAATATGTTTTAGGTACTGATTGGGAGCTTCTCAGTATGGGAGTTCTAATGAGTACCCACAATATTGTTTTTGTGGAGAAAACAAAAAAATTAATACCTTCCGGTTGAAAAAACAAAAAAAAAGCAACATCTTATCTAGGGCTAGATAATCTAGACCTTTGTCATAAGCAAGATAAAGCACATTTTGGCTTGAAAATTGTTTTATGTTCATATTTGTAAACTGGCGCTCCTCAGATGATGTGTTTAATCAGGGAAGGTAACTGAACCAAGGAAGCATCTTGAAGCACAGGTGATTGACCGCTGGTTCTGTTTGCTTCTTACACTGTTTGTGGAAATAGCACCAGAGAACCGGTCACTTATGTAGTTTAACTTAACACAATAGTTATATTCTAAATATATTTTTTTTATCATAATTTTCTGATATTTTTGTTTTTTAAAAACTGGATGCAGCTTGTTCTGTATGTACCAATATGAATGATGCCGAGTGAAGGTCCACCACTCTTGGGGCATGCGTATATAGACAGCGAAGGTTGATGATCTGACTGATGCATAGTTTCATTAGACTTTGCTATCATAACATTCTATAGTTAACCCTTGACATGCTGAATAAATTAAGATGCCACTCCTACTTCTAATTTTCAGCCAATCAGATTGCTTGGTCTGAATTGTAGCTATAAATTCACATACTTAATGGCAAGCGGTGCAGATCCAGATCAGGTGGCTTCTTCAGGAGCCAACTGATCTGGATCTACACTGTTTGCAAAGGAAGGGTATATCAGGGTTCAGCATGACAAGGGTGAACAAAAGATTCAGCAAGCAGACAGTAAAGGCTCTGATTCGACTGCGCAGAGATGATCCCATATGTCTCATATTTTTTTTTTAGATGACTCATTTATGTGCTAGTTTGGATCTTCAGCAGAATAAATGTTGATTATTTTTGTAGTTTTGAATGTTTGTTTTGCTTATTTATTAAGATTGCAAATGCATGACTCGAAATTACCTCCTGTGATTTTTGTGTTGTTTTTGTCTTATTCATTGCACATTCAAGTTAGCAGAATAACTGCTAAAACTAGAGAACACAGCAAGGCTTTTGATAATGTTTTTTTGCAATAATTTTTCCATTTTAAGGGCCCGACATTTGTGGGTGCTCTGTAGTTATCACTCTCTGTCCTCAGTTGTCAGTTTCTGGCGAAAGAATGTGCACAATACTGGTTAACTGCTTAGAAGACTAAGCCTACCCAGTAAACGTGTGGTTAGGTAAACTGACCACGCTTGACATGACCCCATTGGGTTGACTGGGCCGTAAAACCTCAACACAAACAAACCATCTGATTCCACAAATTTTACTCGTGGCCATATGTCCTGTCGTGCATGGTCTTGGCTGATCAAATTTGGTATGGTACATTTAGTGTTGTGTTGCATACATAACTGGGCCATTATGATCTGCATTACAGACAAAACTAATGCTGGGTACAGTATAGCCTGGACTGACCAAATTTTGTGTGTGATTGCATCTGGTGAAGAGATACTATAATGTAGGTCATTGTGACTTGTATTATGACTTCCAACATGCATTAAAGAAAATGTCTTGACTGCAAATCTCCTGTACTGTTAGGCCCAGACTGACAAAATTTCATAAATGGGCACATCTAGTTAGTGAAATACAATGTATTTTTATTGCATACTGTAAGTAGGCCACTATTACCAGTATGATGACCTGACCTACATTGTATAGTATGGAAAAAAAATGAGAAAAAAAAATATCCATGGTATAAAAATATCCATGCTATATGGCCTATACTGACTAAATTTTGTGTATAGATACTGGTTTGTCCCATATCAGAATGAGGTCACTGTGACATACTGTTTCATCAGTGTGTGACATATGTGTGACACATAAAAACCTTTGATCTACATTACAGGTAAAAGGTTCCCTTGTCTGAGGTATACCTCATGTACTGCAAGGATTATGCTGACCAAATTATCAAGTGGGGGACTACGTATTGCTCTGCAATACTGCCACATATGCGATAACGTTCATAATAAAAAATCGGGGCCCAGTTGTTCAAAGCATCGCTAGATTAACGAACTCGCTAGCGATCAAAATGTTAACTGTTCTTGTAAGTACAATATCTATTTCACAGGTATTTTTGCTGAAAAAATGTGAGTAGCTTTTGCAAATGCAAAAGCTACTCACATTTTTTCCGCAAAAATGTTAGCATATATGCCATATTTAATGATTAAAGTTTTAACGAAACGTTAACTAACAACATAGCTAGTTTTGAACATCTGGACCCAGGAGACTTGTCGGTTTTCTAGTTCTTAGCTGTTGTTGATGAATCTTAAAAGTATAAATAAACTTAATGAAAAATTGTTACCTGGTCATTGTGAGCAGGTGAATGAAAGAAATCCATTTTGTAAAAGAATCATGATCATGGTATATGTTATGGTGTACAAATCAGATTTGTTGTGTTGTGTCTCCTTGTAAAAAAATTCGACAAGACGAAGGAGTTATGTAAATACATATTTTTATTGTAAAATTAATGCTTAGCATGCTAGATAAAAATTTCAGCAAACAGTGTCTTGCAATGTTTCTTATTTTTCCAGAAAAAAAAAAAAAAAAAAAAAAATGAAGTTTCATGCAGATTAAAAAAAAAAAAAATTGAAGTTTCATGCAGATTGTCTTTTTGGGAGGTGCATGACATGTAAAACCATACGGGTTAACCCTTATCCTGCTGAATAATTTAATTAGCCACACCCATTTCTGACTATCAGCCAATGAGATTACATCATATAATGTTTTCATTCAAATTCACAAACTGAATGACAGTGTAGATCCTGATCAGATGGCTTCTTCAGAAGCCATCTGATCTGGATCTGCACTGTTGCAAAGGTAGGGGTTGTCGTAAACAGCAGGATAAGGGTTAACAGACAATGATTTGTATTGTCAAATTCTATTTTCATCTACTCTCTTTTCCTCTTTCATTGCCTCAGGAAGGCTCCTCTTCATGATTGTTGCATTTTCTGGATAGCTTAATGTACTTTTTTTCTGACGGAGACAGTTTGAATGAAATGTGAAACTCTTAATGTTTTCTTGAAAAAGTAAGACAATTTATAATTGCCATCTGCTGAAATTTGTACCCAGCATGCTAAGCATTCAAACATTGTCTGTGATAACTTAGTCTTTAGCTTGCTGTAGATGACAAGTAGGGGACTCTTTTAACCCTTAAAGGATTAATTGCAACTGCAGTAGATGACATTTTGATTTTTTTTTTGATTTTTTTAGAGAAAATAAGGCTTGGCATTTCATGCAAATTGTCATCTAGGCAGGCAATTCACATGAAATGATGTCTTATCTTCTCTTAAAAATTTAGAATGTAATCTCCTACAGTTTTGCTTAGAGCTTTTAAGGTTAAAACATTTTTCTTACTGTGATTATTTGAAAACCGTAACTGTAAACGGAGTGAAGCATAAAGTACTTAATTTTAGTGTGTATAAATGTAGAAATATTTATAGAATTTGTTGCTTACAGTTCTATACTTTTTTTTTTTTTTCTATTTTTATATAAAAAAAACATGTATGTACTAAAATTGAAAATTTATTAGATATTAATAAAGCAAACAAAAAAATAGTAGTATCTGGATTAAGATTATTTGGCTTTCAACATAAAGTCTCCACATATTAAGTTACCTACTGTAATCTCCTTAATGACGTTTTCTTTTTTGTCACAAAACATCGGTACCATAAGATTTTGCTCATCTCTTAGCTCCAGTTAAGGCACTTTTTCAAACCGAGATACCCTTAGTGTTATTTTATTTCCTAATGAAAATACATTGTGGCTACTCATTAGAAGTGCCTTGCTGAGCCGCTTCTATTGAGTGCCCACAACATGATTTCATGGGGAATTATGAAAAATATTCATGTGGATACCCCTCTTATCTTGAGCTTTGTCCTCCTAAGGGTACCTAAAATATATACAGTTGACTCTCGCTATCTCAACCTCGCTTATCTCGAATAACCGCTTATCTGGAAGTAAAAATCTAAGGAGCAATTTCTCCTCTTTTCCACAATATTTTCAATATATCTCTACTTTCAAGAGTCCAATTACACAAACATTTGTTAAATGTGGTTAATCAGATTAGTTTTTCCTCAATTCTGTTTGTCTGATATGTCAAGGTACGGATATCTCGAAGTATTTCAGAGAGTCCCTTGGAATTCGAGATAACGAGAGTCGACTGTATTTGGGCTGAAAATAAAAACAAACAAAAAACCAAACAAGAAACAAATCGTTCAAAAGAAAAAAAAAAACATTTTGTGTAGTTAAATTTATTTTGTATGTCTTACTGTACCTTATATAGCTTTTATATAGCCTGAGCAAATTAACATGGTGATTGGACCTACACATTTTAACCCTAAAGATACCAATCACAACTAAAGCAGAAAACATTCAGGGCCCATTAGTTCAAAGCATCATTAGCTAAACGAGATTGTTAGTGGTCAAAATGTTAGCTGTTTTTGTAAGTACAATATCTAGTTCACAGGTATTTTTGCCAAAAAAATGTGAGTAGCATTTGCATTTGCAAAAGCTACTCACATTTTTTCAGCAAAAATATTAGTGTATGTTATATTTAATGATCAAAGTTTTAGCAATAATGAGCTCTATATATCTGGACCAATTTTTTTTTTTCAATTTATTATTATTATTTTTTTTTTTTTTTTTTTTTTGTATTTTTCAGAGTAAGTAAGATGACATTTCATGTGAATAGCTAATGATTTACTTGAAATGTCATCTTGTTTTTATCTGAAAAATAAAGAAAAAATTAGAATGCCATCTGCTGCAAATTTGCTTGGCACATTGAGGTTTAATATTTATCCAGATGCATTCACTTTGCACAGTTATTTCCTATAAAATGAAATGAATAACAAACTGCAGAAGTTCCAGAGAATTTTAGAGAATTGTACAGTTGACATATCCTGATAAATATCACAATGTAAAGGTCAAGTGGACCAGTTAGTTTACAGGACAAAATAAATTTTCATACTATATTTACCCTAAATATTCCATCACCTCAATTTTTTACTACAGTCCAACCTCAGTAGCTCGAACACCACTGGCTTGTTTACCATGGCTAATTCAAACAAAATTATCGTCATTTGCTTCCTGACCGGCACCATGATTAACCCTCAGTGGCTCGAACTACCCATATCTCAAACAAATTTCTGTGGTTCCAAAGATGCATTTTTGAGCCATTGAAGTTTGACTGTAACTTGTCCTAAAGTCTAAAAACTGCTGGATGAATGGTCAGCAGAGTAAAGCCTGATCAGACGCTGCTTTCTTTGATATCTTAGCCAGGGTTACATTGTTTTCTTAGGTCTGGCTGTCCAAATACTTAAATATGGTACAGAGATTTTATCTTTGGTAAACTTTGTAAAATGTGTTACTTATATGGGCCAATTTGTTCTAAGCATTGTTAGCTTAACGAGCTTGTTAGTGGTCAAAATGTTAACTGTTCTAGTAAGTACAATATCTAATTCACAGGTATTTTTGCTGAAAAAATTTAAGTAGCTTTTGCAAATGCAAAAGCTACAGATTTTTTCAGCAAAAATATTAGCATATATTATGGAATATAAATGATCAAAGTCTTAACGATACATTGTCTTAAGACATTTATTTTGAACAACTGGGCCCAGATGTATTCGAGTTATATAATTTTAAATGTTTGGCAGAAAACACAGGGAAAAAATGGAATTATAGTATGTGTCCTGTATGGATGTTGCAAATAAATTTTATATGTATTTAAATATGTGTTGTGTTCTGAATTGATTGGAACAGTTCCACACATCTATGAAAGGATTAGAAAAAAAAATGCAAAGTGTGGGAAGGGAACTTGAATGACAAGAAGAAACAAGTCACATAGCATTTCAGTCTTTATTGATCACATGTAAAATTATGAAGATACAAGCCAGGAAAGGTACCTTTGGACATATGCACCCAGCAAAGATTCAGATCAGCCTGCACATTTGTCCTGTCTGATCAGAATCTTCACTAGGCCAACTTTGGAGAGCCACGGATGCAACATTTCTTTGGTACATCACATTTGTCATTACTGAGTTTACTGTAGGAAAGTATCTTCCTTGATTTACTATCATCCTTAATTTACGGTGAAAAGATAAAACATTTACCTTGACAGTAGATCAAACTGGCCTGGACATATTTTGCCTCACATTCTCACAGACCCTACTCTTGACCTTCACCACTATCTAGGCTAATTCTGTAAACAACAAATTGACTACTTTTCTTATTTTTCCAGAAAATAGCCCTTGGCACTTCATGCAAATGGTCTCCTTGGAGATCATTTGCATGAAATGCCAAAGCCTATTTTCTGGAAAAAAAAAAAATTGAAGATGTCATCTGCTGATTTTTTTTTTACCCAGCAGCATTAAGGTGAAGAGACACACTTTCAGTAGGAGGCAAGTCTATCATAACTGATTTGCCTCCCTTTTGAAAAAGAGTCTTCTTAAAATGGAAAAAACAATGCTCCCTCAGAGGACAAAAAAAGAAAAAAAAAAAATCTTTCGTTTTAAAATGAAGGAATAGGATTGCAGGAAAGCCAACAGAAGTCAAAAATTGTCTACCAACAGCATCTAATCTGCTTACAAGAAGCAATTAGCTGCTCCTACAACTAGCTCCTCATTTTAGAAGGGTTTCCTTTATCTTCTGCTAAAATGTTATCCCTTTGAAATGGAGATAAATATTTTTAACTTTGAACGCTGTCTCTTTTGAAGTGCATGCACTCACCGTAAGATACGTTTCAAATGTTTATGATGGTATTTTAAGCTAGTAAACAGTACTAACAATACCAATACTAATAATAAACAATAATAAACAATACTAATATATACTGAACAGAACAAAAAATTAAAATATATACTGCTGTTTCTCATTTGAACCTCAGCACAGCATTTCCTACAAGAATGTGTATCCGCCATTTAATGACAGACCTGGCTGCACATTTGTGCAGGCTTAACAGTGATTGCTTTGCTCCCTAATGACAGCCAAACATCCAAGCTTTCTTTAGATGGATGGCAGAGTTTCTTATTTGAATGTGTGGATGTGCAGGCTGAGTCTTCCCTGGTAATGCAGTTTTTTTTTGAAATGCTGAGCTGCATATACCACTTGTGTAATAATGTTCTGAAATTTACCAATGATTGTAACTTGGACTTCAAATGAATGGATATACTGCCTAGGGAGCTCACTCAGATCTGAAAGTATATGTCTTCTTTCTCAAAGGAAGTTCAATAGCACAGTCGGTAGTGTGTCCGACTGCAAATCCAGGGGCCGCGTTTGAACCCCAGCTTGGCCTCATAATTTTCGTGGACTGATTGTGAAAGTCATTCTCTTATGTTGTTTGATTCAAGAACAGCAGTTGTTAGCTACTGATGAAAGTACATGCACAAGGACTGGTCAACAGCTAAGAGGACTAAGCTGGACAATGTAAGTTCGACTGCATTCGAGCCGGCCTCGGTGGCCCAGCTGGACATGCATCCAACTGGTGATTAGGAGGTTGCAGGTTCGACCCCCACCTGGCCGGCATCATTCTTTCGTGGAGATTGACCATGAAATATTTTCTATGGTCATTCTATCTCTTCTGCTGACTCAAGAAGGGGAGTTGTCAGTGGCGAAAAAATGTGCACAATAGTGGTTAACCACTTAGAGGACTAAATCTGCCCAGAAAATGTCTGCTTAGGTAAACTGACTGCACTCGACATGACCCCATTGGGTTGAGTGGGCCTTAAAACCATAACATAAACAAACTGTATAAATAAGCCGTAAAACCTCAACTCAAATGCAAAATTATATCACAAATTCAAATTCTTTTCTACTAGAGTGATTTCCCTTGTCTATAGTCACTTTCAGATTAGAGTGCAGTCTCGGGTATAAAATACATCGGATCAGCCTGCATGCAGTCTCGGGTATAAAATACATCAGATCAGCCTGCATGCAGTCTCGGGTATAAAATACATCGGATCAGCCTGCATGCATAGCTCAGGATAAAACAGGTTTTTTTTGTTGTTTTTTTTCAAACGAAACATCACGGAAACATACCTATATAATTTTGACCCCCTTAAACCCCACCTTTATATATAGTAAAACTGGGGTTTACAGGGTATACATTATTTTTCTTATTTCTGCTCAAAACATAGATTGTGGGTACTCATTAGAACCACCTTGCTGAGGCGGTTCTAACGAATACCCTCTATGAAAAATATCAGATTTTTTATCTGAAAACATGCTGTTTTTTGTGGTGAAATTTTCTATATATTTGTATAGGTGTGTTTTCGTAATGAGCAGTGATACTTTGTTATTTCTCAACGAAAACATAATAATGTTGCGGAATTTCATTAGAAGTGCCTCTAATGAGTACCCACAAAATATTTTCTACAAGAAATAAGAAAATTATGTTGTGGATACCCATTTTATCTGCCTGTAAAATACTGATGAAAAAATACTTGCATGTGGAATACTTTCTTGGATTTTTGTAAAACAGATCTAAGTTCAGGCATGGTCAATAAAGCAGGACAAATTGCTGATAAGATAGGTATCTCGACAAAATAAAACATTAACAAGGAAAACATACTGTTGATAACAAATGCACACTTAATATCTTAACACAAAATATGTAAATAGATGCTACTGTTTAAAGGAAGGACATGCTCACTATGGGAGTAAATTCATTCCTTTAAGAGTACATCCCCACCCCTCTCACCTTCCAGAAGGATTCATGACTTATCATAATAGCTGTTTCATTACAAAACCAAGTTGATATATTTTGACTCTAATGACTGTTGATGCTTTGTTAAACTTGAAATCATCATCATCCAGAAGGATTCATATACCAGGCATTTTAAAGTGCTTTCTCTTGTGTTAGCCCACTGAAGATTGGAGACCCCTAAACAGGTATCTGGCAAACAGTGCAGACCAAGAACAGCTGCCAAAAATGTGGCATCAGGGTCTCCACTGTTTGCAAATAGTTCAACCATTTTTCTTTAGGACCATCTATATAATACAGCCTGACATACCTAAACAAAAGTGGACTCTTCCAATTTACAGTGTGGGAGAGTTTATTCAGACTTAAATGGGTAAGCACATACATGTACAAAGCTCCTGGTTAGAGAGCTATCCAGGATAAATATTTTTCTTATTTCTCTAACCCATTGTATACTGAATAGACTCTCCCACACTATATATTAGAAAATATTTCATGATCAATCTCCAGGAAAGAATGTTGCCGACTTCGGCGGGGGTTGAACCCGCGCCTCCGGGTCTCCAGTCGGACGGCGCATCCAACTGAGCCACTGAGGCTGGCAGGCATCTGATCTGGGTCTGCACTGTTTGCCAATTACCATTTTACAAGTTTCCTGACTACAATAGGCTAAACAAGTTTTCTTTGAGAAATAAGAAAAACAGTAATAAGTTTAGGTTGAAAAGGTGCCTAGCCTGAAGCTATGCACACATTTGCTACATTATTGCTGTTTCCTGTACTGGCTGTTTCCCTCTGGCAAGTGCACTGGAATATTATATCTTGTTACAGCACAAACATACAATATCATTAAGTTCAAAGTAAACAAAAAACATGTAAACTAATTTCAAATTTATATAGAATAAACAAATGTAAGACTATAGAAATAATTATGAATAAAATCTTTACATTATATAAATATGTAAAACATCCCCACTATTTTATTCAAGCATATAATCCGGAATGTTAGTAAACACCTTAATAAAAAAAAACAACTTGTATTTCCCTCTGTAAGCACATTGCAGCCATGATTGGTGCATTTATTCACTAGAGCCTTATTATAACATTATTCATTATAATGCAATTTTGGATATAACACTGTCAAGTACTAATCACAACTACAGCAGACATTTTCATTCTTTTTATTTTTCAGAGAAAATAAGGCTTCACATTTCTTCAGAATCATCAGCCTAGCAGACAATTCACATGAAATGGCAAGTCTTAATTTCCCCCAAAAATAATAATAAAAAAATAATGTCTGCTACAATTTTGCTTTAATGGCAGCTTAAGGGTTAAGTTGGGGTCAATGTCCTAAAATTGCGTACACAAAAGTTTCCAATAAAATGGCATATGCAAACACTCCAGACCCAGATCTGACTGTTCCTGATGGAGCAGACTGATCAGGATCTATATATTAGCTCACCTGTGCCTTTAGACTCTTAGATGAGCTTTCCGTATCGGCAAGCCCCATCGTCCATCCCTCATTCAGATTTAAAACATCTCCTCAGAAACCACGGGGCCAATCAGTCAAATTTCATATGGAGTCTCCATGGGCTGGGGGAATGAAAGTTTGTTCGCTGAATCTGGGTCACATGACCAAGATGGTGACCACACCCATATACGGTAAAAAACTTTCAAAAATCTTCTTCATTGGAACCAAAGGGCAAATGGCCCTAGGGCTTGGTATGCAACATTGAGGACATGGGCCAATAAAGTTTGAAAACATTATAACCGTGGGTTGACCTTGACCTTTTACAGAAAGGTCATTTTTTTTTCTTCATATATTAGCAAAACTTTAAAAATCTTCTTGTCTGAAACTAGATGTTTGAAACTAAAGGCCAAAGCCTCTGTTATTTGGAATGTGGCTTTATCTTGTGGACCTCTACCATGTTTGTTCAGATTATAGCCCTTAGGTCAAAAATGGCCCTGCCCCAGGGGTCACTTGTTTTACATAGACTCATACAGGGAAAAACATTAAAAATCTGCTCTGAAACAAGAAGGCCTTGGTCTTTGATATTTGGATGTCACTTTATCAAAGCTATATTTTATGTGAAGTTTCTGTTTCACCAAATTTATTAACTTTAAAAAGTCCATACCAAGTTACTGTAGTATACAGAGACAAAAGGTTGTACTAGCTACCATACCCATGTTTCATTTTTTAAAAATGTTACCATAAGCTTGCTCAGAACAAATAGTCTCAGATGAGCTACAAGACCATTGGTCCTCTGGTTTGCTATTCCACTTAGTAGTTTTAAGAAATAACAACATAAAAAGCAATATTTAGCCAAACAATATGGAATAAAGTTTGAAATTTTAGGAAATTTACCATACATGTTGATTATATAATATTTAGAAATTATGCACACAAAATGTAGAACCTCTAATCAGATTGGATGCACTAAGTAACTGGAGCACTTCATATGAGCAGACAACACTTTGTTTTTGGTTTTTTTCAGAATTAGACAATTCACATGAAATACCAAATTTACTGTCTCAGAAATATAATAAAAAAACAAGAGGCCCACAGGCCACGGCTCGCTCACCTGAGTGACATAGCCACTGCAGATATGCAGATGTTATGCAACATTTTTCCAATCCTATCATCGCAACTAATGAAAAGATCATTATTTGAGCAGTTCTTAGTTTTGAAGAAGAATATATGGACCTGACAGTCAATGGAGCATGATCATTTGAATAAACTATCAATCACATTTCAACAGTAGGATCAATGTGAAATTTGGTGGAAATTGGCTAAGTGGTTTCTGAAGAATCATTTCATACATGTAAACAACTCAGTGGCAGGGAAATATAATAAACATAAACAAGATGACAGCCATCTTAGATTTCCAGTCAGAACCATTTTAGCTACTGCTGACCTACAAGTCACTTCGATACTTCCAATATAAATGTATACGGTCCATACAAATGCATGGGCAAGCAAATTTGACCTTGGAGGTAAAAAGGTCAAACGTCAACGTAGAACCATCATTTTAGCAATTTCGGTAGATCTCCTGTCCCCCATAATTTGTGCAAAGATTAGGGCCCAGGGCTTATTTGGTTCTTGAGAAGAAGATTTTTAAAGGTTTTTACCAAATATGGGCATGGCAGCCATTTTGATTAATGGACCATGCCCATTTTAGCAATCCTTCATTCTCCTGCCCAAGGAGGCTCTGCATGAAATTTGAGCAACACTGGCCCAGAGCCTTCAGAGGAGAAGTCATTTGAAATTACCAACATTTTTTCCATACAAATGTATAGGGCCCATACAAATGCATACAGAAGCAAACTTGACCTCGCCGTAAAAAGGTCAAATGTCAATGTATGACCATTATTTTAGCAACTTTGGTAGACCTCCCGTTGATTTATGCAAAGATTCAGTCACAAGGCATCCTCGGTTCTGGAGAAGATTTTTAAAGGTTTTTACCATATATGGGCATGGCAGCCATCTTGGTCAATGGCCCACAACCATTTTAGCAAATTTTCCTGCCCCAGGGAGGCTCCAAATGAAATTTAAGCAACACTGGCCCAGAGGCTCCAGAGGAGGTCATTTGAAATTCTCAACATTTTTTGCATACAAATCCATAGGGAAGCAAACTTGACCTTGCCGTAAAAAGGTCAAATGTCAATGTACAACCATTATTTTAGCTATTTCAGTAGACCTCCTGTCCCTGATAATTTATACAAAGATTCAGCCATAAGCTTTTTACCATATATGGGCACGGCAGCCATCTTGGTCAACGGACCACGACCATTTTAGCACTCTTTTGTTCTCCCAACCTAAGGAGGCCTCATATGAAATTTGAGCAAGATTGACTCAGGGGCTTCAGAGGAGGTCGTTTATAAAATGTTAATGGACGAATGCACAGACGGACGACGGACGAAAAGTGATCACTATAGCTCATCCTGAGCATAGCTCAGGTGAGCTAAAAATCAAAATGTCTGCTAACACTTTACATAGCCTTTAAGGATTATTGCTTTGCATGCTGGATAAAAAATTCAGCAGACCACATACTGAAATATTTTTTTTATATTTTTTCCCAAAAATATGCTTTGAAATTTCATGCAAAGTGTCTCCTAAGGAGACAAGTGCTTGAAACATCAAAGTCTACTTTCTGAAAAAAAAAAAAGAAGAAAAAAATCATCAATTTGTCATCTGCTCAATTTGTCCAGAGAGTGATAAAGGTTACTATGAATGTAATAAATACATAAAGGATATTTACGCTTGCTGTGAATTCCATAAATATTTTCATCGGATGTAATGAAAACATCACTATTTTCTTGAGTGTGAAGCATGAGTGAAAACTTGAATGTTTTCATTACATGAGATTAAGATTTTTATGGTATTCACTGAAAAAGAGTAAATTTTTCATTTTAATTTATTGTTCACATGCCAATGTGCTCTTCTGACGTCATAACTAACGTTGACAAACAAAATATGAACGTCATGGTGTCAAAAAGAAGTTTGGACAAATCAAAAATAATCTTATTATCAAATCTTCTGTACATTCTAACTAAGAAAATGCATATCAACACTTGATAGTTTTGCTCTGAAACAGAGGAGTTCAAAAACCCTAAGTGGTATTGGCATCTTGTTTTAATGACGACAACCAAAGAAATCCAAAAAGAGGAGTGAAAATAAAACCATGTTATTTTTCACAAGTGAAAATACTGTATCCTTTCACTGTGTGAAAATATCATTTTTATTTATTTAGGATTTACAGTGAATTCACTACTTGCAATAAAATAATACATTCTATTTATGAGACAAAGAACATGACCTTGTTTAATATACATTTCCATTGAAAATAAAAGACAAAATAAAGATATATAAAAAAGCAAAGTAAAAAGCAGACACAAAATATAATGTAACCCTTGATGAATATAAATTTTAATAAAAATGCAAAATGAAAATAATACTACATCACTGCCATGTGGTGGGCAGATAACTGTCAAAAACTGACAAAATTTGCCCATTAAAAACCACATATAAATGCTCATACCAAGTTTGGTGAAAACCAAATGGTATTTACTCAAATTTTGTTTGTTTGTGTTGCGTTTTTATTGCCCAGTCAACCCATTGGGGTCATGTTGACTGAGTGAGGTCAGTTTACCTTACCACACGTTGACTGGGCAGGCTTAATCATCTTAGAGGTTAACCAGTATTGTGCACATTCTTTCGCAAGAAACTGACAACTGCCTTTCTTGAATCAAAGGAAGGGAGGGAATGACCATAGGAAATATTTCATGATCAATCTTCACGAAAGAATGTAGCTAACCTAGCTGGGGTCAAACCTTCAACCTCCTCATCACCAGTTGCAGGCACATCCAACTGAGTCATTGAGGCCAGCGTTGACCAAATTGTCAACATCCTTTCAACAGAAGGCCCCAAGTGAGATCTAATGAAAATTGTTAAAGAGGTTTCAGAGAAGACCTTTAAGAATTCATGATTTAATACATGTATATAGCCCAGGGGCAAGGGAAGATAACCCCCAAAATTTTGACAGTATCTAGACAGTTTTACTTCTTTAATCATACATTGTAAGTTTCAGCCATTTATCATTAATACTTATTGAGATTAAGAAAATGATTTTTCAACATTTTCCCCATATAAATGTGGGACTCAAATTTGACCTTGCCATAAAAAGGTCAAAGGTCAACCTATGACCATCATTTGAACAAATTTGGTAGACCTTGAGTCTTGAATGCTATACACAAAGATTCAGCCCCAAAGTTTTCTTGGTTCTGGAGGAGAAGATTTTTAAGTGTTTTTACCACATATGAGCATCATGGCAGCCAAGATGGCTGCCATGATGCTCATATGTGGTAAAAACACTTAAAAATGGTGCAAAACCATTGGAACAAATTGTCAATACTCTTTCTAAAGAATGTCCCATGTGAATTCTGGTAAAAACATGCTCAAGCAATTTCAGAGAAGAAGACATTTAAAAATGTCACAATTTTATACATGTATATAGCCCTGGGGAATAGCAGATAACCCCCAGGGGACAAAATTTCGATTGTAACCAAAAAGTTTTACTATTTTAATCAAACATTGTAAGTTTCAGCCATTAGTCTTAAATAAATTTTGAGAAAATAACTTTTCAACAAATATGACCATGACCCAAATTTGACCTTGCCCTAAAAAGGTCAAAGGTCAACCTATGACCATCATTTTGTACAAACTTGGTAAACTTGAGTCCTCGATGCTATATATCAAGATTCAGTTACAAAGCTTTCTTGGTTCTGGAGAAGCAGACTTTTAAGAGTCTTTACCATATGTGGGCATGGCAGCTATCTTAATTAATGGACCTTGACCATTTGAACAAATTTTCAAACCCCCACCCCCGCTCCCCCTTTAACAGAAGGTTCTGCATGAAGTTCGAAGAAAATTGGCCAAGGGGTTTCAGAGGTTGTTCAAAAGTGTGGACGGACTACGATGGACATAGGACCAAGGAGACGGCAAGTGATCACAATAGCTCATCCTGAGCCTTTTGGCTCAAGTGAACTAAAAAGTGATGTTAGGTAAACTGACCACGCTTGACATGACCCTAATGGATTGACTAGGCAACACATAAAGAAGTTATTGTGGTTAGTATCTGTAGTTCAGGCTTAGAAGCTCCAGCAGCAAGTGATGGCATGAAATTATCACCAGGTTCTGGAAAAGCATAAAGCTAGGTATACAAAAGTTATCTCTCTTGTTAAACATGGAAGATAATCTACTCAGTAGCTATCCCCCTAAATGAATATCACAGACTGTAAAATACAAAAAAAAAAAAAAAAAAAAAAAAATGTAAATAGTTTCTAAATGAAAAAAAAAAAAAAAATCAGGCACCCTAGGGCTTGCCTAGTACCTAACTGACCCTTAGAAACATTAAGCAAAATTGTAGCAGATGACATTCTAAGTTCATAGGTACAGATAAGTGGGGGTATCCACATAATATTTTTCGACGAAAACATATGTTGTGGGTACTCATTAGAAGCGCCTCGGCGAGGCACTTCTAATGAGTACCCACAACATATGTTTTTGTCGAGAAATAAGAAAGATATCAGCATTTTTCTGATGAAAAATGCGCCTTATCTGTTGCTATGTAAGTTATTATTTTTCTTTCCGGGAAAATAAGACTTCAAACAGCAAAGCTTTCACCAGTATGTGCTTAGACACAAATTGATCTGGATCTGCATATTTGTCAGCAGGTTTTTTAGTACCAGTATTCCCTTTAGACCACCAGTCGTCAATGACCTGGGCCCAGTTGTTCAAAGCTAACGATGTCATTAGTTAACGATTCGTTAAAATTTAAATTGAGTGATACGCAAATATGCTGAAATTTTTTACTGAAAAAATGTGAGTAGCTTTTGCAGTGCAAAAGCTACTCACATTTTTTCAGCAAAAAATATCAGAATATTGTATATTGAATCCGCTAAAACAGTTAACAAAATGATCCTTAACGAGCTCGTTAAGCTAACGACGCTTTGAACAACTGGGCCCAGAATGCTAATATATGCAGGTTGACCTTGACGGTAGCAACATGCCTCAGAGCTCTAGATAAGGTGCTCTTTTTTTTTTTTTTTTTCAATCAAAAAAATGATACTTTTTTTTTTCATTTTTCTACCAAAATATATAATGTGGGAATTCATCACTTGCTGAGGTACTTCTAATGAGTACCCAAAACATGTTTTGGTAAAGAAATAAGAAACACATTTACCAGATACACTTCTTATCTAGAGCTCTGCTGTAATGTAAAGACCCTTTTTAGGCAGCATGACTCACTGGTTTCCAAGATTCCAATGAGGCTATTCTATTGCCATATATAATACTAATTTACCTTAAAACATCCCCTTAAAATAATTAAAGAACAAGAAAATTAAAAGAAAATAGCAAAGCTGAAGTGAAAATAGGTGTATGCTATAAATGTTTTTCTAATTTCTCCACAAAAACACATCTTGAGCAACTCAGTGGAACCATTTCAGGAAGGACGTCCCATGATTACCCACAAGACGTTTCTGTGGTAAAATAAGAACAATATCCATATGGTTTGGTCAAGGAAATAACAAAAAAAATAAATAAATAAAAAATAAGCATCATCTTAACAAAAAAATTCCCCGGAAAAAGCTTAACCCTAAAGTTATAGGCAGAATTGTAGCACATGGTATTCTAAATATTTGTTGATTATTTTTCAGGAAAAATAAGATGGCATTTCATGTGAGTTGCCTGCTTACCAGACAATTCACATGAAATATCGTCTTGCTTCTCTGAAGAAAAAACACAAAGCGAAAAAAATCAAAATGTCTACTGCAGTTGTGATTAGCAGTTGAAGGGTTCAATATCTCCTATCCCAAAAAAATAAACATGAAAAGTTTTTTAGACATGTCCTCAATGTACTGTATTTTTACAGAAACAATATTTTCTGAGATCCGGGTACTTCTCCTGAACACAAGCTGGCTGGTTCCCATACATGTCTAACCTACTGATACCATCCATGACCAGATAGGAACCAGCAGTCATGTTGACTTGGACTGTGGCCTCAAACAAGCCATGGTTTGGAAAAGTCTCCATGGTAATTTGGAAGTGAGCATGGTCTATGTTGATACTGGAACTAAAATTAGCGACTCGATTGTCTTCATCTTGTGTCTTCTGAAACATCAGAACCTGTAGAAAAACATCATGATTAACCCTTCCATCCCTGATTTTCTGAAGTGGACTCTCCTATTCTTGAATGTGGACATATCCACTGATGCAAAAAGAGGCTTGAGTCAAAAACAGAAAAACAGAATGGCAAACAGTGTAGATGCAGATGACATGGCTTGTTACAAGCCGTCTCATCTGGATCTACATGTACACTGTTTGCACAGGTATCTGTTTTGGTCTGCCAGGCTGAAAGGGTTAGTAAGAATTGTAGTGACCACACATACCATAGACCTTATTACCACACAAACCCCTATAAGCCCAGTCAAGTATATACCGGTAAAAACATGCGTTGAAAGTACTCAAAAGCATGTATTTGTTGGTACTCATTCGAAATGGAGCGGAATGCTATGGTTCATGAAAAAAATGGCTAAGTAATTATACCATGAAAAATAGCTTATGGTCATACAATAATCCCACACTGTTTGAGTCCTTGTTAGGGACAGAGTGTTTGCCAGGTAAGATGTCTGTTGCTCTTGTAATTGTTATTCAGAAATGTCTAACTGTACTGTACAACCCAACAAAACTCCCCTAGCTGGTATGACTGGTATTTTCTCTTTTTAAATATTTTTCCCAGAAATCAGAAATTGACATTTTCAAGCAAATTCTCAATTGATATTTTCATGCAAATTCTCCTTTAAAAATAGGAGATGATTTTGGTGAAATGTCAATTACAATTTTCTGGGAAAAATAAGAAAAAAAACTAGAGCTGGTGTTTGTAAAACACTATGCCCCCAACACTGCCTGACTCCAACACTGCTTGACTCCAACATATTAAATTGGTTGAAAATTTAATCAGGTGATCTCCTCCTCAGTCCCAATACCAAATGTCAAGACTCTAGCTCAAATACTTTTTTGAGATATCTTGCTAACGAGATTTCAATGTTATTTTATTAAATGGGAAATAACTAAAACGGGAGATAATTCGGAGAAGAAAAGAAATGCTAGTCACCTATTTTTTCATGAGGAATCCATATATGAATTTTCAAAACATTAGCATACATGGTTCTTAACTTATACTATGCACATGAAAGCAACGATTAAATAGCCCGAAATTGCAAAGGGTCATAGCTCCAACAAAATTTCATTAAACTAGCTGAAAATTTAATCAGGTGATCTCCTCCTCAGTCCCAATCAGTATGCCCCCAACACTGCCTGACTCCAACATTGCTTGACTCCTACACATTAAATTGGTTGAAAATTTAATCAGGTGATCTCCTCCTCAGTCCCAATCAGTATACCAAATATCAAGGCTCTAGCTCAAATACTTTTTGAGATACCTTGTTAATGAGATTTCAATGTTATTTTATTACAAGGGAAATAACTCTAAAATGGAAGATAATTCGGATAAGAAAAAAATATGGTCACCTATTTTTTCATGAGGAATCCATATACGAAATTTCAAAACATTAGCATACATGGTTCTAAACTTATGCTTTGCACCAGAAAGCATGACGAATGAACGAACGGACAAGCCAGAAGCAATATGCCCTCCAACTTCGAAAAAGTTGGGGGCATAAATATTTACACATGTATTCTGCTCGCATTCAAATTTTGCATAAACATGTAAAGGGTTAGAATTGGAGAAAATATGTTACTTCAATGGTCTGACCAATGCAGATCAGTAAAATGCTATTCGATTAACAGTTATACCCTCTTATCAATGCTCTTGTACAAATAAACCATTCGTGCCAAATTTTAACCAGATTTTGAATTTAGTGTACAACTGTGGGCTAATTCAGCAGGTCAAGAATTGACATTTTTTATATTTTTCTCAGAAAATAGGCATTGACATTTCATGCAAATTGTCTCCTTAGGAGATAATTTGCATGGAATGTCAAAGCCTAATTTCTAAGAAAAAAAAAATAGAAAACATTTCAAAATGTTGTCTGCTGAAATTTTTACCCAGCACGCTATGCATTTAGAAGTCTTACCTGTTCATTTGGAATCAGAAGATAAGCACTATGAACTCTCTTTAAAGACAACTCCACACACTGATCTCTTACAAAAGCGGTCTCATCATTGATCTGTCTCAACAAGGCACCAACAGATTTCCTCACATGAACATCTCCTGAATGAATTTCAACCTGTTTTAAACATGTACACCAGTGCATCTGTACGTCAGCCATGGCACAAGTTCGGTTATGTGGAATGGGATGTAGCAAACTTATGCCTCTCTGTACTTTATGTTTGTCTAAAATCCTGTCAATTTTTGTTGATGTGACAATATGTAACACATGTTTAAGAGTTTCATAAATATCAAATGGTGTTGCTAATCTGTCCGAGTTATTTATGAGATTTTTATACAAATGGGGATACTTTTGTTTGAACCAGTCAGGAAAGGTCAAAGACATCATCGGTAGACGTTCTTCAAGTTTACCTTGAACAGTTTTTCGGACAGCACTGTATCTTGCACCATGATCTGCCATTACAATTAGAAGAGTGTTTTTCAAATTCCCACTTCCCTGGAGATATTTCAAAAACTCAACAAAATCATCGTCCATGTATTCCCCGGGATTATTATTCCAATGGGTCAATTCACTTCCAAAGACAAAAGCAAATTTTGAGACATTTTTATAAGCATCAAAGAAACTCCTTGTATAATTCAGGAGAAACATATGATTTGGAACATATCCTGTACAGAATCTGGGACTGGAGCTCCGTAAATCTGACTCCCACAGTGAGGTCCAGAAAGGACGCATGTAATGGTCCGTTGGCTGTGCATCAAATCCATTCAGCCGAAGATTGAATGTACTGATGGAAGGCTCATCTTCAGCAAATATTGTCACATACCGATGATCTCGGAAGTCATTCCAAATCAACGGAAATTTGTTGCAATATTCCGACAGTATCTGTTTTTTCCTGGCTTCCGGTAGTTCAACTTCAGGTTTACCTAATAAAAGTAAACAAGTTGTAACATCATTGCTCCAGATAAGAGGAATATCCAGATAAATATTTTTCCTATCTCTCCATGAAATCATATGTTGTGGGTACTCATTAGAAGTGCCTCAGTGAGGAGCTTCTAACATGTACCCACAATGTATGTTCCTTCTCTGCGAGAAATATGTTGCAGGTACTCATTAGAAATGCCTCATCAAGGCACTTCTAATAAGTACCCACAACATATGCTTTTATGGAGAAATAAGAAAAATTAATCCAGAATTATCACTTACTACTTACAAATGTAACAACTCCTCTGCCTGGAGCTATGTCACTATACAAACTTATATTGTATACTCATTAGAATTGTCTTTCTAAGATTATCTAAATTGTATACTCAGCAGAATTGCCTATCTAAAGTAAATCATCAGAACAAAAAGGAATTTCTGATGAGAATCACAATGTCACAAAATATGCTACTGATGAGTAAATATGACAAATAGTAATATATTTATAGCGTATCTATCTTTTTATTTCTCCAAAAAAATATTTGTTGTGGCTCCTCACTGAAATTGCATCAGAAAGTATTCTTTGAGGATACCACTATACAGTCCTCATTATTCTGTCCATCCATTTGCCCATATGTCTGTCCTTTCATTCATATGATAATTTGCCCCCAAAAAGAGTTTCTAATTAAAATACAAGCTTTTATAGGTTTTTTAACCAAATTAAAGGTTTTAAAGGATTTGAAGCAAAATGAAGGAGTTTAAAGATTCCCTAGGGGCCTGTATTAAGAAAGAAATGAATCCAAGGAATAGCTAAAGCTGCTCAAAATAGAGGAGAGGTCTTAACTCTTGTCATGCTGAATAAATTAAGATACCAGGCCCATTTGTAATTTTTAGCCAATTAGATTGTTTGATCCAGTTTGTTCATACAAATTCACATACTTAATGACAAACAGTGTATATCCAGATCAGTTGGCTTCTTCAGAAGCCAACTGATCTGGATATACACTGTTTTCAAAGACAGGGCATATCCAGGTTCAGCAGGACCAGGGTTAATTTCAAGTACAGTTCAAAAAGGCCACCTGTATTAAGCAATCACCTGCCTTTAAAGGTCACTATTTCAGATCCCATTAAAGGCAAAGAAGTGGAAATCTACTTGTATTAAGCAAGCACCTGACTTAAGCAACCAGTTTTTGGCTTTCCCATAGGTGCTTGCTTAACACAGGTTTGACTGTAGTCTTAATTACAAAGAATTTTTCTGTAATACCTGTCAACATTGGTAAAA
Organism: Anodontia alba; assembly: GCA_964016985.1. Lineage (NCBI taxonomy): Eukaryota > Metazoa > Mollusca > Bivalvia > Lucinida > Lucinidae > Anodontia > Anodontia alba. Next base: position 49,104,193 of record OZ024832.1, read on the forward strand.
GAGCAGCTGTAGTTGCATCACCTACAATATTGTAACCATCAAGTATCACTGCTCCTAGATCATCCTGAAGGTATCGATATGTCTTAGGTAACTTCCTCTGATAAGCCATATGAGACATTGAATCCAGACCAAAGATAAGAACATTCATTGATGGATACGCTAAATTAGACTTCTCAGGTATTAGTTCCTTCAGCTGTTTCAATATCCTATCATGGACATCATGTCTTGGGTACACATGAACTAAAAACTGATCAAAATCAGACGTTTCTTCAAAATTTTCATCATTATCGTAGTTTTCGTAATACTCTCTCATCTTCTTCAGGTCTACATACATCTCTTCATTACTTAATTCATTATCCTTATCTTTATCATCACCCAGTTCATCTTCAAATTGGACCGTTTCATTTTTTTCTTTAAGTCCCCTAACAAATTTTACAGATTTACTTTCAGATTTTCTTCCTGTACCCTCTACATTAACATCTCTACCATGCTCAATTCTTCTTTGATCAAATATTTGTTCTTTATCCAGGAACTTAGTGTTAACAGATAAATTAGAGGACCTTAATGAAGCATTTGAAAGTTTATGTAATTCACTGATATAAGAAACATTTTTTGTTATATTGTGTAAATTCTTGAAATATCTTAAAGAAACGCTCAGCAGTTTTCTTTCTTTATTTCCCTTTTCACTTTTTTCTTCTTTCTCATTCTTAAGAAAGCATTTTATTCTTACAAAGTCTTGTTTTATAACTAAATCAAATGCTTCTGTTTTCTTGGTGTACGCTTCAGAATACGTTGAATAATCATCTGATATTCTCTCAATTCCATAGAAATCACATTTTTCAAGTTCTCGTCCTTTCAACACCTTATTGTCCAACTTAAACACACCATTATCAATCTTGAACAGGGATTCACCTGTACAATTTAGTTTTCCCACTGAATGGAATGCATACTTAATGCTATCGTGCTTTGAGTCAAAGTTCGGTCTCTTGCATATCTGGTCAGATTCATCACTTTTAACTTTTGGAAGGCTTCCGACTCGGAATGCTTGCTTTAGCTTCAACTTTTCAAAAATGTTAAGACTTGGAATTTTAATTTCCGTTTCCTCTTCCACACAACTGACACAGGTTGTACCCAAACAAGGAAAGTGACAATTATGAGCTTTTTCACTCAAGGACTTTGACAGGTGGAAATTTACCCAAAATACCATCAAAGACACTAATATCAGTATGAACAAAATATACTGCCGTTGTCTCCTCAAGATTCGGAGGTACATTTGGATATTTCCTTCTCCAGTCATTGACTTTATAAGTAATAGTTAAGATTTAGTTACTCTCTTCTGCAGTACACATATGCATTTATAGCATTAAAGGCCAAAAATCTGAACATGTAACTGTTCCACGATGGCTTTTCCACCAGGCTTCATAGCTTTAGCTGTCTGAAATGTATTAATAAACAGCTAAAAATATTTTTTAACACATTTATTCTAAATATTAAGATAGGCAGGCCTGAGCAAACAGTGTAGACCCTGATCAGATGCTGCAAACTGCAGCATCTGAGTTTGCAGCATCTGATCAAGGTCTATACTGTTTGATATTTATCCAGCAATTGTTTAGATATATTAACAGGTACTAAAATAGAAGTATTCAAATTTTAGGACATGTGGTAAGGCATAAAGATGTCAGACTATTTAGGATAAACCAAAAAAGTGTGTAAATGTGTTTGTAAAACACTATGCCTCTAAATATACGTTTGCCGAGACAAATGATAAGGTTAACTCTTGTCCTGCTGAATAAATTAACCCTTGTCTTGCTGAATAAATTAAGATGCCACGCCCACTTCTAATTTTCAGCCAGTCAGATTACTTGATCTGGATTATTGCTATAAGTTCACATACTTAATGGCAAACAGTGCAGATCCAGATCAGTTGGCTTCTTCAGAAGCCAACTGATCTAGATCTACACTGTTTGCAAAGGCAGGGTATATCCAGGTTCAGCAGGACAAGGGTTAAGAAGCCACACCCACTTCTAATTTTCAGCCAACCAGATTACTTGATCCAGATTGTTACTATAGATTCACATACTAAATGGCAAACAGTGTAGATCAAGATCAGTTGGCCAACTGATCTGGATCTACACTGTTTGCAATGGCAGGGTATATCTGGGTTCAGCAGGACAAGGGTTAAAAAGGAACATAAATCAGACAAAATTAATCTGTTTTTTTACAGAAGTTAAGCTCACTAACAAATGGACTAACACAGATGGACCATCATGGATAGACAAATAACCCAAAAGCAATATACCCCTCCAATTTCTTCGAAGGTGGGAGCAAAAAAATGTATTTGGAACTATGACTATCACTACCGTATTTACCTTAAGTATTGGGACACCTTATCTATTTACCATACTTGTCCTAAAATTTGAGAAATAGTCCATTCTATTTGAAATTCTACCTCTTGACGTGTCTAAAACATTGCTCAATGTATGGCAAACAGTTTAGACCCTGATCAGACACTGCATTCTGCAGCATCTGATCTGGGTCTGCACTATTTGCGAAGGCCTATCTGACTCAGTACTTAGGGTTATTATGGTATGTCACATATCAGACCAAACTACGTGTTTGCAGTGGTCAGAGCAATTGCTGTTCATAAATACAGTAATTTTCCTAACATTTTGTACACCCAACTTTTCTGACGAAATGGTATAGATGTACAGACTTTGGACGGATGTACAGACTAATCTGAGCTTTGGCTGGTCACACAGGTCCTATTGTAGGATTTGTCATGCACTGGCTCATATATGTTTTCATTTAGAAATAAGAAAAATATCAGCACTTTTCTGCTGAAAAAGAGCACTTTAACTAGAGCTATGAATACAACTGAAGCTGTTGTGCATAGGGCAGCATATAATGTGTTCAAAGATTACGAGTCATTTAGAGAACTGAAACTATTATACACATATGAAAAGCAGCACGCTTTTCAATGATATCAGAGTTGTGAAACTTAGCTGGTAAGAGTCATAAATGGATCTTTACTTTCATTCTTGTTCCTCTTTCTTCCCTTTCCCTTTCTTTCATCTCCTCTACTTTCTCCTCTATCTCTTTTCTCCCTTTCTCTGGTAGATGACACAAAATGACCCACAAGGGCTGACGTGTGGTTAAACCCCAACACAATCAAAGAAACATGGCTGCAAACATATGCTATGTCTTGAAACAACCTATATGTCTTACATTACCCTAGTTAGGCTATTATATGTTGCTGCATTTTAAGTCATAAAGCGCATATATATGCTATAGTGATTTATTATTTGATGCTGGATGCAATGTGCCATTCTATAATCGATAATCAATCATTTAACTTTCCCGATAATCGATTGTGATTTTCCTCACCCATTCCCAACACTTGAAAATACTAATGGTGGAGATCAGGGATATTCCTGGGATGGGGCCTGATCCATTTTGTTTAAAAAATGTCAATGTTAGACTTAAACTGAATTTATTTTTGGCTGGGTCCCCAATACAAGCTATTCAAATCCAGTGTTTATTTTGATCTCAGATAAGTACAAAGGCTTCTTGGGCCCATCAAAATTTCACATCACGAAAACATACCTATATAGTTTTGACCCCTTTTAACCCCACTTTTATATAGCAAAACTGGGGTTTACAGGGGTATACATTATTTTTCTTATTTCTACTCAAAAATATAGATTGTGGGTACTCATTAGAATTGCCTCGCTGAGGCAGTTCTAATGAGTACCCCACAAACTATGTTTTTGAGCAGAAATATGAAAATATCAGAATTTTTTAACTAAAAAATTTCATTTTGGGTGGTAAAATTTTCTGTTTATTTGAATAGCCATGTTTTCGTAATGAAGAGGGCCCATTAAAATCTGAAAAGATCCATCAGATTTCTATACTTTACATGCATACATCACATTAACTAGACATCTCTATTCCATTCAATCTGGACCCCTGAAAATACTTTGTAAAGGAGAATCTGATGTTTTTGAAGGTGCTTGTTAAGATGATTTTTAAATAAACATTTTTCTTTCAGTCGTAGAGCTATAACTATTTTATATGATCCAGCTGATGTGATGTGGTTTGTTTAATCAGTTACATGTATCTGGAGGCTGTAATACTCTAGACAGAGTATCCTTATGGGTTATTGACAGGTACAGTTGCATAGCTACAATTAAGAGGGGGTATCCACATAATATTTTTCTTATTCTCCAAGAAAACATATGTTGTGGGTACTTATTAGAAGTGCCTCGCCGAGGCACTTCTAATGAGTACCACAACATATGTTTTCATGGAGAAATAAGAAAGATATCAGCATTTTTTGGATGAAAAAAGTGCCTTATCTGTTGCTATGTAGTTAGGCACCCATATGAATGCTCTCATCATGATATGCTCTTGCTGATCGGGTTAATTATAGTTTTATTACTTTTTCCTGAAAGACACTTAATCATTGTATGGACAATTTTCTCCCATGATTTCTTGCCCTTCTAATTCGGTGTGTAAAATACTAAATTTATCGGATCGGACCTGATCAGGCGTAATCACCAGATCGGACCAAATTTTTACTGTTTATAACCTGAATATAATAATTTCTTTGAGTTTTAATGTTTTATTTTGCAATCGATAGTCTGTCTAATAAATAAATTGCAGTAATCAGTCTTCAGTGGCTGCATGAAGAAGCGACATTAGGCCTAACTATACACAGAATGCACATAGTGAAGGCTCAGTATGATCAGACTGCATGGATGCAAAGGCTAATCCAAGTCTTCACTGGATGCACATGTAATTTATTCACTGTAGGAAACGCTGTGCCCCAGCTTGTGTTTCTGTGAAATTTGTTGTTTTATTATATGTGTGTTTGTGAAAATTATAATAATCAACAGGTTCATAGACATACCGGAACACACCGAAACACATTGGTAATTACCGGAACACACTTTAATTTTTTCATTTTATATTATTAAAGATCGTTTTTATAACTTAATTGCTGTCTGTTTGTGACTCAGATGTTGTTAATAATAAATTTGATCTTAGCATACAATAAATTAACCTCATTCCAGTGTTTTATAAAAAATGTGTTCCGGTCCCTTTATGATAATGTATTTGCAATGTCGTCTGTCAATACATTGTTCACTATCATCATTAATATTCCCTTATGAGGTTTAATGCAAACTAACACCCATGATTATAAAATTAATCACCATCATAATATTTATCATGGTTAATAACTTTTTAATACCAAACTCATCATGACAAAAATTCACCGGATCACACTGCCATACAATAATATTAATTATTTGATGCTTAACTGAGGTAAGGTTTATAAAGTATGTTCACACATGTTACAAATGGTCAAAATAAGACACAGCATATATAAACGGACCACATATCCCGCCACCCCCTAAAAAAAGTACTTATTTATAGCAAAAGCAAAATACTTTTTTGAGTGTGTTCCGTTAATTACCAGTCTGTTCTGGTGTTTCCGTGTGTTCCGGTATTTGTAAGAACCGATAATCAACTGCTTTCATTTTTGCACTTTGTGTTCAGACTCTTTTAAATTATTACATTTACAAGACTGACAGGAGTGCTTATAAGCATGTCAACTTCTTGTCCGATCCTGTCTTCAGAACAGGATTTTTTTTTCGAACTTCATTATAGTTCTATTACTTAATATCTCCTGGATACATGTGTCTGTCTCAGAGATTTGTCAGCGATTACAATGAACACGCTAACAATAGCAACCCGATCCAGATGCTCCAGGTTCAATCATGTCAACTTTTCATGCTCCAGCTTCCTAAGATCATTAATTTCAAATATAATTGTAATTTATCTGTAGACAGACTACTTATTGCAAAATTAAACAATTACACTAAAAGAAATTATTATAACCAGGCTGAAAAACAATAAAATTCGGGTCCGATCTGGTGATTACGCCCGATCCAGTGAGTTTAGGTCCCCCTTCTGACTGGCCCTTAATTGGAAATAAACACATTGTCATTGAATGGGGCATGGGCCCTTGCCCAATTTTAAGTGACAGTAGTACATGTAGTTTTGGGCTAGAAATATCCCTAATGTCCTTTCGAGATCACTCGGAAAGACGTTTTTTGCTTGACGTTTTATTTTAAATGAAAATATTTTGTTCTGAATGACCATATCTTATCAGAAACCATTTGTCTTTTCTGTTTCTGTGTTTTCTTCTTAAATATGTACCCTAAAATTAAATTTATGGCCAAAACTTGGTCTGACCTACGCAATTTCTATAGTAAAGTGATTTTTTGGAATTTTTGATTAAGAAAGTAATTTTCAAGTTTCTTTGCAGAAGTTGAATTATTGATGTTTCACAACAATATTGTGAAAATTTCAGAAAAATTGAACAAGCGGAACTTGTTGAAAATCTGCCTCCAAGTTACCTACCCTACAGATTTCTGCATAATTTGCATTCATTTTTACTATGGGGAAAAGTGAAAATACTTGATTTTTTTAAAAACCACTGGCTAGAATAAAACTTTTTGTGCATAGGTAGTTACGACAAATGGTTTTGCATTAAATCATGACAAAATTGTGCAAATTTACTTCTTCTGTGTACAGTGCCAGGCAAAAAACGACTTTCCAAAAGATGTTGAAAGGACAGTAGGAGATATTTTAAAAAGGAGCCTCTGGACACTGGCGCGCATTTTAACGGCCGCGCGCAGTTACCGGACTCGACTGCACACGTCGATTTACTGTTTGAGTACATTCTAACTAAAATGAATAAAACTTGACATTTTAGGTAAGTTTTACTACATGCATAGGATTCTCATCAGACACGGACAAACATGTGTACAATAAAATCTTTTACTGTTACAAAATAAAAAACATATCAAGCGTCTTTGACAACGGATAATGTTGGACTTGAAATTTGTGATAAAATGGCGACGGATGGTCATGGTAGATAACTTTTGACTGACTATTTAGACTATATCTTCAACGCCTACCGCAGGATATGAACAGAAACTTTATATTTGCAACTGTAGACATACCGTTATGCAAAACGGTGTAGGGTACAGTGAACTAATTATTTTTCCCATGGAGCTCCGTAGTAATATTTGGTGGTCAACAGTTCATTCTAGGGTACAGCTGGGCTTCCAAATTTTGGTTTAATTCAAAGAGCAGGGCCCGGTTGTTCAAAACTAACGATCTCGTTAGTTAACGATTCGTTAAAATTTTAATCGAGTGATACGCAAATATGCTGAAATTTTTTGCTGAAAAAATGTGAGTAGCTTTTGCAGTGCAAAAGCTACTCACATTTTTTCAGCAAAAAATATCAGAATATTGTGTATTGAATCTGCTAAAACGGTTAACGAAATGACCCTTAACGAGCTCGTTAAGCTAACGACGCTTTGAACAACTGGGCCCAGGCTTAGCGCATGCAGCAAAAATAAGGAAAAATACACCACTGTCACCAGCACTTTCTGGGACTTTTCGGAGGTGCATGCTAATCTACGGTATTTCCGGTATCCATGCCCCGGTATTCATAGAGGTTTAGGTGTTTGACACCCTAAATTAAACACCCTATAAAAGGCAATACTCTAGTCTATGAATAAAATATAAATTTGTAAAAATATGTCAGTTGATGATGATGTGGCATTCTGTCAAAGTCCCGGTATCGAGGTTCATATGTCCCTGTAATTCATTGCGGTCTCCGTGTGTGACATGACATAATATCAAAATTACTTAATTGATTTTAATAAATTTAACATCTGATTAAAGGCAATGCTCCAATCTATAAAATAACTATAAGCATAAAAAAAAAAAAAAAAAAATATCAGTTGCTGATGTTGTAGCATTACTCTTCTGAGCTTCAACTCCTTACAATACCTTTTCTAAAAAATTTGAACACGTACAATTTACTACTTGAAGCTGTGTCTAAAAATTCTGGATTAGTGGAAAACAGTGTAGACGCTGATGAGACGCTTGATTCTGCAGTTTCATCTGGGTCTACACTGTCTGAACAGAATTGACTGTCCGTCCGAATACATACGGTAGATACACTAAAAATGCTGGATTATTGGAAAACGCGGTAGACGCCGATGAGACACGCGATTCGCCCGACACGACACCCACTAGTTTTTTTTTTTAAGTATTATACGAAAATCAATTCCACTAATTATTTAGGTGACCGCAGGAAACGCACTGCCATGCACTAAGGGTTTATTTAAGCCTATGCATTTTTTTTATGAAACCACTGTTTACATTTTTTGCCTTCGCAGTACACCATGTCATCGACAAATTCTGGAAGTTTACAATGACACCAAACCGCAATTTTTAGTGCTTTTGGATGAAGGACCAGTGCCTGAAAATAGACAGAAAACATAAACAGTCATTGAGATATAGCAAACAGAGAACGCGGAGTCTGATCAGGGTCTACCTTTTTTGTTAAGCATCCAGCAATTTTCATCAATGTTCCGAAAACGATGAAAACAAATTAAAAAAAAAAAAAAAAAAAAAAAAGAAACATTAACTACAACATTAAAATGCATCGGCAAGTTCGATTAAAAATATACATAATTTTTATAGTAGTGAAAATAGAAAATTTGGAAAGGCGTGTTCACATTAAGTATTCACACGTGGCGGTCATTATTGAAGTTAATGAAGTAAATTACTCATCGTAACAAATAATCGGTTCGTTAAGTGACAAATGATGCTTGAAACGATCTGCGTTTATTTCATTACATTTTAAATTTCAGTTGAACTCTTTTCATCATTTCGAACTTTATTTTGAAAAGGAAAACTAAATAGATAAATCAAAAAATACTTTAGGGTCTTGCCTTAGCACTGCTTTTGTTTCTCTCATGTCGGTTTAGTCATACAATCGAACCACGGTGGAAATGGAGGCGAGAAAAGCGCAAAACCTGGACTTTGACTAAACAATCTAATAGCAAAATAAATTCCAAAACTCGAAATTCAACGTTTAATTTAAAATATTGCATTTAATTTAATTTTATATTATTCATACCAGTTGTATGGTTTCGATTTTATTACCCTTACCCGCTGGATACTCGGACGTGATTTTCAATACCGGGACTTTGACATCGTACTGCAACATCAGCAACAGATATAAATATCTTTTATATTTATATTCATTTTTAGATGGGGGTGTTGTCTTTAATTTTGTGTTTAACTGGTTAAAATAAATCAACTATTTTTTTTATATTTTGAATTTTAAGCTATGTCTCACACAGAGTCATCAATGAATAACGGGATATGTGGATCCCGATACCGGGACTTTGACAAAATGCTGCAACATCAGCAACTGACATTTTTTTTATATGTTTATAATTATTTTATAGATTGGAGCATTGCCTTAAATCGGATGTTTAATTTATTAAAATCAATTAAGTAATTCTGATATTATGTCATGTCACACACGGAGACCGCAATGAATACCGGAACATGTGAACCTCGATACCGGGACTTTGACAGAATGCCACATCATCAGTAACTGACATATTTTTACAAATTTATATATTATTCATAGATTGGAATAGTGCTTTTTATAGGGTGTTTAATTTATTAAAATCGATCGCGTAGTTTTGATGTTATGCTATGTCAAATACGTATGCCCTATGGATACCGGGACAAGTGAATTTCGATACCGGGACTTTGACAACATCCTGCAACATCAGCAACAGATATTTTTTTTATCAAATATCATAATTTCATAGCTTAGACCATTGTCGTTAATTTGGTGTTTAAATTATTAAAAACTGCCAAGTACTTTTGATGTTATGCTGTGTCAAACACATAAACCTCTATGAATACCGGGGCATGGATACTGGAAATACCGTAGATTAGCATGCACCTCCGAAAAGTCCCAGAAAGTGCTGGTGACAGTGGTGTATTTTTTCCTTATTTATTTTGCTGCGCTAAGCCTGGTCTTTGAATTAAAACAAAATTTGGAAGCCCAGCTGTACCCTGGAATGAACTGTTGACCACCAAATATTACTATTACAGCCTCCAGATACATGTAACTGATTAAACAAACCACATCACATCAGCTGGACCATATAAAATAGTTATAGCTCTACGACTGAAAGAAAAATGTTTATTTAAAATCATCTTAACAAGCACCTCCGAAAACATCAGATTCTCCTTTACAAAGAGTATTTTCAGGGGTCCAGATTGAATGGAATAGAGGTGTCTAGTTAAAACATTAAAACTCAGAAATTATTATATTCAGGTTATAAACGGTAAAAATTTGGTCCGATCCGGTGATTACCCCTGATCCGGTGAATTTAGTATTTTACACACCGAATTTGAAGGGCAAGAAATCATGGGAGAAAATTGTCCATATAATGATTAAGTGTCATTCAGGAAAAAGTAATAAAACTATAATTAACCCAGTCAGCAAGAGCATATCATGATGAGAGCATTCATATGGGTGCCCAACTGCATAGCAACAGATAAGGCACTTTTTTCATCCAAAAAAATGCCGATATCTTTCTTTTTTTTTTTTTTTTTTTTTCCATATTTATTCTTTTAAAGACATACACAAACATATATAGACATACACAAACATATATGTGACAATTTTTGTCTTTACAAAGTACATTTAGACATTTAGACAAAAAAATAGTAGTTTCTTATAATTTTATGACAACTTTTTTTGCAATAATATATTACGAGTAGATCTATCCAAGAAGATATTAATGTCACATGCTATATTTAGTACTGAGATTTTCTTTCAAAGTTCGCAGGTGTGTAGCCCTGGGTGGGTTATATTTTTTTTTTTTATCTTTTACATATGAATATAAATTAAAGGTATCTAAGACTTTGTATACTACAGAGTGTCAGAACTGTTTTAATTATATAAAAAACAAAACAAAAAAAAAAAACAAAAAAAAAAAAAAAAAAAAAACGGAACTCATTTCTCACATTGTGTTAAGCGGACGGACCAAGCAAGACCATTTTCCCAGAAATTTATTATACTTATTATTTATTCTTGCAATACACTGTTCATTTTTAAATTTTCTTTTCAACAATGATTGAAATCCTTGTATACTCAAATGTTTGGATAAAAACTTTGTTTTATAAATATAATACTTAGCTATAATTATCAGATAACTAATTAAGGATGATTCATGTGGCCAAGCAAATATGATATTTTTATCAGTAATACTGATATCTTTCTTATTTCTCCATGAAAACATATGTTGTGGTACTCATTAGAAGCGCCTCGGTACTTCTAATGAGTACCCACAACATATGTTTTCTTGGAGAAATAAGAAAAATATTATGTGGACAGCCCTCTTATCTGTAGCTATGCAACTGTACCTGTCAATAACCCATAAGGATACTCTGTCTAGAGTATTACAGCCTCCAGATACATGTAACTGATTAAACAAACCACATCACATCAGCTGGACCATTTAAAATAGTTATAGCTCTACGACTGAAAGAAAAACGTTTATTTAAAATCATCTTAACAAGCACCTTCGAAAACATCAGATTCTCCTTTACAAAGAGTATTTTCAGGGGTCCAGATTGAATGGAATAGACGTGTCTAGTTATGCATGCATGTAAAGTATAGAAATCTGATGGATCTTTTCAGATTTTGATGGGCCCTCTTCAAGTGAAATTTTGATGGGCCCAAAAATCCTTTGTACCCATCTGAGATCAAAATAAACACTGGATTTGAATAGCTTGTATTGGGGACCCAGCCAAAAATAAATTCAGTTAAAGTCTAACAGTGACATTTTTTAAACAAAATGGATCAGGCCCCATCCCAGGAATATCCTTGGCCACTATTCTGTCACTACACCTTCCTTACCTTAGAAACAAAGAATGGTATAAGTTTCGTCTAGGTAGGACAACAAACATACAAGTTATTAAGCAAAATGCATTTTAATTTTTGAAAACCTATCAAGGGACATAACTCCAAAAGTTATTAACCCTTTGCCCCTATTCTGGTAAACACGATACATTTAGTTATATTTCATGTTTATAGGAACTTTCAGCTTTCTAGCTTTCTTAGGTTCTGTGAAATCTCAGTTACGAAAGTTTTCAATAATGGAAAAAATTTGAAAACCTTCAAAGGAATAAAACTCTATGAATTATGAGCCCTTAGCCAGCCTTCTGCCACTACATCTTGCTTACCTTAGAGACCAAGTGTGATATAAGTTTCATCGAAGTAGGACCACAAACATAAAAGAAATTGAGTAAATTGCATTTTAATTTTTTGAAAACTTACCAAGGCTCATCCCCAAGAGTTATGGACCCTTGACCTCTATTCTGATATACACGATACACCCAGTCATTGTCCATGTTTATACTAACTTTCAGCTTTTTAACTTTGATAGTTACTGAGAAATCTGTTACGAAAAGTTTCAAGAAAGGTAAAAATTTGAAAACCTATCAAGGGACATAACTCCAAGAGTTATGGGCCCTTGGCCACATTCTGCCACCACACCTTCCTTACCTTAGAGATCAAGCGTGATATAAAGTTTATTGAAGTAGGAACACAAACATTAAAGTTATTAAGCAAACTGCATTTTAAATTTTTAAAACCTACCAAGGGACATAATTCCAAGAGTTATGGGCCCTTGGCCACTATTCTGCGACTAAACCTTACTTATCTTAGAGACTAAGTGTAGTTTAAGTTTCATTGAAGTAGGACCACAAACAGAAAAGTTGTTAAGCAAAATGCATTTTAATTTTGCAGTCACGGAATGACGGAATCACGGAAGGACATGGCAAATCCAGTATAGCCCCACTTTTTCAAAGCGGGGCTATATAGCCCTACTTTTTCAAAGCGGGGCTATAAAAAAAAAAAAAAAAAAAAAAAAAAAAAACATATGGAGAAGTTGGTTTAACAGCCGCAAAAATTCCGAAAATCCATCTAATAATGTAGACCACTGCATACCTTTGGTTAATAGATCATGGTACACACTATATACTAACACACATAAAATAAGAATGCATATTGAAACGAGGCACCATGCCATTTTACAAAGCGTTACAAGAGACTATTTATGGCATAAACAATGCATATATTTAAGAGACAAGTTAAATTATGCACATATACAAAGACACCGGTGTTAAAAAATAAATGAAACAAATAAGTAAAACATATAAAATAAATGGATGGCCTAGTGGTTAGCACACTCGATTTTCAAGCGGGATATCGTGGGTTCGAATCCCGCTCGGGTCGAGACAATTTTCAGACTATTAGTACGCCTAGCTCATACTCGACGTGTCCTGGGTTGAGTATAAAGTGGACAGGGCGGCGCTTTGTGGCAGACAGTGGCACCAGGTGTGCATGGGTGATCCATGAAAGCAAGGCTGAACAAATACATGTACATAACAACCGCCGCTGCTTCTGTGTGCCTCGAGTGCCTGGTAGCGTTAAAAATCCGCACAATAATAATAATAACAACAACAACAACAACAACAATGAAATAAATAAGTAAAACATATATTATAGGTGTAATCATTACATAGAGCTGCAGTTCAGCACTAAGTTAAACCAGGATCATTACTGATGCAAGTACTTCAGAAAAAAAAAGAGTATAGGGAGAAATATGAAATACCACTCGGCTAAATGAGGTTCGAACCCACGCCGGCTACGACGGCAGCGTATAGTCCTTCACAGTCAGGAGACATAACCACTGCACCACTATGCTTGTTAAAAAACAAGTTTCACGAAACAGTATTATGCTTGATATCAATGAATGACCCGTCGGATAGGGTATATTTTTGGTGCGCTAGCGCACTCATTATATACAAGGAACTCTCTGGATCCACCGGATACTGAAGCTTGGAATTATTATTATACTTTAAGATTTAACAAACTTCAACAAAAAATTCCGGCCCAGGATCATTACTGATGCAAGTATTTCAGAAAAAGAGTATAGGGAGAAATATGAAATACCACTAGGCTAAGTGAGGTTCGAACCCACGCCGGCTACGACGGCAGCGCCTAACCCGGGCCTTCAGAGTCAGGAGACATAACCACTGCACCACGAGGCGGTTCTAACGAGTACACACAATCTATGTTTTTAAGCAGAAATAAGAAAAATAATGTACCCACAAAAATAATGGCTACTCTCTAATTTGAGGCCACATAAGAAAGGGTTACAATACACACATTACACTATTGATAAACAGGACATAATCAGTAGTTATGCGACAAAATGTATACAAGCGGTACCTGTACGGATGAAGTTTTGTTTATATTACTTTACATAAATAAATTATATATATAATGTTTTGCTTAGTAATATATTTAAATGTAGAAGGCAAAGAATAAAATAAATTCTACATTAAATTGGAACAAATATCACTCCGCATTTACATTATGTATTAAATACAGAAATACTCTTAAGTAATATCCATTATATAAAACTAAAAATGCTAAGTACTGGTTATGTGTGTGCCACTGCAGTCGTGATTTTTATTAAAAGTGGCATTAATAGTGTTACAAAACAATAATGTCACCTTGTGGTACTGCAAAACTATACATTAACATAATGTGTAAAATGTATGCTTGCCATGTTGAGTAAAAAATGTTATGTATGTTACTGATATACAATATTGTATTCAATGGAAATAATTAGTTTGAACGCATGTTTATACTTATAATGTGCAGTACACAATTCTACTTCATAAACAGTGGTTCTCCTAATAAAGAAAATTTTAATTCCTTAACACTAAGACCCATTCTATAAAGGAGAAATACCTCAGGCTCCGCTCCGCTACGCCTGAGTAGATATAAGGTATGTGTGTTTACACATGTAATGATATTCGAAAAAACTTTTTCGTCCTAAACGCATGTTTATACTTATAACGTGTAGTATTCAATTCCACTTTGTGACTAGTGGTTCTCCTAATAAAGATAATTTTAAATCCTTAACACAGCTTAGACCCAGTCTGTATAGGAGAAATCCTCAGGCTCCGCTCCGCTACGCCTGAGTAGATAATAAAGTATGTGTGTTTACACAACAATTGATATTCAAATAAGATTTTAAGTGTTTAAATACTAAATTTTATGTGATGGAAATTACTACGGAATTTTGTTAAAATACATTTATATATATATTCAGTGTAATAAAGTAAATGTATTGTTACAAGTTATGAATTTATTTTATGTTATACTCTGATTATGTCTTCTTCGTCGACGACGGACGTACATAATTCTGCACGCGGGTGGGAAACCAGCCCACAGATGCCAACGTATGTCTCAGAGCGTCCTTGCACGTAGGTTTTTCAAGGTCAAATAATATTTAAGTTATGATCTCAAACTTGTTCACTAACATAAAAAAGGGTTACAATACACACATTACGAAAACAATTAAGCCTATTCAAATATATTGAACATTTTACAATCAAAAACTGAAAATTTTCAGATAAAAAAATCTGATATTTTTCATATTTCTGCTCAAAACATAGCTCGTGGGGACTCGTTAGAACCGCCTCGGCGAGGCGGTTCTAACGAGTACTCACAATCTACGTTTTTGAGCAGAAATAAGAAAAATAATGTATACCCCTGTAAACCCCAGTTTTACTATATAAAAGTGGGGTTTAAAAGGGTCAAAATTATATAGGTATATTTTCGTGACGGATTCTCAAGAAAGTGGGATTGTTGGGTGGTGAAAAAAACTGAAAAAAAAAAAAAATAAAATAAAATAATAATAATAGAAATAAATAAAACTGATCAAGCAATACAAAGATCGCTTGCTTTTAGTTGACAGCTTTGGCATCTACTGTAACGTGTTATAAAGATTTTGCACAAAAAATATGTCTTGTTTTTATAAAACTTGGGGCGGCATGAGAACACTGGTAGTTCTGTATGTATTTTACGAGCTATTTGTTTCAAACAAATTTGAAGTAGCAGTGCGAATTATAGGTATCCAATCAATAATGAATGTTAATGTGTGTCTTCAGTACGAACTAATACTTTAGAAACCTTGAAACGATTCTTTTTCTAAATAGCAAAATAGGTTTACCCAATCGAAGAAACACGATATCTCTTTACTTAATTAAGAGCGCGTCTAGCCCTCAAACGAAACATTTCAGTTAGTGTCAGGTACTTCATAAAGGTTCTTTAAATACTTACCTATCCCATAAAACTATAGTGAACCCTCATTACAACGGCAGCATTTGTTCCAAAAGTCGTTGACGTTGACATTAAAATAAGTTTGCTGTTGTACAGAAAACTTAATGAGCAGATTGATATGCAAGAAAGATTTTGTTTTGTTCACATTTCCCCATAGAACATATGTTTTGGATATTTGTTAGAATCGCCTCACTGAGGCGATTCTTATAAATATCCAAATCATATGTTTCTTTAAAGTATTATATACAATATTCTTACATAATTTGCGACTAATTGTTACATCTTAAGCGAAGGTTTCGTGACTGTCAAATTGTCATTATAACGAATTTTGTCTTTGTATCGAATGTCGGTATAAAGAGAGTTGTCTTAAAGCATATTGTGCTGCAAAATAAAGAGCTTCACAAACAATGAATTTCGATACAAATTTGATCAAAATCGGCCAGGAAATTAGGAAGTTATGGACAATTGAACATTTGAACATTGGTGGTATGGGCGCAGTTTCGCCAGAGCCTTCGCGATTCGCAGACATGTTGTGGAGACCTTAAGGAAGCTTCAGGCAAAAAAGCATGTCTGTAGCTCAAACAGAGGTCTGCACATGCATATTCAAAGAACCACAAACCGGAAAGCCATAAGATCCCTTTTTTCGAATACCGGCTTACCTTTTTGATGGCTGCTTTTATCTATCTATGATCAGTTAGTTAAAGTTTAACCTTACAACTTTCGTTGAAGAGACCGACTGTGCATTCCAATATAGTAAACACATTAACATTCAGAATTACCACCAATTTATTAAGTGGTCATTTAAGTGATTGTCAACACTAATAAATCTAACTGTCATTGTAGTCCAGTCAAACTGTGTGGTAACCCAAAACAAATTGCTTTTTGCATTTTTGTACAAGATGAACATCCAAATACAACACAACAAAAGTAGGACAAAATCGGAAAACACGAAATTTGATTTTTTTTTTTTTGCATGTTTGATGATCACGAGCTGGCTTGTTAAAGCATATCATCAATATATAGACATGACAATAGCATTGCTGTTTGTGTTTGGTGTCTTAGAACCTCTACTGACTGCACCAGGAATGACCTCAAAGGCCTAAAATATTGAATTTAACTTTTTATTGTTGCGTTTTTTGCCCATTTTAGTATATACATGATATCACAAAACCCCACCCACTTCATTCTGCCTTACAATTCAAGTGAATTGTCTTGGGTCACAAATAACTTACCTGTTACTACAAAGTAAATGTAATACTGACGATTTTGTTTGGTTTAAACATGCTTAATAAATTCTGATTCAAATCAGAATGGTGGAGTGTAAAATTTCCTAGTAAGGGGTCAATGAAGAGTAATATGCCTTAATATGGCAGAGGCCCTTTGGGGTCATTCCTGGTGCAGTGAGATTCATTTTTGTTTCAAGTACTATTTTGGAGACCCTGCCGCTTACTGCTTTGAAATAATTATGCTTATTAGTTTGAAGGGCACCCTCACTCAAATAAGAACGAAGTTAGATAGGATAACATTCCTTTGCAAGGGGCCCATGGGGAGCCGATATGACGTAATTATGGTGAAATTCCAATTTTAAAGGTATCATGTTCAATTAACTCTTAATATATTTGAATCAAGCTTATTACTTTAGTATGTACCCTGACTCAAACTAGAATGGGAGAAGGTAAGGTTTTTTTTTCCCCTTGTATAGGGCTCAGGAAGGGGAAATATGTTTTCCTTGTGACAAACCCAAAGTTTTCATATATACATTTATTTATTATTTCTGGAGGCTCCTCATCTGATTTCTTTAAAATGTGCATGCTTAGCAGTTTGGAATGTGCATGTACTCTGTTTAAAACAAGAATGTGTGCTTGGTAGTGTAATGTTACCTAATATGGGACCCTTGAGGGACCAACATATCTTCGTTATGGTAAAATTCTTATGTGTTAGGTTTTCTATTTTTTATTCTGTAGTATGTCAAGAGACTCAGTGTCTTATTTCCTTAAATGACTGTCTGTATATTAGTTTGGAATGTATCTTGTCTCAAATTAGAGTGGGATTTGGAATGATCTAACCTATCCAGAGGTCCATGAGGGGCCATTGTGTTTTTATTTTGGCAAATTCCAATTTAGTAATAGATGTTCTATTTTCAGTGTTTATAGAGACTCATCCTCCACTTGCTTAAATTAGGGTCTGCCAGTTGAAAGGAAACTTAATTCAAACCAGAAGGGCAATAGCAAGTGTAACTACACATATTAAGGGGTCTATATGGGATCAGTTTGTCTTTCATATGGAAAAATACTATATTTTTGTACACACTCTCTATTTCAATTATTATTTCTGGAGATATTGCCTCTTATTTCCTCGAAATTCTTATGATTAGGTACTTGTAAGTACCCTGGCCTGGCTTAAACAAGAATAGCGGTGAGTAAGAGGTCATTCACTTGTCGAAGGCATGAAACCCTCAGCTTGTTTTCTATGTTTGCTATGTTTCGACTGGTATTCAGAATAAGGGTTGATACGTTCAATTTTCTAGTAAAGAGACCAGGGGTCAAAATGTTTCCTTATACCTTATTGCAAAACCTTGAAGTTATTTATACGTTTTTATTATCAGTTAGTATATCTGGAGGCTAAGTATCTGATTTCATTGCAATTAAAATACTTACTAGTTCTGTAACATGTATCTAAAATAACATTTATGAATAGGCAAGACTACCTCTCCCAGCTGGGGATGCATTAGAACCCTATGTGTCTTTCATCTTGTAATATATTCGATACTAGGATACAGGGGGCTGTGTCCTATGTCATACCCATTGGTCCCTTATTCAGGATAAGATGCGCTACCTAGCCCAATCTGGTTTGAATTCGGGTAGATTCCGAATTAACAAACATAATCAATGAATTAAAAGGCTGATTTTCCAGTAATGACATTTGAAAACTAGAACTTATATAAAGATTGGAAATGTGTCAGAAGGATGTCATATAGACCATTAATTAAAAGTCAGCTTGCTTTCCTATGCCCATCCACTTTCCAGCCCACTTTCTGTTTGTTTTTGACTTTTTGTTGAGTTTATTCAGTAAAGCCAGATAATAATCTGCAGAGTAAAATCTTCCTTCATGCTATTCTGCTTTTGCTGTTTTATATTATGCCGTCTATATTTTATGCACATTAGAATTTTGCCATCATAAAGATATATTGACCCCTAATAGGCCCCTTATATAATTTACGTTCCTCAAACTACCACAAGTCTGGTTTGAGTCAGGAAATCTCTCCCACAAGCAAGCATAACTATTCAAAGGAGAAAGGAGTCTATAGGGAAAAAAAAAACAAAACAAAAAAACAACAACAAAAAAACAAACAAACAAACAACTGCATTGAATCATCAGTATTTCGCTATAATGAAGATATATGTTGTTGTTTGTCGGGGTATAATGTCACTTTTAAAAAGTTTTCAGTCACATCACAATGGTGTCTGGTTACGACAGGGAGCTCAATGCTCACTTTAATAGTGATGCCCCACTCAAGTATCATGCCTCAGACACTTGATATGATACCACCCCAATCAGTCACATTATCCTGACACTGGATCGACCAGTCCTAGCTATACCAAGTAAGTCTGAGTGCCAAGCTAAGATTACAATTTTTTTACAACTTTGGTATGTCACGGTCCGGGATCGAATCCGTGATCTCCCGTTCCGCTTAGGCCACCGGGATCGGTAAGAAAGAAACCCCATACTTGCAAAGCTACCCTACCTACTCCCCTTTTGGTCAGAGTCAGAGTACCATTCCACATAATAATATAGTAAGTAAATCAATGAATTTATTTTATTTTATTTATTTTATTTAAACAATGTTTAAAGAGGATGACACAATTAGCTATAAATAACTATTCTACCTTGTGGTCCTCTAACTAAAATTTAAAAACATATATACAACAAGACTTAGCTAACAGCTAAGAAATTCATGGGATAAAAGTAGCTTGTAGCGAAGTGAATGCTTGTATAAAGTTTTTATCAAATAAAAGTGCTAACAGGTATGTGCAAGTGATTTAAAACCAAACATGGCACTGAATTATATCAAAGACAAATCTGTATGTTATCACAGTTTTTGTAAGTGCTTTAAGATTTGACGAGCGCATAAAACCAATATCTAAAACAATTATGCTAGGTCATAAAAGCTCTCAATTCAGTTACAATAACGGTTTCAGCGATAATTTTACACATGGTATATCATTTAAAATCATAGTTAAAGACATTTTATAAGGGTTAAAATGTTGCTTTAAGAGACTGCTTAAAGGTAGAGAGTGACCCCGATGTTTTTACTGTTTGCGGTAGAGCATTCCATAGTCTTGGTGCAGCGTCTCAAGAAATAATTACTAAAACTACAAAACCTATAAACACTTTGGGATTTTGCCACAATGAAGGTAGACTGAACCCTGACTGGGGCCTGGCAAGAGAAAGTTACCATAGTTATCTGAGTTCTGTGGAGTTAGAGTACCTCCCAAACTTCATTTCTAGGAAACATGGACTGAGCCTTAAGAATTTTTAATTGAAAAAAAAAAAATATAAGAAAACAAAACAATGATCTTTGGAATGTTTAAAGCACTTATACTATCCCCTTATAGGCCTCTTTCTAGACATTTACCCTTCGTACCACAATTCTTGCTTGAGTCAGAGTACCTTACAAATTAATAAGCACAAACATTTCAAGCAAAACAGAGACTAAGTCTTCAGATTTAATAACTATAAAATAGAACATACAAAACTTTTTTGCAATACAGTATTTAAATGGACCCCTCATGGGCCCCTTCTCAGGGGAATTTAACCTTCCTATCTCCATTTTGATTTGAGCCTGAAATTATTAAGCATGTTTATTTAGAGCAAAATCATCAGTATGGCATACACTTCGCTGCAATTGATTTATTACTGACCTACAAAATGTCAGTTGAAATGTCAATGCAAAATGTAGTGAATGGGGTAATTTATCACCAACTAGGCACTGTAATAGCATTATATTCAACAAGAAGAAGTTTCATACAACGTTTTAAGCATTTGGAATCAATTTTGATACAGTCCCTAGAGTTTCTAAGAAATAAAACATGCAATAATTATGCTTACAATTAGATAATTACATGCAATTGATACATGTTAAAAATGAAAGTTGGTGCTTGCAAAAATGCAAAAAAAAAAAAAAAAAAAAAAAAAAAAAAAAAAATCAAATTTCGTATCTTTCTATTTTATCCTACTTTTGATATGTCATAGTTGAATGTATACCTCACCAAAAATGCAAAAACATTTGTGTTGCAATTTGTTTTCGGTTGAGGCGAAATATTGCTAGTTTGACTGGACTGACTATTGAGTGACATCACTTGTAAGGACGAACGGGCAGATGTCACAGCCGCCATTGTTTTCCCTCAACTGAGGTACCTTCCTCGGTTTCTATCGTTGTAGATTGATCATTTATCAATTGATAAAACTTGAAAAAAATGTCAAGATGTCTAAAAAGTAATTACTTTTGGTAAGAGAAAATTAGCTGTTTTTGTACTCATTATTAGGATTTATTGAATCTAAACACATTTTTTAAGTATTCCAGCTGAAATTTGATTACTGTAGGCGAAGAAAACCAAGGCTATCACCTCCACGCGGAGGTCTACAACTCATCCATGAATCATTACGGACAACAAATAAATCAAAGATAAAGCCTATCATGAAGCAAAGATGAGGACTCAACAGAACCAACTTGTTGAAACACCTTGAGATCCCTGGCTTGTCAAACAACACCACTTAAATACTGGAGCAAAAGAAAACCACCAGTTGAACGCCGATGGGACGAGATTGAGACATAAAAAGTTCCGGACCAGAGGCGTCCGAGTAAGCATGCGGATTCTCAGATTTTACTGCACATTTTAATGACTCAATACTTATATCCATATAAAAAAAAAGTCTTTTTTTTTTTTTATGTTGTACTCATATAATAGAAAACCTCTTTCAGCTTGTTGTGATAACTTTGAATAATATTAGTATTGGTAAGGTAATGACCTCAAATATGAATATTACGAGAGACTGCGGGATGGCAAGCTGTTACTTTTACATTGTACTATACGTTATCGGGCATCACGGAGATTGACAGTTTACAAGGACCACGTACCTGGCTGCACTGACATGTGGACGCTATCCGTTTACGACATTGCATACGTTATCTTGAGACCCAGCTGATTCGTTACAATGAAGAAAAAATACAATAAATTTGAGGATACCAATGGTACAGATGAGGAGGCAAAAGTTTGTTTTATCTTTATTATTACTATTTTTTAATATTTAGAATTCAGCATTGAAACTGAAGCCGAGGGAAGGAAGAGGGGAGGTGGGGGGAGGGGGTGTTGGGGTGTAAAATATTTTAGTGCTATCAAATTTTCAGCGAACTTTACATTTAATTGGAAGTTGTCAGAGTAACTTAGCTTACTCTTTGAAGATTCATTGTTTTTTAAGACGCCAGCATATATTCTGCATAGACGAGTTCTCTTTACAAAGCAATTTTACACATATTGATTTTTCTGAACAGTACTTTTACTTAAGATCAGAAAGGGATGCGTAGGCTCGCCTGAAGCTTTGCAATTGTCATACACTATAACGGCTCTTTTACCGTGACGCATAATTACCATAATTATTGGTACACGTCATTTCTTTACCATACTTGTTCTAAAATTAAAACAAGTCCACTTTTACACACTACCTTTTGGTGTATCGACCTTGATCGGACACCGCGTTCAATCGGAACTTTAAATAAATAGATAAAACAGCAAGCAGAAAACGTCTTTCCAAGTGATGTCTAAAGGACAGTTCTACTAATCCAGACAGGCAGTCCGGACTGCCTTAGGGAAATCTTGCACCATTTGGATTCAGATGCATTCCATTGTTATTTCCAGCGTGATAAATGTAAGGTCTGGCTTTGCCAGTGTTTCTGTTCTGCTCTGTTCTATTCTGCCTTGTTTGTTGTAAATACAGTGCTTCTAATTGTTATTCGCCTTTATGGTTTTAGCATGAAAACTTTCAGCTGCATATTTCTAGATACGGAATGTAAACACTTTTGCAAGTACTGGGTTGCATTCAGAACTCAAACTGTCCTTCGTATCCTTTGTTTAATAGTAAACACATGATGTGTTTGCACTACTGCAGAGAGGCTAACAAATATACTTACACAAATTGTGTGGAATCTCGTAGCAAACTTTGTTTTATCCCGTTCGCCATCTTTAATTTAGCATCACGGTAAGCAGACCAATATATTATTAACCCTTCTCATGCTGAATAAATTAAGAGGCCACGCCCACTTCTAATTTTCAGCCTATCAGATTACTTGATCCGGGTTTTTGACTCATCAAGCAAAAATGTGTCTTTGAGGCATGTGAAAGCTTCGGCCGCAGCCTGATTAGAGCTTTTTCAGTCCGCCAATAGGATTATTGGAAGTTGTACGATTTGTCAACGGACACCACAGATGCTGTTGAAGTTGGCAGAATGTTATGGATCGAGAAGATCTTAATCTGAACAGTTTGCGTGTATTCATAGACACCTTTCGCGTTATGTGACGCATACTGTTAATTCAGAAAGTCAAAGATAATTCGTAGAATGAAACTAAACACGCTACATTCTTTTATCTTTTTATCTTTTTATCATTTATTTATTCATTTATTTATTTGTCATTTTTTTATATTTATATTTTTGTACGTCAGCTTTAAAATAAGGAGATTGTAGCGGACACATGTACGGTCTGTCTGTCCAGATGACTTATAGTGAGGGTATTGTCAATTATTCCGACGGCTGAACTGCATGGCGAGAAAATGTACGAAAGAGCACGTGCGTTCGGGAACGATTAGATTATTCCTTGGTGCCTGAAGAACAACTTGGAATAATCATTAAATCTTTTTATCGTTAATGAATAAGAAGTCGTTGTTTTTATTGCAAAAATCATAACATAGTACGTTTTACAAGAATAATCCCAGCTAGCATTCTACATAAATCTATAGCGGGCCGTTATCGGCCCGTCAGCTACCCTGACGGGCCGATAACGGCCCGCTATAGATTTATGTAGAATGCTTACTGGGATTTTATTTCAACTCAGACATTACTTATCATTACTGTTTAACGCAACAACAACAACAACAACAAAAAAAAAACAAAAAAAAAACAACAATAATAATAATAATAATAATAATAAAATAACTTGCTAGTCAGTATAAAGTATCCCTTTCAAAACTAATCAGTAACCCAATCCAGAGCCGTATAACAACATCTCAAGATTTATTTCTCATCATCACGTTGCATAATTCTCTTTGGAGTAATAAAATTTAAACTGAAATGAGCCGGGACACTGCATTTCCTACCAGACTGCATATACGCCCAGCGAAGACTCAGATCAGTCCGTGCATCCGCACAGACTAATCAGGATCTTCGCTGTCCGCCTGAAGACGCTTTGGATTATTGGCTACCTAAGGAGTGCCCTGCGATGACTGATCAGATTGCGCGGATGCGCAAGCTGATCTGAGCCTTCGCTGGGCGAACATGCCGTTATATGTAATGCTATGCTCCGATTCAAAAGTTTTCATGTTTTGCATTGACTATAGTATACTCTGCAGTGCTTATTAAGTTTCATTATTTCATACGGCGCGCATACGAACAGCTATGAACAGGAAAGGTAAGCATTTTACATTCACCTATGTTGCTTTTGGTCGACATGCTAGATTTGTGTCTTATTTTGTGAGCTCCATTGCTTTTAGTTCTGAGATGTGTTGAGTTGGAATGTTTGGCCCAATAAACACTGTTATGGTCATACCGAGCCAGCTAGTTAACCACCTCACTGTTCCTGGGCAGGTTTAGTCTTCTAAGCGATTAACCAGAGCTTGTGCACATACTTTGTCCGGTAACTGACATCTGTCATTTTTGAATCCGCGGAAGGAGGAGAATGACAGTATAAATGAGTCTCATGATCAGTTTCCAAGAAAATTATATGGTTGAGCTGGGATTCGAACTTGAGACCCTTGGATCTGCAGGTGGACGCGCCACCGACTGCGCTATGGAGCCCGGCTTCATTGCTTTGTATCACGTCTTTAAGGGGTAAATGATACACATTACGAAAACACGCCTATTCAAATATATTAAAATTTTTGCCACCAAAAATGAAAATTTTCAGATAAAAAATTCTGATATTTTTCATATTTCTGCTCAAAACATAGATTGTGGGTACTCGTTAGAACCGCCTCGGCGAGGCGGTTCTAACGAGTACCCAATATCTATGTTTTTGAGCAGAAATAAGAAAAATAATGTATAACCCAGTTTTACTATATAAAAGTGGGGTTTAAGGGGATCAAAATTATATAGGCATGTTTTCGTGATGACTTTCAAGGGTGGCAACTCTATCAATATTTTTGTTCCCCTTCTGAAAAATATCTAACAGGAATGAATTTGCTCCATTTGGGGGAAAATTATTTCCTTTTAGAAAAGAGTCCTTTGCATAAGGGTTATTGGTTTGCAGGAAAACAAACAGGAAGTCACAAAAGTTGTCTCCCTTGTACAAATGGCAGCAAATCTACCAGGTATACCCATTCCCTTTGAACGCCTATAAATATACAGTAAAAATCCGCTATTAACACTGACCAAAATTAAGACCATTCCGCTATTAAGACGAGTTTTTGTCCGTCCCAAAACGTTTTTTTTTTCCTGATTATTGTATGTCCTAAAATTTCGTACGCCAAGGTTTCTTACAAAATGGCATATGCACACAGTGTAGACCTAGATCAGACTGCTCCTTCAGGAGCAGTCTGATCAGGGTCTACACTGTTTACCATTCCACTAAGTATTTTAAGAAACAACTGCATAAAAGATTTGCCGTTTTCTACAATGTATATTCAATATTGACCAATCCACTGATAAGACCATTTTTGGACAGTTCTGAAAGTGGTCTTAATTGCGGCATTTAACTGTGTATGTCACGTGACGTAAATGAATTATTTTCCTTTAAAAAGTGATGAAACTCATAACTGCGACATGTGTTATGAATTAAGGGAAGTGGCCTGGCCCCAAGGTTATAAAAGTTTTTCGTGCTCATCTCAGCTGAGCACGAAATTTTCTCTGCTAATAAATATGAAAATGCCAACAATAGTTGGCATTTTCATATTTATTAGCAGAGAAATATGCATGCTCAGCTATGTTAAGCAAGAAAGAATGGTTTGTACATTGAGATTTATAAGCTGGACAAATTTCATGCTCAGCTCTGAGTTGAGCACGAAAAAAGTTTTATAACCTCGGGGCCCAAACTATTTCATATGGTGCAAACATAGTCTTTGACTTTGATGCAAACATCGAGCCTTTATGCTTTTATGTCAGCATAAAACAGTTATAAACAGTATATTCCATGTTTATTAGTAACATAAATGTACGTTGGGGTCTCGGATTTATGGAGACTCTTCATATTACAACAATGTAGTTTGCAAGGCTGCATACGCCTTCTAGCTCCGGCTGAACTCCAGTTTCCTGGATACCCAGGCCCCGAGATTATAAAACTTTTTTATATGCTCAACTCAGCACAATTGAAAAAATCTTTTTTGCTAAACATAGCTGAGCATGAGAAACTCTCTGCTAATAAATATGAAAATGCCTATTATTGCCGGCATTTTCATATTCATTAGCAAAGAAAATATCATGCTCAGCTGAGCATGAAAAAAAGTTTTATAACCTCGGGGCCAGAATAGGTTCAAAGATTCAAGGAAAAAAAACAAAAAACCATAAAAAAAAAAAAAAAAAAAAAAAAAAAAAAACAACAAATAAACAACAAAAAAACAACAAACTTACTGCTATAATGAAGTATGTGGGGGTGGGGAGGGACTTTGCCCTTGGAAAAAAAAGACACATAAAAGAACTAAAAATAAGAGTCTCGGTCATATGACAACAATTTTGTTCGCAAGGCTGCATACTCCCTATAGCACCGGCTCAATCGGAACTCACGTGCTAACATAATTGATAGTAGTAGATCGGTTACTACTCTTCAAGTTTGGTCAAAATTAGTTATCCCTCAGTATCAGAGACACAGAATGAAATGAGTATGAAAAAAAAAAAAAAAAAAAAAAAAAAAAAAAAGACCGGGGAACTCTTTTTCGATCAGCAGAACTGATAATAGTTCTAAAACATTTGGTATACTATTGTCTTCCACAACAGGAATGCATCATGTCAGCCCGTTTGCTTGTCAATCCTTAGACGGATATAGTGGCCACAAAATATCTTTTATTTACCAACCGATTTTGATGAAACTTCCCAGAAGGTGTTGAACATTACCATCCTCAGCTGGTCATGTTTAGCCTGGTTACCGGGTTACTCTCCAAATAGTTTTTGGCTATTTAGCCACAGGACATATTTGTAGTCGCAACACCTTCGATTAACAATATAGAGATCAAACACGGTTTTTCATGCATTAACATTCGCCAGGTCACGTGGGAGGTGTTGAAAACCGAGGCCGAAGGCCGCGGTATTCCACACCTCCCAAGGGACCTGGCGAATGTTAATGCATTGAAAAACCATATTAGATCGCTGTTATTGCATAAAAACTGAAAACATTAGCTACTTTTCGCGTTATTTATTGCACTATTTTGTTTCGCCTTTTCACCGATGTCGCGCGAACGCTATTTCCACGGACTATGCTCGTTCTTGGGCAGGGCAGTACACATCTCGTGACGCCAGCAATTCTGTGGCCCCGGTACGATCATATTGAAAGTTGCGTAGCCGTGCATTAACAGCGCGTGAATCACCTTGTTAATACACGGCTTTTCGCCGGTTAATGCACGGCTGTTAATAACGTGCGACACTGCTTTTTATGCAATAAACAAATTTTGATGAAGCTTTCCGGTAGCTGTTTGCCACCATCTGATGTTGATTGCCTACGCCCATGGAATCGTAGAGTTTGTCATTGCTCCCGAAACACTTTATGAAGGGTCATAGACTGGTCCTTTGCTATTTTCCATGGACTGCTCAATGTTATTATAACCAAGTGTTAGCTTTCACAAAAATCTTGGTCTACGCTTTTTGTGAAAGCTAATACTTGTAATATATTTTACTATGTTTTGACCAGTTTTCTACATATATTTCATACACTTCCACGACTACAATAATTTTTTAGCCGATCATTGTGAAACTTTATGGATGTTATTGTCTGCAAATGAATTTAATAATAATATTTTACTATGGTTAAACTTTAATAATTTTTGTCAGTTGTCGCCTTTATCGGCAGATTTAAAGGGACGTTACATTTTCTACCATTTTTGACAAGGAAGACTACTTCCTATTTGCTTTCCTACACACCAAACCCAAAGAGGTCTTCTCTAAACGAAAAGAGTAAACTTGCAAACGTTTTGCCTTTAGAGTAGACCCTTAAAAAAGATTTTGAGCGAGAAATAAAGAAAGATTTTTTAAAAACCTAATTACATGCGACGTGTAAAATACATTCTTCGTCTTATAGACATTTGGATATACGTATGATGATAAGAAACGAGTCTGTCAGGGGAACAGATCAGCTAAGTACGCGGCTTTGATAAAATATACTATTGTTTGAGTATCAGCAGAAAAATATGCAAATGGTTAGTTAAAGTCTTTCAAATGAAGTGGTTATGTAAAATTATACATGTCAGGGAAAACGGGAAATAAAAAGCGAATTTTATGAAAAAGCCATCCCTCATTGATAAAATCTATATATATATATATATATATATATATATATATATATATATATATATATATATATATATATATATAAAAAATAAAATTCGTTCTTATAATAATCATTTTTAATATCATTTTAATACACAGATATCTTATTGTTCTGTTATCTATTTATCTGCTACGTTGTAGTGAGTTACACTTTACAATGCAAATTCTTGTTGAAACCTGGACCGATATACGACAATAGAAATTCCATATACTATGTTACTGAGGACACTTGCTGATTGCTGTGGCAATTGCACCCCCCCCCCCCCCCCCCCACACACACTTTCCCGCTGCTCCCACCACCCACAACCAAAGGAAAAAATGCTCACAAGAGGAGCAACATCATCCCTATTGAGAAGGGAGATAAGTATTTAACGTTATAATTTTTTCCTTTAAAGGCGTTTCCAGTCCCTAAAATTCATTTTATTTACAGATAAAACCTCATACACACGTACTCTTTTTGCAAAGCTACTTCTTGTTCTCTTGTGTTGGCGAGCGGTTATTTGTACAGGGGCAGCCGACGACTGGTTAGAGCATGCTGAGAATCTTTATCAAGATATTTGTCTATCATGGCATCCGACCTGTGAAACCGGACCAGTAACCAAGACTAAATGCTGCGGCTACTGTGACTGTGACTATGACTGTGGGGATAGAGGGTCGTGCTGCCTATCGTATTACGGAGGCACTCTGGGAGATCAGCAGGTGGCCACTGTCAGGTAAGGTAAGAAAACAAAATCCTAAGGAGAAAACAATATCCTAATGATATGTCAGATCCTATTTTCTAGAAAAAATAAGAAAAATATTATAAGTTTGTCGTCTGTTGAAATTGTCCATAGCATGGTAAGTGTGTTAACAGGTCTGGTTGACTTCTTGATGATTTGTCAAATAAATGCTGACAGAATGGTTTGTTTGTGTTGAGGTTTTACGGCCCAGTCAATCCAATGGGGTCATGTCGAGCGCGGTCAGTTTACCTAACCACACGTTTACTGGGCAGGCTTAGTCCTCTCAGCGGTTAACCAGTATTGTGCACATTCTTTCGCCAGAAACTGACAACTGCCCTTCTTGAATCAGCGGAAGGGAGAGAATGACCGTAGAAAATATTTCATGATCAATCTCCATGAAAGAATGTTGCCGACCTCGGCGGGGGTTGAACCCGCGACCTCCTGGTCTCCAGTCGGACGGCGCATCCAACTAGACCTTCCTTTAGGACTCTGGATCAACGCTTTTTGCTCAGATCTATGTGTCCGAATATCTAGGGTAAATCCAGTAGGTATTTTATCCCAAAATGACCTCAATTTTTAATTTTTTTAGAAAACCTGGAAAAAAAAAAAAAAAAAAAAAAAACATGTTAGGTTTCACCTGGAAAATTAGGTAGGGTCGAGTTACCATAAACAGATATATTGTTTTGTTTGGCCTAAAAAACAACTGCCGTTATACTGTATACGAACAGTGTAGAGTCAGATGACGGTTGTGTAGTATGGCTATGTTTCCTCATTTGCTGCTTCGCCACTCGCCCGTCCCCACAGGGCTTTTTGTGTGGCTTGTATTACATACGCTGTGCATTAAATTGCAGTGAGGGAGTAGCAGATTCAACCTCACTCTCTCGTCCTGACCTGGCTTGATCCAGAGACAAGACAGTGCCTAGACATCTGATGCTAAACCCGGATGCAGTGGATGACCATGACTTCTGTTGTACCGTGTCATGCCCTCCATGCTCCACAACATGCTGCTGCATCGCCGTTTGGGCCATTGAAGCTGAGTAATGATTTCCTCAGCCCCAGCTGCCGAAGCAGATTTTACATGACTGGAACAGGCAAAGCCAGATATGCAAGTTTTTGTTTGGAGTTGCCGACTCCTAGATGGATTTTCGACCAGGGCTTGAGATCTTCATCTACCCTAGATATTGCTACACAAATTCAGTTAACAGCAATACAGAAGCAGTAACTTAAATGTTTTATGTAGCTAACAGCAACAGTAATGGCCTCCTCCTTTTAAGAAAGTGTGCAGAGCATGAACGACTGATCACCAACACAGTTTTCCGTCTACCACTCGCAACAAGACATCATGGATGCACTCTCGCTCCAAACACAGGATCTCATTGACTATATCATAGTGCCAAGGAAGTTCAGACAGGATGTCAAAGACTATGTTAGGTGCAGACTGTTGGACAGATCACAGGCTTGTTGTCAGCAAACTCAACCTGCGCGTTCATCCTGCACGGCAACCACAAGGCAATAAAGTGCCAAAGAGATTGAATGTCTCCAAGTTGAAACAAGACAGCAAGAGGCAAGCATTCATCTATCGTCAGCTGTTTAGATGCACTGGAACACAATTCAGAAGATCCAGAGAGAACTGGATCGTATTCCCTAGGACCAGTATTTCGCGAACACCAAGACTGGATTGGTGAGAATGATGAAGGAATCCAGGGACTCCTTGAAGAGAAACACCAAAAACACAAGGCATACCTCAGTGAAACTAGCTCAGTATCTAGTAAGACTGCCTATTCAAACATATGTAAGACAGTCCAGACTAGGCT
Source organism: Anodontia alba (assembly GCA_964016985.1). Classification (NCBI taxonomy): domain Eukaryota; kingdom Metazoa; phylum Mollusca; class Bivalvia; order Lucinida; family Lucinidae; genus Anodontia; species Anodontia alba. The sequence goes on from OZ024832.1 coordinate 49,135,569, forward strand.
CAGATGCATGCAAGACTCCTGGCTGAGAAAAAGGCTAACGGAATCCAGTCCTTTGCAGACAGAAAGGATATGAAGTCCTCTGATGCACGCAAGAAAGTATATGGTCCCCAGAGCTCAGAAACCACCCCACTCCTTAGTGCAGATGGAACTAGTCTTCTGAATGACAAGGAAGCTGTCTTGAAAAGGGGGCCTGAACTCTTTGATGGTGTCCATAATCGGCCAACATTTATCAGTTATGAAGCTATCAACAGACTACAACAAGTGGAATGTAATCCGCTGCTTGATGAGTTCCTAGCCGTCTCTGAAACAGTGAAAGCAATAAAACTTCTGTCATCTGGCAAGGCTCCAGGATCAGTTGCAATACCTGCAGACATCTACCAAGTAGGAGGCCATCCATTTGCAGAGAAACTGACAGTTATTTCACATTATATGGAGACAAAAAGAATCCATCCCTCAAAACATTCAAGGATGCATCAATTATCTACCTTATTCAAACGAAAAGGGAATCTTCGTCTATGACAATCATCGGGGCATCTCTTCATTGTCAATTGCTGGGAAGATCCTTGCAACAGTTCTGCAGAACCGATTGAAAAAACACCTTTAACAGTCAGGGTTTCTATCAGAAAGCCAATGAGGATTCAGGAAGGACAGAGGAACACTTGAAATGATCTTCACAGTAAGACAGCTTCAAAAGAAATGCCAGGAATAAAATGTGGATCTCTACATAACCTTTGTCGACCTTATCAAAGCATTTGATGGGACTTTGTAAAAATATAGCAAAGTTTGGCTGTCCGGATAAGTCCATAGCAATGATGCGGCAGTTCCATGTTGGCATGCTTACACGGGTCCAAAATAATGGCGAGTTTTCTGATCCATTCCCTTGATAAATGGAGTTAAGCAAGGCTGTGTACTAGCTTCAACTGTTCAGCATGATGTTTTCTGCCATGCTCACAGATATTTTCCAAGATGGTGACAATGGTATACCAGGATGGTGATAATGGTATACCTATTAGGTATCACTTTAATGGGAAGCTTTTCAACCTAAGATGGTTGCAAGCTTAATTCAAGGTGCAGACAGAGGTGCTAGGTGAGCTTTCCAAAGGCAATCCTTTTTGACATGTTTTCCTCTTTGCTGATGATCTCAGAATCAGCATAAAAAAGACTGAGGTGGTATATCAACCAGCACCTGAAAAGTCTTACAAGCAGCCTACCATCACAGTGAAAGGTAAACGATTGCAAGTGGTAGACAAGTTCACCTACCTTGAACGCACATTTTCCAGAGTTGTGCACATTGATAATGAAGTCAATGCCGGGATTGCCAAAACTAGTGCAGCATTTGGCCGACTACAAAGAAGTATTTGGGATCGAAGTAGAATCAGACTAGACACAAAGCTAGAAGTCTACAGATCTGTAGTAATGCCAGCACTATTAAATGCATGGAATGTTTACCAACGGCATGCCAAAAGACTAAACAACTTCCATACAAGCTGACTTGGAAAGATTTCTGAAGATTAAGTGGCAAGACAGGATTCCAGACACAGAAGTCCTGAAAGGGCAGGGATGTAGAGATACTATTCTAAAATTGGCACAATTAAAAAAGACAGACCATGTTACCAGAATACCTGATGACCGTTTGTCAAAGAAAATCCTCTGTGGAGGACTAGAAGTGGGAAACCACTCCCATGGTGGTCAGAAGAAACGATACAAGGACACCCTCAAAGCCTCCTTTAAAGACTACAACATACAGAGTAGTGGGAACAGATTGCACGGGATCGAGCAAAGTGGCGAGGCCTCATAAGAAGGTGTGCTGGTGAATACGGAGCAAAAAAGAATCAGCGAACAGAGCAGAAACGTGCTCAGCGGAAAGCCAGAGCTAAGACATTACAACAGAGCTTTCTTCCACAGATCTCTCATATCTGCAACAGGCAGTTAAGGGCTAAGATTGGTCTCTTCAGCCATCTTAGAACACAAAAACAGTAACACTTAACGCATTTGATTAGGATTTGTCACTGTCAGTAATGACAGACGAACTATCAGTATGGCTAATGTTGAAATATAAAATAATGAAAAATAATGAAACATATTGTCAATTTGTCGTCTGCTGAATTAGCCCAGAGAGTGGTGAAGGTTATGAGTACTGTCTGTAAGAATGGGAGACAAAATACGTCCTGGACCTGAGGTTATAAAACTTTTCATGCTCAATTCAGCTGAGCGTGAAATTTGACCTACTAATAAATCTCGAATATCTAACGATTGCAAATTCTTTCTTGTTAAACATAGCTGAGCATGAAAAACATTTTATAACCTCGGGGCCAGGTCAGTTTGATCTCCTTTGGAGGCATATCTCTCATTGTAAATCAAGAATGATGCATTTCTACAGTAAATTCACCGCAATGCCAAAGATATAAAATGCACATCACGTATAGAGGAAAACAGTCAAAACCAATGATCCTGGTGGTTTAGCTGTGAACATGCTACATACAAAGTTCAGTGTGCAAACAGTAAGCTAGTAAAAAAGGTAAGAGAAAAGTCCAGGGAGTGCCACAATCACAAACCGCAGCCCTTCCCAGACATCAAGAGGAAGAGGAAACCGACAAATCCAAACAAGCACAAATCGATCAAACATACGAAAAGCACTAAGATTAGCTCTCTCTTCCCCAAGCGAGGTAATCGCAATGCTAAAAGGACTGAAAAACACAAGAACAAAATGGCACAAGGTAAGACATACAACAAATCGCCTCGCAGTATAAAGCACAAAGCTTCAAAGAGTAATACTAACACCGGGATCACGGCCTTAGAACGGTCAGTAGAGTAAACCACCGTGGGGTTTAAAGCACTTTTACAGCACTTTTACCTGGGTCCCGATGCTACTCTTATTACAGAAATACAAATTCGGTTCGCATAATGGCTCCCAACTCAGTCCATGCATCAAAGCGAAAACATAAAAATCAAATTAATCACTATAATAAACAAAGGCGAGTACTCATGGCTAATTCTACTGAATGCCAGAGTAAATGAAAGCCAAAAGTTGAACCACGGCGGGCCAAGCCAAAGACATATCGTCAAGCCCCAACCCACTGGTTAAAGTTTTACGAAGAGGCCGTCATTGAGTCTGAGGCCCGAACCGCCGTCGTGCAATTAAAGAGTGAAGCATAGCCATCAACAATGATTGGGTTGACAACTAGGCATGCAGTCTGCCGCATAATATCCAGGCTATAGCCAATTCTTTTATAACGGTTAATAAGTTTTCTGAATTGCTCCGAAAAGTTAGATTTACCTACATTTTTTTTTTAAATCTGTACACTAAGCCACCGTAAAATTCTGGTTCCGATATACCTTGTTGCAGACTGACGCTATATTTTTCTAACAAGGCACTGTGTCTGCGATAAAATTTCGAAAACGCCTTACGAAGTTTAAAATAACGATAGCCCGGCCTAAGAAGTTTGGCAGTAAGGGCTTTATTACGGTAGTTAAAGTCATTAAGATTTGAAGAAGTTCTGGCGAATCTAATAAGTTGAGATATGTATACCCCATATGAGGTACGCCGGGGGACATCGCCATCCAGAAAAGGGAAATTGACTATATCAAAATCAAAATCGTCCCGTTTATCACTATCCTGCTATTCGCGCATGTTTGTGCTTGCTTTCGGGTTTATCCTAAGAGACAGTTTGTATAAAATGTCAATAGAGAAGGGGACAATGATCAGAAATCGATACAACTACCTAACATCTTCCTGTTTTCCGGAAAAATAAGTAAAATATTTGAAAATGTACATGTAGTCTGCCTAATCATCCCCGTGGTTTAAAAACTGACGACGCAACTTTTTGACAACGAATTTTGTAACCGGGTCCCGAGTTTGTGCTCAACTCAGCTGAACATAACATTTTTCCTGCTAACTAATCATCACAAATTCTTTCTTGCTAAACATAACTATTGTTGGCGTTTTCTCATATCTATAAGCAGAGAAAATTTCATGTTCAGCTAAACTGAGCATGAACTCGGAACCTATTAACAAAATGCATTGTTGGATTACTAAAATAAACGCTAGAAATGCATTTTGTTGAATTTGCGGAGGTATCAAAATGCAGCGATCATGTCGGTGCAAATACAAAATTAACCACATTTATAAACGTCGGAGAGTTTTACAAAATTGTATTTTACTAACTGTTATTCTAGATCAAGGTACTGCTTTTCTTACACAACATTTACCCTGCGGTCCATGTCTCTGCGTTGGGCTAAATATCAAAACCTGGGTTATCTTGAAAAACTGTTCAGCTTGTATGTAACCGTTAACAAATTTGCTTTGCAAATGCAAACAATTCGGGTATTGTAACATATTAATAAAATGTGTTACTACTGCAACCGAATTAAAATGGTAACCCGCCGTTAACAAAATTCGTTGCAACTGCAACCAATTTAAAATTGTAACCCGTTAACAAAATGCGTAAACGAGCCATCGGTGTTCGAGTCATGTTTAAGCCATTTTACTGTAGGTTTGAGTGTGTGAAGCCACAGTTTCTAACGCTGAAAGAGGAGACGCTGTATATCTCCGACCCAGAGGTACGCAAAGTCTGGATGATCACCAAATGTAACGAGGAGACGACAAACTACGTAAGCGAAAGGATTGAGTACTTATGCGCAAATCCCGGGAGTGACGATAGCCTCGAATCCTTGTTACCTGTCACCGATGTGAAAGACATGACAACATACAGAAATAGATACTGTGCTTATTGTAATGGTCGCCATGAAGCCGCATTCATAACCTGGGGATTTAAAGTATATTGTACAGATGAGGTTTCCTTTACCGATGGAACTTTGTTACAGACAATTAAAGATAGCATGGGCAACATTTTCTATATGAAACCAGACATTGAGCATATTCAAGACTGTAAGATACCTTCATATTCCATTTCAAAGTGCAACGAAACCGAACTTTGGTCGGCTTATGATCTCTCTGTCGAGCTTGCTTGTGAAAATTATTTAGACCCATTTAATGTAACGTACAAGAATTATTTCTGCTACTTATGTAACACAGATCAGCCTTTGCCACGTGAGAGCTGGCAGTGCATGGATCCCATTGAGGACGACCATTATGTCCGAGCCCCTAACTACTTTTTGCTGAGCCTAGACGCAGTCCACACGATGATAAATGACGAATTCTTAGGATGTGACGCCAGTGTACAGTTTCCAGACTTGAAAATGGTAAGTTTGAGCCTTTCAACAAAATTTAAGCCAACAACTTTCAGTTGTCAATACGTACTTAATAAAGAAATATGATACTCCAAAAATATTTGAGAATTGATTTTTGATTCTTTTCTTTCATGGAGCCATGAATGAAAAAACAACACTAACAAAAAAGAAAAACAAAACAAAAAAAAAAAAGAACAAAAAACAAACAAGCAAACAAACAAGCATGATTCGCGTTGCGCATTCGTGCACAATAGCGGCCTTCGTTTTTTTTTTTTTTTTTTTTTTTTTTTTTTCCCACTCATGGCTCGATGAAAAAAAAAAAAACAACAACAACAATCAGTCAATTATTATACTTAATTTTCTGTTTGAAATTTTCATAAATTCGCTTTCGGAAATGGTAAAAGGGTCCGATTTTCGTTTTCTAAGCGGCAGGTCGGTGCGCGCAAGCATTACGAAAACACGCCTATTCAAAGATACAGAAAATTTCACCTCCAAAGAACTGGAAATTTTAAGAAAAAAACTTTGATATTGTTCATATTTCTGCCAAAAACATAGATTGTGGGTATTCGTTAGAACCGCCTCGGCGAGGCGGTCCTACCGAGTACCCACAATCTATGTTTTTGAGCAAAAATGAGAAAAATAATGTGTACCCTTGTAAACCCCAGTTTTACTATATAAAAGTGGGGTTTAAGGGGGTCAAAATTATATAGACGTGTTTTCGTGATGGAATATTGATTTGGTTCGGGGTTTTACGTGCCGGCAGAAGTCATGACAGTGACAAACGATAAAACGTGTCCTCGAAATTTGCATAGTCTAACAGATTTAAATAATAGTGAGAGAATTAAGAACAAAACACATGCAAGATATGTATTATTTTTATATTTTAAATACAAAAGAAAATAAACGTCCAAAAGATTGCCTTTGGAAACAAAGAACACACCACAGATTAGAAAATGGGAGTCTCGGTTTTATTGAGACTCTTCATAAGCAGTAATGAAGTTTGCAACACTGCTTACACCCTCTAGCGTATACATGAGCAGAACTCCATCTTCAAATGTACCATAATGGGCTCAATGATCCCAAAGGAAATGAAATATAATCTGCACTATGGTAAAGTACGGGGAGACGTTCTACCGCCGCCACACGGTCAGTAAAGCCAAGAAATAATAATTTTCATACTTTTATTCTTTCGAATGTGAGTGAGATTATAGGCAAATTGTCGTACCTCTGCTGTTGGGTTCTACCGCAAGATGTGCCTATCAGATGTTTTTGTTTCATCGGGAAATGAATGAATTTTTTCCAACAATCAGATCGAAGGTAAATGCATACATGTAAATAAAAATCGATTAATGTTAAATGAAAATTTCATGAACTACTGTTTAACCCAAAATCCAATTTTTTTACAACGTAGAAGAACATTTGTTTTATTAGATAGATAGATAGATAATTTATTTCAGAAACATAAGCCTACTGGCCCTTGAGTTCTACAGGTATGCATTTAACTAAGTGTGTACATAAAGTACAGAAATGGCGAACAATATTGCATTTTCCATTTTGTGAACAGTGATTTTAGGCTGTTCAACATATTTAAGATTTCAATATACTATTATCACTATTATGCACTGTACGGAGAGATTGTACGCACCGACACACTTCCAAATATCTTTCTATATGGTTTCTCATCATCAATAATAACTTACTTTGTTACATAGCTATATATGATGTGCGTGGGGCCAGTTAGGAATCTTGACAGGGGAGACAATTATCTCCACTCCCAAAACTCCCCCTGTTTACCCACTTCCATCACGTAAGTAAACACGGATATCCCTCATTTACATGGTTGACAAAAGCATATAATATAAGGAAACAGATATGTAAGGCGTGAAGTCTCAGATCAGCCTATGCAACCACATTCATCCATTCATTTGAGTCAAGCCACGGTAAAAAGGGTATTCACGCCGTATGTAGACATCGCAGGGTCACTGGACTGAACCTCTATAAACGCTATCTTGTCACCATTTAATCCCTGCAGACCGAAACAGATATTAGGTAAACATGTAGACCCTGATGAGACGGCTTGTAACAAACCGTCTTTCAGGATCTAAACTGTTTGCCATTTTTGTTTTTGAGTTTTGACAGGAATCGCAATTTGCAACAATGGATGTGTCTTGATTCAAAGAGGGAAGATTCTGCTTCAGAAATACAAGGATGAAAAATGTTTAGACTTGAAAAGTTATCTTAACCCATTGTAGTGGGGATACCAGTAAAATAGTAATTGACAAACAGTGCAGACGCAGATCAGACGCCGCAGAACGCGGCATCTGATCAAAGTCTCCACTGTTTGCAAATAATTTAGTCATTTTTCTCAAGGAATACCTAAATTTCATAGCCTGACGTACCTAAAATTGAAATTGGACTCTTCCAATATATAGCATGGGGAAGTCTATTCAGTATAAAATGGGTTAAATAAGAAATGCAAGGTTTGTATTGAATGCATCTCAAATGAAAAATCTTGACGACTTGCATTTTAGTGCAAATCTGATCAAAACTCGATGAAAACTAAGAAAGTTATAAAGACTTGAAATTGTTTTTCTGGACCGCCATTTTAATATTTATTATGTTTTTATGACGTAACTGATCCTTAATGAAGTATATTAAACTTTAATAAAGATCATTTACGGCAATAATTCACCTCTGTGTATGTGTATATAACTAATATTCTGGACGAATATCGGTTTTATACTCATTAAGTACCGACAAGATACGCTCGTATAAACAAAATCAGACAGAAAATATCGCTTAAGCATCGTTCAACAATCCTGTCATGGTCCTCTGCTGATCATTCTTTAAAGTGTGCCATTATCAGGCGGAAACTTTACTAAAAGTTTTTCCAGTAATTTTGAAGCTAAAAAAAAAAAAAAAAAAAAAATAGCGCACATTCGCGACGGTAATTAGGTCAGTTGCGGTAAACTAAAGTATCTTGTTTCCCAACACCAATTTCAACCTAAGCGGACAGTGCAGTCCAAAATCTGGGTCTACACTGTTTTTATCGCTCATTAGCCGCTTTAGATATGTCAGCAGGTAGTACAACTTTTTAGGATAAGTATGACCAGGGCTTAAGGTGACCGACTATTAGGACCTAAGCAAACAGTGCAAACCCAGATCAGACGTCGCAGAACGAGGCGTCTAACCAGAGTCTGCACTGTTTGTCACTCATCCGTCATTCTTTTGACATTTCAACAGGTAGTAAAATAGACTTGTCATCACGAAGACATGCCTATATAATTTTGACCCCTTAAACCCCACTTTTATATAGTAAAACTGGGGTTTACAGGGGTATACATTATTTTTCTTATTTCTGCTCAAAACGCAGATTGTGGGTACTCGTTAGAACCGCCTCGACGAGGCGGTTCTAACGATAACCCACAATCTATGTTTTGAGCAGAAATATGCAAAATTTTAGAATTTTTCATCTGAAAACTTTCATTTTTTTGGTGGTAAAATTTTCAGTTTATTTGAATAGGCTTGTTCTCGTAATGTTCAAGGATAAGGACAAGTATGATAAGGATTTAAAGTGCAATGTCGTACGCCTAAGCAAATAGGACAGACCCAGATCAAACACCGCAGAACACGGCGTCTGACCAGGGTCTACACTCTTTGCCACTCATCCATCAATTTTTAGACACTTCAACGGGTAGTAAAATGAACTTGTTCAAAATTAACCGAAAATTTAGAAAAAATATGGCGTATCTGTGGGAAAAGTGCAGATCCTGATCAGACGCTGCAGGACGCAGCGTCTGATCAGGTCCTACACTGTTTTCCACTCATCCATCAATCATTCAAATTATCACATAAGGAGATAATTTGCATGAAATGTCAAAGCCTATTCTCTAGGAATAATAAGAAAAATATTTCAAAATGTCGTCTCCTGATTTTTTTACCCAGCATCCAAAGTGTTTGAAAGGTTCGGTTATCCTTTTATTTTCGTGTTTATTCACTTTCAGATGAAATGTAGAGACATTTTATGTCATAAACATAGACATTTGCATTCCATAAACTGTCAGCCAAAAGTGAACTTCGGCGAGAACGAATGCTACTCCATATTAGTTCAACTGACGTCTATGAAAGGGGACAACATTTTTGAAAATGAGTTCGCTGAGCGCTATATGTTATTACGTCTTAAAAATTCGTTAACATATTTTTTGGAAAATGCAGTGAACATTGTGAAAGAATTCAAAATATATGCTAAATTTAAGAAAGTGGCTGGAAAGTCGGCTGTTGAGTACATAATTGTACAAATGATTGCAGACGTTTTTAATCCTAACTACGATTTTCTTTACCTGTTTTCTGAAGGGATAACCAAGAAGAAAGAAGATGACCCTGTTTCCAATATGTTTGACATGCAGCTCGTATCTTATAATATCACCAGCCAAGTTGATGTAAATCATATTGGTATTCCGGCTATCGGTGTTTTAGGAGAATTTGACTTGAGGCCTTTTGACGTGAACAATGATTTACTGGGATTTGTCGAAAACAATACATGTCGTCTAAAAGAAACAAGCTTATTCAGTAAACTTGATATATGCCCATTTATTAAAGTGGTGTTCAGTGAATTGTCTATGAGAATAGAAAATGAATCTCTTATCATAGACGAAGAATATGTCCACAAGATATTTTCCAGTTGGGAGTACGAAAGGCATGGTGATATGATATATTTATGTCTTGAAGATTATATATTTATATATGATATTATGCCACCTCATGCTCAGCACAGTGGAATATCGACAATAGGCATCTACAACCCAAGCGAGCTGCTTCTCCGGGTACACTATCTATCGTTTATGCTACCTTTAGAACTTGTATTAAGCTTATACCTTATATCGTAAAGGCAGACCTGGGCCCAGTTGTTATAAACTAACAATGTCGTTAGTTAACGTATCATTAAAACTTTGATCATTAATTATGACATATATTCTAATATTTTTGCTGGAAACATATATAAGTAGCTTTTGCATTTGCAAAAGGTACTCACATTTTTCAGCAAAAATACCTGTAAATTAGATAATGTACTTACTAGAACAGATAACATTTTTATCACTAACGATCTCGTTAATCTAACGATGCTTTGAACAACTGGGCCCTGGGGTATAAAAGCACCCTGAACTCAGTTTGTGGTCACCTTATGGACTCGATAGGATGGACCACGGCAAATCCGACGTAAAACTGGAACAAGCTGAACTCGGTATGTGTTAGACTACAAATGAGACAAGTTATCGTTTGGCTATAATTGGCTGATTTAGATTACCTGTAAAATGATTATTAAAGTATTAAAAACATAAAAAAACAAAAAAAACAAAAAACAAACAACTTTCATTCATTTTTCATAGACTGAAAAGAGATTCGTTTATTTTCATTTGATTATCTCGAAAGAATAGATACACTTGTGGGGGAGTGGGGTGGGGTGGGGGTGGGGTGGGGGTGGGGGGACTCTTTGAAACGTTCTTTGACTACTTTCTGAAATTGAGTCTACTCTAAAAGGAAAGCATCTTGGGAGCAAATTATTCCCTTTTAGAGAAGGCTGGTTTTAGAAGTGATCTTGTGTGCAGGAAAGCGAACAGAATAGAACATCACGAAGACATGCCTTTATGATTTAGGCCTCCTTAAACCCACTTTTATATAGTAAAACTGGGATTTACATGGGTATACATTATTTTCTTATTTTTGCTCAAAAACATAGAATGTGGGTACTCGTTAGAACCGCTTCGGCGAGGCCATTCTAAAGAGTACCCACAATCTATGTTTGGACCAGAAATATGAAAAATATCAGAATTTTTTATCTGAAAATTTTCAGTTTTCGGTGGTGAAGTATTCAATATATTTGAATAGGCGTTTTTTTTTACGAAATGCAGTCACCACATTGTCCTTCTTGTAAAATAGAGGGAAAATCTACCAGGTATATCCAGTCACCATAACCCTTTCACCCATGATTTTCTGAAGTGGAATGTTCCGTCTTTGAATTTGGACACACCCATTGTTGCAAACAGGGATATGAGTCAACAAATCAACAACAGAATAGCAAACAGTGTAAATCCAATTTAGACGGCTCCTTATGATACATCTCCTCTGGATCTACACTGTTTGCAAAGGTATCTGTTTTGGAGTGCATGACTGAAAGGGTTAACTATATCTTGGGAATCGCCGCGTAAATGGCTGTTATGGGGAGGTTCAATTACAGAGAGAGAGAGAGAGAGAGAGAGAGAGAGAGAGAGAGAGAGAGAGAGAAACGCGACACTTGAAGGGGTAAGTGCTGTTATGAGGGCATCACGAAAACATGCCTATATACTTTTGACCCCCTTAAACTTCACTTTTATACAGTGAAACTGGGCTTTACATTATTTTACTTATTTCTGATCGAAAACATAGATTGTAGGTACTCGTTAGAATTGCCTCGGCGAGGCGGTTCTAATGAGTACCCACAATCTATGTTTTGAGCAGAAGTATGAAAAATATCAGAGTTTTTATCTGAAAATTTTCAGTTATTGGAGGTGAAATTTTCTATAAATTTAAATAGGCATGTTTTCGTAATGGTAAAGCTATCATATTGCGATCAAGTCTTTCGCTGTCAGCTTGAAGAGTCCTTGGAAACCGTAGATTATATCGTTGTATGAAGAACAGACTAGAAGATGTCCAGAAAGATCCACAATCACAGATTATAGCTTACCAATGAGAAAGCAAAGACATCGCCAAAGGAAGCAAATTAAAAGTAAAAATAGGATCGCCTTTGGAAACAAAGAACACACAAAATCACGAAAATCGGAAACTCGGTTTGATTGAGTCTCATCATATGCAACAGTGTCGTTTGCGAGGCTGCATACGCCCCTTAGTGCCGGCTTAAGCGGTATTCGATTTTCAAAATAATCAGGATGGGCTCAATGATCCAGGTACCTCTTCCACAACAATTTGATCACAATGCTCGATATGATCCACTTAAGACAACAATAAGACAACAAACATGACAGAAAAGGAAAGACAAGAGTGCCAGGGAAGCCTCAGCTCCGCAGCGAGCAGCTACAAGACCACACAATGAATAAAAAACACCAGAAGGGCCAGTAGTAAAAACTATCGGGGATGATTTCTCGTAACCCATTTATGCCCAGTGGATTCTTCTACATTAACTTAAATTTGGACCTGTCCATTTCCAGTAAAAGGGGTGTCTGGTTAGTTTTTATTATTATCACGTTTTGTAGAAATTTCTGAACTTAATGCATACAGTGTAGACCCTGATCAGACGCCGCGTTTTGCGGCGTCTGATCAGGGTCTCTACTGTTTGCCAAAGTCCCTTTTATGGGACGCTAGGCTGAAATGGGTTAAATCGATTTTACTGGTGCAAATCTTGTGTATAACATTTTGTTGTAAAAATACAGAGAAATAAGTAAAAACAATCCTTATCAGATTGTACAGCCTTGCTGGATGATCCAGATTTTTATAGACTTCGAAGACAACATACTCCCATTGCACGGATATAAACAAACTGAATAGAATTTCATCATGGCGATGATGTAAACAAATTGAAAAGCATTTTATCTATTTTTGTGCAAATGTGAACGGTAATAAGGCGGGTTTGTTACATACTGGTAGGAGATAGGTTATGATCAAATTTCAAAGTATCTTAAATCTTCGCATTCTTATTTTTCCCAGAAACAGGTTTTGACAATTCATGCAAATTGTCTTTAGTGGAGATAATGGAGATAATTTGCATGGACTGTTAAATCCTGTCTTCTGAAAAATAAATAAATAAATAAATAAATAAATAAATAAATAAATAAATAAATATATATACTATCATTAATATTTCAGCTTCTGATTTCGCCCAAAGAGTGGTAATGGTTAAGATGAATGAATATACTCGAAAGATTTTGATTCTGCCATTATTTACAAAAGGAGACCAAATTCGTAGACAGGAAGTTTTATCATTAGTGTATGAAAATTAAAAAAAAATGGACTTAATGCTCTTAATGAAAAAAACAAACAAACAAAAACAAAAACAAAACAAAAAAAAAGAAAGAATAGAAACAATAACAACAACAACAACAACAACAAAAAAACAAAAAAAAAAAAAAAAACAACAACAAAAAACAAACACCCCCCCCCCCCAAAAAAAAAAAAAAAAAAAAAAAAAAAAAAAAAAACCCAAAAAACAAACAAACAAACAAACAACAACAACAAAAAACAAACAAAAAAACAAACAACAAAAACAATAAAAAAGCAAACAAACAAACAAAAAAAAAAAAAAAAAAAAAAAAAAAAAAAAACAGAAAAAACAACAACTCTTAACCATATGTATCATAAAGTCTGAGCCGCAAGCAAATGTTCCTATATCTAAAATGGATGGGTGGCAAATACCCTGATTAGATGGTGCAATATCTGCTGTTGGTCGGCAATGTTTGCTCAGGCTCGTCAGTCTCAATACTTGGGGTAAATACATCTTTTTATTAGTCACGGCAACACTATTTTGGTCTAAATATAAAAGTTTACATCTGTTTACCATAGGACGGGGAGAATAAATGGGTTACCATTAGGTAACTGAAAAAAATAAACAAGAAGCATTCTCAGAACAGAAGATAAGCGACGAAAAATAGTACAGTGAACCCTCGTTACAACGACATCATTTGTTCTCAAAGACGTTGCCATTAAAATGAATTTGCTGTTGTACAGAATACTTAATGAGCAGACTGATATGTAAGAAAGGTCTTATTTTGTTTTTATTTCCTCCTAGATCATAAGTTTTGGATATTTGTTCGAATCGCCTCCCCGAGGCGATTCTAACAAATATCCAAAACATATGATTCTTTAAAGTATAGAATACAATATTCTTGCATAATTTGTGACTAATTGTTCTCTTAAGCGAAGGTTCGTGACAGTCAAATTGTCATTATAACGAATTTTGTTGTTGTCTCGAATGTCGGTGTAAAGAGGGTTGTCTGTAGATAATTAATGCAGTTTGATAGATTTTGGGACTGATCATGTGGGATAACTCACAGATGACTTAGATGAGGTAACACGATCTACCCAAATTATGGTGCGTCCAAACACCCAATGCACACAAACATACCCTGGTCAACCCACAAAGCCACCGATTTCATTCCGATTATTTACGTTAAATAGAGATAAATGGCAAGAAGTGTACTTGTACTTTGGTTTAGCTCATTTAAACCTCATTGCATACCACTGCAATATTTGATCACGCCGAAAGATGACTTTCTAAGCTGTTTAAAAAAAGCTAACCTTGTTTATTCTTTCTTACGAAAGCATCTTCGCACAATGTACATAATTAATTCAATCAAATTTTTATTATACATAGAGACTATTTTCTTTGGTTTTCAAAACTTGATTTTAGCGTGAACTTTAAGATCATATTGTAAAGCTGTTTCAACACGCATACAATGAAAGTTGAATCAAATGATTGGACAAAAATAACAGTTTTTAAGATTAACCATCGCTTCAAGGCGCGTACATTCTTCCATACAGAGGCTGACAGAGTAAGGTCACACATGATCTATAAGACTTCGTCTAAAAAGATTTTGCTTGCTAAGGGAATGCTTCTCAGACCTCACTAACATTAGTCCTCGTGTTGAAAAGGGCCCGGTGCGATTTATGTCTTCCAGGCGAGGAAAATACGTGACAGAAGAGGACAGTTATATGACAGAAGATCAAAAATGCATAATCAAACGTAATGGTGTAAAAAAAACAAAACACAAAAAAAAAAAAAAAAAAAAAAAAAGAAAAATAAAAATAAAAAAAAAATAAAATAAAATAAAACAACAACAACAAAAACATCATCAACAACAACAATATTTGAAACTGCTAGAATAATGAATTCTGATTTAGAAATTATCAACAAATGGGCAAAAACCTGGTTAGTCAAATTTAATCCATCAACATCAGAATCACTTTTAATATCTAGAAAAGTTAATAGGGCTGTTCATCCACCTTTGGCAATGAACAGTGAAAATATAAAAGAAGTAGAGTACCATAAATATTTAGACAGGGCTGATGTGTATGGTGATAGTTGCCCAAAGTATTCCACAGTGGCAAAGTGGTCAGCAGAATTTAAACGTTGGTGAGACTCCTTAGAAGATGACCCAAGGTCAGGTCGCCCTGCTGATGTCATCAGCCAGGAGATGATCGACCGTGTTGAGAGACTTGTGCTAAACAATCGCCGAATCAAAGTTGTCGAACTTGCTTCAGAATGTGGTATTTCTAATGGAAGTGTTTACACTATAATCCATGAACATTTAGGCATGTCAAAAGTATCCACCAGGTGGGTACCCAGAAACCTGAACATGCAAGATCGTCAGCAAAGGTGGAGTCAAATAAAGAACTTCTGGAAGTGTACAATGCCAATCCAGAAGACTTTCACACTCGTCTTGTAACAGGAGGTGAAACTTGGCTTCACCACTGGGACCCAGATACTAAAAAAGAGTCCATGCAATGGAAGCGCCCTGTCTCACCCCCATATAAGAAATTTCGTACCCAACCATCAGCCGGCAAGGTAATGGCCACGGTGTTTTAGGACTCCAAAGGGATTATATTGATAGATTACAAGCCTGCTGATACTTCAATTACAGGAGAATACTATGCCAATGTCATTAAACAATTAAGTGTTGCTATTAAAGAAAAACGAAGGGGAAAGCTAGCTGCTGGTGTTCTTCTTTTGCATGATAATGCCACTGTGCACAAGTCCAGAGTTGCACAAGCGGCTATTCGTGAGTGCAAGTTCACCCACCATACAGTCCAGACCTGGCCCCAAGTGATTATTATTTGTTTCAAAATTTGAAGTCCCACTAGCGTGGAACGAGATTTCGGGACGATGATGAGCTCAAGGCTGCTACAGAGGCTTGGTTTGAGGACCAAATAGACGACTTTTATTTCAAAGGCTTAAAAGAAATGTGGGCCAAATGCATTGAAGTAAAGGGGGATTATATTGAAAAATAATGTTGAAACCATCTTCCAATCTGTGAGTTAAGCCCCGAGTTCTACGAACATTGAACTCCCCTCGAATATCGCATGATGGGACATGGCACGAACATATCAATTATATAACTGCAAAGGCCTGGCAAAGAATATATATTATGAGAAAGTTAAAATATTTACTTGATAGGGATTCTCTTCAAATAATATATGTATCATTTATGCGTCCTATCCTAGAATATGCTGATATTGTATGAGACAATTGTACTCAGTATGAACTTAATGCTTTAGAAAAAAATACAGATAGAAGCAGCAAGAATTGTTACTGGTACAACAAAGTTAATTTCTGTGAATTTATTATACCAGGAAATAGGATGGGAACCACTGACACAGAGAAGAACAAAACACAAATTACACATGTTTTACAAAATGCCAAATGATCTTTCTCCAGCTTACTTGTCATCTCTTGTTCCGTCGTCATTTGAAAATACAGTTTATAGTCTTTGTGACTCACAAAACATTAGACCCGTATCGACAAAAACCCAGTTGTATTAAAAATCATTTATACCGTCGAGTATTAGAGAATGGAATGAACTGCCATTTGAATGTCGTAACAATTGTTTTTATTTGTTTCTAAAGTGTTTTTTTTTTTTTTTTTTTTTTGCCTGCATTGATGCAAGAATTGGCCATATTGTATCAGGCAGTTCTGCTGTAGATATTAGCAAAATTATAGTGTATATTTTGGATGGTTGCTTTGAATATGAAAGTAGAAAACCACCTGGGGTATAAATTACCCTTACACTTGCCGTGTCTTCCTACAAGGTCTGTGTCCGTGTCTTTGAAGAGGTGGAAGCTGATTACATAACATATCTAGCCATTTCGTTTCTTGTTTTGAAAATATAAAGAGGGAATGCTGTCAGGCAAATACTAAGTACAGTCGACTCCCGTTATCTCGAATTCCAAGGGACTCTCTGAGACACTTCGAGATATCCGTACCTCGAAATATCAGAGTTGCAGAAGTGAGGAAAACAATAAATCGAACAACCACATTTAACAAATGAATGTGCAGTTTGACTCCTGAAGTTAGAGATATATTAAAAATATTGCGGAAAAGAGGAGAAATTGCTCCTTAGGAGCAATTTCTCCTCTTTCCCACAATATTTTGTTACCTGTTGATAGATTTCCAAGTTAAAACAAGGACCAGAATTTCACTTCGAGATAAGCGGTTATTCGAGATATGCGAGGTCGAGATACCAAGGGTCGACTTTATTGCCCTTTTGACTTTAAAAAATGTTGGTTGTAGAATATTTGCAAACCTGTATAAAATATATGAGAGAAAATCATTGGTAGTCTGTAGCGTAAATACTCTGACACCTCGATCTGTTTTTTTTTTCTCTTGTTACACAATGTTGTCTCCTCCTTTTCGCTCTAACTTAAGCCGCTTGAATTCTGTTACGGTTTGTTTATCAGAGTTGAGGTTTAACAGCCCTGTCAATATTATTGCAGCCAAATCTCTCTCTCTCTGAACTCCTCTTAAGAAATTCATACTCCAGGTTTTGGAAACACACAATCTATAGACACCATAATACAGTTGACTCTCGTTATCTCGACCTCGCTTATCTCGAATAACCACTTATCTCGAAGTGAAAATCTGGTCCCTGCCTAAACATGAAAATCTAACAACAGGTAAAAATATTGTTGAAAAGAGGAGAATTTCTCTTCTTTTCCACAATATATTCAATATGCCTCTAACTTCAAGCGTCCAAATACACAAATATTTGTTAAATGTAGTTGTTCGAATTATTTTTTCCTCAATTCTGCAAATCTGATATGTCGAGGTACGGATATCTCGAAGTATTTCAAAGAGTGCCTTGGAATTCGAGATAACGAGAGTCGACTGTATAAAGTTAGCTACCTATCTAGTCTGTGCCAGTTGTAAAAGACAGTCTTTCAAAAGCACCAAAAGGAGAAGAGATGTGGAACAAACAGTGACAAGGTCTCAATGAAGTAAATTAGAAGTCTCAGGCCCAACTGACCATTGTACGATTAAAGAGGTAAGCAAAGTTATCATCCTCTGGGTTAACAGACATGCATGCATGCTTCAACGATCTAACCTATCGTTTTGAAACGAGTGACAATCTTTTACATTGGTCAGAAAAGTCAGTACTGCCAGCTGTCTGCCTGAATTTATAACTTAAATCATCCAAAGAAGAGACACCACATTCAATATTGTTTTTGCTTTTTTTCTTAAAAGAAATCCATTTTAAAAGGAAAGAATTTGCTCCCCTAGGGACAAAAGGGAGTAAATTCTTTCCTTTTAAAGTGAATTCCTTTTAAGAGTGGGGGTTAAGTGTGCAGGTATGCAAATAGGAACCCGTCTCCTTTGTAGAAAATGCTTCAAAATCCACCCAATGTATCAAATCTTAACAAAAGGCAAATTGATTCAAACGTAACAAAAAAAAAAAAAAAAAAAAAAAAAAATTTTACACGGTTTGTGGTACCGACAGCAATGGTCCACTGAGGATAGACTAGCTCCTAGACCTTGATGTCATGTTTTATCACTCCTAACTATAAGCTGAATTTATGTATGACATCTTGTATGGGCAGTCTCTAATAGTTGGTCTCTGACATCAATGGTTGACTGGGCCGTAAAACCTCAACACAAACAATATATGTATTATGATAACACTGTTGAAGGTATCGTATTAGGGATATCATGTAACAGTGGCATGTTTTAAAACAGGGTCCGGCTACAAATGTATTAGAAAGGATAGATTGACATTTTTCTCGAATGTTTTACAAGCGAACAGTATATGTTGTTTAGTCCTCAGTGTAGACTAGCTACTAGTCGGATATCAATATTTTTTTCATCAATCAATTATAATTATTAATTTACTAAATGAGCTAAGGGCCATCTACTACTTACATGTACTGCTTGCCTCACCTCTTTGATAGCAGCAACTTATCTTGGAGACCAACTATTAGAGACTGGCCATACAAGATGTCATACATAAATTCAGCTTATAGTTAGGAGTGATAAAACATGACATCAAGGTCTAGGAGCTAGTCTAGCGCCAGTTATGCTCTGGACATTGGTCCGCCACACGCTCGCTGTATCACTAAGTTCCTAATAGATAAGTTTGAAGGCTGGTGCAGCTCGGTTTGGTCACAACCCATTGTTCTTCTATGCTGATTTCCATATTTAGTCAGGTATTACCGTCTCCACGTAATCATAATTATATCCACTTCGTTATCAGGAGTTCTTATTTGTTTTCGGGTAATATAAGGAAAGGTTTTGTATGTTCATTAACCCTCATATTCCATCGTATTTGTTATGTTAGATCCTCATGGGTTTTGAAGCGTACTGGAAATTTGAAAAAAAAATCTATTCTATTCAATATTAATGAAATTCTAGATTCTTTTTTTTATTCAAATAATCATGTATTGAATAACATACATGTATTTGATTCCCTGCGCGGGTAATTAAAGTAGAACATTAAAACGTTTTATTGTTGATGAACTGAAATTTAGTAATGGAAATTTTTGTTGACAACGAAAGGCCAAACCAAGTGTGTTGCGTTTCTTTGGATAGAATGTTGTAATGGTATTCTAGATTATTTTCATTTAAATAATTATTATCGCATGGCCTGGCGCACATATTACATACACATGCAAATGTAATGCCTTCCAAGATACGTTTTCACACGTTGTGGTTCAATTATATTTTACTTTTACAGTGGGTCTAAAATCCTTTTATTTACAGGAAAGCCAAGATATCCGCGTTTTTCTTTAGAGCAGTTACATCTGGCTCCTCTATGTTGTTGGTTTACGACTGGGTCAGGCGATTGTTTTTTTGTTTTTTTGTTGTTGTTTTTTATTTCATCAGTCTACATCAACAGGTCTGACCGTCATGACATTCATCCAGCAAACAAAACTGGACTGGTACCCAAGACCAAGTGTTGCGATTACTGTGACTGCAAAAGCGACCGTGGTACACGAGGTTCTTGTTGTTCTCTGCAAAACATGATCTTTTCCGGTGTGAGGAAATCGAGCAGGTACGAATATTCAGGCACGTCGCTTTCTGGGTCATCCAACGTTACATTACAAAATGCAAAAACGAAGATTCAGGCCACTTTCGCTGGTTAGTCTGTGCTGTCACTTGTGTGTAATGTTTAATATTTGTTAGCAGTGAACACACACACACACACACACACACACACACACACACACACACACACACACACGCGCGCGCGCGCGCACACACATACTTGAAAACAACTGAAGTGCCGAATTAATGCCAGACATGCTAGTTTCGGCCTATAAGGCATCATTACTGACCCTCGTATCATCATCACTGATCCCCATATAAATGCTTAAGCAACCCGGAATAGGGTCAATTATCACAAAGGACCAGAAAATATAATGAACGTCAGAAAGATTGCATTTGGAACAAAGAACACACTACGGATTAGAAAATAGCTGTTTACTGAAGTTTGCAACACTGCTTTCGCCCTCTAGCGTATACATGAGCAAAACTCCATTTTCAAATATACCACAATGGACCTAATGATCCCAAAGGAAATAAAATATAATCTGCACTATGGTGAGGTATGGGAAGACGTTCTGCCACCGACACTATAGTGAAGAACAGGGAGACGTTTTTTGCGGCCGCCACATTGCACTATCACCAGCTGTAGTGAGGGGGTGGTCGGGTGGTGCGAAGGTGTCGTGTACCTTATGTCACCGGGCGCCGAACTGATATTGTCTTACAGTTGGACAAGGCCTGCTATCCTTTTAGGAGGCAATGGTAGAGGGTGTGTTTTATTTCTTCTGTTTCTTCACTTTCATACCTGTTCCTCTCTTACATCTCTTCTCCTATCTCTTCTACCTCTTTTCTCCCTTGCTCTGGGAGACGACGTAAAATGACTCACAAGGATTGTCGTTAAACCCCAACTCAATCAAAATACCAGCTGTAGTGAAAGTAAAACGAATGACCCCCACAACCCCCCCCCCCCACACACACACACACACAAACATTCCACTTAAACATCAAACTTCTTCTAGGTTCAACTGTGTGAATCTTCAGTTTCTAACACGGAAAGAGCAGGCAACATATTCCTCTTATCAAGACGTAGAGAAAGTGTGGATAATAACCCAGTGTGGCATAGAGAGGACAGACAGACTTCAAAAGCCTTAGAACTGAGAAGTTATGCACAGACCGTAGGATTCATGACAGCATAGAATCTTTATTACCTGTTACCAATAATGGACGCCTGACATACAGAAATAGACACTGTGCTTATTGTAATGGTCTTCTGCATACAGCATTCAAAACCTTAAAAAATTATTTCATTTACTTATTAACACACATCAACCTTCAGCACGTAACAGCTTGCAGTGCATGCATCCCGTTGAGGACGACGTTTTTTTCCCCGAACCCATTATTACTTCATAATGGAACTAAACGGCCTCACCAGAATGACGAATAACAAATTCTTAGCATGTGACGTCAATACGCAGTTCCCAGACTTAAAAATGGTGAGCTTGTTTGAACATTTTGCCAAAATCTATGTTATTAAATTATATATGTGTATGACTTAAAGATGAGGTAGAGGGCCCCTATGCTGACCAAACATGTATTTGCAATTATAATGTTTGCATTAGATTTAAGAGTGGAGTTTCGCGCGAGTAAAACTGTTTTAAGCAACCGCTACCCCACCACCTCGTCTAACACACCACCACAACCACCCTCACCAGTAGTTTTTTTATTGACCGTTCTAATGTGGGTTCTCTATTGTAACTCTTCTCTGTTTGTACATAGGCGATTTTATATGTGGCGTTTGTTTTGCCATTGTTTGTTCCTCGGCTCTCCTTTTTGGGGGACCTCGGGAAAGCTGTATTCCGTGATTATGGCATTTTCTGGGAAACTTCACACTTTTACGAAACAGGCTGTTTCAAGGACACGGCATGATTACTTAAAAAGTCATATCGGGTGCATTTTGTTGTAGTATGACTATATGGCGTTAATATAACGGCTTCTCAGCGGGCACATGACGTTAATATATAAAGGATATTCAAATGTTTGGAGTGAATATGACCTTTATTTCATCGAGTGAAGTGAAAAAATGTATATTTCATGAGTGCCGAAGGCACGAATGAAATATACATTTTTTTCACTTCACGAGATGAAATAAAAGTCATATTCACGACAAACATTTGAATTTTCTTTTTATTATATACATCACTTTCGATAGAGCAGATGCAAATCTTGCATTTGCAAGGGGAAGTCTGACACGCAGTTTTGTCCCTTGGCGGTGACATAAAAGAACCGCATAACATTAGTTAGAATGTAAGGAACATGTTGGTATCAAAATTATTTTGATTTGCCGAAACTTTTTGTTTTTTGTTTTCTCCAGCGTTTTACATGTTAAGCACTGAGCGTCGACGCCATGACGTTCATGTTTTGTTTGGTGACGTTAGATATGACGTCAGAAACGCGCATTGGCGTGTAAACAATAAGATAAAAAGAAAATTTACTCTTTTTCAGTGAATACCATAAAAAGTTTCATCTCGTGTAATGAAAACATTCAAATTTTCACTCGTGCATAATGATCATTCATGTAAATAAGAAAAAATAGTAGTTCCAGATCTTATATTTTTCACTGCTCAGAGGAGTGAAAATATAAGTTCTATATTTTCACTAGTGAAAATATAACTTTTTCGAAATATGCATTTTATTTCATTAATAATTCTCTATATTTCATTACTTTGTATATAATAAAACGTCGAATTAACGTCGATGCAACGTTAGCATCAATATTAATTCGACATTTTATTAGCGTCATGTGCCCGCTGGGAAGCCGCTATGTTGAAATAAAAGTGTTTAATAAAAACGGTTTTGAATATGTCCAGAAAATGGCACATATACAGTAAATAAGGGAACTCAGGAACTGATATAATCAGACCCACATCAAGCCCCCCAAAATAAAAGGGAAAGATAGACAAATACAATGAAGCAGCCACAAAATGAACAGACGGCACGCACTTTTGGGAACTCATTCTCAAAAAGTTGGGATCTCTGTTACCTGAACTTAACTGAATATATAAACAACTTACATAATTATTAAAAAAAACCATTAGAAAGTGAAACACTACATGACAAGTAACAAAAAGTACCTAAATGAAAGTACCGCCTTGAAACGGTCAGTAGTGAAACACTGGGATTGGCAGTTCGGGAGGGCTTAAGCTAGCATTATGGGCTCCCAACACTCGCCCTCAGCTTCTGTAGTGGTAAAGACATTTATTTGTTCGGTCCGTGTGGAGGTCGGCTAACTCATCCATGAATAATTACGGGCAACATATAAATCACAGCCAATAATGAAGCATAGATGAGGGCTCAACAGAAGCAACCATTGATTTTGAGACTTTTGGAGATTCTTGCCTTGTCAAACAACAACACTGGAATACTGGGGTATAAGACAACCACCAGTTGAGCCCCGGTAAGCCGAGAAACAGTTCCGGCCCAGACCACCTTTTAAATAGTTTTTAATAAAAATCAAAAAAGATTGTCTTTGGCAACGACTAACACACTACAGAAAGTAAATGGGAGTCTCGGTTTTATTGAGTCTCGTCATAAGCAATAATGAGGTTTGCAACACTGCTTACGCCCTCTAGCATATACATGAGCAGAACTCCACTTTCAAAGATACCACAATGGACCCAGTGGTCCCAAAAGAAATGAAAATATAATCTGCACTATGGTGAAGTATGGGGAGACGTTTTACGGCCGCCACACGGTACTAACACCAGTTGCAGTGTAGTAAAATAAAAGTCAGTCTGAACCCCGACCCACCAGCGTGCAATTAAAGAGGTAAACAGAGTGGTCAACCGTGATTGGATTAACCGCTAAGCAAGCAGACTGTTTTTTGTCATCAATGTTATATCCCTTTAGTTTATAACATATGACAAGTTTTTACTAAAACGATCAGAAAACTCTGATTCCTCTATACTTTTTCTAAACCAAAACACAAAGTCACCATTAAATTCAGGTTCCAATAGGCCTTGTAGCAGATTTTTTTTTTAGTCCGGTATCGTTTTTAGTGATCGATTCGGAGTGTCGACGATAAAAAATTAGAAAAAAAACAAACAAACAAAAAACAAAACAAAAAAAAAAAAAAAAAAAAAAAAAAAAAACTTTCCTAAGTTTATGATACCGATACCCCTGTTGGAGAAGTTTGACAGTCAGTGTTTTGTAAAGAGCATTGAGGTCGGACAAATGACTTGATACTGTAGCAAACCGAATAAGTTCAGAAATGTAAACATCATAAGAAGAGGCACAAGGAACGTCGCCATCAAATAAAAAAAAAAAAAAAAATAAATAAATAAAAAAAATAAATAAAAAAAAAACCCGGAAAATTAACAATGTTAAAATCAAAATCATCGCATTTATCATAAATTTTAGATGAAACAAAACAATTAGAAATTATTAAATGCAAATCTAAAATGCGGCTTCGGCATCAGTACAATTAGCTTTGTTCCATTGCAATTTATTAGGATAAATTTCAGCGGACATTACTTCAAATTAAGGGTTGTCGATTTTCGAAGGTCGTCCATATATCCTGGAATTTGAGTTAAAAGCTTTAGAAATATCAGCTTGTATATCATTAGAAAGGGACATCATAAAATTGTTTCCATAACAAAACAAACACAAATCTGCTGCAAGAGGAGCACAATTAGTACCCATGGGAATTCCCACAATTTGTCTGTGTAACTTAGAGCAAATTCTTATGAAAATGTTGTCTAAAAGGTATGACAAGTAATATCTGTAAAAAAAAAAACAATACACGACGTAGGAACGAAAGTATATTTACATACTTATAACAATGAAATAAGCGATTTGGAGGTACGACCAAGGTAACTAGCTATGATCGTCTTCGAGAAAAAGCTGCTGCCATCCCATCGATTGGGACGCTTTGAGAGATAATGATATTGACTCATATGCAGCGAATCTACATTCTACAATTACAAACTTGGCATCAGAATGTATTCCAAATAAAATAATTAGAATTAAACCTACTGAGCCTTCTTGGATAAACGCAAAAATAAAACAGTATATACGTAAACGTAAAAGAGCCTATCGAAAAGCTAGGAGAACAAATACGGAGTTATACTGGACGCAATTTAAAACTTTAAGGAAGAAAACTGTCTCACTTATTCGAGATGCTAAAAAAGTTTTCCATGACAAAATTGCTTCAAAGTTAACAAGTGGAGAACTTTCAGCTAAAGACTGGTGGACGGTTCTTAAAACTTTCATTTCTCCACAGTCTAAAACATCTATACCACCCCTCGAAAATGACGGCTCTATAAGTTCTGACGAAAATGAAAAGGCTAATGTCTTAAATAATTTCTTTCAAAGCCAGAGCAGTCTAAACAATCAATATCCAATCCTCCCCCAAATACTTCCTACTGCTGTCACCAACGAACTAAATAATATTGAACCCAAACCGAAGTCGAGACTATACTCAAATCTCTCCCTATTGGTAAAGCTTCTGGTCCTAACAACCTGAGTAATCGTATTCTTCGTGAACTTGCTCACGAAATTTCTTCTCCTTTTTGTAACTTGTTTAATCAGTCTATCAACTTGGGTTTTGTACCATCTTCTTATAAAGAAGCTAATCCAACTTGAAGCAGCGCGCATAGCCACTGGGACAACCAAGCTTATTTCTATTACCGCATTGTACAAAGAAGTTGGATGGGAGTCACTTGAACAGAGAAGACAAACCCACTAATTGACTTTATTTTTCAAAATGTTTTCCCATCTAACTATACCACCATCAGTCAGTGACATGTCACGATATAATCTTCGCAACTCCGACCAATTACAGACTATTGATTCACGAACAAATCTTTACTATAATTCTTTTCTACCCTCTACCGGCCGAAGTGAAACAATCTCAAACAACACACTCTTTTAAATACTACTTTAACAAAAACAAAACACCTGTCCCCAAATATTATTATTCTAAAAATAGAAAAGCCCAAATTCTCCATACAAGATTACGAACGAACTGTAGCTCATTGAACCTGGATCTATTTTTAAAAGGTATAACTGACTCGCCTATGTGTAGATGTGGTAGTATTGAGAACTCACAACACTTCTTTTTCCACTGTCCTTACTATCAGCAGCAGAGAAACGCGCTTCTAAATGTGTATTCTACCTATCATAGACCTACTCTTGATCTTTTTCTGTACGAGGAATCCTCTTTTTATCATATGATGTAAATATGTTAATTTTTGAAAACATTAACCGGTTTATATTGAATTGTAAACGTTTTTCATGAGATGTTTTAAATACTGATATGGTCATGCGATTGCTTTACTACATTTATCCGTTGCAAACGGTATTACATTCCATGTTGGATGCCGGGTGCCCCGACCCCTCAATCCCAATTTCCCACCTACCCCTTTTCCATCTCTCCTTCTACCCTCACCCCCACCGCCCCTTGTTTTGTCCATTTTAATTTTCTTAACCTTTGCTAACCTCAAAATGCTTTATATGAAATGATTACTATTTGGTGTAAAACTTTACATAAGATTTTCATCATTTTTATCACCCAAACATGTAAAAACAACACTTATTGTTAATTATCACTACATAATGTTACTTGCTCCAATGTATCTTGCTCGAAATTCGCCATTATGTTTACATGTCGATTGTTTGTTGGAGAAGAACTATGTAAGTACTTGTGCTTTCGTTCTAATCCCAATTTGTATAATTACTTGCATCATGTTGTAATGATAGTTATGCTACAATAAAATATGTTTAAACCAAATAAGCGAACGGGACAGATTAATAGTAAAAAAAAAAAAAAAAATCCTTGGTTTCGAACCCGCAACCTTCCGCGTGGTAGGCGACCCCTCTCCCGACTGAGCTACGGGGGCTGTTTCGGTTTCGCCCGAAAACTAATTATATATTGCTAAGCAGCTACAGTTTTCTAAAAAATAAACATAACTCAATAATGTGCGTATAGGAGGACAAAGAGTACAGTATCGTTCGAAAAGAATTATAAGTATCCTGTTTTTATTTTTTAGTATTTTCCTGTTTAGGTTTGTCCTAACCTCGCAGTTTTACCGTGATTTTGAAAACACTTTTCAAAGCATAATGTACAATGACTAAGATGTCGTGCCCTTTTACGGTAATAACAGAAAAGGTCGATGTGCAGATTCTTTTCGATTGTATGGCATATTCGTGATCTCATACAGCTGCTGAAGACGGTGAGCTTAAACGACTACGTCGAATCATGCGTCACAAACGTTAAATTTTAACAAGACCGAAGTTGTCATCAGAAGGAAAAAATGTTTTCCTATCATAACAAATAAAAAAGGAGAGCCTTCCCAATACAGCTGAACCTCAATAGCTCGAAGAACGATGGCTCGTTTATCATGGCTAATTCGAACTCTATTTTAAGCCCCTACGAAATTCTTACGATAGCTCAAGAAAACAAACTTTTACGGAAATTTTCTTATTTTATTAAGAAGTATGTTGTGTGTACAAACAATGACCAAGCTTGTTAGTGAAAGCTAATACTTGGTTATGATAACGTTGAGCAGTCCACGGAAAAATAGCATTGGATCAGTATAAGGTTTTTTATAAAATGCTTCCGGAGCAAAGACAAACTCTAAAATTGCCTGCGCCAATGAGCGTAGACAACAAAGCACCCTGAATTCAGTATGTGTATAACATCCCTTTTCCTTAGACTGATGAGAGATTCATTAGTTAAAAAAAGAATACAAAAAGAAACTAATTTGTTAACTGTTTGCCTTCGTTGTACAAATATGCCCTCAAGTCCCCTTTTTCCGTGCACAGTCCATTTTATTAATGTGTTTACATTGCTTTCAGATGAAATGTAGAGACATTTCATGTCAGAAGGAGAGACAGCTTTTTGGTACCTGCTGTGTGCCTGCCGAGAACCTCGGAAAAGACGAACTCTTTTCTTGTTCAGCTAACGTATGTATATCACATGTTTGAGAATACATTCGCTGATCGTGGTATGGTACTGAATCTTAGAGGCTAACATCCTTTCTGGATAGTGCCATAACCATCGTGAAAGAATTTAAGATGTACGCCAAATTTAGAAAAGATGGCTAATAAGCCGTCTGTTGTACAAATGATTGTGGACGTTGAACAGCCGAACAGAGCCGATTTTCTCTAGAGCTTTTATGATTTTTTTTTATGCATTTCGATGACACAGATGGCATTGTGAACCCTGCTCAGAATATGTTTCACCTTCAGTCTGCGTCTTATAATGCCACAAATCAAGTTGTTGTACATCGTCATAACATTCGAGCCATCGATATTTAAGAAGAATTTGATTTGAGTCCTTTTGGCGTGAACAATGATTTAATGGGAAATATCGTAAACAACACATGTCGTTGAAAAGAAATTCGACCACTCAGCAAACTAGATACATGTCCATTTGTTCGAGTTCAATTCAATGAATTGTCTATGAGAATAGAAAACAAATTTCTTACCATAAACGATGAATATATTTCTAAAGACGTTTTCCAGTTGGGAATACGAAAAGCATGGTGATATGATATATTTATGTCTTTAAGATTACTTATTTACAGTCGACTCTCGTTATCTCGAAATCCAAGGGACTCTATGAAACACTTCGAGATATCCGTACTTCGACATATCAGATTTGCGGAACTGAGGAAAACAATTAATCGACAACCACCTTTAACAGAATGAATATGTAATTTGACTCCTGAGTTAGAGATATATTGAAAATATTGTGGAAAAGTGGAGAAATTGCTCCTAAGGAGCAATTTCTCTTCTTTTCCACAATATTTTGTTGCCTGTTGGTACATCTCTGTGTTAGTACAGGGACCAGATTTTTACTTCGAGATAAGCGGTTATTCGAGATAAGCGAGGTCGAGATAACGAGAGTCGACTGTATGTATGATCTTATGCCTCCTCTTATGCCTTCTCATTCTCAATACAATGGAATATCGACGACAGGCATCTACGGTCCATGCGATCGGTTTCTATCTCTCGTTTATGCTAATTTTAGAACTTTTGTGTATGTAGTATGCATGTTCGTTGTTTCTTATTTAAGGTAAATAGATGCACTTGGTAGATTTTCTACCATTTTTGACAATTGACAGAACATTCGTAGCTTCCTGTTTGCTTTGCGGTACAACAGAATCCTTCTTAAAAAGGTTTACTCTAAAAGGAATGAATTTGCTACCTTTGGGAGCAAATTCTTTTCGTTTAGAGTGGTTTCGCGCGAATGAAAAATATTTAAGCCTCCCTCACCCACACCACCACCCCCCACACACATCGCAGTTACTGTAGTTTTCCTACTGACCGTTCCAGGTTCGTTCTTCTGTTGCAGGTCTGCTTTATTTGTACGTCTGTGGTTTGATATGTGGCGTTTGTGTTTTCCTTATTCCTCATCTCTCCTCCTTTTGGAGCCCCCGGGAGGGTTGTGCTTCGTGACTGTAGCATTCCTGGGTATCTTTACTTATATATTTTGTTTAACTTATTGCGAAAACACGCCTATTCAAATATATAGAAAAAGTTCACCTCCAAAAACTGAAAATTTTTAGATAAAACTCTGATATTTTTCATATTTATGCACCAAACATTGATTGCGGTACTCATTAGAACCACCTGTGTTTCCGAGCAAAAATAATAAAATTAATGTATACCCCTGTAAACTCCAGTTTTACTGTATAAAAGTTGGGTTTAAGGGGTTCAAAATTATATAGGCATGTTTTCGTGACATTTTTACTCTGCATTTGACAGAGCAACGTCAGCCACAGTTGTTTTCTTTCAATGTATTAAGTAAATGAAGACGAATTATTGTTACGTATGACGTCAGTTATCTCATTTTCAATACTTTTATAAACATTTTCTCGTGACAAGCATTTTGAACGTAGGTATACAACTCTAAAAACGTCACACAAAATTTGTAGCAGACGACATTCTTTATTTAGTTTTCATAGAAAATAAGTCTTGACATTTTTATGACTCGTTTTCTTAGAAGACGATTCACATAAAACGTCAAGACATATTGTCTATGAAAAATAGAAAACAAAAACAAGCAAAACAAAACAATATGATCTAAAATGTCGTCTACTGCAGATGTGAATTGGCGCTTTAAGGCTTAAGACATGCAGTAGATATTTGTTAACACCAATATTTAAAAAACAATAACGTGTAGGTTTAAATACGTCACTAAATATTAACGACATAGTTGACACGAATGAACTGCTGTATATTAAACAGTTTGTGAACGTACACATTAACAGCGTCACGTATAACCTCAGTAGTCTGCACAGACAAGACTTTGCGCGGACAATTTCATATACATGGTGTCTCAAAAACCGTGGACCTTTTTGTATGGAGTTGTTTGTCCTTGAATTTCTCGCCGCCAAAAACGAAACACTCTCATAATGTATCTCAGTTGATGCGCAACGCACCGTTGCGTTGTCCGCAAATGAAAAAGACCCTTATGCAATTTGCGGAAAACGCAAGCCCATATCAGCCTGTGCATAAGTGCACTCTGATCAGTGCCTTCAGTGTGCGCGTACAGAATCAATGGACACTGTAGTTTATGTCAACGAACAGAGAATGCTCAGTGCAGACTGCACGGATGCGCTTGCTGATCTAGACCTGTTTTTTCCGTAAATTTTACAAGGGCCTATTTCGTGCGTTGCGGTATTGTTTTTTTAATGACAGATTCTATCTGTCTTTCCTTGCTGGCATACGCGTTTTCAAGTTGCATCCGGCTTTCACTACCACTAAAATATGTCTCCGCTCAAAATGTAGTCCGATCTATATGAATAAAGCTATTAATATCTTTATAACGCCGTGCATTTTTTAAAGCAGACAACATTCTGAATTCTCCCTTATTTTGCAGAAAAAAAACCAGACAAAGCATTTCATATGAATTATTTGCCAGCGGATGAATCGCATAAATGTCTTTGATAAAATAAGAGAAAAAATGAAATTGACATCTGCTACAGTCGTAGTATGCAGTTTATGGGTTAACATAATAATCAACATACTCGTGTATTAATACGCCTGCGCTGGACTAAAGACGTGGTGCGAGAAACTAGACCGTAAGCTACTGTTACCAGCAATATAAATACTGTCTAAAATAATCAGCTATTACTGTCCAAATTTAATATAGATTCTGAAGATTTTTATGCTTGATAATAAAAGAAAAAAGGTTGTGCTCATAATCATGCTGCAAAGTGTTTTCTTCGATATTAGCTCAGTGCGTTAGATAGGTTGTAAGGTTGATCTGCGTAATTTGTTGTTAGCTATTAATAGAACAGGCGCCTCATGACCCGCGTATCAAAAATTAACCTGGACAAATTCAGCAGATATTTCTACCGTAAAACAGAATTTGACATTTCATGCAAATTGTCTCAAAAGAGGAATCAATTTGCATGAAATGTCAAATGCTGTCTCCTGGGGAAAATAAGAAAAAAAATCAAAATATGGTATGATGGAACTTTTACACAGAGCACTTGCCCATTTGTTTGATGTTTGCAAAAAAATCAGTACTGTCGGATTAAAGGGACATGGCTTTAGTCAAACATTACAAGATGTTTTTCTCGCTATTGTTGATTTGCATACAATTAAAATATTTTAGCTGCGGCATTTTAATAAAAAGGATACCTCGGTTTAAAGTGTAACTATTTGTCAGAAAAAAGGGAAAATGTTGAAAATCTATATTGCTATCTGCAGCGCAACGTTAACTACTCAATTAAGATACTTCGGTTGTTTCCTCTTATTGAATGCTCGATTGTGAAAGTGAAAGTAGACAACAAGTTGGCTTTCTTTAAAAAGAACCCAACGAAAGGTCCGCATCTTGTTTCAAATTTGCAGGTTTGCACAGCAAATTTAATGACGTCATTTGCAACCAATTTTTAAGTACAGGTATTAAGTTATTGAAGAAAATTTATCACAATTTTTACTTTATATTGCATTTGATAACTGGCTTTTTGCAACATTTTGAGATAAAATATTGCTTTTGAAACTTCAGAACATCAAGTGGAACTTCATAGTACTATACACACACACACACACACACACACACACACACACACACACATATATATATATATATATATATATATATATATATATATATAATATATATATATATATATATATATATATATATATATATATATATATATATATATATATATATATATCTGCAAGCATTTGATAACTGAATTTGTAGTACTACATTTTTAAACAAATTTGAAACCTTTTTATTGGACGGGTTTTCAAAAATCCGTCCTTTAAAATAGCGAAGTCCGGGCAGGCGTCGTCCGGCAGGTTTACCTTTTGGTAACCTTTCTGATAAACCCGTCCATAATGCCGTTAGGCGTTCTTCTTGTAAAGTTTTATACAAATTGAGATTTTTTTTTTTTTTTTTTTTTTTTTTTTTGATGATGAATTTCTGATAGAATCTGTCATTTTAGTGCCTTTGGCGCTTTGATTTTAAATAAAGGAACAATAGCATTTCATAAACAGGTCCCCTATTTTGAGTTACGCTGTACATACCCGGTTTCAGTTAACGTTCTTTCGTTTGGTATGAGCTCTGTATCGTCTGAAATATTTTCAAGGACGTGCATTCAGTCGAATCTCAATATCTATAACCTCTTTGGGACAATGAACATTTGTTCAAGATATGGGTAGTTCAAGCCACTGAGAGTTATTCATGACGCCAGGTCAGAAAGCAAAGGCGATAATTTAGAAATTGGTTTAGATGTTCTAGACAATAACTGTATGTTTGTATGTACTCAATAGAATCGATGAGGCGATTCTAAAACTTACATTCAACATAAAATTTTATGATAAAATAAGAACATTTCCCTAAATATTTGTTTTCTTTAGCCAGCGGAAGAATTTCATAGAGACTCAAAAACGAGTTCGAAATAGTCATGGTAAACGAGCCATTTGTGTTCGAGCAATTGAGGTTCGACTGTAACATTTAAAAAAAGTACAAGTAAGCGTTTCTAAACTGTCCATTCCAGTGGACATGTTTCCTCATAAGTTGTATAATTCTTGTAAAAACGTATCCATTCGTATAAGATGTGAACTATTGCCACTGGTGAGTTAGTTAGACAAAAGGGCCTCCGGCCGACAAAAAGGCCCATAGAGCATATACGAATGGCAAAGTGACCAACCAGTTTGAACAGCCACGCGTCAGGTCAAGATCTTCACTATTAGTCCTATAATTTCAATAAGGTCCCTATATTGTGTAGGCGAACAGCCAAAATCCTGACCAGACTGCGTGGATGCGCAGCTGGATATTTGCTGTTCGCATAGATATATATTATAACTAGTAAGCCAACAGACTAGTGTATTTGGTATTTCTTGTTCACGCCGTACAGCTGACGGCACCTGATCTTAACACTCTTTTTGGTTGATTTTAAGTACTTTAACATCTGCCTTTTCACTCCACACGAAGACACTTTCATTTTGCACCTTATCATTGTATAAAGTAGTTTATTACGTTTTATCTTATTCTTTTTTTCCTTTCTATTTGTTATGTTAGAACACATTATGTTTCAATTTCGCTACATAGTAATCTAAAGTTAAACTTAACATATATTGATAGATATGTCACATTTATGCGTTCACGTATTTGTCGTCTTATGCCATTGTCACATACATTTAAGGATTCGTCTAAGGAGAAGTACTTCATCAGCAATTGTTGTTTAATGTGTTCTATATATCTCCGATTCTGTCAAACAATTTTTGACAGAATTGTTACTCTTTAATTTTCCCATTAACTTCTAAGAGGTTGTCGTCTCATTGATGTTTTGCTTGCTTCCAGTGCTTCACGAAAACATGCCCATATAATTTGACCCCCTAAACCCCCACTTTTATATAGTAAAACTAGGGTTTACAGAGGTAGACATTATTTTTCATATTTCTGCTCAAAAACATAGATTGTGGGTACTCGTGAGAACCGCCTCGTCGAGGCGGTTCTCAAGAGTACCCACAATCTATGTTTTGAACAGAAATCTGAAAAATATCAGAAATTTTTATCTGAAAATTTTCATTTTTTGGTGGTAAATTTTTCAGTATATTTGAATAGGCATGTTTTCGTAATGCTTTTAACTGGACATATTAACTCCACTTAAGCTAATGTTACATACCAGGCTGTGGCTGTAAAACGTAAAACGTCTCCCTGTACTTAATCTGAATGTAGATTATATTTCTTGTCCTCTGGGACAAAAGCTTCATTTGTATAATCATAAATATAGTCTTGTGCGACACATTAACACGTGACTGTAGGGTGAGTATGACCAGTTTTGTATATTTTACATTACTGTCCACGAACACACTTAGAAAATTCGAGACAGTATGACTGCTTTTGATTCGTTCATCTGTTTACTCCTTTTTACAAATCCTATTTAATGCATTGTGTCTTTGTGTTTTGGGCGCTTATTTTCCTTTGTTGATAAAAAAATTCCTTTGTTGATAAAAGAAAAAAAAAAAAAAATACCTTGTGGTGTATAATTCCAGCATCCCACCCCTTAGCACCATCTTAAGCAGTACTTGATTTTCATAATACCCAGAATGGGGCCAATGCTTTACAGGAAAATTACCGTTTTATGATGGAGTGCGGGGCGGGGGGTGGGGGGATGGGTAGCTTATGGCCGTCACACGATACTTAATACCAATTGCAGTGGTCTAACACAATTTATAAAAATTCCCCTTGGAAACACAGAACACATAAAAGAAGGGACATCGGAGTCTCTGCACGGTTTCATTGAGACTCTGATTCGGCTGTACTGCAGTGTCCAGGGTTGCATACAGGCTGTTTATTTTTTTTCTTTCATTCTTACAATATTTATTTTATTTATTTATTTGTTTATTTATTTTATTTTTATTTTTATTATTTATTTGTTTATTTAAAAGGCCTTGGAAGGATAAACACTATTTTGAAGGAATAAAACACAGTTTGGAAAAATGTCTAATTTGGAGAGTAGATTGGAAAGTTTTTTTATCTATACATTTATTTCTTTAATTGTTAACTTTTTTTTTGTATTTTTTTTTCTTTTCAAGTTTTAAGGTGTTATAAAAGCTCGTTGGGATAACAAATATTTTGACATTTTTTTTTTGTATTTCTCCATAAAACATGTTGTGGGTATTCATTAGAGCTGCCTTGGAGAGAAAATTCTGATGAATAATAACCAGCTATATTTAATTTCATTAAAAAAAAAAAAAACTAAAAAAAACAAAAAAACAAAAAACAAAAACAACAACAACAACAAAAAAAAAATAAAATAAAAAAAAATCAAATAAAATAAAAAAAAAACATAAAAAAAAAAAAAAAAATCAAATTAATTATCACCAAATAACCCACATTCCTGTTTCTCTGTCTTCATCGTAAACTTTGCTGATATCAAATCTAATTTCCCCTTTTCAGCCCCTACCTATATGGGTGGCCAAAGTCACCAAGATTTTCTTATCTTTATTTGCTTATGGTCATTAGGGTGTTATGCAATCCAAAATGTGTCTTTAAAGACATTGGCAAAATGAGACCAAAAATCGTACCACTCACCATCACGAAAACATACCTATATAATATTGACCCCCCCTTGAACCCCACTTTTATATAGTAAAACTGGGGTTTACAGGGATATACATTATTTTTCTTATTTCTGCTCAAAAGCATAGATTGTGGGTACTCGTTAGAACCGCCTCGACGAGGCGGTTCTAACGAGTACCCACAATCTATGTTTTGTGCTGAAATTAGAAAAAATATCGGAATTTTTATCTGGAAGTTATCAGTTTTTTTAGGTGAAATTTTCTATATATTTGAATAGGCGTGTTTTCGTAATGCTAATGATTTTGTTGCCCCTTCTTAGGCGCTATGTAAGGTAGCTCACCAAGGTAGATCAAAGACATGTCCTAAAGAGGTGATAATAAATTACCAGCAGGGGGTTGGTAAAGAGGCTTCCTGAAGCGAAATCAATATTTTTGAGGGGATAACAGATAGTTTGGAAAATTGACTCATTTGCAAAGCAGATTTGAATGGTTTGTTTATTTTTTTCTTTCATACTTACAATATTTATTTTATATATTTATTTGTTTGTTTATTTATTTTATTTTTTATTATTTATTTGTTTATTTAAGAGGCCTCTGAAGGGTAAACACTATTTTGAAGGAATAAAACACAGTTTGGAAAATTGTCTAATTTGGAGAGTAAATTGGAATTTTTTTTTTTATTTTAACATTTAGTTCTTTCGCTGTTAACTTTTTTGCATTTTTTTTTCAAGTTTTAAGGTGTTATAAAGCTTGTTGGGATAACAAATATTTTGACAAAAAAAAAAAAAAAAAAAAAAAAAAAAAGAAATAAAAAAGAAAATTAATGTCAGAGTATTTATTTATTTCATGTTTTAATTCTTACCTTTAAAGGGTTATGAATATATTTAGGGATACCAAATATTTTGCCCCCCGCCCCACCAGTTTGTATTTGTTTCTTTCTTTAAAGTATTTCTTTTTATCATTATATTTTGTTTTGTTTATCAATTAAATATTGTTTATTCATTTGTTTCTATGTATTAACTCATCATGAAAAGACGCCTATATAATTTTGATCCCCTTTAACCCCACTTTTATATAAAAAAACTGGGGTTTACAGGGGTATATATTATTTTTCTTATATCTGCTCAAAACATAGGTTGTGGGTACTCGTTAGAACCGCCTCGTCGAGGCGGTTCTAACGAGTACCCACAATCTATGTTATGAGCAGAAATATGAAAACTATAAGAGTTTTTATTTGAAAATTTTCAGTTTTTTGGAGGTGAAATTTTCTATATATTTGAATAGGCATGTTTTCGTGATGTTATATACGTGTCCAGTGAAGACTAAAATCTTTAGGCTGATCTGAGTCTTCATTGGGTGCTCATGCCATATGTAGAAATTCCTACATGTATGCTCCAGGTTTTATGTTATTTAAAAATGTCCCAATAAATAGAATTGTGCATAATTCGAGTTTGAATTTACTCCACAGTGGATTATAAAATTATAAGAAAAGTGATCAATATTTTCATAGCATTATTATCAAAGTTCTAAAATGTCTACTTGACAGTTCATTTTTCGGGTTTAGTAAAGAAGGGTAATAATGCAGAGCACATCGTACAAAATAAAAAAAAAGTGTGCCTGGCGAAAACTCATCCAGTCTGCACATCGTAGTCTGCTCAGTCTTCTGATCATATGTGCAGGCTGGTGTGACTCTCCGCTTAGCCCAGACGTAATTTTGTAGAAAAAACAAGGTAAGAGAAACGTTCAGGGAGTGCCACAATCACACGCCGCAGCCCTTCCCAGACCCCAAGAGGAGTAGGACTTCCTATGATATTACATGTACCTATAGAACAGACAAATTAGTCAGTACTAAATTCCCCAATAATATATTTCCCCTATGGAGTCTCTACCTGTTTATCTTTCATTGACGGAATGCCAGTTTTACTTGCACCCTGTCCCTTATCAGAGATAAGACTAGTTTCCAAGCCATTAGAATGGGCTCAATGATCCCAAAGATAAATGAAAATAAATAGTTCTAGATTTATGCTTTCGCAATAGTTTCATGTGGTTAATAATGTCAGTCCAAGAAAAAAGGAGTTGACAAGATTAGTAGACCGCATCCGTGTTAACATTTCATCTATTTAACAGTAATTAATTAGTGTTTTATATATTCACGTACACGCCGACTTTCAACACGTAAACGGAGACTCTTTTACGTACGTTTAGATTTGTTGTTCTGAGAATTCTGATTTGTTTGTTCTTTGAAATGGAGGGTATGTGCATTTGGTCAGCTAGGTTGATCGATAAAAACTCAGATACAGCAGAGAGAATTTCAGTTAAAAAACAACCACAGCCAGAACGAAACACTAAAACAGTACAGCGATCTAACATACACAGGTAAGGAGTTACAACGTACGAGTAATTTACATATAGAAGTATTCTAAAAATGCTTACATAAGAGTCGCAATGTGAAGTCTTACTTCCAACATATGTGTCCAGAGAAGGCAAAAATCAGCCTACACCCTGCACAGTCTGATCAGTCTCCGCGGTCCCATCCCCCGCCCCGGATAATTCTTAGATCATTGGGTGCTAAAAATCATGTAGTAAAGACTGTGATCAAATTTGCGCAATCTGATCCGAATATGCTGACGTTAGGCGCGCATGTCCCAAAGTACATGTTTCCAGGTTACGGTTACGCTGGGTCATGTGTAGTCTCAGGGCATATGTAAGATGCACAGATTTTAATCTGATCTGCGCAGATTTTATTCTGGGCGCAAGTGTCTAAAAGTAAATATTCTCATGCATCGCGGTCACCGTTCTGTGCCTGAATTTTGTTCAAGCGTACCCGTCGATTCCTTTTGTCCCACAGATTCTCAATCAGGGACAAATCGGGACTGCATAGTGGCCATTCGAGTGGGATCATGTTATGATAAGCCAGAGAGTAACAACATACTGGCTACATGGGGCCAAGCATTACCCTGCTGTAAAAATCACCATTTCGAACACCCGCATATTTAAATATATAGAAAATTAAAACTAAAAATGTTCAAATAAAAAAAAACTTTGATATTTTCATATTTCTGCTCAAAACATAGATTGTGGTACTCGTTAGAACCGCCTCGCCGAGGTGGTTCTAACGAGTACCCACAATCTATGTTTTTGAGCAGAAATAAGAAAAAATAATGTGCCCCTGTAAACCCCAGTTTTACTATATAAAAGTGGGTTCAAGGGGGTCAGAATTATATAAGCGTGTTTTCGTGATAACAAGATGTACAACAGGGACTGCAATGGGGGCGGAGGGCTTCATCCCTGCACCTTATTGCTGTTAAATTACCAGATATCGCAACCTGCTGTGACAAGACGTTCAATAAAAGAAACATTCACCCCAAAATGATTATTTAGCATAAAAATTTACACCTGCGTTTCTTTTTCACTTAAGCATAGTGTTGAAGCGCTGAAGAAATTTAATTTAACAACTTTGACTAAAATTGTTTTGTTTACTAGTTGTTCAAAGTGTTCTCTATTTTCAACTTCCTGCTTTACTAACCGTATTTAGGATCAAACAGAAAGACTTACTTGTATCCCCTCTTAATCATTACTACATTCTCTCTGGAGTAGGTAATTCAGCAGACGACAAATTGACGATATTTTTCTTTTTCCCCAGAATATAGCCTTTGACAGACCATGTAAATTGTCCTCCAAGGAGGCAATTTGCATGAAATGTCAAGTCTATATCCTGGGGTAAAATGCAACATATTTCAAAATATTGTCTGCTGCAAGTTTTACCCAGCATGCAGAGTATTGATATTACTTGGTTTAAGACTTATATTTTCTTTCTGCTAATGAGGAATATTTATTCATATATTTTCTCTCCTTCGTTTCAGATAACCCAACCAACAAGAAGACCGTACCGTTTCCTCTAGTAGAGAAGAAATATGCGTCTATCAGTAATTATATCTTTCCTGGCAATAGCTGTATTTGGTAAGTCTATATTACTAAACTTACCCTCAAAGGCAAAATGAACCGCAACGTCAGGTACCTTTTGACATGTGCGCCCAACGAAGACGCAAATAAGACTGCGCATCCGCGCAGTCTGATCTGAGTCTTCGTTGTCCGCATATAGATATTTCACAGCCTTAGGTATCCGAGACGCACCTCGTGAAAATTCTGATCAGACTTTGCGAATGTTCATTTGTTCATAAAATGTCATTAAGAAGCTCATATAGTTTTATATCACCAAATGAAAGAGAAAGTAGTTAATTCAATATTTATATAATATATAGGCTAATGATGTAACATGTCATATAGTTCCAGCAGACATTTGAGTAGATATACAAAACGAATCTAACTATTTGGATTTGTAAAAAAAAATCCTCGCTTATTTCGGCGTGTGTGTAAAGGAACAATCAAGATAAAGAGAATTTTGCAAAGACTTGTTATGTGTTATGTGGTTAATAGTCATGCATGGTATCTAAAATATTTATTTATCTTCATCACATGAATTAGAAGACCAATACACTGAAGTATTGTACAGAGTTTGTCTTTCTTTTTTTATAGAAAAAATAAATTTAAAGTAGGAAAAGCTGGTTGATCCGTGCTGCTTTTTTGCTGACTTCTTTACGACACTATTGCTGGGATCCAAAGCAAAAACCGCGTAAGCTAAACAACCGTGTTGTACCCAAACAAAAATGTATATATAGAAAAATGACCATAAATATTCATTTTTTCTATGTAATCTATAATTTTTGTTTTAATACAATTTCAAAGTACATATATAATTGACCCCTAATTTACTGAATAGGTTCATCAGAATAGACAAATTGCATTGCATTATTCTATAATTTTCTTTTTATCTTATCCAAAAAGAAACATTCAACATTCACCTTTTATGACACTTTCGGTTCTTATCGAGAACCATCATAAGACTGTGATCTTGACCTCGTGACGTCACGGGACTTGTGAAATAATTGTGGAAAAATAATGGACCTCTGTAAAAATTGATCCGATATCTCAGACCCTTGTTCTCAAAAACGTGTAATTTTAACAATGCTCATCTTTAAAATTTTAACTACTTCGTATGCCAATTTCTGTATTTCAGGATCTGTGACAGCTACTGATTATACGATACAGTCGTGCCCATTGTGGGCCAGTCTTTCAGGACGACGGAGAAGGGATGTCCCGTACGGGCTTGTACACACATATATACGAATAGGTTCTTATTGCTATGACTGGGGCAATTTTAAGTATCCAGTAAGTTTTAAAAACTACAGACGAATACGTCAGATACTTTATCATTTGAAAAGTCTAAGTAACACATTATAGGTCTTTTATATATCATAAGAAATATGAAACTGCGTTGTTGTCTTGGGTAATACAATTTGGGCATAAAATATAAAAAATTTAAGAGGTTGTCTTTGGAAACAAAAAACGCACAAAATAACGAAACTCGAAGGCCATCTTCATAAACAGCTATGTACTTTGCAAAGCTGTATCCGCCCCCTATCACCGTGTTACGAGCCAGGCATACGAGAAAGAAATGAAAGTGAAACCAGCAACAAGCTTTAAATTATTAACATAATATTTATTCACAAAAAAAAAAAAAAAAAAAAAAAAAAAAAAAAAAAAGACAAGATTCAAAACAAAAGAATGTAAGTAAACAGTACCTTTCAAGTTTATGCGATAAAGTCCCTCAGAAATAATCCACAAGACTTTATTAAACAAATCGTTTGAATAACAGTTTCTTATCCCACAATTTTAAGTTCCTGAATTCAGAATGTAAGTCCAGAATGAATAAAATATTAAAGTAATCCAGTATAGAATAATTTCCGATGAAAGTATACAAAGATGCCCAGATGAAAATCTTTTCTCCTTATATAATATCTAAGAACGTTCTAGAAAAAGAATTAACTACAGACATCTCTTATTTTCCAGTTTCAATCAGGAAACTTCTAAATTTCTAAATAACTCAGTCCACAATCAAGGATATAAACAACATGTTATTGTAAACATGTTGTTTCAGAAAGTCATTTATGGAAACATAGTAAATAAAGTTATTTATGGAAACATAGTAAACATGGTGCTTAAAGTAATTAAACACCCTATACATTACGAAAACTCGCCTATTCAAATATATAGACAATTTCATCTCCAAAAAATGAAAATTTCCGATGAAAAACTCGGATTTTTTCATATTTTTGCTCAAAACATAACGAATACCCACAATCTATGTTTTTCAGCAGAAATAAGAAAACTAATGTATACCCCTGTAAACCCCAGTTTTACTATATAAAAGTGGGGTTTAAAAGGCCAAAATTATATAGGCGTATTTTCGTAATGTATGTAACAACCGGCTTAAGCGGTATTCGATTTCAAAGTAATTAGAACGTGCAAAATGCACCCCAAAGCAAATAAAATGTATTCTGCACTACGATGAAGAAAGGAGAGACGTTCATACGGCACTTAACATAAGCTGCAGTGAAGTAAAATGAAAATCTAATAATCAACTGTACCAATAAGCCATTTATTGTTCTGACTTAAAGGCACTTCTCAAAGACCTGATCTGACCTCTTTGTAACAGAGGGTAAATTTCTCACCATTTCCACAATAAGCATTACGAAATTACGCCTCTTCAAATATATTGAAAAGTTTACAGTCAAAAAAAAAAAAAAAAAAAAAAAAAGGAAAAATTTCCTGATATTTTTCATATCCCTGCTCAAAACATAGACTGTGGGTACTCGGTGAGGCGGTTCTAACGAGTACCCACAATCTATATTTTTTAACAAAATAAGACAAATAATGTATATCCCTGTAAACCCCAGTTTTATTACATGTATATAAAAATGGGGTTTAAGAGGGTCAAAATTATATAGGCTGGTTTTCATGATGGAGTACACTTTTTTAGTTTTCTGTTTGTTTGAACGCCAAACCCCTTCTGAAAAAGAATGCCATTTAAAAAGAAAGACTTTGCTTCCAGTGGGAGTAAATTCTTACCTTTTAGAGTAGACCCATTTTAAGAAGGGTAGCAAAGTCAGTTTTTTAAACAATTATGTAAGTTATAGATGTATTCAATTTAGTTTGGGTAACAGAGTTGTCACTTTTCTAGCAAAGGCTTGCCAATTCTGCTTGCCATCTGTTCAATTTGTGACTGTTTAATTTTTTTTTGTTCATTTGTTTTCCGTTTAATGTTTAGAACTTGATGCGGATCTGACTGTATCAGTTCTTGAGTTCACTTGTTTACTTATCTTCCCTTGAAAGTATGTCAGCTTACCTTACATGTATCACTGATGATCATGGACGAAGTATGTTCATTTGAGCTACAACGTGAGAAAGACATACCTTCTGACACGCCAGTCGCACAGTCTAATCAGTACTTATTTGTCCGCATGAAGAATGTTTGCGCCCGTAGCTATCCAAAGTACACCTAGTAAAGATTCTGATCAGACTGCGCAAATACACAGGCTGAGCTGAATTTTCGCTTGGCGCACAGGTACGAACGCACGGTTTCTTACGCAGTGGCTCACATACTATTTCAGAGAAGAGTGCTGTGTTCTAGCAAACTGTTAGCGTCTTGTGTCAAACGTTCTACCATCGAATATCAGGGTTTCACAACATGCTCTAGTCGAATAAGGGAGTTTGAGAGAGCCTGGAGCGCTACCAATGCCAAATACGATGCTTTAGCCTGGAACTGTCAAATGTAAGTAGATCAGACTCCTAAGCAACAGAATTAAGCCTCTAGAAAATATGTTAAAATGTGAAATGGTATACGAGATATTGATTTCTAGTCAACAATACGACCTACAGTAATCAAATTAGTTTTACACTCACTCCTTAACAAAGATTTAAATCTTTAGGCATAAGTGGTCTGGCCTTTATTTCATGGTCAAACTGCCTTTTTGTTCCATGTGATCTCAGCTCAGGAGAAATTTTTTTTCCTTAAAGAGTAACCCAAATTTATAAGCGGTACTAGGGAGTAACGCAAGTGTGCGTAATCATAATCCCGTTCAAGCTACGCTTGATTTTAATTTTACCCCCCTTAAACCCTACTTTTATATAGTAAAACTGGGGTTTACAGGAATATATGTTATTTATTCTCATTTTGCTAAAAACATAGATTGTGGGTACTCATTAGAACCACCTCGCCTAGGCGGGTTTAACGAGTACCCACAATCTATGTTTTGAGCAGAAATATGAAAAATATCAGAATTTTTGTCTAAAAAATTTCCTTTTTTTTTGGTTGTAAAATTTTCAATATATTGAATAGGCGTGTTTTCATAATGGGGACGTTGTACTTCATACATTCTGAACACTTTTCGCATGAATTCTTTGTAGGTATGTTTGTATTTTGTTGTCTTTTCGGTGAGTTAAATGTAGGAAAAGCATATCAGACCTTGTAATGAATTCTATTTGCAAATGTGATACAAAAAGGGAGTGAATTGTAATAAACCGAACTAACATTCTACTTAAATCTATATTGAATCATTATCGGCCCGACAGGATGCCTGTCGGGCCGATAACGGTCCAATCTAGATTTAAGTAGAATGCTAGTTGGGAAACCACTATTTTGAATATGGACTGAAAAATAGCATTACTTTGACTATGTTTATTTCTATACAATACTAAGTACAGGCAGAGATTATCCACTCTTTACATTATTTTA
The DNA here is from genome assembly GCA_964016985.1 of Anodontia alba. Taxonomy (NCBI): domain Eukaryota; kingdom Metazoa; phylum Mollusca; class Bivalvia; order Lucinida; family Lucinidae; genus Anodontia; species Anodontia alba. Next base: position 49,179,962 of record OZ024832.1, read on the forward strand.
TTAACACTAGAAGTAGCGTATAAAAATATATAAGAAAGCTGGAGTTTGTCAAAAATGTTACTTTATTTCAAACTGAATATATTTTAAACTATTAAATAATTGCTATTACATCACCCATTTATGCCTTGCGTCCCGGGAAAGGGACATTTTCAAACAGTGTAGACCGAGGTCGGACGCCGCAGAACGAAGCCTTTGAATAGGATCAACAATGTTTGAATTAAATACAGGAATTTCTATAAAACATGGTAATAATTATAATTAATTAGACACCTCTTCCGTTGGAATGGACCGGTTCTAAAAGTAAAGTGTATAAGAGTCCATTCGGTATGAATGGGTTTATCTTATCTTCTTTAGGTACAGTAACGCTTTGAAGGACTTCCTAAACAACTGTTATTCCAATGCAGCAGACGCTGTACCTGAACCTCCACCAAAGACTAACTTGGACAAGTACTCTAGGGGTTTCCTTGGCGGCCGTTGACACGGTTCATTGTGTTTATTTGTGAATATACTCAGGAAATGCCACACTTATAAAGCACAGTCTTAACAGTCGCCCCGCAAACAAAGAAAAACAGCAACAGATGAATTACAGTTGACCCGTTATCTCAACCTCACCTAAGAACCGCTTATTTCGAAGTGAAAGTCTGGTCACTGCTTAAACATGAAAATCCAATAACAGGTACAAAACTATTGTGGAAAAGAGGAGAAATTGTTCCTAAGGAGCAATTTCTCCTCCTTTTCACATTATTTTCAATATAGCTCTAATTTCAGGAGTCCAGTTACATATATATATTTGTGAAATGTTGTGCGAATTTTTTTTCCTCAATTCTGCAAATCTGATATGTCGAGGTGCGGATATCTCGAAGTATTTCAGAGAGTCCCTTGGAAATCGGGATAACGAGAGTACACTATCTACACTGTACCTTTGAACTTTCAGTAAAAAAAAAACAAACAAAAAAAACAAAAAAAACAAACAGTTTTACCCGCGAGAAACCTCACATTTGATTATGATGCAGCTGGAAACTGCAGACATATGTTCTGTTCACATTGGGGACACTAATAAACATGTTTGAACCACGACAAACTGATCGGAGTCCCCGATGACTGTAAGAACAGCGACGCAAGGTCAGTCTGAATGCTAGCACAATCTTCAATCTATGCAAAATAGTTGCAATTCCATAGTAGAAGGTGGACTTTACCAAGTAGAATGCGCAGAGTGCGCGGGTGGGCATATTGACCTGGACGTTGTTTTCAAGTATATGCGTTGATGAACACAGTCGACTCTCGTTTTCTAGAAGTCCAGCTGAAGCTGTGAGATACTTCGAGATATCCGTACCTCGACATATCAGATTTGCAAACTTGAGGAAAAATAAATCGAACAAACACATTGCAAAAATGAATATATTAAAAAAGCTTATGTAAATTGACTCCTGAAGATAGAAATATATTGAAAACATTGTGGAAAGAAAGGAAAAATTGCTCCTTAGGAGCAATTTTCCCAGTTTCCACAAAATTTTGTTACCTGTTATTAGATTTTCCTGTAAAAACAGGGACAATATTTCACTAGGAAATAAGCGGTATTATGAGATAAACAAAGTCGAGATAACGAAAGTCGACCGTACTGGAATATACAGTCGACTCTCGTTATCTCGAATCCCAAGGGACTCTCTGAAATACTTCGAGATATCCGTAGTTCGACATATCAGGTTTGTAGAATTGAGGAAAAAATAATTTGATTAACCACATTTAACAAACTGATAGGTAAATGGACTTTTGAAGTTAGAGATATATTGAAAATATTGTGGAAAAGAGGAGAAATTGCTCCTTAGGAGCAATTTCTCCTCTTTTCTACAATAATTTCCATCTGTTGTTAGGTTTTCATGTATAGGCAGGGACCAGATTTTCACTTCGAGATAAGCGGTTATTCGAGATAAGCGAGGTCGAGATAACGAGAGTCAACTGTATTTCAAATTACGCATCTGAATTACCTTACTTTTTACGCCTAGTATTGGGACAGACATGCCTGAGACAACAATGCAGACCCTATGACGTCCGAACAGGGTCTACACTGCTTGCCACACATCCAACAGTATTCTAGACATATCGACAGGTAGTAAAATGAAATTGTTCACATTTTAGGCCCGGTATGGTAAGGAATTCACACGCTTGAATACTTAGGATAAATACGGTGTATTACCTGTTATATGTTGTATATGTTATAGTTGAAAAATGTTTTTATCCGAAAATATTGTACATTTCTGGCGATTTACTTACATTGTAACCTTAGTGTGTTTAACGAAGCTCATTTCATGTGACAAGAGAAACTTTCTGTAAAGCGGTGACTAGTCTCACTTTTCTCCATTTAGTGTCATTGTAGTGATAATATGATACATCTGGCCCCGATATTATAAAGTTTTTTTCATGCTCAACCCAAATAAGCATGAAATTTGTCCTGCTTATAAATCTCAAATTACTTACAATTGCAAATTCTTTCTTACTTAACGTAGCTGATCATGAAACTTCTCAGCTAATAAATAAGAAATCTCAACTATTGTTGGTATTTTAATACTAATTAGCAGAGAAAAGTTCATGCTTAGCTGGCTTGAGCATGAAAAAAGTTTTTTGACCTCGGGTCCTGTGACTTGATTTTGATACATTTTCTCATGTATTTGTCTACTTTTAGCGCAGTTTTGTTCACATTGCATCAATATTATGTTTTAATTTTATTTCTTTACATGTACCATTTTATAAGATCATTTAAATATACAATGTTCTACACTTATTAATAAAACACTGGTTAACATTAAAATCGAGCTGTTGAAATTTATTTAAGCCTTAAATCAGACTGCTCTCGTTTGAAACAATAATTTTCATATAAGCTAAACATTTATACGAGTCGAACTCTAGTGACTGGAACATCTTCGGGACCAACACATGGATAGTTCGAGCTACATGTACATAACGCTAGGTCAAGAGGCATATAATTTAGGTATGGCATGCAGTTTAGGTGTATCTTTTCCATCTATAAAATAACGGTATATTGAGGCGATTGTAATGAGTAAAACATAACATACGTTAACATAACATGATAAGAAAATTTCCATAAAATATACCTAAAACATTTTGCTTTCTTGAGCCATTGGAAGAATTTCCTCCGGTCTCAAAAACGAGTTTGAATCATTCACGGTAAACCAGCCATAAGTGTTTGGGTTACTAATGGTTTATCGTACTATCATTTGTCTGATGTGGCTGTGTCCAGTAATGGGAGCGTCATGTAACAAAATGAGTAAAATAAATACTCAGAATTCCAAATGATCTCATTGTACGAGGGTCGTGCAAAAAGTTCTGTCACTAATAGGCTTCCTTGGTATTATCCCAGGTATATTTTAAAATGTTTCACTGCACTTAAATGGTGTGTTGAATAGCTAACAATGCCCGTTTATTTCTTGCAAATTGCTTTCCAACTGACCGAGTTATTTTAAAGTGAAATAGATGCAGACATATACACTGACCAATTAACTTGTTACAGTGGAACATGGACCAGAAGACAGGAATTCGTAGCTATATTAAATGCCGCATTAGGCTTAATATAGATTCAAAGCAGATATTTAATGAATTGTGTGGTATATATAGACCTCAGACCTTTTCAATGCGCACAGTATTTAGGTGGGTTAAAGCTTTTAAAGCTGGGAAGTTTTCTGTTGAAGATGATACCCGTCCTAGAAGGCCTAAAACCTCTGTTACCAAGGCTAACATTGCTGCTGTAAAGATTGTGGTCGAACAGGATGCGCGATTGTCTGTCAAAGATGTAGCTAGTCGTACTGGCATAACAGAAGGCAGTGTGCAAACAATTCTGAAAAAGCGTTTGGACTTGAGAAAGGTTTGCGCTAGGTGGGTACCTCATTTGCTCACTCAGGAGCAAAAGGCACAACGCCTTAAATGTTCCCGGGAACTTTTGAAAACATACAAAGGCTGTAATAGTCGGGTTATTTCTAACTTGCTCACAGGTGATGAAACCTGGGTGCACATGTTTGAACCACAAAGAAGGGCTGATAATAAGCAATGGAAGCGAAAAGATAAAAAACGCCCATGTATTGCCAAGAGAACCATAAGTTCGAAAAAAGATGTTGTACGCAATTTTCTTTAATTCAAGTGGGCCAGTCGTTCGAGTGCCTTGTCCATCTGGTCATGCAGTCACTGGCTGATTCTACAAGAACTCTGTACTGAAGAAAGTGAAAGAGTTTTACGATAAGAAACGACCAAGTAAAGGATGGTAAGGAGTCCACATTTTACATGACAACGCCTCCTCTCATAAGTGTGAGGTTGTTAAGTCTTTTTTGGCTTCTGAAAAGGTGAAAGTTTTAAACCATCCACTAATTCACCTGACCTGAGTCCCTGTGACTTCTTTTTATTTCCAAGGCTGAAGAAAACGCTTTCTGGAAATAAGTATACGTCTAGAAGTTCTCTTGGCAGCGCTATTTATCAGTGTCTCCAACAGACACCAAAAGAAGACTATTTATCTGCTTTTCGCGACTAGGTAAAAAGGTTACAAAAATGTGTTTCAGTAAAGGGGGAATACTTTGAAGGTTTATAATAAAAATATGTTTGATACGAGTAAAACGTAGCACTGAAGTAATCCGAACCCAGTGACAAAACTTTTTTGCAGGACCCTCGTATAACTGTATAATGAAAATACCCACCTGAAAAATTGTTTATCTAAGAAGCAATCAAATGCAGCAGAAATATCTTTCTTGAACAAAGGATTGAATTTTACCCCGTCGTCCTATATAGGAAACCCTAAATGATTCATTGAATAATCAAATTAATTGATTCAGAGCATTTCATTCAACTACAAATTTACATGCGTGCCCAGCAAAGACTCAGATGAGCATTCGCATAGGTAATCAAAGTTTTCGCTGTCTGTCTGAAGACGCTTTGTATCCTTGGCTACTTACAGAATGCCCTACAAAAACTGTGCGGATGCGAACTCATTCGCGTCTTTGTTTGCCGCCCATGTGGCCCGGCCCATCTAAAAGAAAACTCGACTGGTAAACATCTTTATATCTCTGGTATAAACTGAGCCGAAAAAGGCTCTCTTCGGACTTTCCGTCAGTGGCCGACCCCTTAGTAAGGCCATAAGTCTGATATAAGTCCTCACTTTTTCCATCACTTACATGAACGAAGATAATAGGCCTGGCGACATTGTGCACATGCCTAGGCTCGCCTGATCCTTTGCTGTTCGCATAAGCTATAATAGCATTTATAGCATAATGCGACTTATTAATAAGGGTAACTAAATTATACCTCCCGAAAAAAATATATTTATTAGGTTTAGTACTGAACTTAACAGGTGGCCGACCTCAGTAGCTCAGTTGGATGCGCGATCGACTGGGGACCAGGAGGTCGTGGGTTCGACTCCCGCCGAGGTCGGCAACATTCTTTCGTGGAGATTGATCATGAAATATTTTCTACGGTAATTCTCTCCCTTCCGCAAATTCAAGAGTTTCTGGCGAAAGAATGTGCACAATACTGGTTAACCGCTTAGAGGACTAGCCTAGTAAACGTGTGGTTATGTTAGCTTACCGTGCTCGACATAACCCCATTGGGTTTACTGGGCCGTAAAACCTCAACACAAACAAACAAGCTTAAAAGGTAGATTGTGGATATTTCGATGGGGATTAATTGTGCTACCTTTGTTTTTATCATTGTGCTACCTTTGTTTTTATCATGTTACGAGAAAGAGATTGCATGCTATCTCTCTTTCGAGAAAATCAGACTGATATTATTAAAGCTTTCGATTCTACTTCCAGATTCCCAGATGACCTGCTTAATATTAATAATATTTATTTTGAACAACTGAACAACTGATTGGTCATATGTATCTCACCGTACAACACTTACGTAGAGCTTATTCTTCTGATCCGAAGCTCCTTTTTTGGATTTGAATTTATCGATATCAAATACAGTCGACTCTCGTTATCTCGAAATCCAAGGGACTCTGTGAAACACTTCGAGATATCCATACTTCGACATATCAGATTTGCGGAACTGAGGAAAACAATTAATCCAACGACCACCTTTAACAGAATGAATCTTTAATTTGACTCCCAAGTTGGAGATATATTTAAAATACTGTGGAAAAGAGGAGAAATTGCTCCTAAGGAGCAATTTCTCCTCTTTTCCACAATATTTTGTTGCCTGTTGGTAGATCTCTGTGTTAAAACTGGGACCAGACTTTCACTTCGAGATAAGCGGTTATTCGAGATAAGCGAGTTTGAGATAACGAGAGTCGACTGTAGTATAATCCATTCGGCATAAATGGGTTAAATCCCTAGTATTTTTACTACTGATCATTCTAAGGTAATGATTTGGTACTCTAGTGTTGGTTGTTCTATTTTGTTTGGCCTTGTGACTGCTCGCTACGGGGCTTTGTTCATGTTTGGTCCTGTTCGTTGTCTTATTGTTGTGTTAAGTGGATCCTGTCTAGCATTGTGATCACCTTGTTGGGGACGAGATAGCTGGTTGTCATGCTTTTCTTTGGTTTATTGCCCGTGTTTGTTTACTTTAACTTTTAGTGTTATAGGTAGTCTTTGATATGTGATTGTTGCTATTTCTGGACATCTTTTATACAGTGAACTCTCGTTACAGCGACAGCATTTGTTCCCAAAGACATTGTCATCAAAAGGAATTAGCTGTTCTACAGAATAATTAATTAGCAGATCGATATGTAAGAAAGGTCTTGTTTTAATTTTGTTTCCTCATAGAACATACGTTTTGAATATTTGCAAGAATCGCCTCATTGAGGCGATTCCAACAAATATCCAAAACATATGCTTTTTTTATGAAATGCAATATTCATGCATCATTTGTGACTAAGTGTTACCTCACAAGCGAAGATCTCTTGACAGTCAAATTGTCATTATAACGATTTTTGTCGTTGTATCGAGTGTCGGTATAGAGAGAGTTGTCTACTATGTTTAGATGCAATCAATCCTTACACTGAGAATAGGAAACTACTTATCTTGCATACCTGACTACGAGCAGCATACAGTTCTCTGAATTCTGACTTTGTGAGTCTGTTCATTACTGTTAAGGGTAATTCCTTTATAGAATATATGAATCTTCACTAAACTTGTTGTTAGAAAAACGTCTCCCCGTAATACACTATAGTGTAGTTGATATTTTCTGGTTCTTTGTGATCATTAAGCCCATTCTGATAGTTTTGAAAAATGATATAAGGGTCAATGATAAAGCCTAATTGGCCGCTGTTTTTAATTTTATGATTGTGTTCACTGCTCTCAAGAGTACTTCTTTTCATCACGAAAACACGCCTATATTATTTTGACCCCTTAAACCCCATTTTTATATAGTAAAACTGGGGTTTACAGTGGTATAGATTATTTTTCTTATTTCTGTTCAAAAACACAGATTGTGGGTACTCGTTAGAACCGCCTCGGCGAGGCGGTTCTAACGAGTACCCACAACTATGTTTTGAGCAGAAATATGAAAAATATCAGAGTTTTTTATCTGAAAATTTTCAGTTGTTGGTGGTGAAATTTTCAATATATTTGAATAGGCGTGTTTTCGTAATGTACAATCTATCTTCTTTACAGATGGTAATAGTACCGTATGCAGCCGTAAAATGTCTTCCCCATTTTCCCCATAGTATATTCATCACGAAAACAAGCATATATAATGTTGACCCCCTTAAACCCCACTTTTATATAGTAAAACTGGGGTTTACAGGGGTATACATTATTTTTCTTATTTTTGCTCAAAAACATAGATTGTGGGTACTCGTTAGAACCGCCTCGCCGAGGCGGTTCTAACGAGTACCCACAATCTATATTTTGAGCAAAAATAAGAAAAAATATCAGAATTTTTTGTCTGAAAATTTTCAGTTTTTGGAGGTGAGATTTTCTATATATTTGAATAGGCATGTTTTCGTAATGTATATTTTTTTATTTTTTGTCATCACTGTGCCCATTTCGGAGTTTTTGAAAAACAAAATGCTCACTGATGAGGCCTAATTGCCAGAAACTAGCTAGTTTGACCCAGAAACTTGTCGCTTTAGTGTTTTTCTTTTTAAATGTGCTTACTGCTTTCAAAGGTTTATCATTTAAGATTCCATTTATCTTCGCTACAGTTGCTGTTACTGCTAGTGCAGCCGCAACACATCTCCCTGTACTTTATCATCACGAAAACATACCTATATAATTTTGAATCCCTTTAACCCCACTTTTATATAGTAAAAATGGAGTTTACAGGGGTATACATTATTTTTTTTCTTATTTTTGCTCCAAAAAACATAGATTGTGGGAACTCGTTATAACCGCCTCGGCAAGGTGGTTCTAACGAGTACCCACAATCTAAGTTTCGAGCAGAAATATGAAAAAAATCAGAAGTTGTATCTGAAAACTTTCAGTTTTTGGTGGTAAAATTGTCAATAAATTTGAATAGGCGTGTTTTCGTAATTATTTTTTCCGGTACTTTATGATCATTGAGCCTATTCCTGGATGTTTGAAAACAGCAGTTATGGGTGCCATGTGGCGGCCGTAAATTTATTTCTATTCATTTATTTGTACAATGTTTAAAGTGGGTAACACAATTAGCTATAATATCACGGTTAATGAACCAGTCATCTACTTCCCCTCCCCCGTCACCCCCACCCCCCTCCCCCGCATCACCGCCCATCCCTTGGGGAACGGTCTCCGGTTGAAGGGACTCTAAAGTGTGCAGGATCGACTACAGATACCTACATCATCGAATAAATACACATTTGTCAAAGGTAATACCGATCACATGCTGCCATTTTACTAATAATGCCTAAGACAGGGGTTTGATACTTTTCCTATAAATGTTTAATGACTCTGAGTTACTGTTTGCATGAGGCAGAGAATTCCATAACCTTGGGGCCGAGCATGAAAACGCACCGCTAAATACGGTCGTGCATGACAGAGGTACGTACGATGCCATTTTCTCCGGATCTCAGGTTTAAAGAGTGAGCCTGCGGCATGGGTCTTAGTAATTGAGTAATGTATTCAGAAGTCATATTGTTTAATGCTTTATAAGTAAGCACCGCTTTATTGTATTTGATTCTACTCCCCATAGGAAGCAATTCAAGTTCCTGAAACATGCAAGAGGATGGGGCATCGAATTCGGCGTTAAGTTTTATTCGCGCAGCTCGCTTCTGTAGTTTTGTTAGTCGTTCAATGTTTGCCATAGAGGCTGAGCCCCAAATAACGGAACCATAGTCGAGTAAAGGAAGGATATAACCCTGGTAGAATAACTTCTGAACACGAGTAGGGGCATATTCAGACAGTTATCGCAAAAGAGAAATTTTTGAAGAGACGGCTTTACAAAGTTTGTCTATGTGAGAACACCAGTTTAAATTCTCGTCAATATGGGCCCAGTTGTTCAAAGCTAACGACGTCGTTAGTTAACGATTTGTTAAAATTTACATAGAGTGATACGCAAATATGCTGAAATTTTTTGCTGAAAAAATGTGAATAGCTTTTGCAGTGCAAAAGCTACTCACATTTTTTCAGCAAAAATATCAGAATATTGTATATTGAATCCGCTAAAACAGTTAACGAAATGACCCTTAACGAGCTCGTTATTCTAACGATGCTTTGAACAACTGGGCCATGGAGTCCAAGGAGCTTCTCTATAGAGTTTTTATATTTTCTAGTCCTTTGTGGTCATTGGGCCCATTTCCAGACGTTTTGAAATAAATTATATGGGGATTACTGATGAGGACTGACTTTGCCGAAACTAGCAAGTCTGACCAAAAAATAACTTAACCCTTTAGCTGGTTTAATTTTGTGAATGTGTTCACTCATCTAAAGGGTCATTATTTGAGAATCATCTTTGTCTATTAAAATTATTACAGTCTCTCCAATATGTTTTGCGGATATGATGATATTAAAAATGCTTATCAGTTTTATTTATATGCTTATATACAGCAAACAGCGAGAAGGACGGCTTCAAACTGTTGCCCAATATTGACAAGTATATTTCGATCTTCTGCCTAAAATATTGTAAAAGTACTCAGAGGTAAACGTAAACTTCATTGTTTAAACTGGTTCAGTTGTAATCATATGTCGGTTGGATAAATGTCTTGCGTCCCAGTATAATAACGTAAGTAGTCGAACCATGAGCACAGCTGCTTTCGGGAAGTGAACAGTCAATATAGAGATTGACCAGTGAAACCAAATGCGCAATAAGTCTAAAGTGAAACCTGTGTAAGAAAGCCACCTTTGAGATTGACTTCAGTAGGTGATGTGGAAAGATGGCTGTCATATAAAGGTTCATGTCATGTAATTTTGCAAGCGCTTTTTCTACATCAACCACTATTTAAAGTCAGTATCAAAGGTGGCTCACTTACACAGGTTTCACTGTATATGCGGACAGCAAAGGTCCTTATCAGACTTATCAGACTGAGTGGATGCGCATGTGAGGTCTGCATATATCCGAAAACACCTTTCTCATGGCAATACTTGTTTGTTTCTATATGACAAAATGAAAATTATATGTTAGTGTAGGTACGTGTTTGTTACGTTCAAGGTTTCTCCTAGCTCTGGAGAGAACTTCAAACAGACTGGTTTGTGCAGCTTTATGGTAAATGTGCAGAGAGAAAGCTAAATATAAAAAGGCTAATACACCTTGGGTTTAAAACACAGGAAATGTTTCCCCAGAGAGACATAAATCCGCTAACACAAACGAGTGAACGAACTTTTTTTTTATAAGATTTGTAAATCCCGAAAGAAATAGTTTCTGTATGTTAAACTCAAAGTGTATGACTTTATATATCACACATCATAAAAATAGCGTTTCTTTCTTAGGATTCTATTTTATGTTCTTTATATTTCAAGGGACTGCAATAGGCTTTGCAACGTTACGCCGTCTCCACCCATCAGAGCGTTTCTATACTGGAAATATTTACATACTCAAGAAAGAAATATACTCTCCAAAGAATTATGGGGTTTATTATCTTTAGAAATTACAAAGAATAAGTGCAATATGAATTATATTTTACGGTTGTCGGCGTGATAATTTATGAACGGTCGTCACAGAAACATTAAATATCATAACAGTCGTATTTGTAATAATATCCGTATTGATTCGTTTCGAATACTCTTTTTAATGTTTGATTTCTAAGCAAAGTATATTGTCTTTTTATTTTACTCTGTTTACAATGATACTCATGTAGAAAGTCCCATTAAAGTTTGTTTAAAACAGGCAGAGAAATGATTAGCATTACTGCACAAACACCCTTCTGAAAATGAGTCTACTCTAATATTAAAGAACAATCACCTTTACAAGGAAGCAAATACTTTCCTTTTAGAGCAGACCTTTTTCAGAAGTATGAGCTGGGTTAATGTCCCCACAGAAAGCCGCTGGTGCATGGTCCTTTTAGTAAGGTATGGCGTCAGAAGCGTCGGAATAGCAATTCTCCAGGAAGTCGATCATGGCGCCACTGTATCTGCAGAAGACAAAATATTAGGATATAGTTATGGTTATTTAACACTTTTAACTGAGTCGGGGCAGAGTATTTCCCACAAGATTGCATGTGCGCCCAGCGATGGTTCAGATCAGCTTGCGCATCCGCGCAATCTCATCAGTCTTCACAGGGCACTCTGTGAGTAGCCAAGGACCATAGGTGTCTGTAAGCGGACAGCGATGGCTCTGATCAGCCTTCTGAGTATTCGCTAGGTGCATATGACATACCAGCCGGAGCATGACAAAACCAACAAAATGGCATGTGCGCCCAGCGAACACTCTTTTCAGCCTGGGCATGCGGACTAGTCTAATCGGATTCTTTGCTGTGCGCTCAATGGATAGGTAAGGGCCACAGCTTTCTTCATGCGGACAACAAAGACTCTAGTCAGACTGGGAGGCTAACCAGGCTGTTCTGAGTCTTCGCTATACGCACATGCCGTTTTGTAGGTTTTGTCGTGCATTGGTTCATATACATGTATATTGTAGGACATACTGTGCCCCGGCTCAGTGTATATAGCATTGGACGGTTCCGTGACAACATCCAGATTTTTTGGGGTTTTTTTTTGTTTGTTTTATTGGTAGCCTTAAATCATTTGCTATTATTTATGGTTTGTGTTACTGCAAAATACGTGTCAAGATATGGATGTTCTCACTTTTATTATGAAAATAGAAATACAGTATAACATCGACGGCTTGTTTACTGCGGATGATTCGAACTCGTTTTTTGAGTGCCTACGAAATTCTTCCTATATTTCAAGAAAACAACTATTTTGGATAATATTCTTATTTCATCATAAAATTGTGTGTTGTGTGTACTCATTAGAATTGTCTCATCATCGAGGTAATTCAAATGAGTGCATTCAGCATACCATTATTGTAAAGAAGATCTAAAAGACTTCCTAAATTATCACCATTTACTTTCTGACCAGGAGCCATGATTAATCCACAGTGGCTCGAACTACCTATGTCTCGAAACAAATTTTCACGGCACCAAAGATGTTCGAACAATGGAGGTTTCACTGTAGTGATAAATATAGTCTTTTCTCCACCCACTTGATGAACAACGGCGGGGCTCTTTTGCAATTAAGCTACATAAGCATGTCTTCGTAATAAAGATTCTGGTAAGCCTTTTGCTTCTGCGCAACATTGTGACATCTGAATTAAAGGATTACACTACTTAGCAGTTATAGCAGTTATTAGCAGTTAGAGAATTTGTGAACGGAGACATCAAATCAACATCAGTTACCACTGCATTCGTATTTGTCTTAAATTCCGTATTATTGTATCCGGTTGAAACGAGCATGTGGCGTATACAGTCAAATAGGTTGTAATGTTTTGCTTCTTGGCAGACTATTATTTTTTTAAGAACTTTGTTCGTAATTATATTGATATAGCGAGGCCCACGTAACGTTTCGTGAAGCCATTTTAGTCTGGAGACCTCCAAAAGTGTATTTGGCAAACAATGCAAATCTAGATAGTGTCTCCATGGTTTGCAAGTAGTTTTGCCATTTTTTTTTTCTAGGAATATCTAAATCACATAGCCTGACATACCCTTAATTGACATTGGAATCGTCCAATATATAGTGTTAGAGTGTGAGGGTTTATTCAGTGAAAACATGGGTAAGACTGAAGTAAAGAAACAAAACCATAACAGTAGAGCTGAAAAAACGCTTACATACATTCCCTTACTGTTTTAGCTCTACAGTGGCATGTTACTATTTTAACGCACGAATGCCAAGTGTAGTTTTCTATCTCATGTTTTCGCATTCACTCATTTACAAATCAAAGGGAGTCTTGATCAGTTTATATTTGTTCTTCCTTAAGAGATTTTTTATGCTTAATGCAGTCACTGTTGACCCTGATCAGGTCTTCACTGTTTGCCTTCATTCCAGTTTGCCTGTATTCCTACAAGTATTGCCATAACTTCAGGTAAACTAAATATGTAACAGTTAAGAAAAACATTCACTTCTGAATCAACTGTATCCGTAAATAGTTTAATATACATCACGAACTGGTTCAAGAGCTTCCTTTTCGTTTCTAAGTAAAATCCAAACATATACTTACATTTGACAGTTCCATGAAACAAAGTGGTAATCTCTATCTGTGTCGCTCCAGGCACTCTCAAATTCCCATATTCGGCCAGAGCATGAGGTAGTGCCTGTGGATTCGCTGGTAGAATACCGTACACAACAAGCTAAACTGTAGATAGAGCAGGGTAATTGCCTCTAAAATGATAAACATATGTACCGTATTTACTCTGATTCATCACGAAAATACGACGGCCTATATAATTTTGATCCCCTTCAACCTCACTTTTTTATAGTAAAACTTGGATTTACATGGGTATTCATTATTTTTCTTATTTTGCTAAAAAGACTAAATTGTGGTTACTCTTTACAGACAAAAATGGTTACTATCTGACTATCGTACTATTTGTATAAAAGACAGGCAAACAACATAGAATAAATTAAAATTACAGACACATATAACAACTTACCGGATAATTCCAATTGCCCCAGTCATAGCAATAAGAGCCTATTTGGATGTATGTATGTACTACTCCGTATCGGGCTCCTGCTCTTTTACGTCTCCTGTCTGAGCAGTCGGCGTTTCCACTTGAAGAAAGACTTGAAGTTGACGACCTCAATGGACACGAATATAACGTGTAGTCTCTGGCTGCCACAAACCCTAAACGTAATCAAAGTCGTATTCAGTATTTTTCTAAATATTGGACAGGTATACAAGGGCAAACGTCTACACTGTTTGCACTCATTTAATAGTTTTATACCCAGGCATCAAACAAGTACTAAGACGGAGTTGTGTTCATTTAGGACAAATATGGCAAACAGCTAAGGTGTCCCTATATTACAACAAACGTATATACGTACAGAGAAACGTTATGATGACAATATTATATATTCATTGCTACTAAACAATACAATATTGTACGGAAAATTTGGATTGCATACCTGTAGGAAACAAAATACTGACAATTCGGTTACTGATGCGCATTTCAGTATTGTTAAAACACGTGTTTGAGTTTTAAATTACTTTAAACAGGTAATGATGAATTTATTCTCTGATCAATAGCAAAAGGTTTCTTAAAACGAAATCATAATATTATTATGTACACTACTTGGCGCATAAACACACACACACACACACACACACACACACACACACACACACACACACACACACACACACACACACACACATACATTAGAACGCATATAGATAGATAGATAGATAGATAGATAGATAGATAGATAGAGCAAACGATAATGAATTAAATATTCTTTTTCACCTACCCAGTATCGCTATACTCAGGACAGCTATCAATATTAATGTTCGCATATTTATTGCTGAGGCGAGATGAGGTGGGCTAATTTTGTCTGAAAGATAGAAATACGTATGCTCATAATTTCTGTGCCCCATACGCTATTTAACTCAGACTTTAAACTACATGTGTGTATACGTCTAATTTCTGAATAAACGAACCATTTCTTTGTATGGTTATTGTATATATTTTGAAATCCCACAAATGAATTTAGAAAAACTATTTTTCTTTGTTAAATGGTATAGTGAAAGGGGCGGAGCGTTACACACACACACACACACACACACACACACACACACACACACACACACACACACAAGGAGAAACTCCGAAACTGAAAGCTTAAACGTAAACCTGTGATTACATCACGAAAACATTCCTCCATAATATTGACCCCCTAAACACCACTTTTATATAGTAAAACTGGAGTTTACAGGGGTATACATTATTTTCCTTATTTCTGTTCAAAAACATTTATTGTGGATACTCGTTAGAACCACCTCGCCGCGGCGGTTCTAACGAGTACCCACAACCCATGTTTTGAGCAGAAATAGGAAAAATATCAGAATTTTTAATCTGACATTTTACAATTTTGGGGGATAAAATTTTCAGTATATTTGAATAGGCATGTTTTGGTGAAATTAATAAAAGCAGTTATCATTTTATATCCTAATTATTTTATAGAAAAAAAAAATGCGTCTCCGAAAATGATACAATTTGAGCGAAAATGTCAACGCTTATTTTCTGTGAACTGATGAAAAGCGAAAAAATATAATTATTACAATAATAAGATAAAATATAAAACATATAATAATGATAAAAAACAACAACAAAATATATATACAACCTATATATGTTGGATCTCTGCCCTCTCGATGTGCTGTTTTCCGTTCGGGACTGCCACTGCAGAACTTCAATTCTTATCGCTTCGGCTGGGCTTTTATTGTTGAAACCCCCTGGTAAAATGCATAATTCCACAATACTTCCTTAGTGAGGTCAACAACAACCCTCCGTTCTTGGTACTAGTAAGTAGGCACATCCGTAATGTGTCAAAAACTTGCCGTATGTTTGAGGAAAAATGCAAATTGAATAATAAGTTGAAGTGGACTCGTATGTGAACGCGGATACCACTTATTGAGCAACAATGTCAGAAACGAACTTACTGATATATACGCCCAACAACGACTCAAACCAGCCTTCGCATCTGCGCCGTCTGATCAATCAGTCTTCATTGTTCGCATGAAGAATCTGTGCATCCTTGGTTATTCAAAATGCGTTCACTGAAAATTCTGGTTAGAATGCGCAGCTTGATCTGATATTTCGAAAACACGCCTTTTCAAATATACATAGAAAATTTCACCTCTAAAAACAAAAACAAAATAATATTCAGATAAAAAAAACTCTGATATTTTTTCTTATTTCTGCTCAAAGCATAGATTGTGGTTACTCGTTAGAACCGCCTCGGAGACGAGTACCCACAATCTATGTTTTTAAGCAGAAATAAGAAAAAATATGTATACCCCTGTAAACCCCATTTACCATATAAAAGTGGGGTCAAAATTATCATAGGCACATCTTCGTGATGATCTTCGGTTGACCCTCATGTCCGACGTTACGTTTTCTGATGTTGCAGCCGTATTCATTTTACGTATCAAGTTCTCTTTTCCTATTACATCAACACAAATTCCAACATTATTATGAAAAAGTTCCGGAAACGGGTCAATGACGATAATTATTTTTGCGACTGTGTCTGCAATGTCAGTAAGTAATTTTGAGATTTTATTTTATTTTGCAACCAAAGAGTATTTATGTTTTTTCTCAATTCTGCATGAAATCATATGCAGTGATACGCTTTAGAAGTGCCGCATAATAATTATACGAAACAGGTTCTTAAAGGAATGACTGAGCAATATATGAGTATGTACTCACAAAAACAAATAAACTGAATTGTAGAAGTGTTTTTGTTTTCTTTAACAAAAACGACTAGTTTCGGCAAAGGTCTCACAGTGGTCTTCGTAGTTTTTTAAAACCTCTCGGAAGTGGCTGAATAATCACAGAGGTACAGAAAATATAAACTATACTATACTGAAATAGGAAAGACGTTTAATGGCTGTCATACTTTCTACAACCAGCTGTAGTAATAACAAATAGATTCTTAACTTATCTATAATTTGGTGCCTAATATGACAGAAATGAGTCTGGAAACAGGCACGTTGCAGGAATTGACGAGATCATGATGTTCATAGAAATGTTCAAATGCTGATTCTAGTTTCGGCTTTTTATAAATACGTGACAATAATCTGGTAGTAAGCAGGCTGGAAGATTAACTTCATAGTGAAAGTATGTCTTCAGCTTTGCAATAACAATATGTTGCAACACGTATATAGGCGACAGATTTGAGTGACAGTCAACCCCTTCCTGACTGACAATTTTGCTTTGTTCTGCAGATGCACGGCGTCGAGCTAATCCTTAGATTGATTAAATCTCCAGTAAAAAATTGCAGTAGATAGATTGTACCTTATTATATACTTAATCGATATCGTACTATTGGTTCTCTTTAACTTTGACGTTTGGGTCTGTCATCGAAAAGCTAGTATAGAAAATATCAACAAAGTGAGTTACAGCACAGAACATCTATCTATGTTCTGTGCTGCGGCTTACTTTGTGAACATTTTCTATAGGTGTTCTGTTCTCTGGATCACTTTGTGGACATTTTCTGTAGATGATCTGTGGTTCGGCTTACTTTGTGGACATTTTCTATGGGTGTTCTGTGCTGTGGCTCACCTTGTGGACATTTTCTATAGACATTCTGTGTTTTGGCTCCCTTTGTGGACATTTTTTATAGATGTTCTGTGCTGTGGCTTACTTTGTGGACATTTTCTGTAGATGTTCTGTACTGCGGCTTACGTTGTGGGCATTTTCTATAGGTGTTCTGTGCTTCGGCTCACCTTGTGAACAATTTCTATAGATATTCTGTTCTTTGGCTCACTTTGTGGACATTTTCTATAGATGGTCTGTGCTATGGCTCACTTTGTGGACATTTTCTATAGATGGTCTGTGCTATGGCTCACTTTGTGGACATTTTCTGTAGATGTTCTGTGCTGTGGCTCACTTTGTGGACATTTTATATAGATGTTCTCTGCTTTGGCTTACTTTGTGGACATTTTCTATAGATGTTCTATGCTGTGGCTCACTTTGTGGACATTTTCTATACTAGTTTTCCGATGACACCAAAGCAAAAGCATTGAGACCATTACAGACGGAACACATGCCATAACACAAAGAAAAACAAAACACCCAGCGAGATGATCATAAAGCCAGACAAGATCCACACAAACATAACAGTAAAACAACAAACAGAACAAAACATGCAACATTACGAAAATCCGCCTATTTAAATATACAGAAAATTTCACCTCCAAAAACAGAAAATTTTCAGATAAAAAAACTCTGATACTTTTCATATTTCTGCTCAAAACATAGATTGTGGGTACTCGTTAGAACCGCCTCAGCAAGTACCAACAATCTATGTTTTTGAGCAGAAATAAAAAAAATAAGTTATACCCTTGTAAACCCCAGTTTTACTATATAAAAGTGGGGTTTAAGGGGGTCAAAATTATGTATATAGGCATGTTTTCGTGAAAAAAATCCCGTGACGAGCAGCTACATCACTACACAGACATGACCAGAACCACCGCATTGAAACGGTCAACAGCAAAAATTACCGGAGTGGGGGTTGTGTCGGGGTTAAATAGATAACTAATTGCATCAAATCATTACCCTAGGTTCAAATGTCGTAATGCAACAAAATGATTATGCAGCTACCATAGTATCCTGTTTCATCGTGTGTGTTTATTTTATATGTTTTCTCTGAGGATTTACTGATGACTAAGTATATCATAGGATTCAACATTTTCTTAATTCTTATGAGCACAACATGACTGTCAGTCTTACTAAAAGCAGTTAATTTACATTAATTTCCCCTATCAATTAGAAATGTATTTACAGGCATTTGATCAGAGACAAATAGGGTTCCCGTCCTTAGATATGACCGACAGTTTTTTGTAAAACATACGCTTTTGTTTTTGTTCGAGTTGGCACTCGATTGCTAGGTGATAAGTGCATGCAGACAGGCATTTGAGATATATTATTCTGGACATCTTTTATGATTTCAAAGAGTTTTTAGCTCCCCTAAGCCAGAGGCTCCCGGGGAGCATAAAGGATGGTAGGCCTTCTGCGTCCGTTTTCCGTTTCCGTCAGTCCACCATTTTCAAACAACGTTTTCTCTGAAACCGCTGGGCCAATTTCAATTAGATTTTATACGCAGCCTCCTGACAATGCGGGAACAAAAATTTGAACGAATGGTTGTCCAGTTCATTTGACTAAGATGGCCGCCATGCCCAACTATGATAAATACCTTGAAATCTGTTCCAGCCTTAAAATTTGGTATGTAGCATCAGGTGACTAAGTACTACCAAGTTTGTTATAATGATGACCCTGAGCTGATCTTGACCTATTTTACGGACAAGTCAAATTTGATTCCTTAGGCTTTTGAATAAGAAAAAAGGTAATGCATTTTCCAAAACTATTGTTGACTATGACATGAGAGTAGGTGAATGTCTATGAATACCAAAGGTCAAGGTCATTCAGGGGCCTTGACCCCAAGTCATTAGGATTACATGTCCATCAACATTTAAAAGGACCTCTTATCTTAAACCACTGGGCTGACTTTAGTTAAATTTCATATGCAGCCCAACTCTTTTCCCACACCCCCGGCAATAGGCAAACACAAATTTATTCAAATGGTCTAGGTCACATGATCAAGATGGCTTTTGAAAGGGGAAAAGGTAAAATATTTTTTCGAAAACTATTATAGCCATGGCGTGAGAGTAGATGCTACATGATTGTCTGCGAATGCCAAACGTCAAGGTCGTTCAGTGACCTTGGCCCAATGTCACTAGCATTACATGTTCAAAGTACTTTTTATCTTTAACCGCTGGGCTAATTTCAATTAAATTTCATACGCTGCCCTCTGGCAACGGAAGAACGAAAGTGTGTTCGAAGGGTCTAGGTCACATGACTTAGATGTCCACCATGGCAATATATGGTGATAAAAAACTTAAAACGTTATCTTCTTCAGAACCGCTTGGCCGATTGTCTTGAAAGTTGGTTTGTAGCTTTAAGTGACTGAGTACTATTATTTTTGTCCAAAGTATAAGTTTAGGAGGGTTTACGTTATAGTCGCAGACAGGATTTAGATTTGAGAGGTGTGGAATGTATATGGATTGAATTATGTAACAACAATAAACGAACACTTTTTGGATTATTTTACAGGCCCCCCAACTCTAACCTTGCTTACTACTCCCGGATTGAGGACTTTTTACACCTAGCGGTTGTCTCAGGGATAAATGATAAAATTATAACGGGTGACTTCAACTTCAACATGCTATATCCACAATCATCGGGGAAGATACGTACTTTCTGCACTCAGTTCGCATTATTCCACGCCATAAACAAACCTACTTACGAGGGGCGTTCATTTAATGTTGTCACTGGGGTTCTACAGGGCGCGTTATTAATCCCATTCACATTTCGTTTACTTTAACCCTTCGAAGTATTCTCCCTTGACGAAAACACACTTTTTAAGTCTCGAAATCCATTCTGTAAAGGCAGAGAAGTAGGCCTTTTTAGGTATACACTGAAGACACTGGTAAATTGCACTACCAAGTGCACTTCGGGATTTATAACAACGACCAGATGGGGTTTTCTTTAGTAAAGGAAACAGCAAAATGTCGCAGGGACTAAGGTCTATCGAATAAGGTGGACGAGAGAGCTGAACTACCTTTTCCTCTTTCAAGAAGTCTTGGACAAGAACACACTTGTGAGCAGGTGCGTTGTCATGGATAAGACACAGACCTCAAAGCTTTTGTTTTTCATTTTGCATACAGAAAGGGTTTAGTTTATATGATTGAACCAACTTGAACTTTCAATAACGTTTGAAAGACTGAACGGATTAGACCTAAATTTAATCCTATTATAGATAATCACCGCAGTTTCCACTTACTCCTTACAACCACGCGGTATGGTGGGACATTTGTGACACAAATAGATGAACGCCCCTCGTACTTTAATGAAATTTCATCTGCATAGCTGGACATTCTTCTCGTTACTAACAACTCCCACTTAATAGTCAGTGGAATTGGTGATACATTTCTTAGTCAAGAGCATCGGTACCATTGTCCGATCTTTGGCATATTTAATTCCTCTAAACCCAAATCCAAATCCTTTACTCGACATATATGGAAATATGAGCAAGGTAATAAAGCTGCGTCTACTGACTGGGAATCTTTAAAGTGACACATGCAAGCAGTGCCACTGATCATGTAATATATACTTCTAAATTATGCATTCCAAATAAATACATAAAAGTTAGACATTCTGATCCACTCTGGATAACTCCATTTATCAACCACTGTATTAGAAAACAAAAAAAGGCATATCGAAAAGCTAAGCAAACTAATCTGCAGCACCACTGGGAAAAATTTAGGAAACTTATAAACAAAGTTGTCTTATTGATGAATCGATCCAAAAGAACATGTAATGAAAAATACTGTCAGTAAGCTAAAGTCTGACCCTCTCTCATCAAAGGAATGGTGGTCCATACTTAAAACAGTAATATCTCCAAATGCTACATTTTCTATTCCACCTCTTGAAAGCAATGGAAACATATATACTGGCGAACAAGACAAGGTTAATCTTCTCAATAATTATTTCAAGAAACAAACATTTTAGGATGACGGTCATGCTGATCTTCCAGATATACCTGTATATAATGTTGAATCTAATATTCTCACCCCTTAAGAAGTTGCATCTGTTCTAAAATCGCTCTCAGCAGACAAGGCGGATTAAGCAACCGCATTCTTAAAAATGTCAAAAGAACTATCTCTTCCATTATGTTTTCTCTTTAACCAGTCTCTCAGACAATGTGCAATACCTAGTCAAGGGAAAGAAGCCAACGTCTATTCCAGTCATGAAAAAGACAACCCTTCATTAGTAAGTAATTACAGACCCATCTCTTTGCTAACTCTGAAGACAAACCTACATATACATGTCTGCGTGTTCGGTAAAGATTTCGGCAGATGACATTTTGGGTATTGAATGCTGCAATAGCTTGCCTGTTAGATGCTAAACGATAACTCTTTAGCTGTTACATTCTGTGTGGTGTGCCATATTCCCTCCTAAACTAAGGCCAAGACCGTAATAGAAGCCAGGGCTATTTAAGATGATGTACAGTCGTGTTTTTCAGCTATAAAACTACTGGAGTATGGCAAGAATGAAAGTAGAAAAACGGAAGAACAAGAAAGAATAAAGTGAAGATGACTTTTTTTTCGGGCTTTAGAAGGCGTGTAAGGCAATTTTTTTGCCCGAATTGTCTTCTCGGATGGGCCCTGCACCTATTCGGAGAAGAAAGCAGAGAAGAAGCTTGGATCTTTCAGATTGTCACTCCTTTTTGGACCAAAATGCTAATTAATTGCAACCTATGATGCTGCTTATAATTTTCTGTAATTTGGTTGACCCAACAGCTGTTAATGGCTTGCATTTTCATTTGTACAGCAAAAGTCAGCGTTTTGTAACAGACTGAACAAAATGCCGATCCTCTCGTTATTTCTGAAACAGAAAGTAATCGGAAGAAACTGGATTTAATTCGTGAAATGGAAATTATCTTTGTAAACGGTACGCATGAAAATCAAATGGCATGCGAATCTGCCGTTCTTATTTGCGTAAAATAGGCCAATACACAGCTGAACTGGATCTCTGTGGGAACACTTATGTATACAGTGTCAGTAATATCCACCTCAACATTGGAAACATGACTGAATATACTTCCAGTAATTTCCACCTCCAAAGTGAGAACAGAACAGTATATAGTGCCGATAATGACCACCTCCACCGTGGGAACACTACTCTAAACAATGCCAGTAATAGCCACCTCCTGTGGGAACTGTACTAAATATAGTGCAAGTAATAACCACCTATACCGTTGGAACTCTACTGTATATAGTGATAGTAATATCCACCTCTAACGTGCGAATTACTGTATATAGAGCCTGTTATGGCCGCCACCAACATGGTGGATGCGGTCGTTACTTGCAGTCCAGTGTTCCCACAGTGTATGCAGTAGTGTACCAACGGTGGAGGTGGCCTATACTGGAACTATATACAAATATGTTTCCACAGTGAAGATGGTCATTACTGCCACTGTATACGGCAAATAGTGGCACTTTTTACAATACTGTTTCCGCGGTTGAAGTGAACAATACTGGCACTACATACAGTACTGTTTCCATGGTTGAGATGACCAATACTGACACGATATACAGGATGGTCATTACTGGCACTATTTACATTTATCTTCCCACGGTAAAAATGGCCAATGCTGGTACTATATACAGTAGTGTTCCTACGGTAGAAGCGGTCATAACTTGCACATTATACAGCAGTGTTCCCATGGTATAGGTGATAATGACAATGACTGGCATTGTATACCGTAGTGTTTCCGTGTTTAAGACGGTCATTATTAGCACTGTATTCAGCAGTGTTCCCATGAATGAGGCCGACATTACTGACAGTATATCCAGTAGTGTTCTCAAGTGGAGGTCACTACTTGTACTTAATATAACAGTGTTTCCACGGTGCAGCAGTGTTCCCATGATGGAGGCGGTCATTACTGACACTATATCCAGTAGTGTTCCCAAGTGGAGGTCATTACTTGCACTGAATATAGCAGTGTTCCCACGGTGGTGCTGGCCATTAGTTGCACTGTATACAGTAGTGATCCCACGGTGGAGATGGGTACTACTGGCTATGTATGAAGTAGTAATGCAATGGTGAGGGCGGTCTTTATTGGCTCTGTATACAGTAGTGTTCCTACGGTGTAGTTGGTCAATGCTGGCATGTATACAATAGTGTTCCAATGGTGGAGGTGGCCAATACTAGCACTATCTACAGTGTTGTTCCAATGGTGGAAGTGGCCAATACTGACACTGTATATAGTAGTGTATCCATCGTGGCAACAACAATAATTACTAAATAAGAAAATTCAAGACTCAATGATTTTTTTTTCATTTAATTGCTGATTTTTATTAATCTTCGTTGCAAAAGTTAAACAAATTTTACTTTTATGATAAGTCACGAATATACCTTTATTTCTATTTCAGGAGATGATTTATGTAAGCTTTTAGCTTTTTATCAAATCCTGTACCATATAACAATATGCGATGTATATATGTGAATTTAATGAATAAAAACAACTTCCAGAAAGAAGGGCTGAAAGTCCAAATAGGTTTTTCTTGAATAATCGCTTATCTCGAAGTAAAAACCTGGTCCCTGTTTTAACATGGAAATCGAATCACAGGTTACAAAATATTGTGGAAAAGAGGAGCTCTTTTCCAAAATCTTTGAAATATACTACTTATTAATTTATGAAATGTGGTTGTTCGATTTATTTTTCCGCAATTTTGCAAATCTAATATGTCGAGGTACTGTTATCTAGAAGTATTCTAAAAGTTCCTGGGATATCGAGATAACGAGAGTCGACTGTATTTCAAAATATCGTATGCTGAAAATTTTATGCAGCATGCTAAGGTTCAAATGGACAGCAGCGTGCAAAAATTAACCTTATGGCATAGTTCAGTCATCATAGGCAATTTTATTTTTACTTCTTACGAAAATACGCCTATTCAAATATATTGAAAACTTTTCAATCAAAAACGGAAATTTTTCAGATAAAATTTCTGATAGTTTTCATAATTCTGCTCAAAACATAGATTGGGGGTACGCATTAGAACCACCTCGGTGAGGCGGTTCTAACAAGTACCCACATTCTTATTTGTTTTACCAAAATAAGAACACTAATGTATACCCCTGTAAACCCCAGTTTTACTATATAAAAGTGGGGTTAAAGGGGATTAATATTATATAGGCATGTTTTCGTGATGTTTATTTTCCTTGGGATAATTAGACCCGTTGTGATAGCTAGGAAACTTATAATCTGCTTTTCGACTTGAGTTGGATTCCGTTTAAGCCGCTGGTATGGGTTGAGAATTGTGACAGGACGTATGCAGTCCTTCATATTACGCTGCTATCATATGAAACTTCAGGAAGAAACCGACATTCCAAAAAATGTAGTTCTTTTATTATTGCTATCTAAGATCAACATTATAGATTTTTTTTTGTGTTTTTTTTTAAATTTTTTAGCTCCAAAATCCTAAAAGAATAACTAGAGAAGTTCACGATGATTGTTCAGCTGCTTTTAGCAACGTTAGTGGCGGTCGCAACAGCGAAAGAGTAAGTATTTTTAAAAAATCAAAGTAAATAAAAGGACAAACCGGATCTTACACAATGTAACCCTTGTCCTGCTGAACCAAGATATGCACTGCCTTTGCAAACAGGGTAGATCCAGATCAGTTGGCTTCTGAAGAATCAACTGATCTGGATCTGCAGTGTTTGTCATTAAGTCTATGTATTTATATCAACAACCTGGTCAAGTAATATGATTGGTTTAAAATCAGAAGTGGGCGTAGCATCATACTTTATTCAGCATGGCAAGGGTTGGGAACTAGCTAGATGAAGTTTGCTAAAAAATTTTCGAGGTAGGTTTGACTACTCTTATTTTTCCCAGAAAATTGACAATCAGACAATTTGCATGAAATGTCAAATCTTGTTTTCTAGAGGAAAATAAGAAAGCTTATTTTAAAATGCGGTTTGTTGAAATATTTACCCAGCATCTTAAAGCTTAAAACGAAAAACAATGCGCGTTTCTCTGAAGCAAAGATAGCTGCAAGTGTCAAATCTTGCATAGTAATTATCCTCGACATACTCCTTAAGCACACATTATGACCCGGTGCCCTTGACCTAGATTTCACCCTAGAGTAACTTTGTTGCGATTTTACGTCGCCTAGCATTATTTACGTCGAGTCTAGCATTAAGTATGTTTCTCTGAAGCGATGATAGCTGCGAGTGTCATACCTTGCATAGTAATTGTCATTGACATACTTTTCAAGCATGTTCTATGGCCCGGTGCCCTTGACCTAGATTTACACTCAGGTAGCTGCCATTATTTTACGTCGAGTCTAGCATTAAAATATGTTTCTTTGAAGCAGTCATAGATTCGAGTTCCATACCTTGCATAGTGATTGTCCTTGACATACTCTTAAAGCATGCGCTATGACCCGGTGTCCTTGACCTAGATTTCGCACTTGAGTGACTTTGTCATGATTTTGTCGTCGAGTCTAGCGTTAAAGTATGTTTTACTGCAGCGGTGATGGCTGCGATAATCAAACTTTGCATAGTAATGTTACCTGCCATCCTCTACAAGCACGCACTATGACCCATTGCCCTTGACCAAGATCGCTGTAGTGGCTGTGTTATGATTTTACGTAGAGTCTAGTAATTGTCCTCGACATACTCTTCAAGCACAAATTATGACCTGGTGCCTGTGACCTAGACCTTGATTGATGTTGAGAGACTTTGTTATGATTTTACGTCAAGTCCAGCATTAAAGTGTGTTTCTGTATGAACGATGTTAGCTGCAAGTGTCAAACCTTGCATGATAATTGTCCTCGGCATACTTTTCAAGCACACACTAAGACTCGGTGTCTTGATTTTATTTGAATCTAACATTAAAGTGCATTTCTCTGTAGCGGTGATAGCCAGCTGGGAGTGTCAAAACTTCCATATTAATTATCTTCAATATACTTTTCAAGCACGCACATGATCCTGTGCCCTCGACCTAAATTTCGCGCTCCAGTGACTTAACCATATTCTGGTGCGACGTCGACTTCCGCGGAATTTTTGTGTTTGTACATATCGTTTACATAGACTAACAGCACCATTAACGCTTTAGTGTGCTGATAATTTCTCAAATCATCTGATGGAATTTGCATCTCATTAAATGGTAGTTTGTTTCTGCATAAAATGAGGAAGTCACAAAAGTTATCTCCATTGTCAGAATGTGGGAAATTCTCCAAAGTGTATACAGTCCCCTTAAAGTGTTGTAACAGCAGACTGGATTTTAAAAACTGACGGTTACCACAGGGTAGCATCTTTCATCGGCTCCTTTGTACAAGCTAAAGGTTGCAATGTACGAGTTTTTGAAGAGTCTCAATAAAACCGAGACTCCCATTTTCTAATCTGTAATGTGTTTTTTGTTTCAAAGGGCAATATTTTGACGTTTATTTAAATATGTTATTGAATTACATGTACCCAATCGGTTTGCATGTCAGAACAATTCTCACTGGTTATTCTTGGGTCTATAGTATTCCGTAAACAGATAAACCCGGAAGCCCACAGAATATATGAATTTACCCACAGCAGTTATCCTACGGTAGGAATTCATGCACTAGGTATTTGATAAATCAGTGTTACGTATTTCAAAATATAAATAAAGTCACTCAGAGAAATCCCCAAATCTGCAAAACCTGCTCTGCGAATAGAAATAAGAATAAATAGGGAGCAAAAAGACAAAACATTACAACATAAGTGTTATAACCAGTATATAATCAAAGAAAAACTGCAGGCTGGATCAAATTTTTAGTAAAGGGCTCATGGGGAATAAATATGTCTTGCTTATCGTAAAATATTTTATTTCACATTCATTATTATCATTATTTATAATTATTTCTGCTTGCTTAGCTTCTAGTTTGTTTGAAATGCTTTTAAATATGTACGTAAGTACATTTACTCAAACACGAATGGATGTTGTTGCGATCAAATTTCTCAGTCATAAGGCCCATTTTCTTGTACGAGTCAAGGCACTTACTTACTCATATGATAATAATTCGAGAGAAAGTAGTAAAGTATATATCAAAGTAGAAAATATTTAAAAAATGCATTTTGCCCTAAGACAGTCATAAAGCATTTACCCCTCATGGGCTCTTTACTATGGAATGTGAACGTATCTATCCACATCTTTGTTTGAGTCAGCTAACGTACCAAACTGTCGGAGTCTAGAAGTAATGAACTTCAAAAATATCTCGGATCAATCATCTCTAACGAAGGCTTTAAACCAGAAATCATTTCCATGATTGCTCAGACAACAGCAGCTATTTCCATACTCAATTTAAATCTAAATATAGAAGGAAATCTCACTTGCTTCTAAAGTTAAGCTAATGAGGACGCTCACATTATACGTCTTTGTTTATATAAAGTTAATGCGTGAACTCAAGAACTGATACAATCCGATCCACACCACTTCCCTAAAACAAAGAGGAAATACAGACAAATACAATTAAGCAGCAACAAATCAACAGATGGCAAATAGAGTTTGCAATTTCCTAAAAAAGATGGCAAGATTATCAAAACATAACTGAATATATAGTAAACTTACATATTTGTTAAAAGAAAAATATGGAAAGTTAAACATCACACAATAATTAACAAAAGGTGCAACAATGAAAGTACCTCCTCAGAACGGTCAGTAATGAATAACTGTAGGGCATATCTACTTTTACGGGATCCGCACCCTCGCCCTCAGCTGTCATAATGGTGCAAACATATCTTTGTTCGGTCCGTGCGGAGGTTTTCTAACTCAGCCATGAAATTTTAGGTGCAACAAATAATAAAGCCTATGAAAGCTGGCTCCGTACAGCAGAGTTTGAAAGAAAAATTCAAAGTATTGAGATGAGATGCTACCAGCGACTTCTAAGTATCTCCTACAAAAACATGTGATGAAGGAGTAGGTTTGCAACTGGATTCGAAATTCAATCGTTGTTATGGCGATCTCCTAGCTCTGGTGATGGTACGGAATCTTAGACGGCATTGCCACATCTCAATATTGTCTGGCATGTCAAAGATAATTTTGCAGAGAATAGTGAAAGGAGCCAGGTAGATAGTGATAGGAGGACAACATCAAGGAATAAATAGGTTTGGGTACTGGATATTCGCACTGGGCAGCGTAAGACAGAGAATGGTGGAGATGATGCAACATCATCAGTGGTTCCAAACGACCTTCAAGGTAAAGGGACTGAACTAAACTGATCTGACAGTAAACTACAAAGCATACATGACTGAAAAAAAATAATGAGACCACAGAATTATTATATCAAACAGAAAAGTGTAGATACAAGTACAGTAATATGCCGTTAAAAAGAACTTACGTACCCATCCTGGTCTTATTAATAAGGAATAAGTGAATAACTATTTAGCATAATTATTTCAAATAAAAACAAGTCTGAGTCTCCAGAAATAAAAAAAAAATAAAATAAAATAAATAAACAAAACTAAAAAATAAAAAAAAAACATACTCGTAAGCAAACTTATATTCAGTCTTACAATACATTAGAAAACATAAAATGCATATTAACTCAAGATTAGCCATAAAGAAAGTATTTTAACTCCATAGCCACCTTTTGTATTGGATTTAGGTACCTATAAAACTACGAAGCGTACAGTTTTAAGAGAATTAGAGGCTTAGACATCAGAAAATTTCAATTGGATGATGAATATTTTAATGACAACATTTTGTTTAAAGGAAACATACTTACCCATCTAGAGAATGTGACCCTATTCTTATTTTGTTCTGATTCAGGAGATCTACCAAGTTACAAAGAAAGATGATTTTGAAGAAAACAAGAGGCCGTGCCTTTAAAATCAAACTTGAAAATAGAATAAATACAAGGAAAACTGCATAATGTTGACATCAAGTAGAAATGTTAACCTTACATTGCCCCCTGATAAGTGGAAATAACACTTCCTTAACCAATTTCTGTTTGATCACGGTACTTTTGTGAGTAATTACTTCAAGGAAATAAGCGGCTTAATTACCAATAATTATCACTAAAGACAGACAATGCATAAAATGTTCTGTATTAAGATGCTAGTAAAGACATATATGAAGGGCCCCATATTAGGACATTCTCGAGGCTATTGATTAATCTCATTTTTCTTCAGAAAAGCATTGCATACTCACTATCAGGCATAAAAAGTGTAAAATATAATTGAGCAAACAAATTTTAAACGGCTTGGTTTCAAATTTTGTCGTATGAATTTTCGCCAAATATTAAGCACTAAGGCATATTCACGCATACGAAAATACGCATATGTCAATACGGGGAAAAATAGCAAAATCTTTTTTTCTGAAAGAAAACATATTTTTAATGTTGAAAATGTATTTGGATCAATTTTTTATAGATATGCACACGGGAGCTCATAAACTGACACAGCAGCCTATACTAACTATTACGAAAACAAGCCTTTTCAAATATATTGAAAAGTTTACAAACTAAAAAGGATTTTTTTTAGATAAAAATTTTGAAATTTTTTGTATTTCTGCTCAAAACATAGATTGTGGGTACTCGTTAGAACTGCCTGTCAAGACGGTTCTAACGAGTACGCACAATCTATGATTTAAGCAGAAATAACAAAACATAATGTTTACCCCTATAAACCCCAGTTTTACTATATAAAAATGGGGTTTAATGGGGTCAAAATTATATAGGTATGTTTTTGTGATGGAATAGATACAAAATAAGATAAGGAGATGCCCAGGAAAATGCACGCAGATAATAGAGTTTTTCCAAGGTATGAGAAGCTAATCGATCAACAACTGTAAATGGCCTATAACGATTGTCATATTTATACTTTCCATTAATTTGAAAATTGAAAATCAACCGTATTATGTCAGACACCGTTTATCCTGTTGGTGCTGACTTTGGTGTCGGCGAGACTCTCGACCTCATCCTCTAACTTTAGTTTTTGGAGGTTCGTTGACTTGTTTTTTTTTTTTTTGTATCTACTTTAACGAAGCAATAACTAGTTTTTGCTTCTCTGTTGTGTATATACACACCCTTCAACCGAATACTATATTTCTCTACGCTTGCAAGTTTGAATAATTGAAGTATACCAAAGCGTTTACGTCGTTTTGTTAATCATTGTATCATCTTTAAAACAGGCATTTGTAGATGCGACAAATTTATTTATTGTTGTTTTTTACAGTGCAGTAGTATACAATTGATTGGTTTGTTGATATTGGCTGGTCTTTGTACAATTATAATCTTATTTTTTCATATTTACGCTACATTTAAAGTCTTACTTATGTTTTGGAGTGATTTCTTGAGAAGACATTTTGCAGTTAAAGTGTGAAACTGAGAAAATTCTGTTGTACATTTTGGATATTTTCTCTCAAAAAATTTGTTTTAAATACATTTCACACAAGTTGTGAATGTTTTGAAATGTAGTGAAAGAGATAAGAAGTTACCTCACTTTTGGATGTTTTGTATTGGAGTTTGCATCTCCGCCTCCTCATGAATTACTTTCATGCTGGTTGTCAAGTAATGATGCCTGTGTGATGCTGGTTCTGTGGTTGGTTTAGATAGAACTGCTGAACTGTTCAATTTAGAGGGAAAGACTTTATTTCATACATGATCGTACGAATCTTTTACCAATAGCCAAATATCAGTAGTAACTATTCAAAGTAACCGGTGGATATAGACTTTTCACAATAAACGAGTCACAGTGAACTAAATTAACACGATTTCAATAAACCGATGCAAAGCTTTTGATTGACATATGCGTGGTAAACATTTATTCATGGACAAAAACTAGGTACTCCATAATACATGTTAGATGGTATTGTGAAGAAGAGACTAATCATTTTATTGCGAATAACAAAAAAATGTGTCATGACGGTAACATACTATGATTTTAGTAAACTGGTATTTGATTATAATTGAGTAGGAGATTATGTATTGAGTTTTGAGTAGTTCTAAACCAGTTTGTATGTATATGCAAGTCTTTCTCTACGTTTTCTTAATCTCCATTTTTCTGTCGTCTCTTTGTATCTGTCCGTACTATGTTCCTTATGAACATAGTTTCCCAGCTTATTTAAACAACGTTTTTAATAACTAGACATTTTTTGGAGATCAGCCTTTTAAATTACCTACGTCTGTACAGTAGAACAAAAAAGAGACATAGTTATCTGCCTGTCACACGTCATAATTTCGTTTCTGGACAATAACTTGAATGACTAAAACCGTGAAATGAGAATACCCTACCATTTCGTGTCGCGGGCGGATAACGTTGTTGATGAATTGACAAAGTTTAAATTACCTACGTCTGTACAGTAGAACAAAAACAAAATAGACATAGTTATCTGCCTGTCACACGTCATAATTTCGTTTCGGGACAATAACTTGAATGACTAAAAACGTGAAATGAAAATACCCCACCATTTCGTGTCGCGACCGGATAACGTTGTTGATAAATTGACAAAGTTTGCCCATAAGCCATCCTAAACCAGCTCTCTGCAACATCAATGCACATACCAAGTTTGGAGAAATCCATTGACAGTTACTCAAGTTATAGTCCGGGAACGAAAACTTTATTGCTTCATAGTATTATCGTGTTATATTTTATCCTACCATCATTCAAAATGACTGCAATGCTGTTTATTACACAAAACACAGTAATGGCACGTATGCCATTATATAATGCAGTTCATCACAAATGGTTTAACGGTATTGCTTGCTTGCTTACTTATGCATCCTTTCTTCGTTTGTTCAGATAACCATCACGAAAACATACCTATATAATGTTGACCCCCTTGAACCCCACCTTTATATAGTACAGCTGGGGTTTACGGGGGTATACATTATTTTTCTTATTTCTGCTCAAAATATAGATTGTGGGTACTCGTTAGAACCGCCTCGCCGAGGCGGTTCTAACGAGTACCCACAATCTATGTTTTGAGCAGAATTATGAAAATTATCAGAGTTTTTTTATCTGAAAATTTTCAGTTTTTGAAGGTGAAATTTTCTATATATTTGAATAGGCGTGTTTTCGTAATGATTTTATGCTGCGCTAATATCATTACTAAACCGCTAGAGGTATTAGTAATCAGTCTTCACTTCTTTTTAAATTAAAGACTTTGTTGTAATAAAGCAAATAATTGAGTTGTATATATTTATGCCATGTATTATGAAATAGGTATCACCCCAAAATAATATGCCGATGAGAAAATTACAGTCAAAGGTTTAGCAATATGCATTCTAAAGGAGACTGGTGCACCTGTTATTTTTGCAGTCACATTTAACAAGGAAGACAATTTTTGTAGCTTTCTATTTGCTTTCCTGCATACCAGTCCCCTATGGAAAGAGATCTTCTCTATTAGGAACAAATTTCCTCACTTGGAAATAGAAAGGAAGGCAATGATCAGGAATCGATAACACCTTCCGTCCAAGATACTAAAGGGAAAGAAGGATGCACTTAAAGCAACGGTGTCACAATCAAAACACTACAGTCAGAAAGCCAAACCACAGCCGAAACGCCGCCTTGGAACGGTTAGTAAAAAGCTTACTGGGATGGGCGGTGGGGGTGGGGGTGAGGGCTTAAATCGATTTTACGTGGCCACAACTCTCGCCCTTAGTTCTACCGTGGTACACACAAGACATTTGTCCAGTCCGCGTGAAGGGTTTCTAACTCATTAGTGCAACATCTCCGAGAACATAAAGTTTACAGCTTAATAACTTTATTTTATTTTCATAACTGAGCTGCTATAGTATACTAATTTACAACAATATTATTCTCAATATTAATAATATTTCTTATTCAGTCTTATGATAACTTCTAATGAATCTACATTGGTGTAGACTATGTAAGATTATACTTGTAATAGCTTGCTGTGATCGCAATTATTTTAGTCTTCATAAGATTGCAAATGCTGAGAATGCCTGTATTCTTTATTAACAATACAAATGAAACATTTTACAAACCCTGTACATATATGAATTCATTTGCAGTGCTTATGGACGGATGTCAGTAACTAAAACCGTGCCAGATACAAGCAGGTCAAGGATTGACCGTGCGTTTGCTGTCAATAGCCAGACTGGTCATGGTGTAGCGTCATCCCTTGAACAGGTAGTAACACGTTCGGTTTGAGCCCTGTCCTCTCCTAAGACCAACACAGTTTCCACAAAAAAGGAGAGAACTAAATCATACGGTTCATAGTGGTCCGTCTAATCAGGCCCCGAGGTTACAAAACGCTTTCATGCTCGATTCAGCTGAACATGAATTTTTTTCCTGCAAAAATCTCAAATTACTAACAATTGCATGAAAATGTCTTTGCTAATAAATATGAAATGTCAACAATAGTTGGCATTTTCGTATTTCTTAGCAGAATTTCTAAGCTGAGTTGAGAATAAATAAAAAAGTTTTGAAACCTCGGAGCCAGTATATATTTCTTCTGTATGCCAATCAGTATAAGTTGTGACTGATATCGTTATTTGCAACAAACTTTTTAACCGGAAATTCCGGGCCATTCTACATGTCAGTTATATGTGTTCTTGAATACTTACGCTAAAAGAATTTAATCATTCAGGAAAAATTATTACTTAGCGATGTTTTTATTACTTAACCCATTTATGCCTGAACATTTTCAATAAACTCTCCCATGATGATTTTTGGAGGGTTCCAGTATATAGTCAAAGGGGTGTAATATAGAAATTGTCATAGTTGCTTTTATTGTTGAAAATTCCTAATGATATTACAAACAGTGTAGACCCTGATCAGACGCTGCATTCTGTGGCGTCTGTTCTGGGTCTTCATTGTTTGCCAATGTCCTTTTTATGGAACGCTCTGATATATGTTTAAATATAAAATCTTGAATAAGAGTTGAATACACAAATTAGTTAATACGAGCACACAATATCATAATGAAAAGTCTTGCACACTAGATAAGGAAAACAAAGGTTATCCTACCCAAGTAAGATAAAAATCGAGAATTTTCTCGTGTTTGATATGTACTGGTTGTTATGCATGTCACGTACGCCATCGTAAAGGTTTACCTCACTAAACGTAATGATGCTATTATACGTCTCAGTAATGTCATAACAATATGGCGAACGTCGGTAATCGAAGTGACTGCATTATTAAAAATTCTATCTTCAGAAATGGAAGGTGTAGAAAGAAATAATCAAGTGTGTGAGGGGTAGATAGAAAAAAATCCGTTCCTCGCAATCACTGTCTGGCATCACTCGGCAAGCCTCGTGATGCCAGACAGTGATCCTCTGGACGGATTTTTTTCTATCTACCCTCAACCAATGATAGATCCTTATAGTATCTGCCTGAAAACTTCTGATCCGTAATGACAAAAAACATACCTTCAGACATATTCGCCCAGCGATGATTCTGATCTTCAATGGGCGCATATTGGACAGCCGAAGATGAAAGTTTCTTCATGCGGATAACAAACACTCTGTTCCGACTGGTACGCTGATTTGAGTCTCCGATAGTCACACATGTCGAAAGGTTAGTTTCTCAGGATTATGATGGACTCTGTTTGGAGGTCGTCCACACTTTACCATTCTGAAAACAAATAATATATTCCCGCTTTATTTTCGCAGTGTCAAATCATTGTGCAAGATCTCACCAAGAAAAACAAGCAACTGGAGAACGACAATGCTGCACTCTCCAAACAGGTTTCTGATCTCACCGCCGAGAACCAGGTCCTCCAGGCAAACACAGCCGCAGCTGAGACTGAAGTATACAGACTCAAGGTCGCAAATGCCGAACTTGCAGAGAAGAATGCCAACTTAGAAAGAGAAAACAAAAACCTTTCGGGTATGTACTTTCTTAGACATCCGTATTTTACCAGTCGTGAAGTGTCTGTTAGCTAGCAACCCTATCCATTTAAAACTGACGCTAGAAATAAGCCAGAATAAATTATACTTTAGTACCATTAGAAGGGTATATACTTTGGCTCTTCCTGGTCATCTTCTTTACTCTTCTCTGTTCTTTGAAATAGTTTATCGTATCCATCCAGTAATTCGACGGCTTGATGACTGTACTTGATATGAAGGAACCTTTCTTGCGCTGAGCGTCATATATGAGTTGTTTTTTGTAAACAGTACCATACTAGTACCGTATTTACTATAAATAGTTGAACACCTTTACTCCTTACCATGTTAGTGCTAATATGTGATGGGGTGTCTTAAATCTGCTGACTGAGTGAAAACATTGTTACTGATCAGACGCAACGTAATGCACTGTTTTCTCTGGCCTATCTTTCTAAATACTTAAAGTAAATACGGTATCTGACTGGCATGGGCAAAGGTAAGCTTGTATGTCCATACAAACTGAACAGGGATATTAGTTTCTACATTTGTTAAAGATTCTAATTATAAATGTACATATGCGTTAGGTATCCTGTATACGTGACGCAGCTCAAATAGGAAAATAATTAAGTTGATTTCATTGGAGGATTTTATGTGTTACTCCAACACACGATCGACTCAGTCTCTCGGATACCGTTTCAAAACAACGTTATGCCGCATTACGTGAATACTGGTTCCTGTAAGTAGACTAAACACACCTCCTTCCAGTTGATGTTCCATTCTGAAATTTTTTTTTAATTTTATTTCAGACCAACTCTCCGAGGCAAACAATGCTCTCACAGATGCCAACAGAAGACTCAACGAACTCAAGGCCGCCAATGCTGCCCTCACTGCAGAGCGCGACAACCTGGCTGCCGCTCTCCGTGATACGGAAGATGCTCTTAAAGACGCTGAGAAAAAACTTACCAATGTTAATGCTGCTATTAGTGCTCTTCGTGCTGAGATAGAACAGAGACTTCGAGTAAATAAAACAAAAATCTAAAAGTGACAGTACCTAAGTTAAAGTCCCAGCTAGCATTCTACGTAAATCTACATCGGGCCGTCATCGGCCCGTCAGCTACCCTGACGGGCCGATGACGGCCCGATATAGATTTACGTAGAATGCTGACTGTGGTTTTACTCATTACATTATCTCGACAGTGGTATATGTTGATTCTTCCACATAATAGCAAATACAGGCGATACCTTTATATTATTCACAAGATCACCAGTAATGACAGAACATACTGACTGCTGAATATCTGCAATCGTCTCTGGACTGATATTTTTGCATTTTGTGTCCAATTCCTTTTTAATTTGAAGAGCCATATGTCTGTTTATTTATTTCTGAGGGCTCATGCTTCTTCGCAGTGTAATATACGGTGCTGAATTTAATTTTGTCCTCCTTAATGATTTCTCTTACTACACCATTTTTTTTGGCTCTTCACAGATGCTTGTACTTGTTGTCCGTGTTCTTTAACAACAATTGACATTAATACACTGGGCTACATATTTGACTTGAGAGTCCGCTGTTTTTCAACATAAGAACATGCTTGAGTAAGCTCTAGACTTGCGTTGGGTCTCTTGATGCTAGAACTTTATAAATTTGGGGTACCAAAGTGACAAAAATATTTGGTTAGTTGTAAAACACTGCAGCTAGTGTTAGTGCCGTGTGGCGGCGGTAGAACGTCTCCCCGTACTTCACCATAGTGCAGATTATATTTCATTTCCTTTGGGATCATTGAGTCCATTGTGGTATATTTGAAAATGGAGTTCTGCTCATGTATACGTTAGAGGGCGTAAGCAGTGTTGCAAACTTCATTACTGCTTATGAAGAGTCCCAATAAAACCGAGATTCCCATTTTCTGTAGTGTGTTTCTGTGTTTCCAAAGGCAGTCTTTTTTGACGTTTATTGTAATTCTTTTCTGACAGGTCCACACATAGAGCATAAAAATTTCATTTCTGAACACGCTGGATTTTCTATAGATAACCACGTAATACCTGTTAGTCCACGATTGTATTGTCTTTTCTGACACATGGACCAGTGTATTTGACCTTTCTTGTTCTGCAGCGCAGATTGCGGTCCTTACTTTTAAGGCCCCGTTTTGATTGATTGTCTTGTAATTCGCTCCACCTCAATCAAGTTTGATTCACCACAGGCGCCTGTCGAATCTGACAGTGTGATACCAAAACACATTAACAAATTAGAACATGGTGATTTTTATTTGATGGAGAGTGGAGATTAATATAGGGATCAAACATGGTTTTTTCATGCATTAACATTCGCCAGGGTCCCCGTGAGAGGTGTTGAAAACCGAGGCCGAAGGCCGCGGTTTTCAACACCTCCCAAGGGACCTGGCGAATGTTAATACATTGAAAAACCATGTTCGATCGCAATTATTGCATAAAAAGTGAAAACATTTGCTACATTTCGCGTTATTTCTTGCACTATTTTGTTTTGCCTTTTCACCGATGTCTCGCGAACGCAATTTCCACGGACTATGGTCGTTCTAGGGCTGGGTTGTACACATCTCGTGACGGCAGCAATTATGTGGCCCTGATACAGGCATATTGAAAGTTGCATAGCCGTGCATTAACAGCGCGTGAATTGCCTTGTTAATACACGAGTTTTCGCCGGTTAATGCACGGCTGTTAATAGCGCGCGGCATTGCTTTTTATGCAATAAAAGAGGATATTTACTCCTTTGCTGTAAATACTCCTACCATAAATACTTTCATCGAGTGTAATGAAAACATTAGTAGTTTCACGGAGCAAAGTATGAGCGAAAATATGAATGTTTTCGTTACCCGAGGTCGAAATGTTATGATATCTGTTGAAAAAGAATAAATTTTCTTTTTAATTCATTGTTATTGCTAACATCAAAACTAACATCACTAAAGAAAACGTGAACATCGTGGCGTCGCATCCGTGCTTAAAATGGGAAGCGCTTGGGAGACAAAAATAATAAAAAGAAAGTTTTGTCATATCAAAATAATCTTGTAACCATATGTTCCTTACATTCTAACTAAGAAAATGCATACCAACAGTTGATAGTTTTGTTCAGAAACAGACAAATTAGAGAAGTTCAAAACAATGAAGTGCGATCGACATCTGTTAGAGAAACAATGAAGACAACCAAAGTAATCCAAAACGAAGAGTGAAAATCGTGACATCACTAGTGGAAATATCGTCTCCTTTTACTGTGTGAAAATATAATTTTAATTTCATTTCGGATATACATTGATATCACCGCTTGCAACAAAATAAATTTTGCTGATTGACGATTGTGTTAGTTTTGTTTGTGCTTACTTTGCCTAAGTTCGATCCGGGCATTATTATCATTATTATTATAGTATTCACCCTAATAACCGCACTGTGCCCTGAAGTTGTTTCGATTTTTTTTTTTTATAAAAGCATATGTTGTGGGTATTAATTTGAATCACATCGATAAGTCGATGGAATTAAAATGGGTACCCACAATATATTCCTTTATAAAGAAGTAGATAAAATAAACTGGCTGTAATCAGATGACTACGGAATTGCTTGACTGTGCTTATAGTGGCATGTGCGGTAGTAATGTCGAATACGGTATTATTATTATTATTATTATTATTATTATTATTATTTATACAACATTTGAATTTATTCAAGGTGAAAATTTGGCGCCATTAAAATTGATGTACCACGAACCCCTCTACCCTAAGACAGTAGTTTTTGTTATTGATCATTCCATTCTAAGGCGTTGGTGTTGGGGATATTTGTTGTTTTTGTGGCCATTTGACTGTTTTGTCATGTTTTGTCATGTTTATGTTCTTATTGTTGTGTTTAGTGGATCCTGTCTAATATTGTGATCTTTCTCTTGGCAGCTGATTGCTTTACTTTTCTTTACATCACGAAAACATACGTATACAATTTTGACCCCCTTTAAACCCATTTTTTTCTTATTTCTGCTAAAACATAGATTGCGGGTACTCGTTAGAATCGCCTCACTGATGCGGTTCTAACGGGTATCCACAATCTATGTTTTGAGCAGAAATGTAAAAAATATCAGGATTTCTTATTTGAAAATTTTCATTTTTTTGGTGGTAAAATTTTCAGTATATTTGAATAGCCGTGTTTTTGTAATGAGTTTGTGGCTTGTGTACTGTTTGTCTTGGTTTCTTTACTCTTCCATTTGGTGAACTCTGTCGATTATGTTCTGTGATTGTGGCTCTTCCTGGACGTACTCTTAAAGGGGAACGCAACCTTAAAAAGTATTGTGCTTTAACGTAAAGAACTTTACAAACAATGAATTTTGACACACATTTGATCGAAATCGGTGGAAAATTAAGAAATTATAGACAATTAAATAGTTTAACATTGGTAGAATAGGCGCCGCCATTTTGAATAATTAATGAGGTTTCATAAAAAATAAAATTCGTTTCATAAATGTAGTTATTTTCATAAAGTTGGTTTATTTTGGGGGAAATGATTGCTTGTCACTAGAATTAAAAGATTATAAAAATTGTAGCAAAATTATTCTAAAAAATCCTTTATTATTTGGTTTTGCATATTTAATTTGGGTGTGTGACGTCGCAAAGCCTACAATATGGCGGCATCCATGACAGCCATTTTAAATATATTCAAACCACCATAGCTTTACTCCAAGATATACTTACAACTTATTGCGTTCCCTTTTAAATCTATGTTTGAAAGTGGATACACTTGTTAGATTTTACGCCACTGGCTACAAGGAAGGCAACTTGTAATTTCCTGTTTGTTTCCCCCCACGCCTCCCGCCCCCCCCCCCCCCCCCCCACACACACACACACACACACACACATCAATAGACTCTAAAAGGAAGTTTTCTGGGTCGGACTAGCTAGTTACAATAATTTAGGTCCAATCAGGACTCTCATGTAAATTTTCAAAATTTTCAAAATCCCCGAATGGAGTCACAGATCACAAAGGACGAGATAATATAAACTACACCATAGCTGAGTCCGTTCTTAAAAGAGGTCAACTATAAAGGGAAATAAGCTACTCACAAATTCTTACCTTTTGAAGTAAACAACTTTCCAGAAAGGGAGCACAAACGATTCTGACAGAGTTTATTCCCCTGAGTGAGTATTCATTCCATTGATTTCCAGCACTGTTCATTACAGTCGAACTTCAATGGCTCTAAAATCTTTGGTACAATGAAAATGTGTTCTAGACATGGGTAGTTCGAATCACTGAGGATTAATCATAGCGCCAAGTCAGGAGGCAAAGGATGTCCCTTCGATCTTGTATAATAATTGCTGAGTGTACTTATTAGAATCACATAGATAAGGCAATTCTATTGAGTACATATAACATACATCTTCCTGATAAACTAAGAATATTTCCCTGAAATATCCCTTAATATTTAGTGACTTGAGCTATCGGAAGAATTTCCTAGGGACTGAAAACCGAGTTCAAATCAGCCACGGTAAACAAGCCATCGGTGTTCGAGCCATTGAAGTTTGACCGTATATCTCAGCCTATACATGATTACTAATATTTCATTATTATTTCTCGATCCAGTGCTAGCGAAAATATTTTTAGACGTACGTGTGTATGTTCCTATATCTTCTCATATGTATTGATAAACATCATCACGAAAACACACCTATATAATTTTGACCCCCTCAAACCCCACTTTTATATAGTAAAACTGGGGTTTACAGGAGTATAAATTATTTTTCTTATTTCTGCTCAAAACATAGATTGTGGGTACTCGTTAGAACCGCCTCGGCGAGGCGGTTCTAACGGGTACCCACAATCTATGTTTTGAGCAAATATATGAAAACATATCAGAGTTTTTTATCTGAAAATTTTCATTTTTTTTGGTGGTAAAATTTTCTATATATTTGAATAGGCGTGTTTTCGTAATGTGAACAATAAAGAAGAATGAAATCATACTATTCCCTACTATCAAACTTCCGCAATAATTTTATGCGGTTAATTATGTCAGTTTAAAAAAAGAAGTAGATAAGATTAGTAGGCCGCATCCGTGTTGACACCAGTTCATCTGTATAACACTAAATCTGCCGCGCTATGTGAAAACTAGTCTTCAGGCATAAGCGGACAGCGAAGGCCCAGATCAGCCTGCGCATTCGCGCAGTCTGATCAGGGCCTTAACTGTCCGCTAACAGAATCAGCGGATACTATAGAATGTATGAATGGAGAGAAAAGACCCGGATGATACGTTGCGCTTGCGCACGATGATCTGAATCTGCGCACTTTGCGCATGTTCGAAGGCATTTTTTCGCTTAAGGTGGCCCATTAACCCTTGTCCTGCTGAATAAATTAAGATGCCACGCCCACTTCCAATTTTCAGCCAATCAAATTACTCAATCCAGGTTGTTGTTACAAATTCAAATACTTAATGGCAAACAGAGTAGATCCAGATCAGTTGGCTTCTTTAGAAGCCAACTGATCTGGATCTACACTGTTTGCAAAGAAAGGATATATCCGGGTTCAGCATGACAAGGATTAACTAACATTTTATATACACGTCACGCCGAATTACAACGGGTATACGTGGATTCATTACGGACGTTCGTATTTGTTGTTCTGAGAATTCAGTTTTGTTTGTTCTATGACATGGAGATAATGTGCATTCAGTCAGCTATGTTCATCAATAAAAACCAAGACACAGCAGTGTGAATTTCAATGGAGAGCAGGGACAGCCACAACGAAACACTTTACCAGTACAGTGACCTAACATTAACAGGTAAGGAGTTACATATAGAGCTTACAAATAGAAGTATTCTAAAAATAGTTTCATATGAGTCGTATAAAAAAATAGTGTGAGATGTAACTACAGACATGTGTGTCCAAAGGAGACAAAGATCAGTCTACACGCCCGCACAGTCTGATCGGAGTCTTTGCTGTCCGCCCGAAGAAGTCTCAGCTCATTGGCTGTCCATAGATCATGCAATGAAGACTCTGATCAGATTTGTGCAGTCTGATCTGAGTCCGCTGGGCGCACTTGTCCGAAGGTATATGTTCTCACGTTGCGGTTACGTATGAGCCGGGGCATGCGTAAAATTGTCTTCATGCATATATACAACAAAGGCGTAGCGCTCATTATGCACATGTACGCATGTGCAAAACATGCGTAAGAAAAAATATTTGCAATAAAGGGATAATAGCTAACATACAATATTTTGCTTCTTTACCATATAGGCTGCTCTTTGAGGAAAAAATATTTCGCTTCCAAAATAGGGGCGTTGAACTATATATAAAGAGTAGTTATATGACCTATTGGACGTATGTGTCGAAACGTACAAAAGACTAGTAAGCTTAGTGACTAATACGAGTAATAGTATTCAAGACATTTAATAACTTGGACTAAAATTGTTTTGTTCACCATTGTTCAAAACATACTCTATTTGCTTTATTAATGTTACAGGCGAACCTCAATAGCTCGAACACCGATGGCGCTTGTTTACCGATGGCTAATTCGAACTCGGTTTTGAGTCCCTACGAAATTCTTCCGATTGGTCAAGAAACGAATATTTAGGGAAGTTTTCTTCATCATGAAATTGTATGTTGTGTGTACTCATTAGAATCGCCTCATCGAGGCGATTCTAATGAATACACTCAATATACAATTATTGTGTAGAAAATCAAAAAATATTTCCCTAAATTATCGATTTTTGCTTCCTGACCTGGCGCCATGATTAACCCTCAGTGACTCGAACTGCCCATATCTCGAACAAATTTCCATGGTCCCAAAGATGTTCGAGCCATTGAAGTTCGATTGTATTTAGGAGCAAATAAAAACACTTACCTGTATCCTCTTTTAATATAGCTCGAAGACTTTTATTTTCTTTCTGCTGATCAGACATATTTGTTCTTATATTTTCACTTCCGCTCTTCTTTCGGCAGGCGGGGGCATATAGCAATTCGCCATGATGTTACCTCCGTACGTTCGTACGTTTGTATGTAACGTTCGTAACCAGAGTCTAGCAAATGTTTAAGTTTACATTCAAATTTACATCGGTTTAAACAATATTGTATTGTATAATACATAGTACATAACAATTACAATTATACAGAAAATATAGGCACAATTATACAAATGGGATTATAAAGAAAGTCTAAAGACATTTTTAATCTGTATCCCCATTTACGTTATTAAAAATTTCCAAACTGCGTAATCGTGTTATTTGTACTATATCTAGTAATGATGTAGAGCACAAATAAACATATATCAGAAGCTATAAGATTAACATTTCTTATAGTTTTAACCCTTGTCCTGCTGAATAAATTAAGATGCCACGCCCACTTCTAATTTCCAGCCAATCAGATTACTTGATCCAGGGTTTTGATAGAAATTCACATATTTAATGACTAAGAGTGCAGCTCCAGATCAGTTGGCTAAGACATAACATGCCGTGT
This sequence comes from Anodontia alba, assembly GCA_964016985.1. NCBI lineage: Eukaryota > Metazoa > Mollusca > Bivalvia > Lucinida > Lucinidae > Anodontia > Anodontia alba. The sequence goes on from OZ024832.1 coordinate 49,223,855, forward strand.
TTAGCAAGAGAAGGGTTAAGTCAAGTGAATATTAGTGAGCTTATCAGCATATAAAGTGTGAAGAAAAGAAAAATAGATAATACAATATATACAAGTGAAAAGAATCGGTTCTACAAAGTTATTTACATTGACGCGTTTCTCTTGGAGGCCACAACTTGGGTTTCTTTTTATCCTAGGAAGTTGAAATTTCATATGCTACTTACCAAGACCTACACCTTCAATACTGTGCTAGGGTTGCTGCTGGGTCATGCCCTTGGATGGGGCTAGGAGTTAAAATATATAACATATTCGATTGAGCATTTGGAAAATACAGTCGAACTTCACTGACTCGAACATCTTTGGGACCATAGATATTTGTTCGAGATATGGGTAGTTCGAGCCACTGAGGGTTAATCATGGCCACAGGTCAGGAAGCAAATAACATTAATTTAGTGAATTGTTTTTTTAAAATTCTACACAATAATTGTATGTTGAGTGTACTCATTAGAATCGCCTCGATGAGGCGATTCTATTGATTACACACAACATACAACTTCATTATAAAATAAGAAAATGTCCTTGAATATTTGTTTTCTGAGCTATCAGAAGAATTTTTAGGGACTCGAAAACGAGTTCGAGTTAGCCATGGTAAACGAGCCATCGTGTTCGAGCTATTGAAGTTTGACTGTAGTTGTTGAAATTTATGCATCCAGATGTTGTAAAAACAAAGGGCTAAGCCATTTGTGTACTTTGGACACATGTCTAGTTTTCTTTCTGCTGATGAAGAATAAATATTTGTTCTTATATTTTCTCTTCTTCTTTTCTTTCTTTTTTTCAGACCCCATAGCCCAGATAACAAGAAAACCGTACCGTTTTCTTTAGCAAAGAAGAAATATGCATCTATCATTAATTATATCTTTCTTGGCAACAGCTGTACTTGGTAAGTAAACATTACCAAAATTTATACTCTCCAAACAAAATAAGCCTAACGCGCAGTCTGATCAGAGTCTTCGTTGTCCACATGAAGAAACTTTGCATGATCCTTAGGTATCCAAGACGCGCATAGTAAAGATTCTGATCAGACTGCGCGAATGCTCATTTGTTTATATAATGTCTATAAGAAGCCCGTATCCCAGACTAGCTACTTGTCTGATAATAAGAGTGTGATCGGTTTTGTTTTATTAAAACAAAATAGTCGACGTCTTAATGATGGCCAGTATTTTGTAGAGTCTCCAGTACACATACTGGTTAAAATCGAGAAAAAAGACTAGACTAGCTAAAATATTATACTGTTTATTTCAATGCAAATAAGTGGCTTCCCAGTCAGCATTCTACGTAATTCTATATCGGGCCGTCATCGGCCCGTCAGGGTAGCTGACGGGCCGATGACGGCCCGATGTAGATTTTCGTAGAATGCTAGCTGGGTTAGCTACCATATTATTCATTTTAACGCATAGTGGCTACGCTACCCATATCCCTCACAGAAATTTAACTAAGCAACCATTTTACATCTCTCGACCGAAGATGAAAGATGAAAGAAATCAAAGCACTGACAGCACTAAGTGGGTCGATTGTCTCTGAGCATAGGCTGACAAAATGATCTTGAACGGGGACTTAAAATTGATTTATTTAACCCTTAACTTCCTGTAATTTAAGCAAACGGTACAGACCCTGGTCAGACGCCACTGTTTGCCAATGTCCCAGTCTAGGTTTTGCAGATAACCCTCTTTACACAGCACTCTGACGTCACAGTGACAAGAATAGCGCGGCTATAAATAACCATTACCTGGATTTCGTATAAACGCGCAGTTTCATCACGAAAACATGCCTATATAATTTTGACCCCCTTAAATCCACTTTTATATAGTAAAACTGGGGTTAACAGGGGTATACATTATTATCTTATTTCTGCTCAAACATAAATTGTTTGTACTCGTTAGAACCGCCTTGCCGGGGCGGTTCTAACGAGTACCCACAATATATGTTTTTAGCAGAAATATGAAAAATATAAGATTTTTTTTATATAAAACAATTTTGTTTTTGGAGGTGATTTTTTTATATATATATTTTAATAGGCGTGTTTTCGTAATGGATTTCACTGGTCGATGGTAATCACGTGGACAACAACCTTAAGGAAATTTTGGTGTATGTATACTTAGGCGCAATTGTAAACAATCGACCCAAAAATGTATACGCTTATGTTCCACCAAAATGTATAGGAGTAGATATACAACCATTAGGAAAACACGCCTATACAAATATACTGAAAATTTCACCACGAAAAACTGAAAATTTTCAGACAAAAATTCTGATATTTTTCATATTTCTGCTCAAAAACATAGATTGTGGGTACTCGTTAGAACCGCCTGGGCGAGGCGGTTCTAACGAGTACCAACAATCTATGTTTTTGAGCAGAAATAAGAAAAATAATGAATACCCCTGTAAACCCCAGTATTTTCTGTATAAAAGTGGGGTTTAAGGGGTCAAAATTATATAGGTATGTTATCATGATGCAACACAAATCTAACTGTATGGATTTATAGCAATTGTCCTCACTTTATTTCGGCTTGTATGTAATGGGAAATAAATCAAATTACAAAACTGTACTTTGCAAAGACGTGTTATGTATCATGGTAAGCTATATATTTATTAACCTTCATTAAATGTATTAGAATACCCTTATAAATCATTTTTGTACAGAGATGTTTTTTTATGAAAAAAAAAAAAAAAAAAAAAAAAAAAAACAACATAAAATAGGTTAAACTCGTTGATCCGCGCTGCTTATTGGCTGACTTTCCAAAGCAAAAACCATGTTAGCTAAACAAACGTGATATCTCCAAGCAAAAATGTATAAATTATATAGAAAAATGGCGTGTGATTGATAAGTACAGTTCTCATCTGTGAAATTTTAAATATTTCCTATCTCATTTTCCTTATTTCAGTGTCTGTGGCAGCCACTGATTACACGATACAGTCGTGTCCATTGTGGGCCAGTCTTTCAAGGAGACGCAAGAGGGATGTCCCTTACGGTTTAGTACACACATATGTACAAATAGGTTCTTATTGCTATGATTGGGGCAATTTTAAGGATCCGGTAAGTTTTAAACCTATCTACAAGTATGTCTGATTCCTTATCAATGTCTAAAGGAACAAATAATAGGTCTTATATTGAATGTCCCCCATCGTATTAGCGAAGGAAAACCGCAGATATATATTTATTTTAAAATGACAATTTGAGAACAACAACAATAACAAAACCAAAAAAACAAAAAACAAAAAAAAAAAAAAAAAAAAAAAAAAACAACAAAAAAACAACAACTGAATATCTCTAAGTGAAATTGCATTATCGTGGAAGTCGTTTTATGATTCCCGCCTCAAGGGAATATAGAAACAGACCGGCATGCAATGGATCCCAGTTGACATAAGGTGATCAGATACATCTGGAGGTTTAGGCACCATTTTTTCAAAGGGAAACAACTTTTGTGACTTCCTGTTTGCATCCCTGTATACCAATCCCATTCTGAAAAGGGAGCTACTCCATCTAATTGTAGGGAAAGAATTTAGTCCCTCTGGGAGCACATTCTTTCCTTATAGAGTAGATCTGTTCACAGAAGGGAACAAAACATTTTATAGAGTGATCTCTCCCGAAACTTTATCTATTCCTCTTAAAGATATTAAAACAAAAGCCAAACAATAACGACAACAACAACAAAAAACAGTTTATTTCGATAAGAAACATTAGCAATAAAGTTTTTCTAGCTTCTGAATAGAATCAAACATAGTCATCACGAACACATAATATAATTATGTCCCCCTTAAACCCCACTTTTATATAGTAAAACTGGGGTTTACAAGGGTATACATTATTTTTCTTAATTTTGCTCAAACACATAGATTGTGGGCACTCGTTAGAACCGTCTCCCAAGGCGGTTCTAATGAGTACCCACAACCTATGGTTTGAGCAGAAATATGAAAAAATGTCAGAGCTTTTTTATCTGAAAAATTTCAGTTTTGGAGGTGAAATTTTCTATAACTTTGAAAAGGCGTGTTTTCGTAATGAGTGGAGTAGGTCTAGATCAGTTTATATATGTTATGGTCCTTTGGGATCAATAAGCACGTTCTTTATGAATGGTAAATAGAATATCACTCAAGCTGTGCTAAGGGGCGAGGACAGTGTTGTAAATTACATTACTTTTCATGATTAGGCCCCATAAAATGTCTGGTATTTTCGCACTCTTTACAATGAATAAATAATTTCTCAGAATAGTTTACCCTTATGTAAACTGTTTCACAGTATTTAATTGTAGTTTTGATAGCGATTAGGCAATATGTATTATAACCTAAATGTCAACATTAGTGCATGAACTGGAATTCGCAAAAAATGCTTTATTTGGTATTTCATGAAGTTTTGATAACCAATATACAACATAAGAAGTTTATCTTGGTCACCTTTAATACCTACTTCAAACTTGGTAATATGTTTTTGTGCTCACCTACATTAGATTTCTTACCGTGGATGTCTGAATGTAGGTTTTAGTGCTACCAACCCAGCTAGCTTTCTACTTAAAGCTATATCGGACCGTTAACTTAAGAAGAATGCTAGCTGTGAAGGTCCTCTGTACGCGTATTAATATACTGGGGCCCTGTAATGAGAGACCACAAACGACTTAGTTAGCCCGTTCAGCCCTGCAGACCAAACTAGATAAAATTCCAAACAATATAGATCCAGATGAGATGGCTTGTAGCAAGCCATCTTATCAGGATCTACACTGGTTGCCATTATTTTGAGATTTTTTATTGATACCCCTATTTGGAAATATGATCAGTTCCATATTCAAGGATCAAAGAGTCCATTTCAACAACCCAGAGGTAATTTGTTTAAAATATTAATGGTAGTTGTATATTGAACATACTAATCCTGAACAATTCAACTCGATTTCCTCAGTTGTGCCTACAGATGGTGCCTCCCTTCATTACAAAAACACGCCTATACAAATATATAGAAAATTTCAGCTCCAAAAACTGAAAATTTTCACATAGAAAACTCTGATATTTTTCATATTTCTGCTCAAAACATAGATTGTGGGTACTCGTTAGAACCGTCTCGCCGAGGCGGTTCTAACGAGTACCCACAATCTATGTTTTGAGCAGAAATAAGAAAAATAATGTATACCCCTGTAAACCCCAGTTTTACTGTATAAAAGTGGGGTTTAAGGGGGTCAAAATTATAAGGCGTGTTTTCGTGATGTAACTTTTACCACTATCTGGGCTAATTCAGCAGACGACAGATTGATAATACTTTTCTTATTTTTCCCAGAAAACAGGATCTGACATTTCAGGCAAATGGTCTCAACTGGAGACACATTGCATGCAATGTCAAAACCTGTTTTCTGGGAAAAATAAAAAAAAATATATATATATATTTCAAGGTGTCGTTTGCTGATATTCCTACCCAGAATGCCACGAGTTAATTCATCACGAAAACATACCTATATAATTTTGACCCCCTTAAACCCCTATTTTATACAGTAAAACTGGGGTTTAGAGGGGTATACATTATTTTTGTTATTTCTGCTCAAAACATAGATTGTGGGTACTCGTTAGAAGAGGCGGTTCTAACGAGTACCCACAATCTATGTTTTGAGCAGAATTATGAAAAATATTAGAATTTTTTATCTGAAAAATTGCCATTTTTGGTGGTAAAATCTTCAATATATTTGAATAGGCGTGTTTACGTAAAGTCACTTTGATTGACAATAAGCTAAAAAGAATGGCACGTCTGTGCAAAGTCCGATGGCTGAAACCAATTATAATTAAAAAAAAAAAAAAAAAAAAAAAAAAAAATCCCGCGAAAAAAGCAGTCGACTCCCGTTATCTCGAATTCCAAGGGACTCACTGAAACACTTCGAGATATCCGTACTTCGACATATCAAAGTTGGGAGAGTGAGGAAAACAATAAATTGAACAACCACATTTAACAAATGAATATGTAATTTGACTCCTGAAGTTAGAAATATATATATATATAATATGAATATGTAATTTGACTCCTGAAGTTAGAAATATATATATATAATAATATGGAAAAGAGGAGAAATTGCTCCTGAGGAGCATTTTCTCCTCTTTTCCACATTATTTTGTTACCTGTTGTATAGTTTCATTTTAAAACAGGGACCAGATTTTCACTTCGAGATAAGCGGTAATTCGAAGTAAGCGAGTTCGATATAACGAGGTTCGACTGTATTCTAACTGGGCACATTGATATCAAAGGATCAAAGCTTATAATCTACTTTTAAGTCTAATTTTGGAGGCACGTTGTTTAGTTCAGATTTTACTTTAAGGGTACTGGATACAGCGTGTAGATTTCTTGCCATTTCTACAATGGGAGACAACTTTTGTGGTTTCCTGTTTGCTTATCTGCGCTCCAAGTTCCTTCTGCCATCTGTTTTTTTTTTTTTTTTTTTTTTTTTTTTTGTGCTGCTTAATTGTATTTGTTTGTCTTCCCCTTTGATGTTGAGAACTTTATGTGCAACATGGTAGTCTGCGAGGCTGCATACGCCCCCTAGCGCCGGCATAAGCGGTATTCGATTTTCAAAATAACCAGGATAGGCTCAATGATCCCAAAGGAAATGAAATATAACCTGCACTATGGTGGTAAGTTAATTTGAGTCGCAACGTGAGAAAGACATACCTTCTGACACGTTCGCCCAACGAAGGCTCAAATTAGCCAGTCGCGCAGTCTGATCAGAGTCTCCACACGGAGAACGTTTGCATCCGTGGCTATCTAAATTGTGCTTAGTAAAAAGTCTGATGAGACCGCGCAGGCTATTATGAATCTTTGCTGGGCGCACACGCCTATATAATGTTGATCCCAATTGAACCCCACTTTTATATCGTAAAACTGGGGTTTACAGGGGTATACATTATTTTCTTATTTCTGCTCAAAAACATAGATTGTGGGTACTCGTTAGAACCGCCTCGCCGAGGCGGTTCTAACGAGTACCCACAATCTATGTTTTGAGTATAAATATGAAAAAGATCAGAGTTTTTTATCTGAAAATTTCAGTTTTTGGAGGTGAAATTTTCTATATATTTGAATAGGCGTGTTTTCGTAATGGCACGTTTTCTGACGTTGTGGCTCACGTTATTTCAGAGAAGAGTGCTATGTTCTAGCAAAGTGTTAGCGTCTTGTGTCAAACGTTCTACCATCGAATATCTGGGTTTCACAACATGCTCTAGTCGAATAATGGAGTTTGAAAAAGCCTGGAGCGCTACCAATGCAAAATACGATCCTTTAGATTGGAACTGTCAAATGTAAGTAGATAGACTCCAAAGCAACAGATTTAAGGCTCTAGAAAATTTGTTTAAAATGTGCTATGATATACAAGATATTGATTTCTGATTAATAATACGACATTCAGTCACCAAATCTGACATACGCTTCCTCCTTAACAAGGACTTAAACACCGGGGTATCAGTGACACTGGCCTATAAGTCTTGGCCGAACTGATTTTTTGTTGCATACGTCCTTGGGAGCAAATTCTTTCTTTTAAGAGCAGACCCCATTCTGGAAGTGATACTAGAGAGATTTTCTCTAAGTGTGCAAATGTGCGTAAAAATAATTGCGTTCTGGCTACGCTACTGAGACTTTACGGGTGCGTAGGTAGTCTGGGACTTTGTTCTTCGCATACACTCAGAATAAGCATTTCGCATGAATTTGACTGTAGATATGGGTTTTCTATCTCGGGGTGTTAAATGTAGGATCAAATGCGTATCACATCTTGTAATGAATCCCATTTGCACAAGCAACGAAATGTAAAAAAAAAAAAAAAAAAAAAACAGATAGCATTCTACATCAAAACTATATCGGCCCGTTATCGGCCCGATGGGATTCCTGACTGGCCGATAACGGTACAAGATAGACTGCAGTAAAATGCTAGCTGGAAAACCACTATTTTGACTATGGCATGAAACATAACATTTTTGACCAAGTTTATTTCTATATTTAGTACTGGTAGAGATTATTCAAATTTTACACGCGTTCATCAATAGTAGATGTTTGTTTGTCAAAATATATATAAGAATGCCGGAGGAAGTAAAATTTGTAACTTTACTTCAAACTGAAGTTATTAAAATTGTAAAATAATTGCTATTGACTAGAATTGCTTGTATAGTATGTTCCTTCGAATATCATATCTACTGAACAACTAAAGCAGATTTTGCTATGTGCTGTAATCGTTATTATTGCATAAAAAGCAGTGTCTCACCTGATTAACAGCCGTGCATTAACCGGCGAAAAGCCGTGTATTAACAAGGCAATTCAGGCGCTGTTAATGCACGGCTACGCAACTTTCAATATGCCTGTACCGGGGCCACAGAATTGCTGCCGTCACGAGATATGTAGTGCCCGGCCCTAAAACGAGCATGGTCAGTGGAAATTACGTTCGCGAGACATCGGTGAAAAGGCGAAACAAAATAGTGCAAAAAATAACGCAAAATGTAGCAAATGTTTTTAGTTTTTATGCAATAATAGCGATCGAACATGGTTTTTCAATGCATTAACATTCGCCAGGTCCCTTGGGAGGTGTTGAAAACCGCGGCCTCCCGGTTTTCAACACCTCCCACGGGACCTGGCGAATGTGAATGTATGAAAAACCATGTTTGATCCATATTTTATAATGCTTGCTCATTAAAATTTTTTTCCGTCGCACTGTATACAGAATATTCATAACAGGGAGAGGAACCAAACAGCAAACTGTTTTCGTTCTAATCCAATGGAATGTGTTATTTGTTGCATGTATACATCAAAGTGTTGAAATATAATATGTTTAAACTAATTACATGTATTATTACTTTATTATTACATTTAATCTTCTATAGGTACAGTAACGCTTTGAAGGATTTCCTGAACAACTGTTATTCCAATGCAGCCGACGCTGTACCTGAATATCCATACAAAAGGGATTACCTTGCTGGCCATTAACACGTTTCTTAATCCTTCCTTTTTCTAGTGAAAATACTAATAGACTTGTTTGAACCATAACATACTGAACGGAGTCTCAACGAATATTACAAGAGTGTAAATAGATCAGTCGGTCGTCTGCTCGCGCAATCTGAGCAGTTTTCTTTATCTTTTATGTTTCACGAGGCTATCACATAAAACTCTGTAAATACGCTTAGTGTTTTTACATATTGATTTGTCTGACTTATTTTAATGTATGTACGTATTTCCTGATTTTGATACGTTTTGTCATGTCATTGTGCTGCTTTTTATACGGCTTTACATTTCACATCACAAAAACAAGCTTATATAATTTTGACCCCCTTAAACCCCACTTTCATATAGTAAAACTAGGGTTTACAGGGGTATACATTATTTTTCTTATTTCTGCTCAAAACATAGATTGTGGGTACCCTTTAGAACCGCCTCATCGAGGCGGTTCTAACGAGTACCCACAATCTATGTTTTAGGCAAAAAATATGAAAAATATCAGATTTTTTTATCTGAAAATTTTCAGTTTTTGGAGGTGAAATTTTCTATATATATGAATAGGCGTGTTTTCGTAATGATGAGTATTATGCTTCAATTTTATTATATTTTTACAGGCATTGTTTTATAAACCCTGTCTTTCTGATCATTTAAGTATACACTGTTCTTAAGTTATTAATAAAACAGAGTTAAACATTCTCGTAAACGAGTTGCTGAAGTTCATTAAGCCTTAAAGCTTTAAAGCTGAGAAATCCACCGCCCATATTTAAAAAAAATAGCTTCATACTATAATTTGCCTAGTATGGCTGTGTCGAGAACTGGAAGCATGATACAACAAAATGGGGAGAGGAACGTTTTCAAATTATCTCATTTTATAAGCGTGTAATGAAAATGCTACAAGTACTCCACCCTATACACGATGTGAAAATAAAATAAAATATCTAAGAAACAATTAAATGCAGAAAAATATCTTTATTGAGCAAAGGATTGAACTTTACCCCAGTATATACCCCACATGTAAGAACCCTAAATAATTCACTGAAAAATTAAAGAGATTGGAGCTGGGGCACAGAATTTACTACAAGACTGCATGTGCGCCCAGCGAAGACTCATATCAGCATCCACGCAGAATGATCAGAGTCTTCGCTGTCATTCTGAAGACGCTTCGAACCTTTGTTCACCAAGAGAATGCTTTGCAAAGATTGATACTGCGAAGCGCAGGCTGGTCCCGAGGTTATAAAACTTTTTTCATGCTCAACTCAGCTGCGCATGAAATGTTCTGCTAATAAATCTCAAATTACAAACAATTGTAAATTCTTTCTTTCTAAATATAGCTGATCATGAAAATTTCTCTGCTAATAAATATGAAAATGCCAACTATTGTTGACATTTTCATATTTATTAGCGGAGAAAATTTCATGATCAGCTGAGTTGAGCATGAAAAAAGTTTTATAGTCTCGGAACCCGATCTGTGTCTTCGCTGGGCGCTCATGCAATAGGAAGCAACGCGCACCCAGCTCATTTAATAGAAAACTGTGTTTGTTCAAATACTTTGATGCCATTGAAGACCAGTATACTCTGGCCCTGAGGTTATAAAACTTTTTTCATGCTCAACTCAGCTAGCATGAAGTTTTTCATACTAATAAATCTTAATTTACTGACAATTGCAAATTCTTTCTTGCTAAACATAGCTGAGCATGATATTTTCTCTGCTAATAAATATATGCCAACTATTGTTGGCATTTTCATATTTATTAGCAGAGAAAATTTCATGCCTGGTAAGAAACGAGTCGCATCGGGAGAAAAATGCTCTTTGAACTTTTTCCGTCGAATTAATGATTCTGCATGCCCGGTCCCTTAGCAAGGTCACATGATTAATTCTTTGGCTGAAGTTTCACCTTGGCCTACCGCTTATGTGAGCAAATAGCGCAGGTTCTCGCGAGATTGTGCGCTTGTCTAGGCTCGCTTTCGACTGAACCTTTGCTGTTTGCATATGCTATAACTGCCCTTTCCACGCAATGACACGCTAGATAAATTTATTTTCATAGCTGAAAATTTTCAAAAACCTAAATTAAATACCAAGTCAAAACCAAATATCATACAAACAGAATCAGATGCAATTGAAAAAAGGGGATAAGAGAAAAGTCCAAGGAATGCCACAATCACAAACCGCAGCCCTTCTCAGACACCAAATGGAAGAGGAAACAGACAAAACCAAACAAGCGCAAATCAAATAAATATACGAAAAACACCAAGACTAGCTCTCTTTTCCCCAAGCGAGGTAATCGCAATGCTAAAAGGACTGAAAAACACAAGAACAAAATAACACAAGGCAAGTTATAAAACAAATCGCCTCGTAGAATAAACACAAGTCCTTACAAAATGATAACTCAGTAATAATACAAGAAGCGGATAAATGCGGCAATACGGAAATAATGTCTAAAGAACATAAGGAAACTATTATCATTGACTCGGGTCGATGTAAATATGTCATATGCCGTCAAAAAAGTTTTTAACGTATTGAAATGCAGAGACAGCGGGGAGGAACACATTAGCGGAACTGACCACCTTTTTGCGAAAAAGTGTCACGGTACATAACAAGTAAATCTGTGAGCCTTGGATAAGAATACTTTTTAGTTACAAGAACATCAACAGATATCTCGGACCCTAAATATTATACCCTTTTATAAGCTGTATTCAGACAGCACAACTTCAAGACGGGCGAAAAAGAATCTTACATATATACAAGAAAACATTGATGCAAAGCATCAATACGCCGGGAAGCTAATCTATCATACATTACTTAGCTCCCTATAGATCGTAGTATAGTGAAAAAAAATGTTATAATTTATGAAAGGATGTAATTATATTAATTATCGCAATACACAACGATAAAAACATTATAGATGTTATCAGGCCTATGTAAAAAAAAAATCAACTATGATCGTCTGTTTTCTAGCCCGCATACATAATTACATGTCGCAATCCATAGCCTAAGCCGAACATACTATATCCGAAATTATCTATAAGGGGGAATGGGGGTGGGGGCGATACTCTAATTTTGACTGCTACATAGACTGGGCCCTAGCATTTAGTATTAGAAAGATCTGCGAAATAAAATGTTTCAAAACGTGTCTGTTCTAAATGACCATTCATTTGAGTATACAAAAGAGCAGTTCATCAAAGTAATGGCATCTACAGACGATACTATTTTTAAATCCATTGGATTATTTGTAAGCGAATGTAATATATCATAGCATGTCATCAAGGCTATATATGCATGTATATATATATGCATGTGTATGTACATTGGTTTCTCTTTTTCAATCAAATGATAATAAAATTACTTTCATATCATTGTATAATGCATTATGTCATGTTTGTATTTGCTTGCCTTTAACCCTTATAAGGCATTGTTGTGCAGTAAATGAAATACTATTCTATCCTATTCTGTTCTATGTAGCAGTGTTTCGTTCTTTTCTCCACTCATAACGTTTTCTTTCGGCCTAAATGTTTCCATGGTTGAATATCAAATTAAACTGTATTATTAAACCAGCTTATAATCCGTTCGATTTGAGAATGCATATTTCCAATCGTAAACAAAGAAAGATATCTTTTGTTTCTTCTTTGTAGTACGACGAAAAAAAAAATGAATAAATTCAAACGTGTACGAATATTGACAGCAACGAGCTCATTTCAGTCGAATGGTCAAATTGGGGCCCCTACGGGAAAACTGCTTATTTCTTTTTTTAAATGAGCAAAACCCACATTGCTACATTCGTTCTACACAGTACTTCCCATTTTTTATTTCACTATGTTACCAATAGCACAATTCTCTGCTGCAAAAGTGTGACTGTGAATAATAATAATAATAATAATAATAATAAAAGGGGAGGGTGAATAGATATATATATATATAACCCCACTAAGAACCCCATAAAACTGGAAGAAAACCGATGTTCTCCGAATGCATACACATTTTACAAAAACAACCTCAAATAGTTACGCCGGGCTCCAGCCCGGCGTAAATTAAAACGCTAAACTAAACAGGGCTAATTAGTTGATCAAGATATTCAATGACCGAAAGTGTATGTGATATAATACTGTTATTTATCTATTTAGAGTATAGCATTAAGTCCTGTTTCTACTTAATGGGTCTTTGAGTTTGTAAATACAATGAAGCGGCTGAGATATATTTTAATTAACTTTTGTTTGTAAATACAGTATAATCGCGGTTGATGTTTATCAAAATAAAATTTACAAACACAAAAACCCATTAAGTTACCTAAATAGGCCATTACGGTACACTAAATAGAAATAACCGAGGCCAACATACCAGCTCGTTAATCCCTTAATGGTAAGTCCAAGAGACATGAGACAAATTTTATGAAATGTAGATAAATAGATATAGGTCTCTTTGAATGGGTACTACAACAGGGGCACCGCCTTTGAACAGCCAACAGAAAGTAAATAGGTGAACTCAGGAGCTGATACAGTCAGATTCACATCAAGCCTCTAACACCAAAGGGAAAGACAGACAAATACAATTAAGCAGCCACAAATGAACAGATGGCAAGCAGAGTTGGCAACTCTTTCCTAAAAAGGTGGCAACTCTTTTACCCTATATACTTTATATAATACTATCGGGTGGGTCTTTCAACTGGTTTCACGTGTGCGTAACCATGCATCACGAAAACACGCCTATATAATTCTGACCCCTTTAAACCCCACTTTTATATAGTAAAACTGGGGTTTACAGGGGTGTACGTTATTTTTCTTATATTGCTCAAAAACATAGATTGTGGGTACTCGTTAGAACCGCCTCGCCGAGGCGGTTCTAACGAGTACCCACAATCTATGTTTTGATCAGAAATATGAAAAATATCAGTGTTTTTTTATCTGAAAATTTTCAGTTTTTGGATGTGAAAATTTCTATATATTTGAATAGGCGTGTTTTCGTAATGGGCCCTTAGTCCTGGTGCAGTACCACCTGGTCTATCTAGCTTAAGCAAAAAGTAATGGGAATAATATGTGTTTAGTGTTTGAAACACGATGTGAAAGGCATGACCCTTGCTGGTAATGAATACGCTCATCGAAGTAATGAATGTAACTGGGCTACAGTGTGTAGTTTTGCCTAAGAAGGTACATGTATCATCAGTAACCCTTATATACGTTTTCAAAAATCTCGGATTAGACTCAATCATAACTACACTTTAATGAAATACAAGACGTTTTCTGGCGGCCACATGGTACTTACACCAGCTGCAGAGAAGATATATAGATTCTTAAAGGACTGCCTTATCTATGGTCGAGTGGCTAATGCGTCGGAAATGAGTCTAGAAACAGATTCAGTGTAGTGATCAACGAGATCATGATGTTGTCCATAGAACTTTTAAAGTACTGAGCCTCGTCATGGCTTTGTATTTCTCTGTGACAACAATCTGATAGTCAGAAGTCTGAAAGTTTATTGCCATCATTTGGCATTAATTTCTGATTATGACTTCGTGGTAGAAACACATTTTCAAATGTATGAAAATAATATATTACATACAACAAGGATAGTATGCAGCAGACTGCCTGATAGTTAACCTCTTTACAACTGACAATTATTGCATTGTAATTATTGCTTGGGAATCTTAAAAATAAATTAAGGCTGATACTAGAAAATTCCATTGGCATAGGCATAGAATTGGCGTAGAAAATATGAATTGGCATTTTTAACATATACTACTGAGGTTGTGCTACAAAATGAATTCAGTTTGCTTACAAAATTAATAGAAAAAAATAATTCCATAAAGGAATAAAAACTATTACATTTCTTCTTTGATGTAAGTTTAAGTTATTGACTGCTTAATAAGTATACCCAATTAACTGAGGTGAAAAGCAATTCTCTGGTTGAAATTGACTACCTGTTGCAGTGACATTGCTGACAAGGTAAAAGGATTTTGATGCCAGGAAATCTTTTCATACTTTGTGTGAGTCTATTTCCCAAGAACATTTGTAGATACTTTCATATTCTTTGATCTTTAGTAGAAAAAGCCAGAGGCATTTATCAGATTATCGTGAGATTTTTGAATCCTTATTGCTGCCTAAGTGCATCTAAGTACTGTTGGTTGAAAATAAAAATATTTAACATCAAGCAGATAGAAAAACAGAAATGCCACAGCATGTAGATGAAATACTAAGGTGCTTACACTACTGGAGAAAGGCAGCATGAAAAGGTTGTGAAAATCATGGTGAAATTTTGCGTGGCTTTTTCAGAAGGTTTTCGCTGGAGAGTCATAATAAGCGGTGTAAATGAACAATGGCAAAATCATGAAAATCTGTGATGAATTAATCAGTGAAAAGGCTATTAAGTGTGTCACCAGAAAATCTGGTGACAAATTTATGAAAAATCCATGAAAATACTGTGAATTTCAGAACATACAGGCTTTATTAATTATGTATTGTATATAAATGTTCACACAGTTGTGTGTATATGTGTGTGTGTTTGTGTGTGTGTGTGTGTTTTGTTCGGTGTATGTGTGTGTGTGTGTGTTTGTGCGTGTGTGTGGTGGCGGAGGTTGGGCTGGGGGAGGGGTATGGAGGTGCTGCAGCATATTACGTTCTTTTAATTAATGTGGTTAGCGTACCATCACATGGTAAAAAATCTGAGTTATTTCGTGAACTTGTTGTCAGTTTTTTTTCTATCTCTTATGGTTCTCGAGAACTTTTTGATATCACAATGTTAATATCTCAGTAAGGGTGTAAAAAATCAATGAACTTGTAAAATCTCATTTTACATGAACTTTTCACAACCTTATGGTCCCGTAAAATTGACAGGTCCTTTTTCTTGAAATTTTCACGGAATTTCGTTTTTTCACGAGGATGGTTAGAAATATGACTCCAAAATGTCACGGACTTAAGTCACGAGGTTTTCACAGAAACGTGAAAATTCATATACCTTTCACAGAATTTGCGCGGTTTATTGTCACAGTAGTGTTAACTACATACATTTTGAATGATTGTTTGACGTTTGTATATAGCCAGGTTAACTTAAGCCTCAAGTACCGTGATAATATGGAGCTTCAGGCTAAGATCTGTCTAGCATTACGAAAACACGCCTATCAAATATACTGAAAATTTTACCACGAAAACATGAAAATTTTCAGATAAAAAATTCTGATATTTTTCCTTTTTCTGCTCAAAACATAGAATGTGGGTACTCGTTAGAACCGCCTCATCGAGGCGGTTCTAACGATAACCCACAATATATGTTTTTGAGCAGAAACAAGAGAAATAATGTATACCCCTGTAAACCCCAGTTTTAATATATAAAAGTGGGGTTTACGGGGGTCAAAATTATATAGGCATGTTTTCGTGATGAAGATTATTATTATTATCTAGATGTTCCTTATGTGTTCAGCTGCAGACCTTGTGGCATTGTAAACGTGGTTGATGCAATAGGAAATAAACGGAACAAACTTAAATATCAACATATGAACCAAATGTCAATGTCAATGAGCCGCACCCTCATAAAAAGTACCTCATCCAACAGTCTTAGACACATTGATAGTTTGTAAAATAAACTTATTCAAATGTCCAGTCAAATAAGGTAAAGGTATTAAGTGTAAAGCGACCGAATATTTAGATTAAATACTGCATATCAATTGGTATATTGTAAACATGTGTTCTGAGGTAAGATTTAGCCCCGTTGGTTAAACTGATTTAACTGTTATCAAATGTGGGTTGAATAAATATTTTAATAACATAAGTAGCAGAACTGTGAGTAAAGATGTCATTGGGAAACTGTGCAAACAGACAAAAGCAAGATCCGCCAGAGAAGTCAAGTACCCAACAAGTCTGTATGCGGATGGCGAAGGCCCCGATTAGACTGAGCAGATGTTTTCTATATGGCAAAATGAAAATGTAATAATATGTATAGGTACTTGGACACTGCAGCCGACGATTCCTCCTAACTCTGACCATAACTTCAGATAGATTGGCTTTTGCAGCTTCATTTGTACATATGTTGTGAGAACGAAAGATAAATATACGGAGGCTAAAAGAATTCTTTCCCGAGAGAGTCGCATATTTGCTAAAACAAACGAGTGCGTTTATACGATTTGTATCTATATCCTATGCGGACCGAACATATGTGAGTACAGTGAACCCTCGTTACAACGACAACATTTGTTCCCAAAGACGTTGTCATTAAAATGAATTTGCTGTTGTACAGAATACTTAATAAGAGAAAAGTCCAGGGAGTGCCACAATCATAAACCGCAGCCCTTTCGAGACACCAAGAGGAAGAGGAAACAGATAAAACCAAACAAGCGCAAATCGAACAAACGTACGAAAAGCACCAAGATTAAGACTAGCTCTCTTTTCCCCAAGCGATCTGCTAAAAGGACTGAAAACACAAAAACTACATAACACAAGGCAAGACATAAAACTAATCGCCTTGTAGAATAAAATATAAAGCAACAAAGCATAAGACTAACACCAGGACCACCGCCTTAGAACGGTCAGTAGAATAAACCATCGGTGGGGTGGGGTGGGGGTGCGTAAAGCACTTTTAAGTCTTAAATCTTGCTTGGTGTTATTTTGTTCTTGTGTTTTTTATTCCTTTGAGCATTGCGATTACCTCGCTTGGGGGAGAGAGAGAGCTAATCTTAGTGATTTTCGTACATTTGTTCGCTTGTATGTTTGTCTTGCCTGTTTCCTCTTCCTCTTGGTGTCTGGAAAGGGCTGCGGTTTGTGATTGTGGCAATCCCTGGACTTTTCTTTTACATTATTTTCATACGGGGCGTTTGTTTTGTTATTGTTCCTCATCTCTCTTACTTTTGGTGCCTAGAGAAGGCTGTTAAACTATAAGTGAAGATGGCCAGGAAATGGTTCAATTTTTTTGTTAAAAGGTGTCAGATGCCATTTTGTCTCGGAATCGTTGTCTTTTGCAAATGGTCTGCCATCGATACCACTTTGTTTTTATTGTTGTTATTGGATGTTATTGTAACAGTAACAATCAAACTACAGATAATTGTAACATTGCTTTATTAATACGACTGGGTCATGGCATAGTTTAAAGACACGAACAATATGGAAGACAAGCAGACTATTCTATTTTATTTTTTTTTCATAATTCGTATAGTCTGACGCGGTTTGAATAAGGCTATTGCATTTTTTCACTGTTCTGAAGTATGAACGTCCCCAAAGTTACCTACTGGTGTACGGGTCGTAGTATTCAGGTGGGTCAGTAACGGCGTCAGAAGCTTGGGAATAACAGTTTTCCAGGAAGTTCCAGGAAGTCGGTCACGGCGCCGCTATATCTGCAGAAGACAGAAATATTAGGATAAAGTAATTCCAATTCAACGAATTTCAATGATAACAACTTAACGAAAGGAGAACGGCATGGTTTCTTGATAACGCAAGGCTTTTGTCATTTAATTGACAGCGGTAAACCATTTCCAATTATTAATGGGCCTGTGTAAAACACATAAAATATTTTGTGGCAATCTCTTCTATGGAAATAGACATAGCAATAAAACGGAATATTTTGCACCCTATATTTGATGAACAACGCAAGGGACCTTACGCTTTTATCCTAAATGCCGGCAACAAAGGCCATCTGGAGTCATCGATGCACTTACCTGTGTGTGTGTGTGTTTTGCAGCATTTAGACTTTCGGTTTAAAGCCATACCTTACTTTGCTGCATATATGATAATGACAGTAACAAGATTAGTGAACGGAGTCGTCACACAAACATTACATTAGAGAACCCTTTGGCTTTTAGGCACGTTGTATGTTTTAATTTAAGAATTTCATTTTTGTAATTAAATCGCGCTTAGTGTAAAGCGGTTCAAATAAGGCTATTGTATTTTTTTAGTATTCAGAAGCATAATCTCACTGATGTACGGGTCGTTGAAGTCTTCAGGTGGGTCAGGTACGGCGTCAGAAGCATCAGAATAACAGTTGTCCAGGAAGTCGATCATGGCATCGCTATATCTGAGAAAACAAAATATAAGGATAAAGTAATGTAACAATTTTCATTGATAACATCCGCAAGCTTGTCCGTACTTATTGACAGCGATAGACCGTTTCCTGGCAGCTATGGGTATGTGTCAAACACATTGAAAGATAATTTAAGGTAATCTCTTTTAGTATTGAAATAGTTCTTTTACATCATTTATTTGATAGACAGCGCAAGGTACCTTATGCTATCATGCTGCGAGTATATGCTGGCAACAAAAGCTTAACTTTTAACCTGCTGATTATAAATGGGTGTAAGCAGACAGCATTTAAAATATTCTTATTTATCACAGAAAATAAGACTTGCCATTCCGCTTGTCTAAACTTATTGGCTTAGTTTTTGGAAAGCTGCAACTTTCTCATTTCCTGGGTAACTTCATTTATACTTTGTTGATCGCAAAGAGCAATTCTTATCACCATCTGTCATCACCACCGGACATAGCCTACCACTGAATGGAAAGTATATAAACACGTCATACCAACCAGTGAGTATAAATCTTTATTTGCCTTCTTTTGTCGGTTAACGGTCCACAAGGTCATGTAACGAACATTATAAAGATATTGTTTTAACGGTGTATATGTTTATTATTGTCTGTGTGTCGACACAGCCTTGTTAACATAATTATATTGCTGCTTAGAACCGGTTGGAATGTAGACTTTTGAGAAAAACCAGGTTTTGATTTCGCGATTGCATGTACAATTTCCACAAATCAGTTGTGGTTAAAATATTTTTACAAGCAAGTATCAATATCTGTTATTGGTTTTTTGTTTTGATTTAATGTTTTTCTATCCATATTTATTGATTTT
Source organism: Anodontia alba (assembly GCA_964016985.1). Lineage (NCBI taxonomy): Eukaryota > Metazoa > Mollusca > Bivalvia > Lucinida > Lucinidae > Anodontia > Anodontia alba. The sequence continues at coordinate 49,243,639 of OZ024832.1, forward strand.
TAAATCCAAATTTATTGATACAAAATCTACTGTATTGGACGGAGAATAGTTTGCCAATGGCTAGAGTTACGTAGGGATTGTAGCCGAAAAAATGTACGGAGAAAAGTTACACTGTTTTATGCCCCTCTCTTTTCTTATGTCTTATTACTGACAATTATTGCAAAACTTGTTTAGTAAATGCCACTATTCATACTCAGATCAGTCTGCACATCCACCCAGTCTGATCAGAGCATTCGCTGTGCGCTTAATGGGCAGCATTCTGGTAAACACAGGGTCCCTATGCTCCGACTTCTCCGCTTGAACGAAACTAGTTTGGGGAGCCTGGGTGAATGGGTAGCTAAGAAATCCGCTGTTTCTTCATGCAGGCAGCGAACCTGATTAACCTCCGATACAATAAAACATGACCATATCAAGTCATTGGAGAGAAGACAGTTTATGTTGAAACATACAGTCAAACTTCTTTTTGTTGAAACATACAGTCAAACTTCAATGGCTCAAACAATATTTGGGATATGAAAACTTGTTCGAGATAGGGTAGCTCGAGCCACTGGAGGTTAATAATAGCGCATTTTTCTAAAAATGATATGGTGTTTGTACTCAGAATTGCCTCGTTGAGGAGATTCTGATTGATACAAAATGCATACATATTCATGATAAAGAAAGAAACTTCTCCCTAAATTATGCCTAAATATTTTTTAGCTCGAGCTATCGGAAGGATTGCTCCGGGACTGAAGCACACCATTACGAAAACATGCCTATTCAAATATACTGAACATTTTACCACCAAAAAATGAAAATTTTCAGATAAAAAAAATTCTGATATTTTTCATATTTCTGCTCAAAACATAGATTGTGGGTACTCGTTAGAACCGCCTCACTATCTATGTTTTTGAACAGAAATAAGAAAAATAACGTATACCTCTGTAAACCCCATTTTTACCAAAAGTGGGTTTAAGGGGGTCAAAATTATATAGGCATGTTTTCGTGATGAATTCGAAACAGCCAAAGTAATCGAGTGATCGTTGTTTGAGTCATCGGTACAACTTTACGTTTAATGAGGGAAATAACTGCTTCGGGAGGATGTAGAACGAATAATTATCAAAAAGATATGTACACTTTAATGCTTAACATGCTTATACGGCATGCAAGACATAACAAAGAAATTATCCGCTTATTGCATGTGTCAAATTCAAGAAACACTAGCGTTAGATTTTACTCTTATTAATTGGCCGACCTTGTTAAATGGGAGTAGGATCTAATGCATGATGTCTGTTCTGTTTACACAAGCACGATAAAATAAAATGTGTTATTATGGAATTTCCTAGATATCTTCTACACTATTTTATAATTGTTTTAATTACATGGGAAGAAGAAAAAGAAAATGAAAAAAAAAAAAAAAAAAAAAAAAAAAAAAAAAAAATCATCTTGCTTCTTAATCTTGAAAACATTTTTCTTATACGAAAGATCGTTCAAAAGTGTTGCAACTTGTTTCCTGATACTTAATTATGCCCCCGCCATTTTCAATGGGGGCCATATAGTATCACCGCTGTCCGTACGTACGTCCGTTCTGTCCGTCCCGTCCGTCCTGTCCGTCCCGTACGTAACACTTTTGGTTTCCGTGCGATATCTTTTGAAAGGATTGGTGTATTTGAAATTTTATACACAGGTATATAATCATAAAATACAGGTCAAGTTCGATTTAGGGTAAAATCCACCAATTAGTTTGGGAATAATGGCCCTTTTCAACTTTAAAAAAATTTCAACTTTGAAAAATGGTTTCCGTGCGATATCTTTTGAAAGGGTTGGTGTATTGAACTGAAATTTTGTACAAAGGTATATAATCATAAAATGTAGGTCAAGTTCGATTTAGGGTAAAATCCACCAATTAATTTTGGAGTTACGGCCCTTTATCAATGTTGAAAAATAGTTGAAAATGATTTCCTTTTGATATCTTTTGAAAAGATTATTGTATTGGATTCAAATTTTATACACAGGTATATAATCATAAAATGTAGGTCAAGTACTATTCAGGGTAAAATCCACCAATTATTTTTGGAGTTATGGCCCTTTTTCATCTTTGAAAAATGGTGTCCGTTCGATAACATTTTAAAAGATTAGTGAATTGGATTCATATTTTATACAGAAGCATATAATTATAAAATATAGGTCAAGTTTGATTTAGGGTAAAATCCACCAATTATTTTTGGAGTTATGGCCCTTTATCAATGTTGAAAAATAGTTGAAAAATGGTTTCCGTTCAATATCTTTTCATCCGGTCCCCCCAGGTTTACCTTTTGGTTAACCTTTTTTCAAAGTTGTGTTACCGTTATTCTTCAATGTTCATATTTAGTAGGGATATGGAGGACGACCAGTAGGTGTGTCACGTGTAAGAGAGGCAAGTCTAGCTGACTCCATTTTGGAGTTACCTCCCGTAGTTTTTAAATATTGTGCGGCCCATAACTCTAAAACCCTTTAATGTATTTTCATGATATTTCACCATTAGGTAGAGGACATTGAGTAGGTGTGTCGCGTACAAGAAAGACAACCGTGTTCGTGAGTTATCTCTCATAGTTATAAAATATTGTGCAGGCCATAACAATCACTATTTGAGATATTTTCATGATACTTGATCAAGTTGTAGAGGACATTGAATAGGTATGTCACATACAAAAACAACTCTAGCTGACTCCCTTTTGGGAGTTATCTCCCATAGTTGTTAAATCTTGTGCGGCCCATAACTCTAAAACCTTATATGTTATTTTTATGATACTTCACCAAGAGGTAGAGGACATTGAGCAGGGGTATCGCCTACAAGAATGACAACTCTAACTGACTGCGTTCTGGAGTTATCTCCCATAGTTATGAAATCTTGTGCAGGCCACAACTCAAAAACCCTTTGAGATATTATCATGATACTTGATCAAGTTGTAGAGGACATTGAGTAGGTGTGTCACATAACAAGAATAACAAATCTGACTCAGTTCTGGAGTTAACTCCCATAATTGTAAAATCTTGTGCAGGTCATAACTCTTCAACCTTTTGGGATATTTTTATGATACCTCATCAAGTTGTAGAGGACATTGAGTAGGCATATCATGCACACAAAAGACAAGTATGACTCCATTTTTGAGTTATCTCCCATATTTTTTAAATTTGCTGATGGTCATAACTTCTCTACCAGTTGAGATTTTTTGTTGATAATTAATAGGGATGCTCAGAACATTAAGAAGGAGAGTTTCATTTAAAAATTGTAACTATGGGTTACTCATTACTCCATCTATTTTCAGTTATCTCCCCTGGTTGTAAAATCTTGTGCAGGCTATGACTCTTTAACTAGTGGAGACATTTTGATGATAGTATGTAGAGATGCTAAGAACATAAACTAGGTGTGTCACAATATGTAAGGACAACTCTGACCTACAGAATGTTGGAGTTATCTCCCTTACTTACACTTCGGATGCAGATTTATCAGCAATGCATGCAGCAGGCTTTATTTTTCTCATTATTTTTGGATTCTTTGTTGAAAATCACTTACTAGCGAACACAAAATTGAGTTTCTCAGACAAATGGCTGAAGAGTTACAGGCCTTGCAGGCAAAGGGCCTTATATTTCTCATTATTTTTGGATTCTTTGTTGAAAATCACTTACTAGCGAACACAAAATCCAGTTTCTATGACTTACAGTTTGAGAGTTATAATCTTTGCAGGCAACAGGCCTTATTTTTCTCATTACTTTTGGATTCTTTGTTGAAAATCACATACTAGCAAACAAAAAATCCAGTTTCCATGACTTATGGTTTGAGAGTTATAATCATTGCAGGCAACAGGCCTTATTTTTCTCAATATTTTCAGTTTCTTTGTTGAAAAACACAAACTCCAGTTTCCACAACTTATGGTCTTAGAGTTCTGTGTCTGATTCACAGTTGTGGAGTTATCACCCACTGCAGGGTTAAACAAGTGTATCCCTTGATAAAATTACATCTCTGATGCCCTAGATTGAAAAAAGACGGCCATTTGCGGTGCGGTCAGGGGATTTGCCATCTCTTTTGATGACTATTTTTTTAAGCTAACTCCCCCGAATGAATTTCTAAGCCAAATTCTTGTGCACTTCATAACTTCTAAATGGTTTGAAATATTTTGATAATATTTGGTAGAGGCATAGATAAGGGCAAGTAGGCATGCCCTGTATAAGGGAGACAACGCTGACTTTCTTTGTTAGGTACCTGCAGCCGAAAGCTTGTGCAGCCAAAATTGAATTTCGGACGGATTTTTCATATATCTGTCCTTTAAAATAGCAATGTCATGGCCCGTGGGCATTGGGTCTTCCGAGGTTTAGCTTTTCATTGACCTTTTGAAAAACCTGCCCATAATGCGTTATGCATTTTTCTTGTTTTAAAAAAGTTTGATTTAGGGTAAAATTTGCCAATTATTATGAGTTATGGCCCTTTTTCAACTTCATTTTTGCAAAATACCTGCGTGTCGGTGAGGATGGCCCTGGGTGGGGGCATCTGTGTCATACTGACACATTTCTAGTTAGAAATGCTTTAGTAAGGTTAAACTTCGCCTTGTAAAAACGAGACTTCCATTTCAGTATGTTCTAGATGGCAAGTCAATGAAATCTACATCCTTAAAATATATCATCATATATATTTTACAGCGTACAAGAATCAAAGTGGTTTGGAGGCGGTCGGACTTGGGACTCCGTGACGGACCCATCCTCAGGTGGTTGAAACTCGCTGATTTATGCCCTGTTTGGACTTCCGTGTACTAAATTGCGGTTTTCTACTGATCTGATGCCCAAGGTGGTCGTTCCATTGTAGTATCTTATATGCTTTATGGATTTGTGTGCACGCCCTGTTATTGTTATTGTTGTTGTTGATGTTGTTGTTGTTGTTGTTGTTGTGTGTGTGTGTGTGTGTGTGTGTGTGTGTGTGTGTGTGTGTGTAACCTCTACATTTGTTATAAATGCAAAACTATTTTCCGTATACTTTATTTTACGAACTTTTGCAACAATCCGTACACGTCAGGTTCTATTCTCCGTGCAACAAGTGATTTAATTTTTAGCAAATAACTTGCTTACACGACATATTTCCGTTGAAATGCTTTTAACTGAAGTTGCTCCCTATAATTATGTTCCTACAACATGAAAGACTCTAAACGAAAATACAAACTTTTAAAGAAAAAACGGGATTTAAAGTAAGAATGTATCTTGTTTTCGGTACCAACCAACTAATTATCTTTCCATAAAATCCGTTATATTTATTATTTGTCTAATACGAGACGTGTGCTTAGGATAGCGCTTGAATATATCCACTATTGATGCAACGTAAATTTATTATGATACTGTTATATTAATGGTTTATTTGGCTATTTCCGACAAACCCTCACCTGCGTTTGGCTTCCAGATTCCCTGATAGGTTATTTCAGGTGGTGACGATAGACGCTGCTAATGTTTATTGCACACAATGTAGATTTTGATCAGGCCTTGGCCTACACGATTTGCCGAGCTTTAACCTTATAAATATTGCCATGATTCGGGTTAACTAAATATGTAACACTCGAGGAAAACATTGACACCTGAACCACCTGTATCCGTATATATTTCAACAGAACTTTGTGCTTTCGCAAATTGTTCAATAGCTTTATTTTCGTTTCATAACTTTTACCCTCTCTGGGCTCTCAATAGACGATATTTGCTTATTTTTTTTATCCCAGAAAACTGGATTTGACATTTAATGCACATTGTCTCATTTGGAGACAGTTTGCATGAATGTCAAATCCTGTTTTCCGGAAAAAATAAGAAAAAAATATTTCAAAATGTCATCTACTGAAACATTTTAACCGGACTACTAAGCGTTAATGAAATCTGGACATACCGTATTTACCCTAAGTGTTCGAACATCTTAACATGCTTACCATCCTTGTCTAAAATTTAACCAAACCCATTACAAACTGTTGGTGTATCTAAAATTGCTGGATGAATGGCAAATAGTGTAAACTCTAATAAAAAATAATGCGTTCTGTAGCGTTTGATCTGGGTTTACTCTGTTTGCTCAGACCTGTCTGTCTGAATATGTAGGATGAAAATGGTATACTTACACTTGACAGTTCCAGGTTATGAGTTTGTAATCTGTATCCTTGTCCCTCCAGGCTCTCTCAAATTCCCTTATTCGACTAGAGCATGAGGTAGAACCCGATGATTCGCTAGTAGATTCCCTCACACAACAAGCTAAACTGGAGCTAGAGCAGCGTATTTTCCTCTGAAATAATTACCAATTTATGGAAGAAAGTACTAGTGTACCAGTAGATGCCTTGTTATATCTTTATAGTTTTGCTGATGATACTAAGGAGACAATTTGCATAAAATGTCAAAGCCTGTTTTCTAGGAACATCTGTGTACCATATTTTTCTATAACTATTCCGATATCTAAACTCATAATCATACTCTAAACCTTTTGAACAATAAATTCTAAAAGGAATGACCAACGAATACACACAGAGAAGAGTTTGCATGTAGCCGACTTGCTAGTTTCGGTTAATAAGGCCTCACCAGTGACCCTCAAATAATTTTTCAAAATTCTTGGAATGGGCTGAATGATCAGACTGGGCTAGAAAATATAAACTATACTATAGTGAAGTTCGGGGAGACATAAAACGACCGCGCGCGCGCGCGCACACACACACGCACACACACCATTGGCTAGCAAATGATGCAAAGTTTCTTCCTGAGGGCAACGAAAGCTCTTATCAGACTGCACAGTTGCGCATGCTGATTTGCGTCTTCGCTTTCAGAAGTACGGTTTCCTACGTTGCAGCTCGAATGTAACGATTATAAGTGCGTACAACGGGAACTGCGAATCAGTTCTCCGAACCGGAGCGGTTCGGCGTGCAGATGAACTACTACAGACTACCGATGTGACCAGTGATGTGTGTTACCAAAAATGTGATGGTCCAACAAACGCTTGGGTGGTTCGGTGCTTTTCCTGAAAAACAATAAGCGTTCCGTAATTTGGCAGAGACTATTGACACGGCGGCCGTGCCGACAATAGCGACAAAACAGCCAATAACGCCATGTATTCCAATTGCAAGGGGTTGAATCACGAGACTTATAACGTCAGCCTACAAAATTTGCGATCGCCGTCATCTTGAATTTTGTCTCCACTTCGAATTTTATTTCTCTCTATTCTCCGTCTGCTTACAAGCTAAGCATGATTCGTTTTGTGCATAAGGTACACTTTGATGTAGATTTTCAGATATCACATAGACTTTAGGCTCTTTTCACGTGATAATCTTAAAAAACTTCGACACAGGTAAGCTAACGATAGTATATTGTCGTTGTACCTGTCTTCGGCATGCACTAGTTTTCGGTATTCGGAAAGCATGGCCCCCGCCCATCGGGCCCCGCGAAATAGATGGGATGCCTAAAGCCTCCATGGCAGAACTGCTAGTAACTAAGCAGGATCCGAATTCATGTGATCGGGTCGGGTAAAATCCCACAAATTTGGAGGCAATGTCTCTGAACTACTGAAATATTGTTGACTCGGACATTATATCGCAATTCATGCAGTGTTATATTGTCAAATAAAATACTGTTAATCCCAATTCATGCAGTGGATTAGAAGTCAAGCGAGGTCTGAAATCAAATTCAGTTAGGTCTGGCCAACCCACCGATGAAGCATGTAATGATAATTTGGACGCACGGATGGTCGGGTATGAAAGCCACGGCCAAACACAAACAGTTTCTGCATGTGAAAGCGATTCAAAGTAAATTTAAGTATCTTTTTGTAACCTCTGTCAAATGCTCAGATTATAAAACATTGCAATTTGTTCACAAGCTGACAAAAATATATCCCTTTCGCGGCCGTGGCTTTCATACCCCTGTTGAATGGGAAATTGGATATAAAGTCATAAATAAGCAATTAATTATACAAATTTTAATTGTGAATATAGCATTTGACATATATAGTAATATAAGATTAAAAGAAATAAGTATCTTGAACTCGTTTGAACAAAAATAAGAAAACATTATATCAGGCTCGGCTTTTTCGGCTCGGCTCGGCGGCTCGGCCGTGGCTTTCATACCCGACCCGCACGGATATAGGTAGCATCTATTAAATTCATATTGGACATGTTTAACAACTTACCGGATAGTTCCAGTCGCCCCAGTCATAACAATAAGATCCTATTTGGATGTACGTGTGTGTCAGTCCGTACGGGGTGCCCCTTTTACGTCTTCTGTCTGAGCAGTCAGCGTTTCCAATCGAGGAAAGACTCGAAGTTGACGATATCAATGGACACGAATATAACGTGTAGTCCGTGGCTGCCACAAACCCTAAAAAGAATCAAAGTCGAATACCTTTTTCTTCTACGTACAGAAAAACTGAAATGACTCGAACATATGTCGACGAACAAAGAATGCCCAGATAAGACTGCACGGATGCGCACGTTCATCTGGGTCTTTGCTGTCCGCATATGGTATAAGTGCCTTTTTTTCATGCTGCGCGATTGGTATTTTTTCACGGGGAAGAAAACTTTGTGAGGTCATTGCTACTTTCCTGCATCCTAAATCACCTTCTGAAAAGGGGATCTACTGTAATCGGAAAGAATTTGCTCTAAGAGGAAGCAAATTCTTTTCTTTTAAAGTAGACCTCTTTTTTTGAGGGGATGTGCATGATTTTGACAGAGTTGTTCCACTTAAAAATTATTCACTCCATATCCCTTAGTTACAGAGAAACTCAATGTTGACAATAAGCGATACATTCATAACAATTCTGAGAATATAACACTGGATGGAAAAAATTAGACTAGCATCACTGTATTTAATTAAACACTGACCACACAAAACTGCAATATCGCCGTACACCTATAGTCAGACTTATACGAGTACTGATGCCAGTTTAATATAGTCTAGACGTGTTTACCTTCAAAAACACTATCAATAAGATAAGACTATTTTCCTAATAAAAAGCAAGCATTTACATAAAGTGAAATCATTACATACGCTACTTCACGCAGACAAAAGCAAAGACGGATGAGAATACATGTAGAGAGATACATGTATGGGCTATCAGACAGGGAGAGAGAGGGAAGAGAGGGAGACTTAAGAGACAAAAAGACAGAGAGAGAGAGAGAGAGAGAGAGAGAGAGAGAGAGAGAGAGAGAGAGAGAGAGAGAACTACAAACAAGAAGACAGGAGGATGGGTGGATGGATGATGGATGGAATATACAGAAATGAAGGACGGAAACAATAAAGGGAGGATAGATAGATAGATAGATAGATAGATAGATAGATAGATAGATAGATAGATCAAACGATAGTAAATGAAATAAAACCTTTATGACTTACCCACTGCAGCTATACCCAGGAAAACTATCAAAACTAATGTTTGCATATTTATTATTGCGGCTAAGGTTTTCTGAAAGATAGAAAAAGCATCGACTTTACTTCCTAAAATTCTCTCTTTTGACAATAATATATAAAGATGTCTGAATTCCGACTAATCGGACTATTTCTTTTTATGGTTGTAAAACCTCAGAAATAAATTTAAGAAAACTAGTTTATTTTGTTAAACAGCCCATTAAAAGGCGGTGGAGCGTAGCGGTGCACGCACATATTAGAGAAACTCCGAAGTTGAATGATTAAACATAAACCCTTTACTACATGTACAAATAACATTTTATATATAGAACTTATTTCACAGAGTATAAGACGTCTCCGAATGATAAAATTTGAATGAAAAGTTCATAGCTTATTTTCTGTGAAAAGCAAGAAAAATAATTCTTTTACCTAAATAAGTTGGATCTCTGTGCTGTCGATGTGATGTGTACCCTTCAGGGCTATCAATCCAGAACTTGAATTCTTACCGCTTCGGTTGGGCTTTTATTGTTAAAGAAACATGACAACGTCCACACTACTTCCATATCAGAGAGGAAAACAACAACACATCCGTTCTTGGCGCACGTAAAAATCACTTCCGTAATGTTAAAACTAGGCATATGTTTTTACAAAAAATATAAATTGAATAATAAGCTTAAGTGGACGCCTATGTTAAGACGGATACGACCTATTATTCCGCATCGTGAAAATATGTACCTTCTAATTAATGCGCCTAACGAAGACACGAATCAGCCTGCGCAAACGTGCAGTGTGAGCAGAGTCTTCGTTGTCTGCATGATGAAACGTTCAATCCTTGGCTACCTAAAATGCGCCCAGTGAAGATTCTGATCAGATTGCGCGAATGCGCAGGCTGATCTGAATCTTCACTGGGCACGCATGACCGACGTTACGTTTTCTGACGTTGCGGCTCTATTTATTTTATCAAGTACTCTTTTCCTATTTTCCTAGGTCAACATAAATTCCAACGTTATTGTGAAAAGGTTTCCAAAGTGGGACAATGAGGTTAAATTTTGGCGACTGTGTCTGTAATGTCGGTCAGTTGAGATTAATGGACGGTTTTTTACCATAACTCTACATACATAAGCCGTTTTATTTTGCTACCAAAGCGTATTGATATTTGTTTTCTTTTATTGTTATTTTTTTTTCTAATTGCTTCATGAAAACATCATATGTTGAGATACGCATAACAACCAGCTTCCTCTTCCCTAACGAGATGATCACACTGCCAGGCAGGATCCACAAAACATAACAATAAGCCAACGAAAAGGAGAAACATGAAAAAAGTCCCGCGGCGAGCAGCCACAATGTCGGCGGGCAGCCACAATGGAGGCGGGTAGCGGCAGCCACAATGGCGGCGTTAGCGGCAGCCACAATGACGGCGGGCAGCCACAATGGCGGCGGGCAGCCTCAATGGTGGCGGGCAGCCACAGTGGCGGCGGGCAGCCACAATGGCGACTGGCAGCGGCAACCACAATGGCAGCGAAAAGCCACATTACCTTACAAAGAACAAACAACGAACGGTCAATGGTAAAATCACAGGGGTTTTAAACCCACGTTACTCGTGCCAAATCTTCACCATAGGTTCAAATGTTGTAAAAATAAAACATGATTATTTTGACAGAAATGTCTCCCATGAAAGTGTATCAGTTCACCTTAAACACGTTAGATATATAGGAATAAACAGGGAGAGTCCTAGGAAAGGCAACAACTCACAGAACACAGGATTTTGCGCACCAGTTTAAATGCCAGAACTCAAGTGTAATATTCGTAAATCAGTATTTTGGTTGACACATATTTTATTTATGTTATTTTCACAAAGTGTACATGGGTACAAGGATAGTGTTGTGAAAATACATATTAAAGGATCAGAACGAAAGCAATGATACTTATTTAGTTCTTCTCCTTGAAAATACATATTAAAGGATCAGAACGAAAGCAATGATACTTATTTAGTTCTTCTCCTTGATAATAACAACTGTGAAAAGAGGGCGAAGATCATGTACAAGTGATACACTGAATTACTGGAATTGTATCGCAACAACTGTTTATATGCATTCAAACAAACAATATAAACTAAGATTCAATTCAATTAAAAAAAAACTTAGGTCATTATTGTATCAGTAGAAAGGGTTAGAAAAGCAACAATTATAGAAAACTTAGGTAAAAAAGAAAACTTGGACATACGAGGGTCCTTCAAAAAGTTTTATCACTGGGTTCGGATTACTTCAATGCTACGTTTTATCAAACATATTTTTATTACAAACCTTCAAAGTATTCCCCCTTTACTGAAACACATTTTTGTAACCTTTTTACCCAGTCGCGAAAAGCAGATAAATAGTCTTCTTTTGGTATCTGTTGGAGACACTGATAAATAACGCTGCCAAGAGACCTTCTAGACGTATACTTATTTCCATAAAGCATTTTCTTAAGCCTTGGAAATAAAAAGAAGTCACAGGGACTCAGGTCAGATGAATAAGGTGGATGGTTTAAAACTTTCACCTTTTCAGAAACTAAAAAAGACTGAACAACCTCACACTTAGGAGAGGAGGCGTTGTCATGTAAAAGGTGGACTCCTGGCCATCATTTGCTTGGTCGTTTCTTATTGTAAAACTTTTTCACTTTATTCAGTACAGAATTCTTGTAGAATGGGCCAGTGACTGTATGACCAGATGGACAAGGCACTTGAACGACTGGCCCACTTGAGTTAAAGAAAATTGCGTACAACATCTTTTTCGAACTTATGGTTCTCTTGGCAATACATGGGCGTTTTTGATCGTTTCGCTTCCATTGCTTATTATCAACCCTTCTTTGCGGCTTAAACATGTGCACCCAGGTTTCATCACCTGTTAGCAAGTTAGAAATAACCCGACTATTACAGCCTTTGTATGGTTTCAAAAGTTCCCGGGCACATTTAAAGCGTTGTGTCTTTTGCTGCTCAGTGAGCAATTGAGGTACCCACCTAGCGCAAACCTTTCTCAGGTCCAAACGCTTTTTCAGAATTGTTTGCACACTGCCTTCTGATATGCCAGTACAACTAGCTATATCTTTGACAGACAATCGCGCATCCTGTTCGACCACAATCTTTACAGCAGCGATGTTAGCCTTGGCAACAGAGCTTTTAGGTCTTCCAGGACGGGCATCATCTTCAACAGAAAATTTCCCAGCTTTGAAAGCTTTAACCCATCTAAAACCTGTGCGCATTGAAATGGTCTGAGTCCATATATACCACACAATTCATTAAATATCAGCTTTGAATCTATATTAAGCCTAATGCGGCATTTAATATAGATACGAATTTCAGTCTTCTGGTCCATGTTCCAACGTAACAAGTAAATTGGTCAGTGTATGTGACTGCATTTATTTCAAATCGAAATAACTGTCAGTTGGAAAGCAATTTGCACGAAATAAACGGGTATCGTTAGCTATTGAACACACCATTCAAGTGCAGTGAAGCATTTAAAAATATACCTGTGATAAAACAAAGGAAGCCTATTAGTGACAGAACTTTTTGCACGACCCTCGTATACAGTATTGTGTATTGTTTCAAAAATTGCAGTAGATTATTAGTTTTGATGGATGTTATAGGTGTGATAATAGAGAAAACGGCTTGTGACTATGAGTACATAAGAGTTTAACCATTCAGAGAGAGAGAGAGAGAGAGAGAGAGAGAGAGAGAGAGAGAGAGAGAGAGGGAGGTGGGGGCGAGGGGCAGGTGCACGACAGTAATGCTTAAAAACTCCCTTGCAGCTAAACGAAACAAGCCGCATGGCAAATTTGACAAATTTGATTTTTTCATTCTTAAGATTACTGCATAGTAGTATTTTCTTGGAAGTGATTATATATATATATATATATATATATATATATATATATATATATATATATATATATATATATATATATATATATATATATATATATATATTGGGCTTTCTCGAATATTTTCTCATTTATATTGAAGGAGAGTGTACTATCACCGAAGAATAGTAGATCAAGAGACATTTCCTTGTACTGTGAAACTGCTTCGAAGAGCTGAATTCGCGAGTCCCGACAGTGAGGATATTGAAATACTTGTACTTCTACTTGTTGCTTCCAACGATCAATCACTGATCATTACTGGGAGTGCGCTGTCGGGAAACAGCTAGAAAAAGATGACATGTAAATGAAAATGGTACATGTTAGATGAAGATGTAATAAGAAATAATAGGTATTCTCGATATCGCCACAGCGGCACAACGGGGAATCAATGATATTCGTAAGGTAAAGATCATAATTCAATGCACTGCAATTCGATCTTAAGCGGGTATGAAGAATTTGTGCATGTCTTTTACCGGTATAGAAGTGCTTGGATACAACTAAATTTTCTCTTTTGAGGTTTGTGTTTAAAAGAAGGAACTGATTCTGACTGAGTAATATCAGAAAGTAGATTATTCCACTCCCTAGCTGTTGCTAGAATAAATGAGTATTAATAATTGTTAGATCTGGCGTCACAGTTTGGAGACCAATTCCAAGAGTGTATCGCGAAACGCTATTAACAGTTTGAGGTACAAAGTCTGGGAGATACGATGGAGCCGAATTGGTGCACATTTTACAGAATAGCATGAGTTTGTGGTTTCTTCGGCGTTTTTATAAGGATTCCCATTTAATTTCGTTTTAAAGACAGTCTAAGGATATGAGTTTGGTGGTTCCACTTGTAATTCGGGCTGCTTCATTCTAACTCTAAAAGCTCTTGTTTTTCATATAAGGTACAATTGTCCCAAATTACGTCTGCATGTTCCAGTAGAGGTCGTATAAATGCCAAGCAAATACTTTCTAGGGATTTTCTGTCGAGCTTGAATTTGAGTTTCCTCATAACATTGATTCGTCCCCAAGCTTTCTCTTTGATATAATCTATATGCTTATGCCATGTACAATCAGTTGAGAAATAAACGCCTAAGTGTTTGTGTGTTTCGACTTCAATTAGTTGTTGAATATTCATATAGAGAGGCGGCTGGACAGGCTTGTTCAATTTGCATGAGAAGATAAGAGATTCTGTTTGGTTGGGTTGAAGAGCAATAGCCATGATGCAGTCTATTGTGATATTACATTTAGGTCAGAATTCAGACAGACAGCAGCTGTCATTGGATTTTCTACTATGATAAAAAGGCTCGTATCATTGGCAAAAAGTATAATGATTGCTTCAATGTCATTTACTTTATCATTAATGTACAGTAGAAACAATAATGGTCCAAGGATTGATCCTGTGGGATACCAGCTAAAATGTAAATCCAGTCTGAAGAAGCACCAGGAAGAACATCTCTTTGTTCCTGTCAGAGAGATTACTCCTGAACCCCAGCTACCTCGAGATTGTGAATAAGACCGGCGTGCAATACACGGTCAAAAGCCTTGCTTGTATCACAGAAGACCGCGCGGACCTCTTTGCCGTGATCCATGGCCTGGCAGATAGTATTGTAGAGATACGTCAGTTGATTAACTGTCGAGTCGCCTGGTATAAAACCATACTGTAAAGCGGTCAAAATATTGTTATCGCATAGATGATTATATAAGTATTTGAAGACCAGTCTTTCAAACACCTTGTCTATAGAGTTAAGGAGATTGATTGGTCTGTAGTTACTAGGCGGGGATGGGTCATCTTTTTTTTTAATTCAGTATTTTGCCAAATACCAATATCGTATTCCGGAAAACCATAGTCGATAGTCACAAAGGCAAAATAAGGAAAGTTCAGTCAGACAGATATGGACCCAAAATAAATGGGGTGTAATCGGGCGTCCATGGAAAGTAAGCATTACTTGGTAAGCGCGCTTCGCCCATCATATCTATCAGCCTAAACAGAAATTCGGGAAAATACTTGAATTAATGTCTGGGGTTTAGAAAGTCTGTTTATGGCTTGGCTGTGGCTGAAACATCAGGTATAAATCTAGAAACAGCTACATTGTAGGGACTGAAAAGGTCATGATACCTCCCAAAGAATTTCCTAAGTGTTGACATCAGTTTACTTCTTTGGTATCCTTGAGTCGTCGGTCTCGTAGTGGGCAGTCTTCTATGTTCGATTAAGTCCTCATACTCAGAGCAAGCTCTAACATAACATATTTATTGTGAAACATAAACACCATATGCTGGTGCAGAAGGAATATTGCTGCTCAGAATCGGAAAATTAACTATTGGAAAGTTGAAGTCATCCCGTTTGTGGTAAAGCCTAATAGCGAGCTTTCCATTGTCGATATACAGGTATAAATCCAAATATGAGGAAGAGGTTATCGTTAATTGTGAAGCATAAACACCATATGCTGGTGCAGAGGGAATATTGCTGCTCACAATCGGAAAATTAACTATTGGAAAGTTGAAGTCATCCCGTTTGTGGTAAAGCCTAATAGCGAGCTTTCCATTGACGATTTACAGGTATAAATCCAAATATGAGGAAGAGGTTATCGTTAATTGTGAAACATAAACACCATATGCTGGTGCAGAACGAAATTTTGCTGCTCACAATAGGAAACTTAACTATTGGAAAGTTGAAGTCATCCCGTTTGCGGTAAAGCCTAATAGCGACCTTTCCATTGTCGATATACAGGTATAAATCCAAATATGAGGAAGAGGTTATCGTTAATTGTGAACCATAAACACGATGTGCTGGTGCAGAAGGAATATTGCTGCTCAGAATCGGAAAATTAACCATGGGAAAGTGGAAGTCATCCCTTTTGTGGTAGCCTTATAGCGAGCTTTCCATTTTCGATATACAGGTATAAATCCAAGTATGAGAAAGAGGTCATCGTCTCAGATGTTTCTTTAATTTCAACTTCATGCGGATAGATGTATTCAAAGCACTCTGAAAACTTTGAATTATTTATAATACATTATCTATGTATCTGTAGGTTGGTGTTGGTCTTACGTTTTGTTGCTTTGTGGTTTATTCTACGAGGCGATTTGTTTTATGATTTAACCTTGTGTTATTTTGTTCTTGTGTTTTTTCAGTCCTTTTAGCATTGTAATTTCCTCGCTTGGGGAAGAGAGAGCTAATCTTAATGCTTTTCGTACGTTTGTTCGATTTGTGCTTGTTTGGTTTTATCGGTTTCCTCTTCCTCTTGGTGTCTGGAAAGGGCTGCGGTTTGTGATTGTGGCACTCCCTAGACTTTTCTCTTACCTTTTTTTGCATTGAATTGTTGGGCAAGGCGTTTTAGCCTGATTGCATGAGACCCTGTATAAAATCTAACTCATACGAGTATAAAACGAGTTGACAAAAAAAAAAAAAAATCAGAATAATGCCAAAATGTTATGCTGTTTAAAATAGAAAATGCTTAGAATCGTGTTTCATCGTATGTGTCTATTAATTTCACATGTTTCCCTGAGGAGTTACTTATGCATAAGTATGTCACAGGCGGATTGAACACTTTCTTGATTTGCAAGTGCAACAGAGTTCCGATCATGCTTGTAGCACCAACAGTCTTACTTCTAGCCGTCAAAGTACTGAATTCTCTTAGTTAGTTTCATAATTAACTGTTCATGTATTTGTTTTTTGTTTTCTGTTTACTTGTATTACTGTCCTTGCTCCTATTTTTGATGCCTTCGGAGGAATGTGGTTTGCAGCTGCGGTCTTCCTTGGATACTCTCTACAAGCGTATACATATATAGCTGGTATATTCATCTTTGATTCCTCTATTTTCATTGTGTGTGTGTGTGTGTGTGTGTGTGTGTTCATTGCTCTCAAGCGTCATTTGTTTTAGAATACAGTCAAACTTTAATGGCTCGAACATCTTTGGGACCATAGAAAATCGTTCGAGACATGGGTAGTTCGAGCCACTGATGGTTAATCATGGTGCCAGGTCAGGAAGCAAATAATTTCGATATTTGCTTTTTATTTGCGATAATTTAGGGAATTTTTCTCGATTTTCTACACAATAATTGTATGTTGAGTGTACTCATTAGAATCGCCTCGATGAGGCGATTCTAATGAGTAAACACAACATACAATTCCATGATAAAATAAGAAAGAAAATCCCTAAATATTTGTTTTCTTGAGCTATTGGAAGGATTTTGTAGAGACTGAAAAACGAGTTCGACTCATCCACGGTAAACGAGCCATCCGGGTTCGAGCCATTGAGGTCATACTGTTTATGTCATTGAGTCCTGTTTCATCATATATTTGTTTCATAATTTTATGTGTTTTCTGAGGATTTACTGATAAACAACGATGATCTACGCAGCTGAAACAAAATTAAGGACGAGTTTGAGGTACTTGCAGTCTTACTTCTAGCCGCTCGAATACTGTTGCGATTCCCCTAAGTTCGTTTTATAGGTAACTGTTCATGTATAATTTGTGTTCCTTGCTTCAGTTTTCGATGCCTTGGGAAGGGAAAGGTTGTTTGGGACTATTCTGTGGCGGTTCTCTATTATAGTTCGTCTCTGCTCATGCGTCGGTGATTTCATATGTTGCGTTCGTTTTATGATTAGAGTTCCCATATTCCTCTTCTTATGATGCCCCAGGAAGTCTGTGCGTCTTGATCATAGCACTTCCTGGGTATCTTTATATTTGCATTACGAAAGCATGCCTATTCAAATATATAGAAAATTCCAACTCCAAAAACTGAACATTTTTAGTGAAAAGAAACTCTAATATTTATTATACTGACACTCGATACATCGACAAAATTCATTTTAATGACAATGTATATGTCACGAAACCTTCGCTCAAGAAGTGACAGTTAATGAGAAATTATGCAAGAATATTGCTTGAAACTCCAAACACCATATTTTGGCTATTTGTCAGAATCGCCTCTCTAAAAAATGTCCAAAACAAATGTCCTATGATGAATAAGAATAAAACTAGGTTTTTCTCACATATCATTCTGTCCATTAAGGATACAGCAAATTCATTTTAATGGCGATATATTTGAGAACAAATGCTGTCGTTGTAACGAGTGTTAGCTGTATATTACACAGAACCCAATAAATTTGTATTTGGACAGCAAAGGACCTGATCAGAGTGAGCCGATGCGCAGCAAATGTACGCAGTCGTTGTCACCACATATCCGAAATCATATTTTCCCATGAAACGACTGGTTTGCTTTCGTATCACAAAATGAAAATTAAATATTTGTGTTGGCATGTGGTCGTTGCGTCCACCGTGGTCTCGAAGCTGGGGGTAGAACTTCCAATAGATTGGCCAATATAGTTTTATTGGTTGCCATAAAAAAGATGCTAGTACAGCTTGAGTTATAAATATATGAGTTTTTTCCCCAAGGGAGTCGCAAATCCAGTAAACAAACGAGTGCGATAGCTTGATTTTGCTAGGTGTGCAAGTCTCGATAGATATCACCTGTATTTTAAAGTCGAGATTCATTAACAGATATATTGCATATCCTAAACTGATTTATTTTTCAAATGACGTCAATTTCCTGCTTTGCGGTGTTACGTCATCTCCACTCTTCATTTGTGTGACAGAGTTCTAGAGAAAATTTCTCCTTACTCTAGGAGAAAATATACCCTTCGAAGAATTTTGGCTTTATATCCCGATAAAATTATTAAGATAGCATTCAGATATTATGTTGTATATTTTTTAATTGTACGTTTGTTTTTAGTTGGCGATATCGAGATTTATTTATCAGTTTCATCACTGGAAATTAGAATTTCTGTAAAACTATAAAATTTGCCTTTTATATTCGAGACCTTATATCAAAGGTCGGCCGTTCTTTAAGAAATATTTGTTAACTTTTTTGTTTCAGATGGCAATTTTCTTTGGAATGTTATCTTTCATTGCCATCACACTTGTCCGATTGGAGTTGTTACTGGGTGTCATTGCAAAAACAATAATCAAATTACATGTATTTTAAATACTTTTATTACTATGATTGCGATATTGCATATTGAAAGACATGATAACATGAAAGACAAGTAGTGTAAAAAATGTATGTATATACACTATATTACATAATACGTACAACTGAAAAAAATGTAAATTTGTGCCAAATAAATGATAGGAAAAACATGACAAAATAACAAATAGTAAATTACTTTGTACTAAACTACCGCTACACACACACACACACACACACACACACACACACACACACACACACACACAATGAGACTAAGAGGGAGACAGGGAAACCTACACGCTTTTAGGCACCATACGTAAGTGATTTTCTTTAACATGACTTGACTCAAGGCAAACAAACATTACGAAAACATGCCTATATAATTTTGTCCCCCTTAAACCCCACTTTTATATAGTAAAACTGGGGTTTACAGGGGTATACATTATTTTTCTTATTTCTGCTCAAAAACATAGATTGTGGGTACTCGTTAGAACCGCCTCGTCGAGGCGGTTCTAACGAGTACCCACAATCTATGTTTTGAGCAGATATATGAAAAATATCAGAGTTTTTCATCTGAAAATTTTCAGTTTTCGGAGATGAAATTTTCTATATATTTGAATAGGCGAGTTTTCGTAATGACACGAAAAAAGGCCATTATGCCATATGAACAGTGAAGCCTCAAATAAACCATTGAATTTGCTTTGTCTGATAAGTTCCTTTCTCTTCGTCGATACATTCTATTGTGTCCATTGATTCCGTGAGCAGGCATCAAAGTCCCTGATCAAACTGCACGAACGCACATTCTGATCTGTGCCCTTGTTGTCTGCATTTGAAATATGGACATTTTCTTATCTTGCGCATTTTAGTCTATCCGAGATTGTTCAGATTTAGGAACTTGACACGCTTTTAATGTCGGTAACTGCCAAAATTGTTTCGCCTCCGTTCGGTAAAAAGATCCAATCTAAAAGCAAACAATCTGCTCCCAACAAGAAGCAAATTCCTCCCTTTTAGAGTATATCCCTTTTAGAAGTAACTTGGTTTGTAGGAAGGCAAACAGGAAGTCATAAAATTTATCTCCCTTATGCAAAATAACTACCCGACATATCAAATATCCTTAAACTGTGTTGATGATTTTAACTTTCCCAAGGTGATTCTATAGCAGTTGATAATGCATTTTCGTAGAAAGGCCAACTTCTACAGAATCTCCTTGGAAAGGGTCAAGGCCATGTTGAGGTTGCGATGGGTATGCAATTTAACCTGTTTTTTTCTATTCTAATATGTTTAATATCCCATTTAGTATGACGCGGTTCAAAGAGAACTATTTCAAATTTTCACTCATCTAAAGTTTGAACTGCGTTAACGTCCTCCGAGGAAGCCACTGGTGTACGGGTCGTAGTCTTCAGGTGGGTCAGGTACGGCGTCAGAAGCGTCCGTATAACAATTGTCCAGGAAGTCGATCATGGCGTCACTATATCTGTACAAGACAAAACACTACGGTAAAGTAATGACTCTTTAACAATACCATTTGATAACATATTGCACGGTTCTTTGACAACTCCTTGCATTTCCATGTTTATTGACAGTGGAAAATCATTTGCTGACATGTGTTTGTGCATGTGGGGCTTTTTTCATGTTTTGTCCTGTTCGCTGTCTTATTGTTGTGTTTAGTGGCTCCTATCTAGCACTGTGGTCACCTTATTGGGCAAAAGGTAGCTGGTTGCTTTGCTTTTATTTAGTTTGTGGCTTGTGTATAGTCTGTTCTGGTTTGCTCGTTCTTCCGCCTTGTGTCAATTTTAGGCTTTGTCTAGTAAGCATTCTACATAAATCTATAGCGGGCCGTTATCGGCCCGTCAGCATAGCTGACGGGCCGATAACGACCCGCTGTAGATTTATAAAGAATGCTAACCTGGGTGGTCTGTGGTTGTGGCTATTCCTTGCCATTTTCTGTACTGTTGTGTGTAAGTTGTGAAACACTTGTAAAGATAATTTTGAGGTAAAAGTAATAACAAAGGTCTTATTGCCCCACTCACTTGATGAACAACGGACGGATTCTTATGCTGTTTTGTAATTTGCCGGCAACGAAAGCAAAGATAAGCCGTTCGTACCTGCGCACCATTTTTGCTTTTGATTTAACACATTTATGCCGAGTGGACTCTTCTACCTGAACTCCTTGGACAGGTTCAATTGCTATATAGAGGTGTCTGGTTAGTTTTTATAATTAGGAATTTCTGAACGTAATGCAAACAGTGTAGACCCTTATCAGACGCCGCCTTCTGTGGCGTCTAATCTGGGTCTACAGTGTTTGCGAATGTCCTTTTATGAGAAGCTAGGCACAAATGGGTTAAAGGAGTGCGATACTTCGCTGCATACAAGAAAATAGCAGTAAGGTGATTTATGGAAGGAGATATTACACACATATTAGTTACCACTCCATTCGTATTTGTCTTAAATTCCGTATTATTGTTTCCTGTTGAAACGAGCATATGACAAATGCATTTTCACCTGTAGTAATGTTAAGCTACTAGACAATCTGTTTTTTTATAAGCTTCTAGGCAACCTGTTATTTTATTTCTGTTCAAGCTCCTTGTTCGTAATTGACCGGCGCGGTAATCGCGCCGGTCTCTTAATATAGCTTTGGATTTTTACATATGGTAGACTATTCGATTAGCTCATTAAGGACTTTTTATATTTGCCGGGATTGTCGGTGTGTGACGATCCCGGAAAATATAAAAACAATCTTATAACAAACTATGCTATAAACAGATTAATGTCTATTTTATTTTCATTTCAATCAAGAAATTTCATAAAGCTTAATAAAAGCAAACATTAAGGAATCACATTGTTGTTCTTTTTTTACCAGTTACATTGAAAATTAATTAAACTTTAGTATACCGTTGTTTCATATCTCTATGTAAACATGAACAAAATTTGCGCCGGTACTTAGACGTTTACGTCTAAATATTTTGTCTTGTTATAATATTTTAGTGATTTATAAAATCCCACGTAACATTTCGTTAAAAAGAACTAAAGAAGCTAAACCATAACCGTACTGATGATAAAACATAACAGCAAACGCATGCCGCTACTGTTTTAGCATTTGCTTTGCAAACCAGGACTATTAGACAGAAGACTTTGTCGTCATGCAACTTTTAACCCATTTATGTCTGATGGATAAGAGGAGATCTTTTCTATGTTAAATGCAACTAGTATAGACCCTGATCAGGTCTACACTGTTTGTCTAGACTGCATTTTGCCTGTACCCATATGAGTATTGCCTTACCTTCAGGTAAACTTAATACATAATAGCCGAAATCAAGATTGGCATTTGAATCACCTGTATTTGCAAATATTTTAGCATTTCAGGTTGACCCTTCTCTTGCTAAATACGACATGCCCTGTTTTAGCAAACAGTGTAGATCCAGATCAGTTGGCTTCTGAAGAAGCCAACTGATCTGGATCTGCATGGTTTGTCATTAAATATGTGAATTTCTATCAAAAACCCAGATCAAGCAATCTGATTGGCTGGAAATTGGAAGTGGGCGTGGCATCTTAATTTATTCAGCGTGACAAGGGTTAATGAAGCTTCATTTTCGTTTCTTAGTGAGATCTAGACATATACTTACAGTTGGCAGTTCCATGATATAACTCTGTATTCTGTATCTGTGTCCCTCCAGGCCCTCTCAAATTCCCTAATTCGGCTCGAACATGAACTAGAGCCTGTGTATTCGCTGGTAGATGACTTCACACAATCAGCTAATCTGGAGCTAGAGCAGCGTAATTTCCTCTGAAATTACAAATAAATGTAGAGTCAACCCTCTTTATACCGACACTCGATACAACGAAAAATTTGTTATAATGACAATTTGATTGTCACAAAACCTTCGCACAAGAGGTGACAGTTTAGAAAAAAATAATGCAAGAATATTGCATTAAAACTTCAAGCAACATATGTTTTGGATATTTGTTAGAATCGCCTCACTGAGGCGATTCTTACAAATATCCAAGACATATGCTCTATAAGGAAATGAGAATAAAGCAAGGTCTTTCTTACATATCACTCTGTCCATTAAGTGACAATAGCAAATTCATTTTAATGGCACCGTCTTTGGGAACACATGTTGTTGTTCTAACGAGAGTTCACTGTACCGTTATTACTCCAAATCAAACTTAACCAAACGTCTTGTAACAAATTCTAAAAAATGACCCTTAAGAGCCATGAATACACTCACAAATCACAATCATGTGACATGAAGTTTTCTTAGCCAAACTAGCTTGTTTCGGCCAATTAGGCCTTATCAGTGACCCTCAGATTTTTTGTTTCGAAAATTCCAGGAATGTGCTCAATGAAAATATAAACTATCCTATAGTAAAGTATGGGGAGACGTTTTACGACCGTCAGATGGCACTATCATAGCAGTAGTGAAGATAAATAGATTTTAAAAGATTTGACAATTGAAAGCTACGAATGCACGCTTAAAATTAAAAACAGACGAAAATGCAAACTTCCACACTAGCCTGTTTTGGCCATATAGGCCTTATCAGGGATTTTTAATATTTTAAAAAAAAATCCAGAATTGGCTCAATAATCACCACGAACCAGAAAATATTAATTTCTCTACGACGTTATGTGTATTACACACACACACACACACACACACACACACACACACACACACACACACACAAACACGCGCGCGCATGCATGCACACATGAACGCGCGTGCGCGTAATCATACTATAAGGCCTAATGGGAATGCCAACTATCTGACGTATATAAATATAGTACCAACTCCAATACTGATATTTTCAAAAAAAATATAAACATCACAATATTTGGCAAGACTATGCAGTTGTTCTTTCTTTTGTTTTGTCATCTTCTGAAGTGAAACACAAGTTTTACTTCACTGCAGCTGGTGTATAGTGCCGTGTGGCGGCCGTACAAAGCCGCCCCTTACTAAACCATATTGCAGATTATATTTTTATTATCCCCACGTTTTTTCAAAGCGATGGGGATATTGTGAACGCCTCTGTCTGTCCGTCTGTCTGCCGTCCGTCCGTCCGTCACGCTATCCGTCACGCTATCTCCTCCTAAACCACCGGACAGAATTTAACTATTTGCTATTTGAATTCCCCTCATGGTAAGGTTGTGCGAGAGCAACAATATTTTGTTCCGTCCGACCGTCCAGCGTCCATCCATCTGTCTGTCATGCTCTCTCCTCCTAAACCACTGCGCGGAATTTAACCAAACTTGCTACACGATTCCCCTCATGATAAGAGTGTGCGAAAGCAACATTATTTTTCCGACGGCGTCGGTCCATCTGTCCGTCACGCTATCTCCTCCCAAACAACTAGGCGGATTTTAACTTAACTTGCTACATGATTTCGTTTCATTGTAAGGGTGTGCGAGAGTGAGTCCATGGGGATTTGCGATGGCACGCCATCGACTGCGCAATCTAGTTTTCTTTGGGATCATTTAGCCCATTCTGGTTACTTTGAAAATCGAACACAACTTACGGCGGTACTAGGGACAGCCTCTTAACCCTTGTCCTGCTGAACCCGGATATATCCTGCCTTTGCAAACAGTGTAGATCCAGATCAGTTGGCTTCTGAAGAAGCCAACTGATCTGGATCTGCACTTTTTGCCATTAAGTGTGTGAATCTATAGCAACAATCTGGATCAAGTAATCCGATTGGCTAATATAAGAAGTGGGCGTGGCATCTTAATTTATTCAGCAGAATAAGGATTAAGCTACATCGCTGTATATGAAGAGACTTGCTAAAACTGAGTCTACGATTTTCTTTCGTTTGCGTGCCTTTTGTTTCCAAACGCAACGTTTTGGATTCTTATCATATTACAAGCCAGATTAAGGTAATCTTGCTGTTTGAAAGTTGTTGTTTTTTTTTCTGTTAGGCCAAGTACTTTAATTTTTGATCAATTGGTCTTCCAGGTTATACTCAACTCAGCCAAGCAAATTTATTTTAATGGCAACATCTTTTGGAACCAATGTTGTCATTGTAACGAGGGTTCACTGTACTACAGTCGAACTTCGATGGCTCGAACATCTTTGGGACCATAGAAAATTATTCGAGACATGGGTGGTTCGAGCCACTCAGGGTTAATTATGGTGCCAAGTCAGGAAGCATATGGCAATAATTTTGGGATTTTTTTTTTTCGATTTTCTACACATAAATTGTATGTTGAGTGTACTCATTAGAATCGCCTCGATGAGGCGATTCTAATGAGTACACACAACATACAATTTCACGATAAAATAAGAAAATTTTCCTAAATATTTGTTTACTTGAGCTATCGGTAGAACTTTGTAGGGACTCAAACACGAGTTCGAATTAGCCATGGTAAACGAGCCATCGGTGTTCGAGCTATCGAGGTTCGACTGTACTTTTATAAAAGATAGGCAAACACAGTAGGATGTGAGAGAATTATATACACATTTAACAACTTACCGGATAGTTCCACTTGCCCCAGTCATAACAATAAGAGCCGATTTGAATGTACGTATGTCTAAATCCGTACGGGATGCCGCCCCTTTTACGTCTGGAAGATGATGATATCAATGGACAGGAATATAAGGTATAGTCCGTGGCTGCCACAAACCCTAAACAGAATCAAAATCATACACAGCATTTTTCTGTGACAGACAGGCCCGAGCAAGCGGCTGCACTGTTTGCCACTCATCCAACAGCTGAAGACCCATCAACAAAATATTTAATTTTAGGACGAGTATGGCAAAGACTTAAGGTGTCCCAATATTTAGACATTAGTAGTTTACTAAAGAGAAACGCAATGTTGACAATGTGATATATTCATAACAACTCTGAGAATAAAATATTGAACGGGATATTTGGACTCTACACCAATATAAACGAAAACAAACTAATACTTCGGCTACTGATGCTCAGTTCAGTACTGTTTAAACACTTGTTTAACTTTCAAATTACTACGATCAACAGGAAACAATGGATTGATTCCCTGAATAATAAGGTGTTTTTTAAATGAAATCATTTCGTACGCGCCTCAATGCAGACAAACACAAAGACGGATGAGAATGCATTTAGATAGATAGATGGATGGACTACTAGGCTAGCTAAATTTTTAGATAGATACATACATAGATCCGTAACGTCAGAGAAGGTACCTTCGGGCATCTACGTCCAGCGAATATTCAGATCAGTCTACGCATTCGCGCAGTTTGACCAGAATCTTCACTGCACGCATTTTGGATACAGTTTTCTCATACGGACAATGAAGACTCTGATCAAACTGCGCGGATGCGCAGGCTGATTTGAATCTTCGTTGGGCGTTGCATCATGAAAACATGCCTATATAAGTTCGACCCCCTTAACCCCACTTTTATATAGTAAAACTGGTGTTTGCAGAGGTATATATTATTTTTCTTATTTTCGCTCAAAAACATAGATTGTGGGTATTCGTTAGAACCGCCTCGCCGAGGCGGTTCTAACGAGTACCCACAATCTATGGTTTGAGCAGAAATTTGAAAATTATCAGAATTCTTTATCTGAAATTTTTTTCTTTTTTTTTTTTGGAGGTGAAATTGTAAATATATTTGGATAGGCGTGTTTTCGCAATGGTCAGAAGGTAGTTTTCTCACGTTGCGTCGCATATATAGAGCCGCTGTCCGCCTCTAAGTTCCACCATGTCCACTTTATACGCCACTCATGGCACGTCAAGTATGGCCCCAATGTACTAATGGACCACAAACATGTTGGCCGGTTTACAGGTCAGACATTCCTACATAAAGGCACAAGGAGGTATAGACAGAATCCAGCAACACGCGCAAGAAAATAAAACCTTATCGACTTACCCAGTATCGCTATACCCAGGAAAGCTATCAACACTAATGTGTGCATATCTATTGTTCACTCGAGGTAGGTTAAGGTTTCTGAAAGATATAAAAATTGTTTGTTTGTGTTGAGGTTTTACGGCCCAGTCAATGGGGTCATGTCGAGCGCGGTCAGTTTACCTAACCACACGTTTACTGGGCAGGCTTAGTCCTGTAAGCGGTTAACCAGTATTGTGCACATTCTTTCGTTCGCCAGAAACTGACAACTGCGCTTCTTGAATCAGCGGAAGGGAGAGAATGACCGTAGAAAATATTTCATGATCAATCTGCACGAAAGAATGTTGCCGACCTCGGCGGGGGTTGAACCCGCGACCTCCTGGTCTCCAGTCGGACGGCGCATCCAACTGAGCCACCGAGGCCGGCAAAAGGGCATCGCGTTTACGTCCTCAGAATATCTCAGCGCTCCCATACGCCCCTATTCCCTATTTACTCGATGGACCAAGCGAAATATGTTTTCGAGGATGTCAAACTGCACAGATTCAGATTTATACAATACATGCTCAGTCGCCCTTCATTGTACATTCTACAGTCGAACTTCAATGGCTCGAACATCGTTGGGACCATGGAAATTTGTTCGAGACATGGGTAATTCGAGCCAGTGAGGGTTAATCATGGCGCAGGTCAGGAAACAAATGGTGATAATTTAGAGAAATCTTTTCGATCTTCTATACCAAAATGGTATGATGAGTGTACTCATTAGAATCGCCTCGATGAGGCGATTCTAATGAGTACACACAAGATACAATTTTCATGATAAAATAACAAAAGTTACTTAAATATTTGATTTGTGGAGCTGTCGGAAGAATTTCGTAGGGACACAAAAACAGGTTCGAATCAGCCATGGTAAACGAGCCATCCGGGTTCGAGCTATTGAGGTTTTACTGTATAGTGTTCAATAATTTTGTTAGCGGATAGTGAAGGCACAGATCAGACTGCGCAAATGCGCAGTCTGATCTGTGCCTTCACTGTCCGCATATACCCGGAGATACGTTTCAGAATGGCATGACTCATTTTACTATATAACGTTGTAAAGGGGATTTTGCCTCGATTCTGAATGAACGAAGTGTTTTCGTTTTAACAGTGTGTTTACACTGCCAAAACAAATTTAGGAAAAGTTTACGTTTACTAAACCACCCAATGAAAAGGGCCGGAGCCTTACTTTGCACAAGCATATTACAGAGGTTCCGAAGATAAAAGCTAAAATTAAACCTGCTATTAATAGAAACGGATAATTCGCAGTTGTGGTTCTCATTTTGCACAGAAAAAAGGACTAGACATTTCATTGAATGAAGGAGACAATCTGAATGTCTTACTTTCTGTATAAAAATAAGATAAATATTATTCTATTTTTTATGATTTAGCCTATATAGTGCTTAAGCTTTATTCGTATATCAACCGACACACAGCATTTACTACAAGACTACCTATGTGCCAACGAAGACCCGACTCAGTCTGCGCATCTGGTTGACCGCTTGAAGACGCATTGCCTCCTTGGCTACTCACAGAGTGCCATGCAAAGACTCTTATCAGTCTTTGCTGGTCGCGCATGCAATCTTGTAAGAAATACTGCGGCCACGCTCACATTATAGTAATTGCGTTTAAGACTTACCTGTTCTATATTGGAACTCTGTGATGTCGAAGTACTCCTTTCTGGATTGTCACTGCAGAACTTTGAATTCTCATCGCTTCGGTTGGGCTTTTTATTGGTTATCATACGTGACAAAATGTACAATATTTACATGTCAGAGAAAAAACAGCCTCCGTTCATGGAACACCAACCACGCCTGTAAATAAGCAAATCCGTAATATGTTAAGAATCAGGGTTTATTTGTGTATAAAATACAATTGAATAACAAGTATAAGTGAATTTACGGTATGTAAACACGGATACGACCTGTTCATCTTATCGGGTACTCTTTTCATAGGGCATTGACATAAATACCACCATTATTGATAACTGCTCTTTTCATTGGATTATGTCAAAAATACCAACATTATTGTGAAATGGTATACCTGGGGGTGTGACAATAAGGAAAAATTTCGGTGACTGTGTCCATAATGTGGGTCAGTACTTTTAAGATTTTAAGGGCTTATGGACTTCTTACCACAAGTTAAGATACGTTGTTTTTTTTTTTTTTTTTTTTTTTTTTTTTATCGTTTTTTTTTTTTATTATTATTATTTTTTTTTCAACCAAAAAGTATTGATAGTTTCTTATTTCTGGATACTCACTATAGAAGCGCCTCATCTGCGAGGCGCTTCTTTTGTATACCCACAGCATATGTTTTCGATATAGGGTACTCATTGGAAGCACGTCTTTAGGCTTCTTTGTATGTCTGTTATTGTAAGTGTGCCATCATCACGAAAATATACCTAGATGATTTTGACCCCCTTAAACCTCACTTTTGTACAGTTAAACTGTGGTTTACAGGGGCATACATTATTTTTCTTATTTCTACTTAACCGCCTCGCTGAGGGGGTTCTAACGAGTACCCACAATCTATGTGTTTGAGCTGAAATATGAAAAACTATCAGAATTTTTATCTGAAAACGTTCAGTTTTTGGTGGTGAAATTTTCAATATATTTGAATAGGCGTGTTTTCGTAATGTTATGTCTTGCTATTGTTCCTGGTCCCTTCGTCTCTCGATGCCTCGGAAAGGCTGTGCGTCGTAAGCGCGGCCTTCCCTAGAAAACTTCAATTATATTTATATTTCACATTTCACGTGGCTGTATATATTGGAGCAAAGCTTACTAAACAGTTGTAAATGGCGATATAAGGGTTTGATTCAGAAACATTGCAGGTAAAAATGATTTTTCGGATCATTTTTTATTTTTTAAAAAAGAATGTCACTCGTTACCAAAAATATACGTTAAAACATATTTTCTTTGGCAAGCTGCATGCATGGTTATCAACCCAATTATGGTTGATAGGTCGGTCCTCAGACTAAATGACTGCTCCCTCCTCAATCTGTTTCTGAAGGTTGGCGGCTGACTATTACTGTCTGTAGTCGGTCGATCCTGGTCCTGCTTGTGGTTTTCTTGTGTTCTGACTTCCGTCGTCATTTAGTCTCATATGCAGGAATTCTCGTACTACAGGTACTAATCCGCACCAATCGGTCCACTTTGTGACGTCACAGCCTGTCGCTAGTTCTCAGACAGGTAATAGTGTGGAAATGTATTGAATTATATAGGAGCCCATCGTTTAACTAATAAAATCATTAATTTTCAATAACACAAGATATTATTATAACCTCGCAATAGATGGAAAAATGTATCTGCTTCAATTTGATACCAAATTTGTTGAAATAAAATAAATTTTAAAATGGCCCAGGTTGTAATGAATGCTACAAGGGTTTTTCCTTATTAAGTCTTTGTATTTTACAACAAAAATGAAAAATAGCCTTGATTCAATCGCCTAAAAGTCATATTTTTTAAAATTTCTCCGTTTGTTATAACCTGTCATTCGATAGATCTATTTAATATCTATAGCTAGGTAGTAAAATATTGAATAAATTATTTTATTAAAAATGGCCCACAGGTTGCAGAATATAGCTATATTTGAAAAATGCGGAGCGAAAATGTGTAATGATTACACAGACGCAGGTCTTGTGTACACATGATACTATAGAATGAATTGTAAAAGAGGTTGTAAGAATTGGAAAATAAAAAAGAAATTGGTATCCATTGATAGTATTATAAAGATTATTTAGCTTCAAAAAGGAAAACAAAGATATATATTTATAATAATATAAACTTATTTATTTATTTTTTGTTTATGTCGAATTATGTTTTTATTCGGCAACTTATTGAAGCTTTAATGAAACTTTGATATAATAATTTTTGATCATAAGAAAACTACAAACTGCTTAATTACTTGTTTTTTTTGTTTTTTTTTGTTTGTTTAATAACGAAAACAAAAATGCTTTGTCGGGATACAAGAAAAATACCTAAATGCGCGGCCATTCTTGCGATGTTTTCTTAATAACAATTACTGCTAATGAATGCCAATTATGTCCTTATCTTGACGAAAGAAAACAACGAAATCACTTTTTACATAATTGACATACATGCTTATGCGCAATTTTAATTGCACAGACAGAATCAAATCCAACATTTGATCTTTTTGCATACACTAGCACTTTAATTGACACGATTTGCTCATTTTAGATTCCTGTACATAAATAAGGACTAAAGTACATTGTTCATAATCATGGCTTCATCTAAGTGCGTGCGTGTACAAAATAAATTTGACTATAAAAAACTGAATGAGGGTGAGGCTCTCTCTCTCAAACGTTTTTCTCTAAATCTGTGACTAACACGAGTCTCTCCAAATAAAAGCAGCATTAAATATGACGTGCAACCATTGTAGTTCCAGATCAGCATGTGCATACATTTTTCTCTGATAGAATGTGCAAGCTCTATTCAACATGCGGTGTTAAATATGTATATCTAATAAATAATTTATAATATTTAAAAAAAAAATACATTAAAACAAAATGATAATTGATATTATTTTCAGAAATAATTATTATTGTAATCTTTAACTGTATATCATAATTCGGAAAATAAATAATCCTATGCTGGTCCTATTTTTTTCATAAAATGGTTCTCTATCTAGGAAATTAAAACATAATGATACTAATGATATTATTATTACTATTATTATTTACTACTACTATACTATTATTATTATGTTGTACATCACAATTCCGAATAAATATTATTATGCTGGTCATATTCGAAATGTTTTATTTGTAAAATAGCCACATAAATAGTTTATACTATCGTACATGTGTATTTTGGGGTAAAATATTGCTATCGTATAAACCCTATTAGACACATTAATTTACTATCATACTGAAATTTGATCAAGTCGGTTTGGCTACCTGTTGACACAGCTTATACCTGCTATTTGAGTGGCAAACAGTGTAGACCTTGATGAGGTACTCTGTGATGTAATGTCTGATCAGGGTCACTGCCTTTTGTTATGGTGTGTTTATCAGAATACTGAGGTTAAATACTATAAACCACTTTCTCAGTCAGATTCAATAAATTGTTCACACCTTTTCAAACATTAGCCTAAATGCAATAGTTTCAAAAACAAACCTGGGATACCAGATGATTCGATTCTACTCTTTACAACACTTGCCCTATTTTTTTAACAAGGCCATTCTAGGACCAACTGATTCGTCTAAATATTGCTGGGTAAGTGTAAAATAGTGTAGACCCTGAACACATAATGCGTAATGTGACATCTGATCTGGATCTACACTGTTGGCACAGACCTCTCTGTCTAAACGGTAGGGTAGTAGTTACAGTCATAATCCAAGGAAAACGACTTTTTATCCATATTTGCTAACTACCCAACACAGAAATAACACGAGTCTCTCCAAATAAAAGCAGCAACCACTGTAGTTCCAGATCAGCATGTGCATACATTTTTCTCTAATAGATTGTGCAAGCTGTATTCAACATGCAGTATAGACTCTGATCAATATATTTCTGCGGACACACAGACTAATCAGGGTCTACATTGATCGCATAATTCAAAAGG
Organism: Anodontia alba; assembly: GCA_964016985.1. Taxonomy (NCBI): domain Eukaryota; kingdom Metazoa; phylum Mollusca; class Bivalvia; order Lucinida; family Lucinidae; genus Anodontia; species Anodontia alba. The sequence goes on from OZ024832.1 coordinate 49,276,283, forward strand.
CCCATTTGTTTTTAAAAGATTCAGTCATAATTGTTTCTTATTTTACTTGAAGACACCTCAAAGTTCTTGAAACGATCAACAAAACATTTTGCTTTCATTTATATTAGCATTAAAAACAATTGTTCAAACATATATAAATACAAGTTAAATAACAGCACGTTGTTAATTTTCTGGTTCCATTTGTCTACTCTTATTATCATTATCCATTGGGAACTAGAAGCCTCAGGCCACTGGACAAGTTAATAATGGCTAGATCTATAACTCATGCAATAAAAACGTGGTCAAAACACCAAATGAACATCAACATTTGAAAAGGACCATTATGACTATGATCTAAGAATATGGGCAAACAAAGCACCATCTTTAACTAAAGAAACACTGATTGCTGTAGAATATATTGATTAACAGTGAAAATCCTGATCAGAGTGTGCAGATGCGCTGACTGATCTGGATCTTTAGTGTTTGCATAATACATAATTTCCCTTTTTTCATAATTTGACACAACTGCATGCCCTTTATCTGAGACAGGTCACGGGGTCCTGCAATTCTTGAAATGATAAGATAAAACTTGAAATAGCATATGCTACATTAATTTTTATGTAAGTTTTTTGACAGTTTGTCTATTTTTTTTTTTCTTAAGTTTAAATGATTGTTAAACAACATTCATGCATCAAGCGAAAAGTGATGATGATATTCTTATTTTTCCCAGAAAGTAGGGACAGTTTGTATGGACTGTCAAACCTTTTTTTTTCTTTTCTTTTTTGTGGGGGTGGGGGATGGGTTAAAAATTTTAACCCTTAATCTTTTCCACTCTCTGGGCTAATTCAGCAGCAATAAACTGGTGATATTTGTTGAATTTTCCCCAGAAAATAGGATTTGATATTTTATGCAAATTGTTTGCAATGGAGATGCTTTGCATGGAATGTCAAACCATTTCCTTTTTAGGGGTGGGGGTGATATTTGATCCCTTAACATTTATCACTTTCTAGGCTAATTTAGCATGCGATAAAGTGGTTATTGTTTATCCAGAAAATAGGATTTGACACTTCATGCAAATAGTCTTCATTGGAGACAATATTCATGAAATGTCAAATCCTGTTTTGAAAATAAAACATACAGAGGAATTGTTCAGGATATGTATTTGATGATTGTATTTTTTTCTCTCCATAAAAACATAGGTTGTAGGTACTCATTAGATGAGCCTCACCAAGGTTCTTCAAATGAGTACTCATTACATGTTTTTGCTTCACCGAGGTGCATCAAATTAATACCTACAACATATGTTTTAATGGAGAACTGGAGAAAATTATCCCATTTTTTTTTATTCATTCATTCATTTGTTTTTAAACCATTTATACTTAATTAAATTTTCCCATTTGTTTTCTCCAGGTGAAATGATCGTTTTTCTTTCAAACATTGTACCGAACCATCATCAGTAATTAAATACAACCTTAATTAATTAACTAATTTGTTTTCTTAGATTAACTATTGTTCTTCATTTTAAAAATCTTACTGAATTACCATTCATTAAATATAACACATTTTTAAATTTATTAATTACTCTTGTTTTCTTAGGTTAAACTATTGAAATTCGTTTAAAAATCATATTGAATTATCTATAACTAAATACAACACTTTTTATTTAATTTGAAATAATAATAATAATAATAATAATAATAATAATAATTGATTTTCATCAATTAATCAATATTTTGTTATTATCATTATTAATTAATTCTTAGGTTAAACTATTGATATTCTTTTGAAAATCATACTGAATAATCTGCTGAAATTCATTCATTCATTCATTCATTCATTCATTCATTCATTCTAACTCGGACCTAGTCCAGTGTATATTGGGTCCAAGATTCTAAAGAGCATCCATACATGATTTAATCTGAATTGTAGTAGTACTGTAGGTGTGTGACACTGGGTTGATTACACACCAGCTACACAGGTAAGACGACGCTTACGGACCTCCTATCAAAGGGAATTAATCGAAGCCTATCTAAAATGGAATATCGATAACCTGAGTGACAGTTCCTGTAGTACGAGAATTCCTGGTAGTGAATGCATACAAAATTCGGTTCAGTCAATGCATCAAGGCGAAAACATAAAAATAAAATTAATCACTGTGATAAACAAAGACGAGTGCTCATGGCTATTTCTACTGTGTGCCGTAAATGAAAACCAATAGCTGAACCACGGCGGGCCAAGTCAAAGACATATCGTCAAGCCCCAGACCCACTGGTGAGGCCGTCATTGAGTATGAAGCCCGAACCGCCGTCGTGCAATTAAAAAGTGAAGCATAGCCACTAACAGTGATTGGGTTGATAACTAGGCATGCAGTCTGTCGCATAATATCAAGGCTGTTCATACTTCTTTTTGAGAGCCTATTCGTTTAGCCTATCATAACGATATTCATGTCTTTCCACGAAAAACCACTTGATGAATAATACAAACGTGATTTTAAATGGGCGGCACAAGGACGTAGTTTAAGATTTTTACAAAAGATAAAGTAGGATCATAATACAGAAGTTTCAAGTAGAATACATAGTACATATCTGAAACAAAACCATGAGAAAACCAACCACCTCTTGGTCGTGCCAAGAGAAAATGGCCTTAGAACATAGGTCAAATCATACCTTTGCTTTTGTGATCAGTCTGTGCATTTCTGACGTTGGTAATTCATACATCACACGGTGTAGACACTGACACTGACACTGACTGTTCTCTAAGAATCTCCAGATTGATTTATAACTGATTCAATTGTTTGACGATCTGATCTAAAGATGAAAATGGCTCCTATTGCTTATGATGACAACGAATGCCTACATGCGCAAATGTTCAGTCTGATCAGGTCCTTCGCTGCCCGCTTACAGAAAGAATGTATGTAGACTGATATCAATGAGCGGGGAATGCCCTGATCAAACTGCAAACATGCGCAGACTGATCTGAGAATTCACGAAAAGAACAAGGGTCACTTTCTCTTGTTGCGCAACATTTGCGTGTGTTTGATAGGTGCGGCCCTGTTATTTGTAGCAGTGCATGTAATCTTGCCCAGGTTTTCTCTTATCAGTATTCGCGATGCGAGACACTCTGGCGGGACATTGTCATATTTGCCCTAAATATTTGAACACCTTAACAAGTTACCACACTTGTTCTTAAATTTGAACAAGCCCATTTTCTTGTTTAACTATCTAATAACCACTGGATAAGTGTCAAACAATAACAGTGTGGACCCTTATCCGACGCCGCTCGTTCTGCAGCGTCTGAAGTTGGTCAACACTGTTTCCTCAAGGCTATCTACCCGAATACTTTGGTAAATAAGGCATGTACTTTGTCGAAGGCCATGTAATCATCTGAACAACGAATATGTTAAACTGTAAACACCACTCCCTAGTTGTATTTATACAGACTGGTCCGATTTCCCGTGGCGATGCTGGGAAGGAACGGGAATATTTAACCCTTAAAGCGCCGTGCAAAATTTGCAGCAGACAACATTTTGAATTTTTTTTATTTATTATTATTTATTTTTCAGAGAAAAAAAGTTTTGACATTTCATGTGAATCATCAGCTTGGCTGATGTTTCTCTCATCAGCTTGGCTGATGATTCACATGAAATGCCAAGACTGTTGTCTGAAAATAAATAAAATTAAAATTGTTTTCTACTACAGTTGTGATTGGTGCTTTAAGGGTTAATATGTCTCGCTTGCTTTCATTATAAAGTTTATTTAGCCCTGACATTTCCTTGCTATACTTGTTCTAAAATTTGAACAAGGTCCATATTATCACCTGATGTGTCTAAAGAGTGCTGGATAAGAGGAAAACAGTGTAGACTCTGATCAGACGCCGCCTTGTCTGATCTGGGTCTACATTGTTCAGTCAGAACTCCTGTCCGAATACTAAGGGTTAATACGGTATAATTGGCAAAAAGAGTACTTATAAGAGAAGAAGTGAAGTTTCCGAAAATAAATACATGTAGATCGATAAATAAATAAATCAGAAAGGAAGAAAGAACGCGCAAAGGGAACGAATTATATGTATGCACGCGTTTGTTTATCGGATTTGCAAATCTCTCGGTATTTTAAACTCATGATGCATAATCTTATATATACTTGTAATTAACATATCATAAAATGTTTTGTTTTTTTTCTTCGGCTTCTCTTTTACGCTCTTTTAAATGACATCAACAAGTTTTGCGACATTACTTCCTCCTGGAATTTATAAACTGCCACATGTATTTCACTTGGTGCTCACCAAGAGGACTGTTTGACCCGGCGTAAGGATATCGATGCGTCTCGATGTGATATTTTACCGATAATACACTTGTCAAAAAGAGAGCATTGAGCGCGTCCATCCACAAACCAAAGGGGAAAAAAAAAAGTTTTAATGTCACTTTAAATCATACGAGCGCTTATTATAAAATTCAGTCATACCGAATATAACACCTCAGCAAGAGGGCCAAGATGGCCCTATATCGCTCACCTGATTATCAGACTGGCCTTTCTGTTTAAGAGAAGTTCAATATTGATTTTTAAAATGGCGGCCATCTTGTATTTCCAATTAGAACGACTTTAGCTACTTTTGATCTACAAGTCACCTCGATACTTCCAATGAAGTTTGAGTCAATTGCCCTTTGGTTTAGGAGAAGTTCAAAATAGATTTTCAACATGGCTGCCAGGGCGACCATCTTGGATTTCCAATCAAAATGATTTTAGCTATTTTAAATCTATAAATCATCCCGATACTTCCTATCAAATTTCGAGTCAGTGGGCCTTTCTATTCAGGAGAAGAAGTTCAAAATAGATTTTCAAGATGGCAACTGTGGCGTCCATCTTGTATTTTCGATCGAAACGATTTTAACTATTATTGATCTACAAGTCAACTAGATGATTCTTAACAAGTTTCAAGTCAACTGGCCTTTCGATTCAGGAGAAGAAGCGAAAAACAGATTTTCAAAATGGCCGCCAATGACATTTATCTTTCGCTTCCCTAAAAATTGGGAAACTTATCTTGCCTTATTTGTTCTAAAATTTTATTCATTGCATTTTTTTTTTGTCTGTTGATGTGTTTAAAATACTGCTGGATGAGTAGGAAACTGTGTAGATCCTGATCAGACGCTGCGTTCTTTGGTGTCTGATCTTAGTCTATAGAGTGTTCTTAGGTTAGTCTGTCCTAATAATTAGGGTAAATACACATTTGTGTGTTTCTATGGGCGAGGCTCATTTATTTCTTTGTCTTATTCATATTGAGTTTGTTGCTGTAAATAGATTTCTGGGAACAGAGCGTGACAACTGGTATTATTTATAAATCGTATATTAGTAACAAACAGGAGATCTACATGATACTGTACGACCATTTATTTACCGTTATGCACCTAAACCTAAGTATTGAGACAGACATGGTGGGCAAGCAGTGTAGGCCCACATCAGACGCCGCATTACCCAACGTCTGATCAGCATCTACACTGTTTGTCACTCAGTCCACACTTTTTTTAGACTCCTCAAGCATGTGAAACAGACATGTCTGAGCAAACAGTGTAGAACCAGATCAGACGCCGCATTACCCAACGTCTGATCAGCATTTACACTGTTTGTCACTCAGTCCACACTTTTTAGACTCATCAAGAGTGTGAAACAGACATGCCTGAGCAAACAGCGTAGAACCAGATCAGATGCCGCATTACCCAACGTCTGATCAGCATCTACACTGTTTGTCACTCAGTCCACACTTTTTTAGACTCCTCAAGAGTGTGAAACAGACATGTCTGAGCAAACAGTGTAGAACCAGATCAGACGTCGCTACTGCGACTTTGATTTGACTGAGCGGACGCGCAGGCTGATCTGAGTTTTTCCTGGGTTGACTGTAAAGGCTCATATAATATGGCATGATGAGTTTTAATCTTACATAGTCGCCCTGATATTGTTGATGAAATAATTTCCTTAACCCTTATCTTCCTGAATAATTTAATTAGCCACACACATTTCTGACTATCAGCCAATCAGATTACATCATATAATGTTTTCATTCAAATTCACAAACTGAATGACAAACAGTGTAGATCCTGATCAGATGGCTTCTTCAGAAGCCATCTGATCTGGATCTACACTGTTTGCAAAGGTGGGGGTTGTCGTGAACAGCAGGATAAGGGTTAATTTGTGAAATTCTTTCTTTTGTGACAATCAAATTGTGAACATGGGAATGCGTGCAATGTACATTAGAAAAGACAACATGTCCCTTATTTGGAAATACCAGCACAGTAGCTCAATTGGTAGAGCGTCCGCTTTGTGACCGGGAGGTTTGCGGGTTCGATCCCAGGCCGAGTCTTACCAAAGACGACAAAAAATGCTACTAGCTGCTCTTTCGCTTGGCGCTCAGCATTAAGAAAGTAGAACTAGAAATCAGAACTGGTCAGCTCAGTGTCAGTATAGTGTGACACAGTGGAGTCTGGGACGTGATATTTCAATGAGGCGGCACTCTGAAATGTGAGTATTGAGCTCCCCACCACATCCAGACATCCGTCGCGATGCTGAAATCGACGAAAAGCCCGAATAAAAACAAACAAAACTTATTTGGAAGTTGATCTGTATAGTATTTACTCTAGGTATTGGCACACCATAACTCCTAACCACGCCTGTCTATTACTACCTTTTACTTATGTCTTTAAAATTGCTGGATAAATGACAAACAGCGTAGAACCTGCTCAGATGCCGCGTTCTGCGATGAATGATCTGGGTCTACACTGTTTGCTAAGGACTGTCTGTCCGTCCCATTATCACGGTGTATTACGGCAGCCTCTACGTTGACGTTTGTGCTGGCTATGAAGCCATTTTTTACGACCAAGCCCCGCGCGCGCACTATTCCATTATGGGAAGCAAACTATTTCCTTTTAGAGTAGACCCCTTTCAGAACAGACAGGCTTGTTGTTTATGAAAGCAAAGAGAAAGTGATAAAAGTTGCTTCCATTGTAAACGATATTGGAAAGTTTGGTAAATATACCAAACATATTCGGTCCCTTTAAGACAACACAGAGAGAGGGGCTGTACATGTAGATAGTAAGGCGGGCCTTCGCAGCACGCGAGTCTCTTCATGAGAAACTATCTTTACAGAATGATCGGAACCGCGCAGCCCTAGATCAGCCTACTCATCAGCTCGGCTTGATGAGTACCTTCGCTGTCCACTGGCTGATCTGAGCATTCGCTGTTATTATACGGCATAAGGGCCCTTTCTTTCTTTCTTTCTTTCTTTCATCCATATTAGATTCCAATAAGGAACACCAGACACGTACATGTACGTCTGTATTTTTTGAGTAATGTCTCTTAATACTTATTATATGTTTTCAGGGCCTAATTACCAGGGCCCTGTTGTTCAAAGCATCGTTAGCTTAACGAGTTCGAAAGTGGTCAAAATATTAACTGTTCTAGTAAATATATCTAATATGCAGGTATGTTTGCTGAAAAAGCATCGTTAGCTTAACGAGTTCGTAAGTGGTCTAAATGTTAACTGTTCTAGTAAATATGATATCTAACTCGCAGTTATTTTTGCTGAAAAAAAAAATGTGAGTATCTTTTGCTCACATTTTTCAGCAAAATATTAGTGTATATGCCATCTTTAATGATCAAACGGTGGTTTTTGCTTCGCATGCTGGGAAAAAAATCAGCAGACGAAATTTTGAAATACATTTCTTGTTTTTCTCAGACACTAAAATGTAAGGCATTTCATGCAAATTGTTCCCATAGGAGACAACTGACATGAAATGTCAGATCCTATTATCTGGAGAATTTAAATAAGATCATTATCTTGAATTTATCGCTGCCGAATCTGCCCATAGCGTGCTAAGTGTTTACTGTAAACCTAATCTTCAGCCATCAATAGATGATTCCGGGAACTTTGGTGACGCCATCGATAAGGAATGGTGGGCAAGGAGACGATTTGCATGCAGTGTCAGATCCTGATTTCTAGGAAAAATACGAAAAACAGCATCAATTGTCGTCTGCTTAATTTGCACATACCACAGTTAGCGGAAATCCCGTTGAAAAGGTTCCCAGTCAACTCGTATTAAAAGTCAACTCGTACTTAAGTCAGTTCATTCTCATTTTGGCCAACTCGTTCTCATCGATTTGGTCAATTCGTACTCATTTGGTCAGTTAGTCCTAATTGTTCGGTCAACTCGTACTCATTTTGTCAACTCGTACTCATTTTGATCATCTCGTACTCATGGTTCTGATCAATTCGTTCTCATTCTGAGACCTCTGTTTTAGAAACTATGTATACTGAACGCAAAACGAAACGTGTCTGTAATGGAGATAATTTGCATGAAATATCAAATCCAGCTCTCTGGGAAAAATAAGAAAAATACTATCCATTTGTCATCTGCTAATTTTTTCTCAGAGAGTGGTAAGGTTAAGAAACAATATTGCGATTATATAGATAAGCTTTAAAATAAAAAGAAAACTATCATTTGCCCCTTCTTTCCAAAACACATATAAACGCAACCGTTAACCCACTAGGGTATTTAACAAGGAGAGGCAAATATTTACCCCTAGGTGTAAATTTACCCTTAGAATAAACTAAATGCATGTAAACGGGGCTTAAGTACACCATTACTCCTAACCACGCTTGTTTATTACCACGCGATTACTACTTATTACTTATGTCTCGAAAATTGCTGAATAAATGACAAACAGCGTAGAACCTGATCAGACGCCGAGCGGCGTTCTGCGGCGTCTGATCTGGGTCTACACTGTTTGCTCAGGACTGTCTGTCCGTCCCATTATCACCGTGTATTACGGCAGCTCCCAGCGGGCACACGTTGAAATGACGTTATATCAACGTCGATGCGACGTCATGGCGTCGCATCGACGTTGATACGACGTCTATTTGACGTTATGTACCCGCTGAGCTATTACGTTGACGTTTATGCTGGTTACAGAAGCCACTTCTTACAACCAAGCGTGCACTATTCCATTATGATCCCAAGTGAAAGCTTAGATTACTGAAGTCATCAGATCTCTACAAAATCAATAAAATCACTTCGGAGGGGCGATAAAAGGACTTGTACCTTTAGGTATGGAACTGTAGGAGGAATTAGTCGGAAATAAGGTCATATTTGAACAACCTTTGAGGAGTGAATTAGTCGGAAATAAAGTCATATTTGAACAACCTTTGAGGAGTATAACTGTAGAAAGAGTTATCCAGAAACCCAGTCATGTCTGAGTCATGTCCATCTTATTTGCAAGTTCCAGGATGAACCAATCAAAACCTACCGAGTTATGCTGAAGATAAAGTTGAATATAAGCATTACTTAAAATCAAGGAGACGTAACTCTTTACCAAATGATGTGATCTTGCCAGGTTTCAAACGAGTCCAAGACTCAATCCTTGTCCACCTTATCTGCATGTGTCAGGAAGATCTGGTCGAAATTTATGGAGCTATGCTGATGACAAAGCCAAACAAAGACATTTTCATCAATTAAGGGAAATAACTCTAAGATTAACGATTCGATCTGGACAGTTTTCAAATTCTTCTGAGATTTTATCCATATACCCCTTATCTGCGTTTCAGAAAGACCCGATTAAACCTGTACAAGTTATATTAATGACAATGTCAAACTGAGACTTTTTCAGCAATCAAGAGAACGTAACTCTAAGAATAATGATCCGATCTGGCTAGATGTCGAATTCTTCTGAGATTTTATCCATGTCCACCTCGTCTTCAATTTTCAGAAAGATCGATTAAAACTGAATGAGTTATACTGATGACAATGTCAAACATAGTCGTTTTCAGCAAGCAAGGGGATGTAACTCTAAAATTAATGGATTTTGAACTCTTCTGAGAATTCATCAATGTCCACCTTATCTACAAGTTTCAGAAAGATCCAAACAAAACTGAATGAGTTATACTGATGTATACTGGCTCCAATTCTTAAAACATACTGCTTCTTTTTTTTTTAAATTTTAATCATGTGTCTTGGTGCAAGTCTAATTCATATTCTTGTAGCTATTCTAATTTGGATGGAGGTAGAATTTTTATAAAATAAATAAATAAATAAATAAATAAATAAATAAATAAATAAATAAATGAGGTAGATTTTTATAAAATAAATAAATAAATAAATAAATAAATAAATAAATAAATAAATAAATAAAATAACATAAATAAATAAGTCAAATAAATGAAAAAATAAAAAGAAAACACTTGAAATAATTACTAGATCTTATAATATTCTAAATTTTCAAAGGGATTTCCTCCTTCATCAGGGTAGACGGGAAAAAATATTTCTACTACGTTTAGTAAACATTGGCACCAGCATTGGAGGAAGTAAACATTATAAGTCATGAGCATAAAATATAGTAGAAATATCTTCCGTTTAACCTAATGAAGAAAGGAATCCCTCCGAAATTTAGAACCTTATAAGAGGTAGTAATTATTTCAAGTTGCATAAAAAAAGAGGAAAAAAAGAAATTAAAAAAAAAAAAAAAAAAAAAATCACTGAAAATGCAAATGTTGATTTTCCCCCAAACATATCAATGTTTTAGACTGTAGCCAGTCTATGCTGACGACAAAGTCAAACCGACAATGGGACGTAATTCTAAGACTAATAATCCGAGTTTTCCGGGTTTTGAACTCGTCGAGATTTCATCCATGTACATCTTAACTGCAAGTTTCATGAAGATCTCATCAAAACTGAATGTGTTATTCTGGTGCCAATGTCAAACAGAGGTGTTTTTAGCAATCTAGAGAATGTAACTCTAAGATAAATTATCCGATCTGGCCTCTGCAAGTTTCAGGAAGATCCGATCAAAACTGAATGAGTTAAGCTGATACCAAAGTCAAACAGAGTTTTTTTTTCTGCAATCAAGAGGACGTAACTCTTAGAATGATGATCCGATCTGGCTAGTTTTGTTTTTTTAACTCGTTCGAGATTTCATCCATATCTACCTTATCTGCAAGTTTTCAGCTTCCAATCAAAACTGAAGGTGTTATGGCGATGACAAGCTTTATCACATTTTCTGATTGGGAGCTTGTGGTTGCAATAGCAACCAAAGTTTTCATTAGAGTTCCATAAAACATGTCATCGATGTCCCACCAGAGACACGCTATAAATAAGAAATGATTTAGATCAGCCCGCAGACTGTGGAGATATAACTGGTCAAATGTGTGGAAGGACGGACGGACGACGGACAAACGGACGACAGATGGCCTACTATCCTGTAAGCTCCCCTGGAGCCTTCTGCCGAGGTGAATTAAAAACCTGTCATTCGAGTTGTAGTGCAGGTTGTTTTCATTTTAAGAAACAAATAAAAATATAGTTTCCACAGAAATAACACAAAGACAAAATAGAAATAAATGAATAATAAATCAAAATAAAAAAGATGAGAGCGACTAGCTCAAATGTTACGAAAGTATTCATTCAGATTCTATCCTGTAGAGTAGACCGCTTTTCAGAAGGGAGGCAAAATAGACTGACAGAGTTACCTCCCCTGAAACTGTATTCATTCTATTTAACACTTTCATTAAGCTAACGGAGTTTTCAATAACTGGGTTCATCTCCATTGATATTTGTTCAATATGCCTCTGACACACTTTTCCAACAGAATCATGAAAATCAAGGGGTGTGTCCAATATTTGATCTTTTTGCATAAACTAGCACTTTAATTGGCACGATTTGCTCATTTTAGATTCCTGTACACAAATAAGGACTAAATGAATGAGTTTGAGTCTCTCTCTCTCTCTCTCAAACGTTCTCTAAATCTGTGAATAACAAGAGTCTCTCCAAATAAAAGCAGCATTAAATATGACGTGCAACCATTGTAGTTCCAGATCAGCATGTGCATACATTTTTTTCTCTGATAGAATGTGCAAGCTCTATTCAACATGCGGTGTTAAATATGTATATTTAATAAAAAAAAAATATATAATATTTAAAACAAAATACATTAAAACAAAATGATAATTGATATTATTTTCAGAAATTTTGTTTCATTAAATGGTTGTCTAGGAAACTGAAACATAATGATACTAATGATATTATTATTATTAGTAGTAGTAGTAGTATTTACTACTACTATTATTATTAGTATGTTGTACATCACAATTCCGAAGAATAAATATTATTAAGCTGGTCATATTCGAAATGTTTTATTTGTAAAATAGCCACATGGACAGTTTATACTATCGTACATGTGTATTTAGGGGTAAAATATTGGTAATTACCGTATAAACCCTATTAGACACATTAAATTACTATCATACTAAAATTTGATCAAGTCCGTTTGGCTACCTATTGACACAGCTTATACCTGCTATCTGAGTGGCAAACAGTGTAGACCTTTGTTAAGATACTCTGTGATGCAATGTCTGATCAGGGTCACTGCCTTTTCTTATGGTGTGTTTATCAGGATCCCGAGGTTAAATACTATAAACCACTTTCTCAGTCAGATTAAAAAAATTGTTCAGTACACACCTTTTCAAACATTACTCTAAAGACAATTGTTTCAAAAACAAACCTGGGATACCAGATGATCCGATCAGGTTCTACTCTTTACAACACTTGCCCTATCTTTTTAACAATACCATTACAGAACCAGCTGATTTGTCTAAACATTGCTGGGTAAGTGTAAAATAGTGTAGACCCTGAACACACAATGCGTAATGTGACATTTGATCTGGGTCTACACCGTTGGCACAGACCTCTCTGTCTAAAAATCTAGGATAGTAGTAACAGTCATAATCCAAGGAAAACGACATTTTATCCATATTTGCTGATTACCCAACACAAAAATAACACGAGTCTCTCCAAATAAAAGCAGCAACCATTGTAGTTCCAGATCAGCATGTGCATACATTTTTCTTTGATAGATTGTGCAAGCTGTATTCAACATGCAGTATAGACTGATCAATGTATTTCAGCGGACACACAGACTAATCGGGTCTACATTGATCGCATAATTCATAAGGCCCATTTTTTTTTTTTTTTTTTTTTTTGAAAAAAGATTCAATCATAATTGTTTCTTATGTTACTTGAAGACATCTCAAAGTTCTTGAAACGATCAACAAAACATTTTACTTTCATTTATATTAGCATTAAAAAAATTGTTCAAACATATATAAATACAAGTTAAATAACAGCACGTTGTTTATTTTCTGGTTCCATTTGTCTACCATTATTATTATTATCCCGTGGGAACTAGAAGCCTCAGGCTACTGGACAATGTAATAATAGCTTAATCTATACCTCATGCAATAAAAACAAAGTGGTCAAAATATCAAATGAACATCAACATTTGAAAAGGACCATTATAACTATGATCAAGGAATATGGGCAAACAAAGCACCATCTTTAACCGTGTAACTAAATAAACACTAATTACTGTAGAATATATTGAATAAGATTTAAAATCCTGATCAGATTGTGCAGATGCGCAGACTGATCTGGATCTTTAGTGTTTGCATAATACATAATTTCCCTTTTTTCATAATCTGACACAACTGCCCTTTATCTGAGACAGGTCGCGTGGTCCTGCAATTCTTGAGATGATAAGATAAAACTAGAAATAGCATATTCTACATTAATTTTTATGAAAGTTTTTTGACAGTTTGTCTATTTTTTTTTTCTTAAGTTTAAATGATTGTTAAACAACGTTCATGCATCAAGGGAAAAGTGATGATGATATTCTTATTTTTCCCAGAAAGTAGGCTTTGACATGTCATGCGAATTGTCTCCAACAGAGACAGTTTGTATGGACTGTCAAACTTTATTTTTTGTTGTTTTCTTTTTTGTGGGGGTAGAGGAGGGGTAAAATTTTTAACCCTTAACCTTTTCCACTCTCTAGGCTACTTCAGCAGCAAAAAACTGGTGATATTTGTTGAATTTTCCCCAGAAAATAGGATTTGACATTTCATGCAAATTGTTTGCAATGGAGATGCTTTGCAAGAAATGTCAAACCATTTCCTTTTTTGGGGTGGGGGTGATATTTGATCCCTAAACGTTTATCACTTTCTGGGCTAATTCAGCATGCGATAAAGTGGTTATTGTCTTAGTTTATCCAGAAAATAGGATTTGACACTTCATGCAAATAGTCTTCATTGGAGACAATTTTCATGAAATGTCAAATCCTGTTTTGAAAATAAAACATACAGAGGAAAATTGTTCAGGATAAGTATTTGGTGATTGTATTTTTTTCTCCATAAAAACATATGTTGTGGGTACTCATTAGATGAGCCTCACCAAGGTTCTTCAAATGAGTACTCATAACATGTTTTTGTTTCACCGAGGTGCATCAAATTAATACCTACAATATATGTTTTAATGGAGAACTGGAGAAAATTGTCCCATATTTATGTTGTCTGCAAAACTTTTACCCAAAGTGCTAACTGATAAGTACTATGCTAATTCGCGCCACCAATGGGTCCTAAGTTTATGAAATAGCTAATTGTCTTTATGCTGTGAACAAATAGCCCAAAGCTATTTATGTACCTCTCTTGAAAGAAATGTCCTGTTTGTACACCTCTGTCCAGCTGATGGTCTGTGTGAGCTTTGCAGACTGGTTTTAAACTACTAAATTATCAAATTACCAATAATTTAAACCTCTAAATTTGCGTGTTTTTTTTTTTTTTTTTTTTTTTTTTTCTAATCATGTATGTACCCTAATACTACTACTATGCTCAGGCACAGAATGGCCAGTAGGATTGTTTAGCATAAGCATCTGCACATACTGATCTTAACAATCAGATCTGTAACACACATTAAGCAAAGAGCATAACCTTGCTCAGAAAGCGCAATGGGGTCTTGGTCCACAAAGGGCACATACCTGAAGGTTGCTTAAAACACAGTAATATTTGATATTACTCATTTATGCTAAAAAAGGGATATTGACAAATAGATAAGAACTTTAGACCCAGATCAGACGCCGCATATCATGGTGCCTGGTGAGCATTGATTAAACACACTTGATTGCATTCTGATTAATAGGTTTCTTTAATCTGTGGTGATAGTACTGATGTGAAATAGGTTACCTAGATCACCTTAAAGAGTAGGTAGCTTTAATTACTGTACTAACAAATGTCTTAGGATAACCTAACTTAATAACGGAGGTATGGAGACTGCCCTTTGAGGTTAAGAAGTGGATGACATAGGCCTTTCCCCTGTACTCATTATCCATATGCTTTTTTTTTTCTTTCTTTCTTTCTTTCTTTCTTTCGTATTGTAACAACAAATGTCTTAGGATAACTTAATAACGGAGGTACGCAGACTGTCCTATGATGTTAAGAAGTGGATGACATAGGTCTTTCTCCCGTATTCATTATCCATAGGCTTCTTTCTTTCTTTCTTTCTTTAGTTTATGGTTATCATAAAGTAATTTTTTTATTCATTCATTCATTTTTTTTTTCAAATTACTTATATTTAATTAAATTTTCCCATTTGTTTTCTCCAGGTGAAATGATCGTTTTTCTTTCAAAAATTGTACCAAACTACCATCAGTAATTAAATACAACCTTAATTAATCAACTCATTTGTTCTCTTAGATTAACTATTGTTCTTCATTTTAAAATCTTACTGAATTACCATTCATTAAATATAACACTTTTTTAATTTATTAATTGCTTTTGTTTTCTTAGGTTAAACTATTTAAATTCGTTTAAAAATCATATTGAATTATCTATAACTAAATACAACACTTTTTATTCAATTTGAAATAATGAAATAATAATAATAATAATAGTAATAATAATTTATTTTAATCAATTAATTAATATTTTGTTATTATCATTATTAATCAATTCTTAGTTTAAACAATTGATATTCTTTTGAAAACTATACTGAATAATCTGCTGACATTCATTCATTCATTCATTCATTCATTCATTCATTCTAACTCGGACCTATTCCAGTGTATATTGGGTCCAAGAGCAATGCATCCACACATGCTTTAATCTGAATTGTAGTAGTACTGTAGGTGTGTGACACTGGGTTGATTACACACCAGCTACACAGGTAAGACGACGCTTACGGGCCTCCAGTCAAAGGGAATTAATCGAAACCGATCTAAATTGGAATATCGATAACCTGAGTGACAGTTCCTGTAGTACGATAATTCCTGGTAGTGTTTGCTTTGTTTCATCCCAGTACCAGTGATTGTGATTACGTGTTGGTAATTATATGTGTTTCACTGTGCTGTTTCACAGATAAGGTAGAGGACTACTTTGCGGACCAAGAATATTTTTGTAGTTTGAAGCTGCCTGAGTATTAAGGGTGAAACTTCGCATGAGTAAAACTGCTCCAAGTGCTTTACGCTATAAGGCGGATATTCGGATAAAGATAATCTTTGTTGTAATTCTAGCACTGTGGTCACCCGCTATACGGCTGCTATTTTGCTTTCTGAACGCGGCGTCTGATCAGGTCTACACTGTTTGCATTTAATTAAGAAATTTCTACAAAACATGATAATAATAAAAACTAACCAGATACCCCTTCTACATGAAATGGACCTGTCCAAAGAGTTAAGGTAGAAGAGTCCACACGGCTTAAATAGGTTAACCCTGGTCCAGCTGATCCTGGATATACCCTGCCTTTGCAAACAGTGTAGATCCAGATCAGTTGGCTTCTAAAGAAGCCAACTGATCTGGATCTGCACTGTTTGTCATTAAATGTACGAATTTATATCAATAACCTGGATCAAGTAATCTGATTGGCTAGAAATTAGAAGTAAACGTGGTAGCTTAATTTATTCAGTATGACAAGGGTTAATGATTGGAGCTGTATCAGGAGATATGGGCAAGTTTTCGAGCGAGTAAAACTGGTTTAAGCTCCCCAGTAGTTTGTTCTACTGACAGTTCCAATGCAGTTCTATGTTCGTGCAGCGGTGACGTTTGTGACGTTTCTTTTGTCATTGTTAGTGCCTTGTCCATTATTTTGGTGCCTCGAGAAGGCAGACTGCGCTTAATGGTTATGGCATTACCTAGATATCGCCAGAAATTGTCCAAGTATTGCAAATAAGACGATACTCCGAAACTTTATCTTTAGCTGCCCGACAAACATTTCACTATACGTATTATTACAGTTTGTAGAAATCACGAGCATTATCGGACAAGACCTAATATAAATCTCCTCATAGAATTAACTTCAAAGCTACACAGAGTAACACTGAGACAAGGCAGAAGCGGATCAAGGAGAATTTATGAGGTGTGTAGGGGGAGGGGGTGGGTAGGCGGGGGGGGGGTTCATTTACTAAATTAAAGTTTCCCATGAAAATGAAATGATCAGTCAAAAGTTGGGGGCGGGGGCGGGGTTTCGACTAAACCCCACGAATCCAATTAATAGCGACTCTTCAAACTATGGTAAACAGCAGTTCGATTTATAATTATCTGTTTTAAACAATTTGGTGTAAAAATACCCCAAACAATTTTATACTATATATTCTTGTTTATTTAACTTTCAAACTACGTATATTAAAATAATTTAAACTAGACGCAAGAAGTATCCCAATTACTGTTCTTGCTCAGATAAAAATATACCGAAGTCTTCAGATCAATTGCTTCTGCAAAATGGCGTTTAACTCTAGATTGTACAACAAGGAACATCATATATGAGAGAGCCACACTAGAAAGTAAGGCTGGTTAATCAGAACTGAAAACATAATCGATTATCGGTCCTGCCATTTCGCTCGATAATCGATTAGTAATCAATGAAGAGTTGGTCATAATTTTACCTGTCACCCTGAGCATGACTCTTACCATATGTTGTCCTTTAGTGTATGTATTTAATATGACAGGCCTGAGCAAAAAGTGTAGACCCAGATGAGACGCCGCAAACGCGGCGTCTCATCAGGGTCTACACTTTTTGCCACTTATCTAGCTATTTTAGACACAAAATTGGGTGATTTGTACTTGTTCAAGTTTTAGATTAAGTATGGTAAGAAGTTGAGGTGTCTGAATTCTAAGGGTAAATACGGTAAAGTAAAAGACACAGAAATATTAAATGATCGATTATTAGCAAATCTGTAATGATAATCATTTTGGTGGATTTTATCGATCAATTAATCGATTATACGATTAATTGTGCTAGCCGTACTAGAAAGTGTCTTATCTGTAGCTACGACTAAAAGACGTTTGTACTTACGTTCATACTTCAACCTTTTTCCAAGCACTAACATAATCATGTGGTATACCATTTTAAAGCTGAAATTCTGAACTTTTAGATTTCTTAACTGTTTTTGTTTGTTTGGGTTTTTTTTTGTCTAGTAAGTTAAAGGTTGTAAATAAAATATGCCATTACAGCCCTGTCAACATAATTGTTGATTCAGTGTCAAAGCAAAAGCACCTAGAGAGCTCCAAATTTTATGATGGACAGAAAAGGTGTTAGTGAATGAACTCATATTATAAAATCTTAAAAACAATGCTTAGAAATAAAGCTACTGGCAAATAAATTATCTATTGTAAATTTTCAGCCTTTCATCCAAAACAAACCACAATTCTGAATGGAGGTAATTGCAAAGAAACTGTTGTACGCTATTTGAGATAATATATTAAACTTTAGATATGCCAGTTTTATATAGTTTTGTCCAGAAATAAAAAAGTTGAATCCTTTTAAGTTTTCTCAGATACTTTCTTTCGATTTGCAGAAATAAGCCACAATTATCTGAGACCAATTGTTCTTTCTTTTCTCATAAGTACGCGCAGGGATCTGGACAAAAGTAAGGCCAGCCTACGGTGGCTGTCCCCCCTTTGTTTGCATGCCGATTCGGCAGCAAATCAGAAAAAAACGTCTTTTTTTTTTGGAATATGAAGCAAAAATAACCAGCATCCAATGAAAGCCAAAAGCTGTGATACAATGAGAAACAGCTACTTACGCCTTGGTCTAAACTCATGAAGCTATTAATTCCAGCAGCATGAAGGCTACAAGAGGTCATGGTCAGTCTGCGGTTATTACGGATGAAGCACAGCTGGTAAAAGAAAGGAGAGATATTTATCACCATGGATAATTTTATAGCCATTGCAATTATAATGGCAGTGTAGGTAAGGAAAACAAAAAATAGCAAAGTTCTACCGTTAAAAAAGATTATATACTTTTTTCTTTTTTTTTAATAAAAAAATTATTATTAAAGATAGAAATCTGTAGTTTTTTATTGTATTTTATTTTATAAGTTAATGAGGAACACAATTCTATAGAAATATTAAAAAAGTGCTTAGAAATGATAAAATAACCCAAACTGTATCCTAATCAAAGTGCTGTAGGCGCTGGTGGCCTGGGCATCAGAAAGCCCAGAGGCTTCAAAGCTCACCAGATTTCAAATAAACACAAAATCTGTAAAGGCTTATATGATGACTATTTCAACAGAAAGTCTCAGCTTATAGAGGATATGATTTCCGAGGAGATAATTTTAAGGAATTCTTTCTATTTTCCAGTAAAGATAAAGTCCTATTGCTGATAAAAGATTACTCAAGGTACATTACTGTACAATATACGTTTTGTCAAAGTACGAAGTATCTGCAATTGCTGGGCAGTAAATTCCCATTATAAGTATATGGAAACTCTAATTGGCATGGCAACCAAACCAAAGTGTCAAGTTTCATAAAAAAATACATACATTCAATCCCCCCCCCCCAGCCCAAGGATGCATCATAAAATTTGGGCTCAGTTTGCCTTGTGGTGTCAGAGGAGATGTTGTTTGAAAGTGTTGACGATGACAGACTATGACGGTGACAACTAAGGAGGACTATCCTATAGCTTTTTGGAGCCTTCTGCTCTGGCAAGCTAGAGAGAAAGGAATAACATTAATGTTGAACCGTCACTGGACATGTATCAATGAAAACGAAAGAGCTAGTTTTGTTCATGGTTTTATTAATTATAACATGAAAGGAAAATACAGGCTTTCAACTGATTATGACCAGGAGAAACAATTATACTTCCTGAAGATATAAAATGGTGGTATTTTGATAAGTATAGGCAGAAGGGGAAATACTACCTAATGTTTGGGGATTTTTTAAAATAGCTGTCTGTGTGTGTGTGTGTGTGTGTGTGTGTGTGTGTGTGTGTGTGTGTGTGTGTGTGTTTGTTTTTAAGAGCAATGGGTAAATCTAAAAGAGTATGGCTTCATCAGTGACTTTGCATGAAACGGGCTCATCAATTCAAAATCGTATGAAATTCTTCATATAATTATAAGAAAACAAGCAAAATTTCAAAAGAATCAAATCAAATGTGTAGGAGGAGTTGTGGACACAAGTTTTAAAAATCACTATTTTTCAGTTCACAAGGGCTGTAATTATATCAGATATAATAAGATCAAAACTTTAATACCACATGTACATTTTCATATAAAAAGGAGAAGAAAATCTTCAAAATTCCGGAAGTATCCTATAAAAGATGTTGGAAGCGCTAGGGGCACAATATGTGTGATGTACACGCAGACGGATAGAATGACACACAGAAGGACAATGGTTATTTCTATAGTCCCTCCCCCTACATCGAGTGACAAACAGGAAGAATAGTTACACAGCATTTACTAATCTTTAACGTTATTCTTCTTCTTCTTATTATTATTATTTTCGAAATGACAAAGTTTTTCATGATCTACTTATTTATTTACATGTCAATTAAGTAACTGATCTGAATGAAAAACCTAAAACCACTGAGTGACACTTATGACAGTTTGAGCATATCTGTTCAATGTATTCTTGCAGAAATTCGTAAAAAAATTCTGATATTAATGTAAATGAACTCAGTTGTGTGTTTCCTTGTAAGTGATTTTCAACAAAGAATACAAAAAAAAAAAAAAAAAAAAAAAAAAAAAAAACTAAAGCGTGCATCCAGAGTATAAGTAAGGGAGATAACTCCAGATGGACAGATGGTCGGACAGACAGACGCTCAGGCACCTTTGCCTGCAAGACCTGGAACTCTAAAACCGTAAGTCTGTGGAACTCAATTGTGTGTAACTGATTTTAGATTTTAATGCAGAAGCGTCATGTTGCGCGTGGAGTTGCTCAGTTGTAATATTGTGTAATATTGTAGGGACTGACTCTCTGTTTATTGTACTCTATGAAAGTTATCAAACTATTTAGGGCATAATATGGTTTCTAACATACAAAATCGGATGACATTTTTTCTTGGCTTTTCAGATACGCAACTACTCGTACTTTTCCATTCTACTTTTGGCTATCCAGATCGACTATCTCCATACAGCGTAATAATTTTCAGTTATGAATAAGCTCATCGGGGCTCAAAATTCTTACTCAGATAGTTTCGTATGAGAAGTATCGTACATATATCGAAGTTTGTTGTAAACACAAACCTTATTATTATGTTCAACTCGAATATATGTTTATTTTCACGGGCCTTCTTTTAGCGTAGTTGCAGGAGGTACAATGCGTTTTTATTCGGGGTTTTTTCCGTAAATGATTTAGCAGGGGTTGAAATTTTGGTATGACTACTATGGCCTTAGTCTTGGCAAGCCAAGCCCAGGTCAAAAGCAGATAATTGTTTTACATTCTATAACTATGACTAGATTTTAAAACGAATGATCTTGAGAGCAAAGAACACACTCACAAAACCGAAAACAACTAAGTACCTAGTTTTCTGGGTCAGGCTTGCTAGTTTCGGCCCATCTGGCCTCATCAGTGGTTCTGGTATGTTTTTTGTTGTTTTTGTTTTTTTTAAAGGGTCAATCATTCATATGCTGATAATGACACACACACACACACACACACACACACACACACTGATTACTTGACCTTAAAGTTCCAATATCCCACTATATAATGTTCCCACGTACTAGGTATATACGGAATAAACCCTTAACGTGTAAATATTTATACGTTCCCAAATATTATGTTATTGATGTTTATATAGGACAGACAGACTGACAGACAGACACATACTTTTAATCACAACTCAGGTCATTACAATAAAATAAGACACATGAGCATTGAACAAGATAGGCATGATGTATACTGTATGCAAATCATATAGGAAGAGTCAGAGAAGAGTGTGGGGGGAGAATAGAAGCGTGAAATATCCTAGAGTATTTATCAGAGTTACCTCGGTTCGCGAGCGACGGAGTGAGAACATCAAGCTAGCCTAATTCCTATAATTTTTGTATTGAGCTCGCATTTGTTCCGATGTCACACTCCGGCATCGTAACACGCACAAAGTACTGTCAAATCACACACATACTAAGTACTATACTCCGAAAAGAACTGAGCGATACAAACATTTTACATTGTTCATGTGAACTAATGAAACTTTACAGACAACCCTCTTTATACCGACACTCGATACAACGACAAAATTCGTCATAATGACAATTTGACTGTCACGAAACCTTTGCTTAAGAGGTAACAATTTGTCACAAACTTTGCAAGAATATTGTATTTGATACTTTACAGAAACATATATTTTGGATATTTGTTAGAATCGCCTCAGTGAGGCGATTCTAACAAATATCCAAAATATATGTACTATGAGAAAATAAGAATAATTCATGGTCTTTCTTACATATCATTCTGCCCATTAAGGATTCTTTACAACAGCAAATTCATTATAACGGCAATGTCTTTGCGAACAAATGCTGTCGTTGTAACGAGGGTTCACTATATCAGTTTCAGTATGCATGTACCGTATTTACCCAAAGTATTGGGACACCCTAACTCCTTACCATACTTGTCCTAAAATTTGAGAAAAGTCTATTTCACTACATGTTGATGTGTTTACATTAGTGCTGGATGAGTGGCAAACAGTGTAGAGCCTGATCATCACGAAAACACACATATAATTTTGACCCCCTTGAACCCCATTTTTATATAGTCATTACCAAAAACACGCCCATTCAAATATACTGAAAATACCAAAAATGACAATTTTTCAGACAAAAAAAATCTGATATTTTTCATATTTCTGCACAAAACATCGATATATTTTAGCAGAAATAAGAAAAATAATGTATACCCCAGTTTTACTATATAAAAGTGGGGTTTAAGGGGGTCAAAATTATATAGGCATGTTTTTGTGATGAAAACTGGGGTTTAAAGGGGTATACATTATTTTTCTTATTTCTGCTAAAAACATAGATTGTGGGTACACGTTAGAACCGCCTCAGCGAGGCGGTTCTAACGAGTACCAACAATCTATGTTTTGAGCAGAAATATGAATAATATCAGATTTTTTTTTTATCTGAAAATTTTCATTTTTTGGTGGTGAAATTTTCAATATATTTGAACAGGCGTGTTTTCGTAATGTAAGTCGCCGTGTTCTGCGGCGTCTGATCTGGGTCTACTCTGTTTGAACATACATGCCTGTCTGTTCCAATATCCAGGGTTAATACAGTATTTAATAGTGAAATGGCCGGCCTTGGTGGCTTAGTCGGATGCACGTCCAGCTGGTGATCAGGAGGTCGAGGATTCGATCCCGGCCGGATCCGGCAACATTCATTCGTAGAGATTGATAATGAAATATTTTCTACGGTCATTTTCTCCCTTCCTCAGATTAAAGAAGGGTAGTCGTCTGACGAAAGAATGTGCACAAATACTGGTTAACCGCTTAGAGGATTAAGCCTGCCCTGGAAAAGTCCGACCAGCTCGACATGACGCTAATCGGTTGACTGGGCCGTAAATTCTCAACTCAGTCATTAATAGTAAAGTGTCTGCAGGAATGGGCTGGTACATTTACTGTGCTTTCATCAGTTTGAGCACATACGTAAATTTTCAGTTCCTTAAAAGCAGTACATGTATAAACAAAAATATTACAATTGGTACAATTGGTGTCATCAATAAAAATGATTTAATGGCTATTTTTCTTGATAAAATGCAACAAATGTGGATCACAGTCCTTGACCCAGAAATAAAAACAACAACAAAATGTCATTATGTGTGCCGTTTCCACCAGAAGACTATATATAAGATAATTCTTATACGAAACCATTGTTTAAGGATGAGTGCAGTGTTTTATTGCATTTGTACGCGGAATACGAGGAAACTGCAAACCTGTGTTCGCGATTTGCTTTAACTGTGTTGCTTCTGGGAAACACGTCTTACCAGGTTATAATGAGGCTGATGGCAGCGCCAGTACCGCAGAACGTGATTTCTTTAGTCTGAAATCATACGATCATGTACAGTCGACTCTCGTTATCTCGAACTCGCTTATCTCGAATAACCGCTTATCTCGAAGTGAAAATCTGATCCCTGTTTTAACACAGAGATCTACCAACAGACAACAAAATATTGTGGAAAAGAGGAGAAATTGCTCCCCAGGAGCAATTTCTCCTCTTTTCCACAATATTTTCAATATGTCTCTAACTTAGGAATCAGATTACATATTCATTCTGTTAAAGGTGGTTGTTCGATTAATTGTTTTCCTGAGTCCGCAAATCTGATATGTCGAAGTACGGATATCTCGATCTGTTTCATAGAGTCCCTTGGAGTTCGAGATAACGAGAGTCGACTGTATCTCCCATTAAGTTGCAAATGCCAGTATACAATAATACCCACCTGAATATGAACTGATTCAAGTTCCCTTCCGCTGATTCAAGAAGGGCAGTTGTCAGTTTCTGGCGAAAGAATGTGCATAATACTGGTTAACAGCTTAGAGGACTAAGTCTGCCCAGTAAACGTGTGGTTAGGTAAACTGACCGCGCTCGACATGACCCCACTGGGTTGACTGGGCCGTAAAACCTCAACACAAACAAACAAAACTGATTCAAGCTGACAGGGTCATCGAGCCATGTCCTGTAACATTCACAAGCAACCAAATCATTGGTTTGCATGACACCATACGTTATACCAGCTGTGATATTGTTGTTAATACTTTTTAACGAGCTGAAAATTTTACCAAAGATCGTCAGTCATGTCCCAATAACATTCATAATTCTATGACTGCATCAACGCATTTTGCAGAAATGTACGCAGAGGACTACACCTCACACTAGCCAGGATACTTAACATCTAATCTTTTACAAGGAGCAAAACAGGGGGCGTCAAAATGTTGTGAACAGAACATGTAATGATGCTGCAACCAGTATTCTAGGCATACAACCATAAATCGCACATTTTAAGTCATTTAATTGTTTGTTAACTTTTGTTGTGAGTAGCGAGGTACTATAGTGTAACCAGTGACACATACATTTAATTCGCGTTGATAACATATAAATAATATAACCAGTTACATTACATTTTATTGGTTTATATTTTCTTGACTGATATTTGGAGAGATGCTGTAATGTAACCAGTGAAGCATTTTAATTTGACATTCGCTAAAATAACACGTATCCAGTTCTATTATGTTTCATTTATTGATTTGAACTTTCTTGAATGCAATAGTCTTGTTAGACTATCCTTCATTTGTATTTCTTAGCATATATCTACATTTATCTTTACTCTTTGTTGCTTTGTGATTTATTCTACGAAGGATTTGTTTTATGTCTTACCTTTTGTCATTTTGTTCTTGTGTTTTTCAGTCCTTTTAGCATTGTGATTACCTCGCTTGGGGAAGAGAAAGCTAATCTTTGTGCTTTTCGTACATTTGTTCAATTTGTGTTTGTTTAGATTTGTCGGTTTCCTCTTCCTCTTGGGGTTAGGGAAGGGCTGCGGTTGTGATTGTGGCACTCCCGGGACTTTTCTCTTACCTTTTTTTTTTTTTTTTTTTTTTTTTTTTTTTTTTTTTTTTAACTCTTTGCATGCTGGGTAATTTTGCATGCTTTTTGTCGTTTGTGGATTTTTTCTCTAAAATTATTTTTTTTTCAAAAGCATCTTTCAAGAATACTGTCAGAGTGTCAGACAGTTTGGATCCAGACCAGGGATCAGGCCCGATAAATTATTTCGGGCCTGAGCTGGGTCCAAACTGTTTGCAAAAGTTATCCGCAGATGACAGAAATGGCCACATCAGGGACAGGGTTAAACTTAGGTTAGTGCTATTTACTTTAGTACAAGATTACATACGGTTTACATGTGTAAATAACCATGGACAGGCCATACAAAATTAGTATTTTAATAGATGAGAGTGAAAAGCATTTGATAAAAGAGAACAGTGACTCTATCTTAAAACACAGGAGGTAAGTTTTCACAGCAAGTGCAATTGAAATATGCTAAAATATTTACAATGAGTGTAAAATTCAATTGGTGTAGCCTTCTTCTTATTTATAACGAAAACATATACCTTCAGATACCAGAGTATGAGATGTGATGAATCAGCAGTACCTTTAATTTCTGATTTCAAATACAGTGCCTTCTTGTTTCAGAGATAGCATTTTTCGCAAAGTTTTTGCCGTTAAAATGAATTTTCTGCTGAAAAAAATCCTTAAATGCAGCAAAACTTAATGCAAGTAAGAGCTAATTTTATTCATGTTCCCTCACAAAATATATGCTTTTGATATTTAAGGCGATTCTAACAAATATCCAAAACATGTGTTTCTTAATTTGATTAATACAATATTCTTGCTTTATTTCTGATAAATTGTCACCTCTTAAACAATGGTTTCGTGCCAGTGAAATTAACATTGTTTCAGAATTTGTCGTAGTACCGAGTATCCATTCAAAAGGGTTGACTGTAAGGTAGAAAAATATTCACTATTTCCCCGCGAGAATCTTAGATTCTTAATTGACTGTTGGGGATGTGCAAGGTGGTGTTAGATCAGATAACTGATTTGTAAACTCCCTTACAATTAAGGCATATATACCAGCTGCGTTATATGTAGGGGACGATAAAAAATTCCTGGCCCCTGTACTGTGGGAAAGACTAAGGGCAGAAATTGTGCCATAATTTCTCAATATAATCTCCTTTTGCCTCGATGAACTTTCTCCAACGCTGTTCCAGGTTGCTTATCCCTTCATAATAGAGGCCTTCTTCCTGGTCCTTCAATTACTCATCAGCAACATTTATGACGCCTTCATTGCTTCTAAACTTCATATGACGACGGTTAGTCTTCAGATTTGGAAACAGATAGAAGTCCAAAGGAGCTTTATCTGGAGAATACGGAACCTGAGGAAGGACCTCGAAGATGCATTTAGTCACAGAAGCCTTAGAAACTTGGTAAGTGTGATCTGGTCAACTTTTCTGTTCTTTTCTTCACCATCTCCTGACGCAGCCGCCTTAGTTCTTCTGCATAAGTGTGGGCTGGTCAACTTTTGTCTTATTTTCTTCACAATCTTCCGACGCAGCCGCCTTAGTTCTTCGGCATAATTTGCAACATTTATCGAGCAACCTTCCTCAAGATAACCCACTAAGATAACGCTCTGACTATCCCAAAAGGTAGAGGCTCTCACCTTCCCTACTGAAGAAACTCTCTAATTTCTTAGGAGTCGTGAGCCAGGATGCTTCTATTGCATACTCTGATTTTTTGGTCTCAGGATCCAAGTGATGGACACAAGTTTCATCTTGGATCACAACTCGACTCTTAAACTCCTCAGGGCCATCTTCCTAGAGACACGGGAGATACTTTGAAATACAGTCGACTCTCGTTATCTCGATCTCCAAGGGACTCTATGAAACAGATCGAGATATCCGTACTTCGACATATCAGATTTGCGGACTCAGGAAAACAATTAATCGAACAACCACCTTTAACAGAATGAATATGCAATCTGACTCCTAAGTTACAGACATATTGAAAATATATTGTGGAAAAGAGGAGAAATTGCTCCTGGGGAGCAATTTCTCCTCTTTTCCACAATATTTTGTTGTCTGTTGGTAGATCTCTGTGTTAAAACAGGGATCAGATTTTCACTTCGAGATAAGCGGTTATTCGAGATAAGCGAGTTCGAGATAACGAGAGTCGACTGTATATAAATGAAAATAAGTGAACTAAGGAACTGATACAATCAGATCCACATCCAGCCCCAACACTAAAGGGAAAGACGGACAAATACAATTAAGCAGGCACAAAAGCCTGCTGTGCTTCTGATTTTTGGTCAGCATTCAAGGGACCCATCTAGCTGAGACCTTGGACTTCCCTAAGATATCGGTCAAGATAGACTGTATGCCCAAACACTTGTGTTTATTTCTCTAGCAGTCTTCTTCTCCCGTCACACACGATCAGACTGTGCACAAGTTCAGCATTTTCATCTCATCAGGGCGCCCAGACTGTTAATAATCCTACACGCTCTTCCTCCATGTCCTAAAATCAGCAGCCCATTTACTCACCATGCTGTAAGAAGTAGGCTCATCAACAAGGGTTTTAATGAAGTCGTCAAGGATTTTCTTCGGGGAACTGCCCTTAATACAGAAATATTTAATGATTGCACTAAACTCAAATTTGTCCCTTTTCTCAGTTTAACACACCCTTCACATGTTTGCAGTGAATTACTACTGAAATCGTTACAAGCCTTCTCACCTGGATCTCCACTGTTTGCAAAGGCACAAGTATTTTATTGGCCCGTATGTCTGTGAAAGGGTTAAACCAGCTTCAGCTCGTTTGTTACATTTTAGCTAATCGTTTTACCATAAAAATGTGTTTCGTGGTCCTGTTTGTAGTATTCAGGGCCCAGTTGTTCAAAGCTAACGACATCGTTAGTTAACGATTCGTTAAAAATTACATCGAGTGATACGCAAATATGCTGAAATTTTTTGCTAAAAAATATGTAAGTAGTGCAAAAGCTACTCACATTTTTTCAACAAAAAATATCAGAATATTGTGTAATGACTCTGCTAAAACAGTTAACGAAATGACCCTTAACGAGCTTGTTAAGCTAACGACGCTTTGAACAACTGGGCCCTGGTGTTCTGGCTTCACTCTGTGCAGTTTTGTGATTAATTCTACGAGGCGCTTTATTTGATGTCTTGCCTTGCGTTTTGTATGTGTAGGTTTGTGTCTCTTTCCTTTTCATCTTGATGTTAGGGATTTGCTGAGACTTGTGATTGTGGCACTACCTGGGCCTTTCTTTTTATCTTTCAGATCGCCATTGAGCCCTTTGTGCTGTTTCTTCAAAGTGTTTGTGAATATATGTCTGCAATCTTGGACGGCATCTGAATTAAGGGCTAAGCTTCGCGCGAGTAAAACTGAATTTATCTCCCCACTCACACACCCCAATTTTTTTTTTTTTTTTTTTTTTTTTTTTTTTTTTTTCTGGATCCAATTGTTCAAAGAATTGTAAGCTTAACAGAAACAAATATCCTCCGTTAATGACGAATGTGTTAACTTTTGTATCTGAGGTATTTTCAAAAACATTGATATTCAATTAAAAGCTACTCACATTTTTTTTCAACAAAAAATATTAATGTATTTCCCATATTTCAAGGTAGAACTCTAACGTTACAGCTAACAAATTCGTTAAGTTTTGAACAGATGTGTCCTGCTTTTCTGCTGACTGTTCCAAGGCTGTTTCCTCTTTTTTTGTGGCTTTTTTTTGTTCAGACTTAAGTGGTTTCACATGAAGCGATTGTTTTTACATTTTTGTTCCGTCGTCTTTCCTTATTTTGGTGCTTTCGGAAGGCTGTGCTTCGTCAGTGCGGCATGTCCGGGTGTCATCACGAAAACATACCTATATAATTTTGACTCCCTTAAACCTCACTTTTATATTGTAAAACTGTGGTTTACAGGTATACATTATTTTTCTTATTTCTGCTTAAAAACATAGGCAGTGGGTACTCGATAGAACCGCCTCGTCGAGGCGGTTCTAACGAGTACCCACAATCTATGTTTTGAGCAGAGATATGAAAAATATCAGAATTTTGTTAACTGAAAATTTTCATTTTTTTTTATTTTATTTTATTTTATTTTTATTTTATTTTTATTTTTTATTTATTTATTTATTTATTTTTTTTTTTTGGTGCTAAAATTTTCAGTATATTTGAACAGGTACGTTTTCGTAATGTTTCACCTATAGTTAAGATGTTTTGAATCAAAGGTTCCTCAATACCCATATTGTATGGTGGAATGACATGTTTTACATGTACATATCTATAGATACGAATTCTTACAGGATATATATGTTTGATTAGCTGTGGCTCAGGAAGGAAAAAAAACAATTATCCTCCCTTCCGGAAGTCTATTTGTTTCTTTTTCTAAGCCATAGCTGTATAAAAGCCATTCTTAAGAATCAATTAGTCTCCCTTCAGGGGCCGGCCTCGGTGGCTCAGTCGGATGTGCGTACATCTGATGATCAGGAGGTTGTGGCTTCGACCCGCGCCGGATCCTAAAACATTCTTTCGTGAAGATACATCATGAAATTTTATATGGTCATTCTCTCCCTTCCGCTGATTCAGAAAGGCTAGTTATCAGTTTCTGGCAAAAAACTGTGCACAAGAACTGATTAACCGCTAAGAGGACTAAGCCTGCCTAGAAAAAAATGTATTTAAGTAAACTGACCGGCTCAACATGACGTTAATAGTGTTGATTGGCCGTTAACTGCAAACCAATAATCGCTTTTCTGAGTGTAAGTACATTATTACGTGCTATTGTGTAAAATGAAAAAAAAATTATATATATATATATATATATATATATATATATATATATATATATATATATATATATATATATATATATATATATATATATATATATATATATATATCCCAATTCACCTTTCGATTTAAGGGGACAAGACAACTTAATTAGTGCATCCAACGTGTACTGCGAAGCAGACCGCGACGCGGTCCGGCGTGCAGACGCACAACTATAGACTTACGATGTGACCAAAATGTAATGGTCCAATAAACGCGTGGGTGGTTCGGTGCTTATCCTGAAAAACAATAAGTGTTCCGTGATTGGCAGAGACTATTGACATGTCGGCCGTGCCAATAATAGCAACAAAACAGCAAATAACGCCAAGTATTCCATTTGCAAGGGGTTGAATCACGAGACTCATAACGTCAGCCTACAAAATTTGCGATCGCGGCCATTTTGAATTTTGCTCCACTTCGATTTTTATTTCATTCTCCGTCTATTTACAAGCTAAGCATGATTCGTTTTGTGCATAAGGTACACTTTGATGTAGAGTTTTAGATAACACATAAACGTTACGCTCTTTTCACGTAATAATCTGAAAAATCTTCAACACAATAATGTGTTTGTTTGACCTGTTTGTAAATTGCTGTTATGTTTATGTTTTTTTCCCTGCTTTTCATAAAAAAAGACGAACAAACGGTCAAAAATCTTTAGGAAAAATTCTGAAGCAGTAAAATCATTTTCAGGTAGCGAACGATAGTGTGTGATCGTTGTACCTCTCACCGGCATACACTAGTTTTCGGTATTTAGAAAGCATGGGCCCCGCCCATCGGGGCAAACGAAATAGATGGGCTATCTAAATCCTCCATGGCAGAGCTGCTAGTAACTAAGCAGGACCCGAATTCATGTAATCGGGTCGAGTAAAAGTCCCACAAATTTGGAGGCAATGTCTAAACTACTGAAATATTGTTGACTTGGACGTTATATCGCAACTCATGTATGGATTTAGAAGTAAAGCGTGGTCTGAAAGTAAATTCAGTTAGATCTGGCCAACCCACTTATCAAGCATGTGATGATATTTGGACGCACGGATGTAGGTGGCACCTGTAAAATTCGTATTAATTCTTTCCGTCATATTTATAACGGAGACAACTTGTGTGAGTACTTGTTCGCTTGCCTGTACCTCAAGCTTGTTCTGAAATAGGGTTCTACTCTTTGAGGAAATAATTTGCTCCCAAAAGTAGGGCGGCGAAAAAAAAGGAAGGTAAACAATTTTGACAGTTGCTTCCCCATTGAAAGTGTATCCGTTTCCTTAACCCGTTATAAACTGAATGAACTCCCCCTCTAAGATTCTAATTTCAATTAATGGTATGTCAGGCTATGTGATTTAAACTTCCAAGAGAAAAATGGCTGAACTATTTGCAAACAATGGAGACCCTGATCAGACGCCACATTCTGTGGTGTCTGATCTGGGTTTGAACTGTTTACCAATTACCCTTTTAGGGGTCTCCAGACTACAATGGGATAAGATATGATTTCTCTGCTTTGTATTCATAGACGTTTTATAATTAAACACAAGAACATTTTTCATGCAAATGTTTAGCTGATCAAGAAATTTGAACTTGACCAAAAATATGTTTGTGTTTAGTTAAAGCACATCTATACTTAACCATTTTAATACAGTCCAAAATTCTGGAAAACCCAGAATTTTGGACTTTATTAAAAATGTGTTAATGTTTAGTTGTCGGATATGTATTGCCAAAATTGTACGGTGCAGAAAGCTTGGTTGACTGCTAGTCATTATACCATTTTCTTGCGGACCTTAGTTATGTTTCCGGATCATTTAACAAATTCACCCCAAACCTTCAACCATGTCTTTACCTACCCTTTATTGGATTAAACTCGCCTTTGAAACATCGATCTAATAATATGTCCGAGTCATGCATTGTAAGGACGGGTTTCCGGGATAAATCATGACACCAAGGGATGAGATCACATTCATGTTGTTATTGTGAGTCACGCATAATTTCATTCATTAAATTGTAAAAACTGATAGAATAATTATCGCGCGACACGCTAAGCTTCAGTGAACAGCTTGTTGCCTTGCTGGCGGGTATAGCAGCACCTCCTCGGATGTGTTCAGAAGTGAAAAACTTGGATTCCTCTGTAGAAGCTGCATATTGACCTATCTTTCAGACCCTCATTTGAATATATTTACTGGCAATGGCGATTTCACATTGTCAACATCATGTTTTGGTGTTTAGCATGTACAAAATCTGGATTAATTTCGGGTATGATACATGAAATTGGTAGGGATCCCGACCAATGTTTATTATACGGGAATAGCAGACAGGAGTCAAACAAAAGTGCAAGCGAAATAATTTATTGCCTCACTACATATTGGCTTCTGTTACTGTCGAAACCATGGCCATCCTCAGATCCCAAATACTTGGTACAACTGCCGTGCATTAAAAAACCAAACACTACGTAAACACGCCTATTCAAATATATAGAAAAGTTCACCCCCAAAACTGAAAATTTTGAGATATTTTTCATATTTATGCTCCAAAAAATAGATTGTGGGTACTTTTTAGAACCGCCTTGGCGAGGCGGTTCAAACGACTACTCAAAATCTATGTTTTCGAGCAAAAGTAAGAAAAATAATGTATACCCCAGTAAACCCCAGTTTTACTGTGTAAAAGTGGGGTTTAAGGGGGCCAAAATTATATAGGCATATTTTCGTGATGAAAGAGCTGAAAGAGCATCCGACTTCGGATCGGGCGGTTTTGGGTTGAACCTCTAACTGGGTCATACCTAAGAATTCCTGAATTTGATAGGACTGTTTATTTATTTGATGCTCAGCATTAGGTAGAAGAGCTAGGATTGTTCACACCGGTGACAGTATTGTAACGGATTAGATCATTTCTACAGCCATTCTGTGGAGGCCGGCTTTTATGGCAACTTTGGTAGAGTGGTTGGCTTTCTGACGAAGTTAAGCAACATACATTGCTGTTCATACTTGGATGAGTATCCGCGATGCTTGACTTCGTGAACGACCCATCATACGCTATATTTGATGGTAGTGGTGGAATGAGAAGTGACATCACCATCCTCACCGTACCCCGGTAGCAGCGTTTGCTATCCCTGACAGCGTTACACAGAATTCACCATAGTGCAGATTATATTTTCATTTCCTCTGCATCAACAAAACATGCCTATATAATTTTGACCCCCTTAAACCCCACTTTTATATAGTAAAACTGGGGTTTACAGGGGTATACATTATTTTTCTTATTTCTGATCAAACATATAGAGTGTGGGTACTCGTTAGAACCGCCTCGCCGAGGCGGTTCTAACGAGTACCCACAATCTATGTTTAGAGCAGAAATATGAAAAAATATCAGAGTTTTTTTTTGTTTGTTTTTTTTTTTAATCTGAAAACTTTCTATTTTTGGAGGTAAAATTTTCTATATATTTGAATAGGTATGTTTTCGTAATGGGGATCACTGGGCCCATTGTGGTATCTTTGAAAATGGACTACTGCTTATGTAAACGCTAAAGTGCATAAGCAGTGTTGCAAGCTTCATTTCTGCTTATGAAGAGTCTTAATAAAACCGAGACTACCATTTTTCTATCTGTTATGTGTTCTTTGTTTCCAAAGGCAATCTTTTAGTCTTTTATTCTGCCTCAGGTATGCTGGATGAACAGTTTTGATGACTTCGGGGCAAAGTCAAGAGAAGAAGGGGACAAATGTAACAGATTAGGAATATAGATCTCTTCTACAGCCTTGTTGTGGAAGCCGGTTTTATGGCGACGTTAGAAAAATGATTGGCTTTTTTGCGAAACTATGCAACGTACATTGCGATTGGTACCTGGATGGGTGACGGCGATGCTTGACTTCGTGAAAGATCCGGAAAACGCTACAATATAATATGAATGGTGGTAGTTTTACGTCAGTGTGTCTGGGTATGATACTACAATGAGGCAGTACTGTAAAGGAGCATCAGTTCCCATCGTCATATCCAGCATCAGGAAAACATGCCTATATAATTTTGACCCACTTAAACCCCACTTTTATATAGTAAAACTGGGGTTTACATGGGTATACATTATTTTTCTTATCTTGCTGAAACAAAGATTGTGGACAGTTGTTAGAACCGCCTCGTGGAGGCGGTTCTAACGAGTACCCACAATCTATGCTTTTAGAAGAAATATGAAAAATATCAGATTTTTTTATCTGAAAAAAAAAATCCTTTATTTGGTTTTTCAATATAATTGAATAGGCGTGTTTTTGTAATGCACCATCACGACATGAGTAAAGGCCTGTTAACAATCGCGTTTAAACTCATCTTAAACAAACAAACAAACGCCTGAGAGTGCGATTGCCATTTGACTGTATTGTCTGCGGACTACAAGAAACTTATCAAGCAGGGCAATCTGTATTCGTCTGATCATGTAAATACGACTCTTTCATTCATAACCAAAGTATGATTTTTTTCTAAATAAGTTTATCTAAAGTGCCATGAATTATTCCGATTTGAATTCAGTTTTAGTTTTAAACCAATTAAAACACATCGTTACAAAATTCAAGCTGATATTTAAGTTTAGCTAAACAAAAGCTCAGCTGTCAGCCTCACTTCTTAAACCTTCGACCATCACATATTTGTCGAACTCTTAGTTTTATTATTGCCGCTAGTGAATTAAATTCACAAACGGCGATTAACTGACTATGCCCTGTATCAAGTCATTGAATTACGTAACATGATCTACAATACAACATGCAACCTTTCGAGAAATCAACAATACCAAATAATATATTAAAATGAGGGGTCAGGAAGACAGATCAGTGTACGCATTCTATACACTTGCTTTTTGTAGGCTGGCCTGTTGCTTTGACCTTTTGATAGAATATTTCTAAGTAAAGGTTTACTTAGACTGGTTCCAGTTCCCAGTGACTAAATATTTTTCTCATAATCCTGTTTGATAATCCACTAAAATAAAAGCAAAAAATATCATGACTATAAAGGCTGGTCACTGGTAACCAGCCTTTATAGTCATGCTATTATTTTGTTTTTTATTTTAGTGGATTATTAAACAGATTATAAGAAAAAAAATAATCACTAGAGACTGGAGCCAGTCTAAGGTTTACTGAGTAAACAGATATAACATGTACAGGTGAACAGCTTGCTGTTTCACGTGGAGTGCAAGGTTATTCTGTCATACCTAAATATATAGTGGACGCACATGTACCTCATGTATATTCAGTTTCTGGCGAAAGAATGTGCACAATACTGGTTAACCGCTTAGAGGACTAAGCCTGCCCAGTAAATGTGTGGTTAGGTAAACTGACCGCGCTCGACATGACCCACTTGGGTTGACTGGGCCGTAAAACCTCAACACAAACAAACAAACCTCATGTATATCAAATGTCAAGGTCAAAGCGACGGGTCAATTTAGTTGATCTACATTTTAATCATACTTTCTCCTCTATCGAATAGCGATAATAAAGCAGAGTCCATGCATCCGCCCCGTCCTGGTTGTGTCCATGATACTTGACAGAAATAGTAAATGTGCCTTCCAAGCTCTGTTGGCAGGTTAAGCATACCAGGATCAGGCCTCAGGTGGGCAGGATGGTCCGGGCATTCATTCTTCGCATTTTAGAAAAAAAAAAAAAAAAAAAAAAAAAAAAAAAAACGCGTAACCGCTGTTTGTATATTAACTATTAGCATGCTGTGTAAAATTTCAACAGAAGACAATTGAAATCGTATTTTATAGTTTTCCCAGAAAATATGCTTCGACATTTCACACTCCCTAGGAGACAATTTGCATGAAATAGCAAAGCATTTTTTCTGGGGAAAATTGGGGGAAAAATCATTAATTTATCGTCTCTCGAATTAGCCCAGAGAGTGGCAAAGCCTAAGTAATACAACTAAAACAAATGCCAACATTTTGCCTTTAATTGCATTATTTCTGCAATCAAATCCCGGTGCAGTGGAGCAAACTTCAGGACCCAGTTGTTCAAAGAGTCGTTAGCTTAACGAGCTCGTTAAGGGAATTTCGTTAGCTGTTTTAGCGGATTAATATATAATATTCTGATATTTTTTGCTGAAAAAAATGTGAGTAGCTTTTGCACTTGTAAAACAGTCGACCCAATAAATCGACGATTAAAATAACAACTGAAAATCATCTGTTATTGGACCGGACCATACTTGCTAGATTTTCTTCCATTTCATTACGAAAACATCCCTGTTCAAATATAATGAAAATTTTATCACCAAAAAATGAAAATTTTCAGATAAAAAATTGTGATATTCTTCATATTTCTGCTCAAAAGATAGACTGTGGGCACTCGTTAGAACCGCCTCGCTGAGGCGGTTCTAACGAGTACCGACACAATCTATGCTTTTGAGCAGAAATAAGGAAAATAATGTATACCCCTGTAAACCCGTTTTACTATATAAAAGTGGGGTTTAAGGGGGTCAAAATTACATAGGCATATTTTCGTGATGGCACAAGGTAGACAACTTTTGTGACTTCCTGATTGCTGTCCAGTAACCAAGCTCCTATTGAAAAGAGGATCTACTCTAAAAGGTAAGAACTTGGTCCCCTTGGGAGTAAAGACAATTTCAACAGATTTGTCTCCCCAAAATGTTTTGTCATTCCCCTTCATAACAATTATTCTACAGAGTCTCAGTTATTCCAAGTGATGGTATTAGAGCCGGGCGAAGAAATTGCCTCAAAATGAGCAAAGTCCCCGTCCGCCTGACGAAATGTTGGCAACGGCACTCAAGAATCAAAAGGGCAAGAGTTTACTGTCTTAATTGCGAAATATCATAGCATCCAGCTCAGTATGTGTGTGAAGTTTCATGAAAGTATTCTAAAAGGGTAAAGAATTACAGCCCGAACACGAAGTGTACGTGAGCTTTGAATCAACATTTTAATGGAGTTAAGTCCTACGCTTACCAATGTATCCCGCTTCGCAAGCGGCATGGAACAAAATAAATAAATAAATAAATAAAAATAAATAAATAAATAAATAAACTGCATTTCCTAGCGGCGTTTCTTGTTTTGCAAAATATACCTTCCTTATGCAATCAACACCAGAATGTGGATGGTCGTCATAGGAGTAATTCGTAATTCTGCAGTATTTTGCTGCAGCAAAAAGAATGTCGGGAAGATTGCAACCATTAGGCACCAATTAAGCTGTTTAACAAATGAGACTCATTTTACAAAGTGACTTTTACCGAGCCGCCGGTTCCAAAAAAAATAGTTATTTAACATTTACCACTCTATTGAGTAATTCAGCAGACGACAAACTGATAATATTTTTCTTAATTTTCGCAGAACATAGGCTTTGATATTTCATGCAAGTTGTCTCCAGCGGAGACAATATGCATGAAATGTCAAAGCCTATTTTCTGGCAAAATAAGAAAATTGTGTAAAAATGTCGTCTGCTGAAAAATTTACCCCGAGTGCTAATCCTTAACAAATGAGGCTCATTTTACAAAGTGGCTTTACATGTAAATGTGCCGCCGATTACAAAAAATGTTAACTAATTGCATAGTATGAACAAGACTTGTACTCTCGCTTCAGTCGTATCTTCTATAGATGCGCAATGCCAGAAAACGAAAATTACACATTACGTGAACAGAGAATGCCCGGATCAGCTTTGCTCACTCTGGTCAGTATTTCCCTATTAGTCGGTA
This sequence comes from Anodontia alba, assembly GCA_964016985.1. Taxonomy (NCBI): domain Eukaryota; kingdom Metazoa; phylum Mollusca; class Bivalvia; order Lucinida; family Lucinidae; genus Anodontia; species Anodontia alba. The sequence continues at coordinate 49,314,363 of OZ024832.1, forward strand.
GATTTGGTATATTCTACAGTTTCCAGTGTATTCTCTATGCACGGAACACGAAGGCCTAGATCAGACTGCGCACATGCGCAGTCTGATCTGGATCTTCGTTTTCCACATATGGCATAAGGGCCCTTCTTTCAAAGAAATGTTGCTGTATGCATAATTTGTAATTACTTTTTAGCTGGTTCACGTTACAATTACAGCCGACTCTCGTTATCTTGAAGTCCAAGGGACTCTCTGAAGTACTTCGACATATCGGATTTGCAACACTGAGAAAAAAAAAAAAAATAAAAAAATCAAACAACCACATTTTACAAATTAACATGTAATTTCACTCCTCTAGTTAAAGGTATATTGAAAAATGTTGTAGAAAAGAGGGAAATTGCTCCTTAGGAGCATTTTCTCCTCTTTTCTATGATATTTTGTTACCTGTTGTTAGATTTCCATATTTAAACAGGGACCAAGGGTCCAAATTTTCACTTCGAGATATCTGGTTATTCGAGATAAACGAAGTCGAGATAAAGAGGGTCGACTGTATTAATATAATGAGGCATAGTTAGAACTAAACTTCTGAAGGAAAACAGAATGAAATCTATATAGGTTGTCCTTAGGATAAAAAAAAACAAAAAAAACATTAAAAATGAGATTCGGAGTCTCGGCTTAATTGAGACTCTTCATATGACAAAATGGAAATCCAACTTACTCCCAGGGCCCTGTTGATCAAAAATAAGCAGTTGTTAGCTAGCTAACATGACGTTAAAATTTCTATCTTGAAACATGGCTAAATACATTCATACTTTTGCTGAAAAAAAAGTGTGAATAGCTTTTGCATTGATACTCGCATTTTTCCAGCAAAAACAGCAAAGAATTTGAAAATACCTTAGCTACAACAGTTAAAGAGTTTGTCATTAACGAGCTCGTTAAGCTAACGATGCTTTAAACAATTGGGCCCAGGTATGTTTAACGAGGAATTTCGGATAATCATCACATGAACTTTATCATAATTTCTTACACTCCTCCCTCTCATCGCCGTCCACCCCCGCCCCCTCACCCGTCCCCTCTCCTTATTTTTACTATAGAAATTGGTGAATTGCAGGGTTTATCTGATTTCTGAATAAAACTAAAAATATTTTGGTTTTCTTTTTTTGTTTATTGAACCTTCCTCTGAAACGGGAATGAGCCCAATGTTGGGCAAGCACATAAGAAAGATTCTAAATTGAAAGCTGAAATTTTAACTGACTATGAATAATATAGCACACACCATTTACGTTCTTATTTTTTACAGACATGAGACTTGCCACTTCATTCAAATTGCCGTCGAAGACATAAATGCGTTAAAATTTACGGAAGTCACTCGATTCCAGAACATACGGCATATTCAATAAGTGCTGTCTTCTCTCGTTTAAAGCCTAAAAAATTCTCAGTAATGTACCAACCGGAGTTACGAGAAAACCAATCTTCGGGCATATGCGGACTGCGCATTCTTAGACGGAACTGATCGAAACATGCGCATTAAACATCTACGTGAAATGATTGTCAGAGTGAGCTGCCCATACGCAGAGCAGACTGCGCAAGTCCTCAGATTGCATAATGAAATGTTTTATAGCGGTATGTCTCACTATCCACTAAGCGAAACTGTTTGTGAGTTTCAGCTGAACCCTTTATTCGTTGACTGTGTACGCCATAGCGTGTGCGCGGTTGTTGAAAAAAAAAAGTCTATACATCGATATATAGCGTACTATTGTAGTGTATATTTAATGGTGAGCCAGTGATACATTATATGTTTAATGTAAAATACATATTCAGAAAACCAGCTGGAATTATAAATGAAAATATTTGTGATCATCATTTCTTGAGGGGAAAAAAAGACGAAAAGAGAAATATTTTCACCCACCCAATATTAAACAGGATTCAGTCTTTTTCTTGGTATATTAGCCTCTGTGCAGGTAAGAAAAAAAAATTATTGCTATTACATTATTCTGAGTACTATATTTACAGTAAGTATTCGGGCAGACAGACCGGAGCAAACAGTGTAGATCCAGATGAGACGCCGCAGAACGCGGCGTCTCATCTGGATCTACACTGTTTGCAAGTCATCCAGCAATTTATAGACACAACAACAGGTTATACACTTTACTTGTTAATTTTTTAGTACAATTATGGTAAGGGGTTAAGGTGTCCGAATACTTAAGGTATATACGGTATAACTTAACCTTTTACCTTATGCAGCATTTTACCAGCTGAATTTAGTAAAGGCGACACTTAGAAATATACCGCTGAACAGAGGTAAAGAGCATATTCACTGTGAATAAGTGCTAATCGATAAAGTCATCGTTAAAAGCAATCAAACAAATCATCCGAATTCTCAATTAAATCTTTTTTTTTTTTTTTTTTTTTTTTTTTTACCTGTATGAAAGTGTTGCGTTTTATATTCGAGTATTTGCGAACTGGTCAGATATATAGATCATCTTAAATATTTGCATAGTTCGTCGGGTCTATGCTGCCCGTTGAGACATTCTACGGTATGATCCCAGCAGCCACACAACATTAAAATGGCGTTGATTCAACGTCAAGAATCGACATTGTTTCAACGTTATGTGCCCGCTGGGATGTTTTTATACACGGACAGCTCACCTGAACCTTCGATGTCCACATATGCAGAAGACACATTCCCTCCTCCTCCCCCCACTCCCTCCTCCCACACACACACCACCCTTTTCATCCGTGCCATTCACTCCTACGACGCAAGACACGTTGTCCCCAAGCAATATGATGCAGACAGAAACGTCATCAGAGGACACATCACGTCATCACGTGGATTTATTCCAAAGTTAAACCTAAACTTAAACCTGCTGACTAGAAATAAAAGCAGGCAACATTAAAATATTTTTCTTATTTCTGACAGAATATAAGACTTGACATTTCATTCAAATCTTCTTCTTTGTCTTATTCCCTTTTGTCAGAAATTAGAAAATTAACACTTACCACGCTCTGGGCAAATTCAACAGACGACAAGTTGATGATTTTTTTTTTTATTATTATTATTATTTTCCTAGAAAACAGGATCCGACATTTCATGCAAATTGTTACCTAATGGGACAAATTGCATGACATGTCAAATTCTATTTTCTAGGGAAAAAAATTCAAAATGATGTCTGCTGAAATTTGTACCCAGCATGCAAAGTGTTAAATCACTAATATATAGTTAGGGGAATATTGTTCTACAAACACATTTCTAATTCGTATTTTTCTAATTTTTTCCAGAAAAAAGATTTTAATATTTAATGCAAATTGTCTCCTTAATTTGTACGAAATGTCAGAAAAGATCTCCTACAGAGATAGTTTGTATGAAATGTTAAATGCTATTTTCTTGGAAAAAATTAAGAAAAAATATTTCAAAATGTCGTCTGCTGACATTTTTATCCAGCATGCTAAGCTTAAACACCGCAGTGACTATTTGACTTGATCTCTCCATCTGAAGTTGGCCTGGGACCTTGCCAAATGTGATATCGACGTGACATACTGAACGAAGTCGAAATTATCTGTGTTTCTACGGCAACCGTATTTAGAAATTTAATTCACTTTTCAAAAACACCAATTTTGCATCATTTTACATGATTAATTTTCTAATAATGAAACCAGTGTGCATGTCAGATTTTTTATGATATAATACACTTCTTAATCTTCAGATGAACGAACGACAGAGAGAACGAATAAATGAATGAATGAATGAATGAATGAATGAATGAATGAATGAACGAACGAACGAATGAACAAGAAAACGAACGAACGAACAAATAAATGAATGAATTACTTAAATAATCAATTAATTGTAACAGAAAAGTAAACCTAGGCAAAAGTCATAACAAATAATGTAAGATGTGTGTTCACAAAGCCACTGCCATCTAGCACGTACGTTTTCTTTCTTTTTTTTTTTTTTTTTTTTTTTTCGAGCGGGGGCGGGGGGTGGGGGCGGGGTGTGTGTGTGTGTGTGTGGGGGGGGGGGGGGGGGGCTGACTCTTATTTTCTTTTGCTGCTTCTGCATCATGGGTCTGTGGGTTACGGAAACGAACCGTTAAGATCCATTTCTCAATAGATTCATATTATTCCTATAACTCTGATTAGTAATTATTAAGGTTTACTCGTTGGTCGATTAGCTTTGTATTCCACAGTATATTTTCGTGATTCTATGAATTAGCATCAGGCTTAGCCACTCCGAATGAAAAAAAGATCTTATGCGAGTTGCATAGGTTAGTTTAAACATATCCTATGTCAACACTTTGACATATACATATAACAAATCACATATTCGATAGGATAGGAACGAAACTCAGTCTGCTTGTTTGATTCCACCCCCCGAAGGCAGTCTGCTTGTTCCTCATCCGAAAGCAGTCTGCTTGTTTTTGTTCCTCTCCCGAAAGCAGTCTGCTAGTTAAGTTCCTCTTCTGAAAGCAGTCTGCTTGTTTGGTTCCTCTCTTCCAGAGTAAATTCTAATTCGCCCAACAGTCAACACTGGTCGCTAATATAACATATGATGCGTAACGCACGGAAAGGACCCTCATATAATTTTGGGACAACGCAGGCCTTGATAAACCTGCGCATTTGCATTTGCGCAGGCTTATCAGGGCCTTCGATACCCGCTTGTTGAATCAATGGAAAAGTGCAGTGTATGTAGACGAAGAGAGAATGTCCAGATCAGACTGCAAGAATGCGCAAGCTCATCTGGGCCTTCGCTGTTCGCATATGGCGTAAGGTCCTTTTTCCCACGTTGCACATCTTATGGCCCTTAAGGGGATTTGATTCACTTTCAAGGGGAGGTACTCCGTTAAACTGGTCCTTGCCATCCTTCTGAAAGGAGATCTACTCTATAGGGGCCCTTACGGGGATTTGATTCATATTCAAGGGGAGGTACTCCGTTAAACTGGTCCTTGCCTCCCTTCTGAAAGAAGATCTACTCTATAAGGGCCCTTACGGGGATTTGATTCACTTTCAAGGGGAGGTATTCCGTTAAACTGGTCCTTGCCTCCCTTCTAAAAGAAGATCTACTCTATAAGGGTCCTTACGGGGATTTGATTTACTTTCAAGGGGAGGTACTCCGTTAACCTGGTCCTTGCCATCCTTCTGAAAGGAGATCTACTCTATAAAGGCCCTTACGGGGATTTGATTCATTTTCAAGGGGAGGTACTCCGTTAAACTGGTCCTTACCTCTCTTCTGAAAGATGATCTACTCTATAAGGGCCCTTACGGGGATTTGATTCATTTTCAAGGGGAGGTACTCCGTTAAACTGGTCCTTGCCTCCCATCTGAAAGGAGATCTACTCTATAAGGGCCCTTACGGGGATTTGATTCACTTTCAAGGGGAGGTACTCCGTTAAACCTGTCCTTGCCATCCTTCTGAAAGGAGATCTACTCTATAAGGGCCCTTACGGGCATTTGATTCATATTCAAGGGGAGGTACTCCGTTAAACTGGTCCTTGCCTCCCTTCTGAAAGAAGCTCTACTCTATAAGGGCCCTTACGGGGATTTGATTCACTTTCAAGGGGAGGTATTCCGTTAAACTGGTCCTTGCCTCCCTTCTGAAAGAAGATCTACTCTATAAGGGCCCTTACGGGGATTTGATTCACTTTCAAGGGGAGGTACTCCGTTAACCTGGTCCTTGCCATCCTTCTGAAAGGAGATCTACTCCATAAGGGCCCTTACGGGGATTTGATTCATTTTCAAGGGGAGGTACTCCGTTAAACTGGTCCTTGCCGCCCTTCTGAAAGGAGATCTACTCTATAAGGGCCCTTACGGGGATTTGATTCACTTTCAAGGGGAGGTACTCCGTTAAACTGGTCCTTGCCATCCTTCTGAAAGGAGATCTACTCTATAAGGGCCCTTACGGGGATTTGATTCACTTTCAAGTGGCGGTACTCCATTATACCGGTCCTTGCCTCCCTTCTGAAAGGGGACCTACTCTATAAGGGCGTGCAAGGAGGTCACGAGAATGTCAGAAAACTTATCTCCCTTGTAAAAATGGCAGAAAATATACCAAGTATATCAAGTCTCTATTTACGTTCTCTTGGTGAACAACGTAGATCCTGATCAGACTGCGCGGATGCGTAAGTTGATCTGGGTCAACGCTGGTCGCATGTGTCGTAAGGTCGATTTCAGTATAGAAGGGCTCAAATTTTCTTAGACCGTTTCAAGCCAGCCTCGGTGGCTCAGTCGGTTACGCATCCTACCGATGATCAGCAAGGTCGCAGGTTCGATTCCAGCCGGGTCCGGCAACATTCTTTCATGGAAATTTGATCATGAACTATTTCCTACGGCCATTCCCTTCCTTCCGCTGATTCCTGAAGGGCAGTTGTCAGTTTCTTGCGAAAAAATGTGCATAAGTATTGATTAACCGCCTAGAGGACTAGACCTGTCCAGGAAAAGAGTGTTTAGATAAACTGACCGGCTCGACATGACCTTAATAAAGTTGACTGGACCGTTTAACTCCAAGCCAACCATAGACTGCATCAAGCCAAAATGCGTTTTCGGGGCATATGTGGACAGCGTAGACACAGATAAGCCTATGTATCGGCAGTTTAATCAGGGTCGTCGATACCAGCATTCATAATCATAACATGGTATAGAATATTTGGTGAGACTGTGCGACTGCGGATGATGATCGGAGAATACGGTTTTCTCATATACTCAAAGGCGCTTTTTCACTTGACCCTTTCTCTTATTCTTTTATGTCTTGCGTGCAGCGTTGGAAGCTGGCTTTATTGGGCCTGACATTGATTTTTGCAATTGAAAACCATCGTATTAAGCCGCTAGTCTTAGGGATATGTTTTAGTATTACATATTCAATATTCACCGTAGCGACTAAAGAGGCCTTTAACCCTTTAAGTGTCAATCACAAGTGCAGCAGACGACATTTTGAAATCTTTGTTTAATTGTTTTTCAGAGAAAATAAAGCTTGACATTTCATGTGAATCGTCTCAGACGATTCACATGAAATGTCAAGCTTTATTTCTCTAAAAAATAACTATAAAATATGCTGTCGTCTGCTGCAGTTTTCTTGGCATTTTAAGGGTTTATGTATAAAATCGGAATTACTTTTTTACGTGATGTTGTGTGTGAAATTTGCTGTTTTCGTAAGCGCTTCTGATTTTTGGATTAAACTCTCACTATGACCACCAGGAATCGCAGGCGGGTGAAAATAATTATAAATTCTCTTCCGTAAATTTTATAAGTGTCGCCAGTTAACAGGTACGTGACTGCCTTCTTTTTGTTTTTCTTTATTTTCTACTTGTTCTATTATTTTCGAATTAACTGGGAGTCAAATAGTACGCAACAAAGAGCAGATTTATCTTTTTCGCCGCCAAATTCCAGACGACAGTTGTCGACTGCATATTTAGCTCACCTTCGGCTCAGGATGAGCTTTCAGGATTGCTTAAATGTCCGGCGTCCGTCGTGCGTTGTTCGTCGGCTGTCGAGCGTCATCAATATTTTACTTGTGTACACGATAGAGTCTATGGTTATCATTGGATCTTCAGAATCTGTTTTGTAGGGATCAAATCTAGGTTACATTTGAGTCATATGGGATCAAAAGACAAGGTCACTAGGTCAAATTTTAGACAAGCTTGTGTACGCATTTGAGGCCTTTTTTCTGACTTCCACTTGTGTTAACAAAATGGTTCAATAAAATCTTAGTCAAGTTCAAAATCAGGTCTAATGGGCCAAAACTAGGTCACTAGGCCAAATCTTTAAAAAACACTTATAAACGCGTTAGAGGCCATTTTTATGCGGTCTTCATAAAACTTGTCAGATTTTGAAACTTTGTCATTTGGAGTGAAAAAAATCTAGGTCACTATGTCAAAACTTGAGGAACGCTTCTGTACATATTAGAGGCTTTATTTCTGATATAATATAAAACTTCAGACTGTTTGCTCAATAATCTCTACATTAAAATTACAATAGGGTCGCCTGGGATCAAACATTAGGTAACTAGGTCAATATTAGCCTTACCGTTTTAGTACATGTTACAAACAACTTCTTTGACCCGATCTTGATAAAATTGCTCAGGCTATTTGTCATGATAAAATCTAGGTCAAGTTCAAGACTGAGGGTTTGAAAACTAGGTCACTATGTCAAATGTTGAAAGCTTCTGTACACATTAGAGAAACTTTTTATATGGTATTCATAAAATGGTCAGAGATGTTTATCTCAATAAAACCTAGGTCAGAATCGAAACCTATAGGGGTTAAGGAGCAGATCATTCTATCAAATTTAAAAAAAAAAAAAAAAAAAAATGAGTACATTTTTTATGTGATCTTCATAAAATCTTGTTCAGAAAAGCTTGCTCAGACTGTTTACTTTAATAAAATATAGATTAAAGTCGTAACTGGGTCATATGGGATCAAAAACTAGGTCACTAGGACAAGTCTAAGAGCAGGGTTGTGTAAAGTTAGAGCTTTATCATATATATTTAAAAAATGTTCAGACTGTTTGTATTAATAAAATCTAGACCAAGAGTGAAACGGAGTTACATGGGGTCAAACACTTTCGCACCAGGTCAAATCTTAAAAAAGTATTGTGTAGACGATCGATGAGGCGATTTTTATGAGTACACACAACATACATGTTCATGATAAAATAAGAAAAGTTCCCTAAAATATCCCTAAATGTGACTGATTGTCCAAATAAAATCTAGATCAAATCTGAAACGGGTTTTCATTAGGTAAAAAACTAGGGAACAAAGGCATATATTGGAAAATGCTTGTGTACATGTTAGAAGAAACCTCTTTGACCTTCTGTTGATTAAATTGATGATTTCTATATTACGTTTGAAATTGGGTTAATTCTAACCTTCAGTGAACTCGATCCTGACCTACTTTCGTTTTGACATAACTGCTAAGATGAGCAACCCAGAACCATCATCATCAAGTTTCCCTTAACTACGAAATTGATTTAAAGTAACTATTTCTCATTGAATTTGAGGTCCACTTGAGTCATATGGGTCTAAAACAAGGTCACTAGGTCGAATCTTAGAAGAAGTTAGAGGCCTGGTTTTTTGACGTGACGTTTATAAAACTAGGTCACTTGTTCAGTTAAAATAGATTAAAATGTTTGTCAAGTTTGAATTGAAACTGGGTCTCATGGAATAAAAAATAGGTCATTAGGTCAAAATAATTTTGTTATGTTTTATAAGCAGCAGTAGTAGTAGTAGCAGCAGCAGTAGCAGTAGTAGTAGTAGTAGTAGTAGTAGTAGTAATAATAGTAGTAGTAGAAGTAGTAGCTGCAGCAGCCATAAAATTAGCATCTTTATTGTTTTAATTATTCCCTTTAATCATATCCATTTTCTCTTTAGAATAGGGAGTGTAGAGAACGTTTAGGTCATTCGTACAAGAGCCTCATGAAGATTGATTAGTTTTCATCATACTCAGTGAGTTAAATGAGTTTACACTCTCTGAAAATAATTGCTATAGAAAAGTAAATACAGTCGAACTTCAATGACTCGAACATTTTTGGGACCATAGAAAATTGTTCGAGACATGGGTAGTTTGAGCCACTGAGGGTTAATCATGGTGCGAGGTCAGGAAGCAAATGGCGATAATTTAGGATTTTTTTTTATTTCCTTCACAATAATTGTATGTTGAGTGTACTCATTAGATGAGGCGATTCTAATGAGTACACTAAACACTCAATTTCATGATAAAATAAGAAAATTTCCCTAAATATTTGTTTTCTTGAGCTAGCGGAAGAATTTCGTAGGGACTCAAAAATGAGTTCGAATTAGCCATGGTAAACGAGCCATCGGCACGCTGTTCGAGCTATTGAGTTTCGACTGTATAATTTTGCCATTGCAGGGGTGTTAGGGGAAACAGCATGTCTGATTTTGGACATAAACAACAACAAAAAAAAAAAAAAAAAAAAGGAGAAAAAAAATACAATGTTCTGGAAAGGTGTTGTAAATATACATGCAATTCTTGATCACCGGAAAAAAGGTACTCGTCACGAGAACAAAAGAACATATATGCCAGCAGCAAATGCCTTGAAATCTTTCTAGGATACCTCGTTTTTTGTAGTCCATTGTTCACGCGAATTTTCCCATTCCTCCTGTTTACTATTGAAAGTGATGAATTAGAGTGTGAGAGCCTAAAGTTTGATTAAATGAAACATTACTTTCTATGATTGTGTTTAAGGCCTAAGAATTAGTTTAGGAAACTTTTTTGTTCATTAATCATTTATGTCTAGGTTTCCATAAAAGGGACATTGGCAAACAGTGTAGACCCAGATCAGACGCCGCAGAACGCGACATCTGATCAGGGTCTATACTATTTGCATTAAATACAGGAATTTCGATAAAACATGGTATTAATAAAAACTAACCAGATATCCCTTATATTGGAAGTGGACCGGTCCGAAGAGTGAAGGTAGAAGAGTCCATTCGGCGTAAATGGGTTAACCCGCCCACTGAAAATGGGCGGAACCTTACTTTGTGCCCGAGGTTCTGAAATTGAAATTTCAAACTTTAAACTGCTGAATTTAAATTATAGCAGGTAGCATTTAAAATTTAATTTTCTTATTCTTTCAGAAAATAAGACTTCATTACGAAAACATGCCTATTCAAATATATAAAGACAATTTCACCTCCAGAAACTGAAAATTTGAAGATAAAAACTCTGATATTTTTCATAATTCTGCTCAAAAACATAGCTTGTGGTACTCGTTAGAACCGCCTCGGCGAGGCGGTTCTAACGAGTACCCACAATCTATGTTTATGAGCAGAAATAAGAAAAATAATATATACCCCATTAAACCCCAGTTTTACTATATATAAGTGGGGTTTAATGGGGTCAATATTATATAGGCATGTTTTCGTGATGTGATATTTCATTCAGATTGTCTCCATAGGAAAATAAGAATTGACATTTAATTTCAAATTGCTTCCTTCAGTGATAATTTGAATGAAATGTCAAGTCTTATTTTCTATGAAAACTATCATTAATCCGGTGAATCCTATGTTTTATAGTGTTCAGTGTCTATAGTTTAGAGGAAAGTGAACAACAAAAATTGAGCCGCCATGTGTTCGCTTTCCTTAACCCATTGTGTACTGAATAGACTCTCCCACACTATATATTGGAAGAGTCCAATTTCAATTTTAGGTAAGTCCAGCTATGAGGTTTACATATTCCTGGAGAAAAATGGCTTAAGTATTTGCAAACAGTGGAGACCCTGATCAGACGCCGCGTTCTGCGGCGTCTAATCTGGGTCTGCACTGTTTGCCAATTACCCTTTTGGGGGTTTCCCGACTACAGTGGGTTAATTTATTATAAGCATTAAGCCCTTCGGCCCTGCACACCAGACTAGACATTTTTGCATACAGTGTAGATCCAGATGAGACGGCCTTCTAATCTGGATGTACACTGTTTGGCATTCTAGTTTTGATTTTTGAAGGCTGTACCTATTTGTATTAATGACTGTGTTTCAATGTAAAGGTGGAATTCAGATGAGGAGGTGTAGCAGCCTGAAGATGCTAAACTGAAAAGCTAATACTTGTTATAAACTTGTGACCTTCTGCTGTTTATTTCTACTCCCCTGATCATCACTTTCATCATTTACGGACAGAGCAAATTCTTTCCTTGTAGAGTAGACCCTGTTTTTCAAGGAGCCCGATGATAGCAAAGTAAACATGTAATCTAAAAAAAATACACCCCCAACACACACACCCACCACCCCCTTGAAAAAATGACGGAAACTCTATAAGGTGTATCCGTTCACCTAAATTGTATTTAGAGGTCGTTTCAAGACAAACGTATTTAACGGCGCAGGTGATCTTCCCTGTGAACAAGTTGCACTCTATGAGGAAATGTACTGTATTTATACTTAGATTTTTGTGTTGAGGTTTTACGGCCCAGTCAACCCAATGGGGTCATGTCGAGCGCGGTAAGTTTACCTTATCAAACTTTTACTGGGCAGGCTTAGTCCTCTGAGCCGTTAACCAGTATTGTGCACATTCTTTTGCCAGTAACTGACAACTGCCCTTATTGAATCAACGGAAGGCAGAGAATGACCGTAGAAAGTATGTCATGATAATCTTCACGAAAGAATGCCGACCCGGCGGGGGTCGAACCCACAAGCTCCTGATCACCAGTCGGACGCGCATCCAACTGAACCACAGAGACCGGCATTTATACTTAGTATTCGGACACCTTTGCTCCTTTCCATGCCCCTCCTAAAATTTGAACAAGTACGTGATAATACTTGTTGATTGTTTAAAATTGCTGACTGGCAAACAGTGTATACTCTGATCAGTCGCCCGGGTCTGCACTGTTTGCTAAGGCCTTCTATCCGAATATTTAGGGTAGATATGTTGCCAATGAGACAGATGGATTTTGGTGATAATTTTAGATTCAACCAATTTATGCCAAGCGTTCCATTAAAGGGACATTGGCAAACAGTGTAGACCCTGATCAGACGCCGCAGAATGCATACGGCGTCTGATCTGGGTCTACAAAGTTTGCACTAGCTATATGAATTTCTGTTTCAACATAGTTATAATAAAAAGCAACCAGACTGACCTTCTGTTGGAAATGGGCTCATCCAAAAGTGTTGTGGTAGAAGAGTCCACTCGGCATATATGGGTTAAGGGGACCGGACACATTTGGTAGATTGTCCGCAATTTTTACAAAAGAAACATTTGTGACTTTTTGATTGCTTACCTTCACTTAAGTCTTTTCTGTAAAGGAGACTGCGCTTAAAGAAATAATTAACAAGGGAGACAACTTTTATGATTTCCTGTTTGCTTTTCTCCACGCCATTTGGAAAAGGGGTCTATTCCAAACAGAAAAAAAAAATTGCTCTTAAAGAGATCTTTTTGCTTGACAAGCTTGATTTTGTATTAACCTATGAATGCTCAGTATATTCTTCCACATCCCTGTTTTGATTGGTCCATTTCCGATTTAAAGAATATCTGATTTCTTTTATTACTAGCATTTTATTTAAAAAAATCCTGTATTTAATACAGTGTAGATATAGATCAGACGTCGCGTTTCGCGGTATCTGTTCTGGCTCTACATTGTTGGCAAATCTCCCTTTTAGGATACGCTAGGCAATAATAACGCTATAGAATTGATTAGACCTTAATTACTTTCATCTCCCTAGACACTATTCTTCACATTAACTATTTAATCAAATATAAGAAGTTCTTTCTTTTTTAATATGCGCGAGCGGGTTCGTTTTTACGTTTCAGCAACAGTAGCAATTTACCATATTTTATTTTGCTATTTTAAAGCCTACAAACAGCTGCAGTATAAATGTGATAGATTTTTCCAAGTTTCAGAAAAATACATTTACAACTTGTCAAGCAAATTTGCGTAAAATTTTTCGATCCCAAATTCAGCCGCCGAACTAAGAAAAGGCGGAACTTTGTAACATTTTGTAAAGTTTACCCATTACAAAAACACCCCTATTCAAATATACTGAAAATTTTACCGCAAAAAAATGAAAATTTTCGGATAAAAAATTCTTATATTTTTCATGTTTCTGCTCATAACAAAGATTGAGGGTACTCGTTAGAACCGCGGTTCTAACGAGTACCCACAATCTATGTTTCTGAGCAGAAATAAGAAAAAATAATGTATACCCCTGTAAACCCCAGTTTTACAATATAAAAGTGGGGTTTAAGAGGGTCAAAATTATATAGGCATGTTTTCGTGATATTTTGCGGCTTAAAACAAGTTGGAACTATAGGGACTTCTGTCTCTTCTGTCTTTTTCAAGGCTAGAAAAGACATAAATATCATTTAATCTCCATTGAAAAAAGATTTATCAATGTTATATGAAGTTACCCCCAAGTTTTCATTAAATCTGTTTTTCTGGAACCTTTTAATGCCAAAATAAGTCATAGGTATTAGGAAAAACCCGTGTGCGCTCATTAGGTAGTAAAGGACCCAAACTTTTTTTCCATGCGGACAGCGAAGTCTCTTATCAGACAATTTGAATGAAATATTGTCATTATTTTCTGTGAAAATAAAGGAAAATAGTTTTAAATGTGTCTGCTTTCATTTATATTCAGAATATTACAGTGTTAGCTTTTCTACTTCGGAACTTCTCTAATGTGGTTGCGCAAAAGTAAGCTTTGCCCTTTTTAGAGGGCGATTGAGGTTCATATACAATTTCTGAGGTTTCAAAGGAGAACTTCATTTAGGGAGAATTTAGATAAACCGCCCTATTCACTTACATGTATAGTTAGAAGCGGGAATTATATTGATCAGAAATTATAAATGTCTTGTGATGTCCTCTCAGTTTTACATGAGCTATGATGAAAATAAAAATTTTGTCCGAAACAGAGAAAATCTGGAATTGATATATAACGTTTTTAATACCTACTGTGACAAATAACATATGTTAAAACCAGATTATATATGTTTCCGTTTTGGATAAGTTTCAAACAGATAACCTGTAACACCACGCTGATAATTATGAACTCTTGTCTGGTACTGATCTTTAGCGCTTATAACATGCTGGGTAAAATATCAGCAGATAAGTAAGTGTTTGAAATATAAATGTCCTATTTACCCTGTTTTCTGAAGAAATAATTTTAAATATAAAGTTGATGCATTACGAAAACACGCCTATTCAAATATACTGAAAATTTCACCACCAAAAAAAAAAAAAAAAAGGAAAAAAAATCAGAAATAAATTCTGATATTTTTCATATTTCTGCTCAAAACATAGATTGTGGGTACTCGTTAGAACCACTTCGTCGAGGCGGTTCTAACGAGTACCCACAATCTATGTTTTTGAACAGAAATAAGAAAAAAATAATGTGTACCTCTGGGAACCCCAGTTTTACTGTATAAAAATGGGGTTTAAGGGGGGCGGGGGTCAGCATTGTATAGGCATATTTTCGTAATGGTCTGGTGAATATGCTTAGAGAGAGAGAGAGAGAGAGAGAGAGAGAGAGAGAGAGAGAGAGAGAGAGAGAGATCAAATCCGTGGTCTGCTTTATGACCGAACTTATCTTATTAGTTAACAGCGTAGGGTCAGAATAGCTCGGCCGAGTATACAGTCTGTTCAGGAACTTCCCTATATTCTATATACAGTGGAAATTCATCAACTGCCACTAACTTCTGAACAGCAGACGTTTCCCTGTGACAATCAATCTTCCTATTCTCATTTAGTGCAATTGTATATACTTTTCAAAATTAATTCTCCATCACTCATTACGAAAACATGCCTACATAATTTTGGCCCCCTTAAACCCCACTTTTATATAGTAAAAATGGAGTTTACAGGGGTATACATTATTTTTGTTATTTCTACTCAAAACCATAGATTGTGGTACTCGTTAGAACCGCCCCGTCGAGGCGGTTCTAACGAGTACCCACAATCTATGCTTTGAGCAGATATGTGAAATATCAGATCTCAGTTTTATCTGATAATTTTCGATGTTTTGGTGGTAAAATTTTCAGTATGTTTGAATAAGCATGTTTTCGTAATGTCCCCGACTATCACACACGCACGCTCGCACGCATGCACGCACACACTTTAGTAGTTTTCCTGCTGACCATTCCATTCTTGCAGTTCTTCCTTGTTCGTACATGTACCTGTATTATTGTAAATGTGTACGTTTTATCTCCCTTCCTTCTTGGGTTCTCATGGATGTCTGGGTATCGTGATTGTGGCCTTTTCTGGGTAACCTTTAATATTTTTCAGGATACTTTTCAAGTATTTCATAGGTGTTGAGAGTGAATTGGATACATAATGATGATGATGATGATGATGATGATGTCGTCGACGACGATAATAATGATGATGATGACATAATCACGGGTTTTAAGTTTAGACCCCGCCAGATCGGGGAACTCCGGTTCGAATGATTGTGAAGTCCACATGTTAGCAGCTCATTGGCCAACGCGAACAAGAAAATAGCATCAAAACACTAAAATATCAAACGTCTATAAACAAACTAGAATTATTGATTTTGAGAGCAAAATCTTTCTTTCTGTACATATCGCCATACGAAAACGGTTTTCGGTGCAAATGCAGACAGCGAAGGCCCAGATCAGCCTGCACATAAGCGCAGGCTGATCAGGGCATTCGCTGTCCGCATGCAAAAATCAATGGCTACCAAAGAATTTCAAGACGTACAGCTAAATACCAAAGCCAAACTGCAAGAACGCGCAGGGAGTTCTGAGCCCAAGACGCTTTTTTTAGTATGGCGCGGTTCACTTTATAGAAAAGCCAATGTTGAAATGAGCTCATCCACGTTGTGAAACAGTTTTGCTTTAATCAATGTTCTGCTTATCTTCTATAAATAATTGAGACGTTAACGATTTTCTTTCATGAAAAACACTACCTGAACTTGCCGGAATGCCTACAGTTGGAAAATAAATCGAAACATCTGTCCTGCCTTTTGAAAGATTGGTTCAAAAGCACTGGTTGAGAAAGGTTGTGAGGGTGCTAGAGTACACTAGACATTACCCTTTCTGCGGTTACGAGAGGTACCAATTGGTAATGGAGCAAAGGTCATAACATTACGTTAACAAGTTTATGTAATACGTACTATCCATGTTCTCCCTTACTATATAGTGAAAGTTATGGTATGCAAGGGTCTGTATTATCAGGTGGATTTTTCAGAAGGTTTTTGTGGGTTTTGAGTCGAATGTTTACACTCTATCCATGTATACATGCACCAAAAATTTTTTAAGGTTATTGTCCACGTGATTATCTTTGACCAATGAAATGAAACTGCGCATTAAACGAAATCAAGGTACCGGTTATTTTTAGCCGCGCTATTCTTGTCGCTGTGACGTCAAAGTACTGTTTAAAGCGGGTTATCTATAAAACCTGGATTGGGCTTAGTGTTGGGACATAGGCAAACAGTGCGGCGTCTGATTAAGGGCTGCACTCTTTGCAAGAAGTTAAGGGTTAAATGAAACAATCATAAGTCCTCGTGCACGACCATTTTTCCAGTCTACACTCAGAGACAAACGATCCACCAGTGCTATTAGTGCTTTGATTAAAACATCGTTTCAGTGTGTCATTTCACTTCTATCAACCCTTTCACTGTATGAATTTTGAGTTGCTTATTAACCCTTGTCATGCTGAATAAAGTAAGATGCCACGCCCACTTCTAATTTCCAGCCAATCAGTTTACTTTATCCGAGTTTTTGATAGAAATTCACATATTTAATGTCAAACAGTGCAGATCGAGATCAGTTGGCTTCTGTAGAAGCCAACTGATCTGGATCTACAATGTTTGCTAAGACAGGGCATGTCGTGTTCAGCAAGAGAAGGGTTCAAATAAAATATTTCTCATTTCCCATAGTATATAGTAAAAATGTCATGGCTTATATAACGCTGGATAAGAGGGGTACACGATACAGTGATCCCTCGTTACAACGACATCTTTTATTCACAAAGACATTGCCATTAAAATGAAGTTGCTGTTGTATGGAATACTTCGTGAGCAGATTGATATGCAAAAAGGTCTTGTTTTGCTCTTATTTCCTTACAGAACATATGTTTTGAATATTTGTTAGAATCGCCTCACTGAGGCGATTCTAACAAATATTCAAAACATATGTTTCTTTAAAGTATTACGTACAATATTTCTTGCATAATTTGTAATTAATTGTTACCTCTTAAGCGAAGGTTTCGTGACAGTCACATTGTCATTATAATGGATCTTGTCGTTGTATTGAGTATCGGTATAAAGAGGGTTGTCTGTTTTTGTGTTTTTTTGTTGTTTTTTTTTTCATGAAAAAACACTTTTTAAACTTGCCTATAGTTTGAAAATGAATTTTAATAGTTGTCCTGTTTTTTGAAAGATCGGTTCAGAAACAGCGGTTGATCAAATATGGCTGCGAGGGCGGCTGCAATAATCTTGGCCCATATCTGCGGATATGAGATACGTCTATTCGCAATTAAGTCTTATCTTTATGTTAACAAGTCTAGGTATTGTGTAACCCATGTTACGCCATATTATATAGTGAAAAAGGGGTTTGCAAAGGTCCACAAAAGTAAATTTTCGGCATTTTGCAGGCTTTTTTTTTTTTTAACTCAGTTTCTAAATGCGTTTGTTACTTCTAGCAACCGTTTTAAGGCATAAATCTGTCTTAATTTGCTTAATAATGAAAATATTTACCGTTTCCCATAATGTTTGGTCAAAATACCAAGGTTGTATAGCCAATTATCATATATTTATTACTATGTTTGGCATGATAACCTACCTTTTGTGTACGCGATTATGTGTAACCCATTACGAAAACACGCCTATTCAAATATACTGAAAATTTTACCGCCAAAAAACAAAAGTTTTCAGATAAAAAATTCTGATATTTTTCATATTTCTGCTCAAAACATAAATTGTAAAACATAGGGTTTACAGGGGTATACATTATTTTTCTTATTTCTGCTCAAAACATAGATTGTGGGTACTCCTTAGAACCGCCTCGTCGAGGCGGTTCTAACGAGTACCCACAATCTATGTTTTGTGCAGAAATATGAAAAATATCAGAAATTTTTATCTGAAAATTTTCATTTTTTTGGTGGTAAAATTTCCAATATAATTGAATAGGCGTGTTTTCGTAATACTAAGTAGATAACAGATGTATCAAGACAAAATGGAACAAATAGCACAATGCTTTAGATAAATATAGTATATTGTGGGTTCTTGTCTGTATACATTGTGCAGAAGCTTATGAAAGAGACGTGAGTTATTCCTCCATGCGGTTTATGCAGAAATCCATAAAAATGCTTACTTAAATATGTACTTGGCTTACGTCAGATGTTGCAGCTGTGAAATACGTTTTGTTAACATGCAATGTAACATCTGCTTCAAGATTGGCGAACTATACTGCTCAAAAAAGTTAATGCTGCTTGTTTAATTATTATCAGGTAGACTCTTTTTAAGGGGGCTGGTCACTCTTTGTAGATTTTCTGCTATTTTTAGAAAGGAGACAACGTTCTGGACCTCCTGTTTGCTAACCTGCATACCTTGTCCCTTTTGTAAAAGGGTCTACTCTAAAAGAAAAGAATTTGCTCCCACAGGAATCAAATTCTTTCCTTTTAGAGTAGACCCGTTTTTAGAAGGGTGTTTTTTCTTCAGAAGGGAGGTGAAATAATTTTTATAGCTGTCTCCCTGAAAGTGGATTTATTCCGCTTAAAACTTTATGCAAACAGCGAAAGTCCAGGTAGATCAGTCTCTAAATCATCGCACTCTCATCACGACATTTTGTTTTCGACACTACAGCGTCAAGAGATTCTGTGAGCATACAACGAAGACTAATATCATGATTGTTAGACTTCTGTGGCCGGCCTTGGTAGCTCAGTCGGATACATGTACACGTCCGACTGGTGATTAGGGTCCGGGTCCGGCAATTCTTTCATGAAGATTTATCATGAAATATGTTATATGGTCATTCTCTCCCTTCCGCTTATCTAAGAAGGGCAGTTTTCAATCAGTTTCTGACGCAAGAATATGCACGAGTACTTTACACGTCTAGAGGACTAAGCATACCTAGGAAAAAGTGTGGTTAGGTAAACTGACCGGCTCGACATGACCGTAATAGTGTTGATTGGTCTTTTAGACGCCAAACCAACCAACCAACCAACCAAACACTGCACTAAAACTGGTTTATAAAAATAAACGTATACTTGCACTACCGGAATTAAGGCGCCACACAAATTACCATAATGACCCTAAGTATTCGGATAGACAGGCCAGAGCAAACAATGAGGAGACAGATCAGACCTCGCAGAACATGGCATCTAATCAGGGTCTACACTGGTTCCCACACATCCAGCAATTTTCAGGCACGTCAACAGGTAGTAAAATTGACTTGTTCAAATTTTAGGACAGTTGTGGTATGGAGTTAAGGTATCCCAGTATTTAGGCTAAATACGGTGTATGTCAAAGAACTGATTGCTGTAATGTTCTTTCAGTTTTAAAGCACTGAATTCCGACTTCATT